>CM046296.1:10051829-11251829 GCA_025267735.1 Mactra quadrangularis
ACAATGCTTAATATATGTAGATATCTTACTCAGAAGTTGCTGTCCTAAAAAGTTCATGAGAGCTTGATTTTACTGCTTTATTTTGCTTCCACATTGTCAGCTTCCGGGGGTCTCTGGCCCCCTGAATCCCGCCAAGGCGTTGCCCTGGACCAACCGGGGGTACTATCGGTCCCCCAAGAGTTTTTTTCAATATTTTCAGTTTTCACAACTTTCTACCCATGTGATAATAATAATAAAAATAATAATAAAACATGTTCATGTTTCAGATTTGTAACAACCACCTGGGATTTATGCAGCGCCACCTGTGGAGAGGGTGTTAAATTCCGTTTTGTCCGTTGTCAAGTATTTTTACCGTTTCTGAACGATTTTGCTGACTTACCAGATCAAGACTGTAATGGTGGGTATACTATTGATCAGCCTGTTTCCTGTAAATTATGAATATATTGGGTATAAAGATGGTTTTGTGAAAGACTGTTTTAAAGTAGAACTCAACAGGGGGTCTAAAAGTGTGTGTTTCTTTTACTTATTTGAAAGAATAATACGTAATTAGATCATGGACCTTTAAAGTTGACACTTCCAAAAGGGGTCTGGTACCTAATTTCTTTATCAAAACCTCCATTTTCAAAGGGTCGACATGACTGATCTCCCCTGAATACGGCGTCCGTTGCTAACGAAGCAAGGGAGAAAACTCTCGCCCGAATCTGAAGTGAGTAAACATGGCGGCATTGTTTGATTTTTAAACGTCTCTTCCAAGTTCAATTTTTTCGAATTGGGACCCTTTTGTAGTTTCATTTCATAGTTGAGTTGACTCCGGGTTTTAGTTGTGTTTGACCTGCTAAATAAAAAAAAAACATTAATGATCGCTGATAAACTCTGGAGACTAGATTGGGCTTAGTCAGATTCAACGATAGACGAATTGTAAATCTTGCAATGTTGTTCAACTTCAAGAACCAGATGATTGGTTGTAAAGAAGTAAAGTTAAGGATGTGTCAGTATTTTTGAACACTGTAAGTAACGATTTCATGTAGTATTACTAAAGTGAGTAAATGAGTATTTTGTTTATTCACCAAACCACGTTGGATTCGTCCCAAATAATTTCGCCCATCTTGTCACGCCGTGACTCACGGTTGGTCAGACCTAGAAGTGAACCTTCTGTAGTGCAGTCTGTTTTATTTGTGATTCGCAGCAATATTAGTAAAAAGTAGTTACGAAATTTGACCATAATATTGATGTTTCACATGATTGATACCTCGATTGATCCGTATGAATCACGTTCATACTGATGGGGTGGAGCCTGGAGGGGTACTGTCTGTTATGATTTTATTATGAAACATACTTTATTTTAACAATAATGAGTTTATTTGAAGTCAAGATCATCTGATCTAGATATGTTTGGTTGTAATCACAGTACAAAATAGTAAACATTAACTGTCACTGATGTATATAGCTCTATCTCTCATTAAGTAACAACAAGGGGGTGGGACTTTCATGAATCAAACTTGCACATATTTTTAACGTCATTATTTGTGCATTCTCTTTGAAAGTGACATCTTCAATTCCATTCAGGCTCAATGATAATATTTCATAAAGTTAATATGGTTGTAAAATTGATTGAATAATTTGTTTATTTTGTTCATTGTTACTGGTCGATAGCGCAGTTGGTAGCGCGTCAGGATTTGGATACTCGTGCCCGAGGGGGTGCGGGTTCGAATCCCTGCCGGGTAAGTTATACCCTTCCATGAAAATTTGACAATAATGTCGATTTTCCTCCATTAGTTAGATAATATTGAGAAGTTTCCGGCCTTATGGAAGGGTAGGTGAGTACTGGTTATAGACAATGGTCCAGGAAAGCTAGGTTAGGTGTGCTGGACGCCGTGAAATGACCTAAATTGTGTTGATACGGCGTTAAATCCACTAAATAAATAATTAAATATCATTGTTACTTTTGTAGGAGTAGGATGATGTCAATAGAATGCATAATCCTGGCAGCAAGATATAGCTCATCTTGTGTAACAGTTTGTGGGGTTTATATTCAGCTGCATTTTTCATTCATGTAAGTATTATTGTCTGATCTATGCAACACTGCTCTAAAAAATTGACAAAATTATTCAAGAGGCTTGAAAAATATACACAATGTGTTAACATCTTGCTCTTGATTGAAAATATAAATCAGGTAGTATTGTCAGTTATCAATAAACACTTTCAATTGTATCTTTACCATGAAACTCATATTTAAATGCATGAGTTATTTTTGTAGAAAAAAAGTTAAGAGCAGTGTTGCATTTATCTAACAGGTAATTTCAGCATTAAGATTGATTAACCATTGGCCCAGATACATACTGAATTTTTTTAGTCTGAACATGTTTATATTGTTTGCTTTCAATCAAGTTGTGAGGCACATATATGTGCTTTTTTCTAAATATAATGAGGAACTTTGATATCTCTTCAATGATAAAAAAATGACTATCTAATGGACCCTCTAAATCACAAGACAAAATGAATTTTAACATCATTTATTAACTTCAAATATGAAAAACACAAATAAGTTTTGAAAAATGTATTTGGTTACACAAATTCTTACAATACTTCATACAAATTATAATTGAAATAATTCACACAGATATAATATTTTATCATCACTTGAAGTTGACTAACATTCCAGAATCAGTTTATATTACATGTATATCATTGGGTTTTTTTCACCAAAAAGTTGTTACTTGATTTGTAGAGAACTGTTCGTCCCAAATGTTATTTTTTACTCTATCAGCTCATTTAACTTGTTTGAAAATAGTATGCCTGAAAATAGAAAATGAACATAAACTTTATTTTCACTATGTAATATCATATCATCTTAAGAATAATTTATATTTCATGTCATTTCAGGATATGCATATTCAACAAATATCAGATACTTTGTGTTACAGTAAGAAAATTATATAAAGAAGGCACAGCATTCATATAAAAGATTTAAAAGATCAGAAGTTCTGCTGGAGTCTTTTTTGTATTTTCATTAACTTTCATTCAACTTAGAACAGATTATTCTTCCAACTATCCAAGCAAAACCATGTTTATTATAATCCTACATGTGTCATTTTTTTTAATTTTGATAATAAAATACTAATATGAAGCTTTTTGTTTTGTTTTGTACTTGTGATTTCTTTTAATAATATGCATATATGCATTTGATTTAATTAAGTCAACAAATACAACATAAGATTGCCTAAAATTAGTGAAATGTTTGAAAATATGAGCCCTTGGAACTACATTATAATTCCAAGTTATTCAAGTTACATTTATTACTCATCCTTGACATGTATTCAATGTACTTAACATAGAAAGCCTTCTACTAATCCTGGGAGGTATAGATCTAATGACTTTTGATTCTGAAAGCTGAGGTTGCTTTCCAGTCATAAGTTCCTTGACATATGTAAAAAATAATTACAATATGATTTCCCTGCAAGTAGATCCGGTCAATATTCAACTTATTGTGCAACAATTACATGTTAAAATACAAAACATGATACTTGGTAAGTAAAGTGGGCTTTCAATGTATGACAGAGAAGTGTTTTGAAGAAGTCTAAAATTTAGTTTTTAACCATCAAAAACATAGATTTACCTGATTGAGCTGAAGCAGATTTTTTGTCATACTTGGCATTGCATTATGGTACACAAATTGCATTAGATCTAGTTTCTGTCAGGAATTCTAAAAAAAAAACAGAAAAAATAACTAAAAATCCTGTAAAATAATCTTATAACTGCTTTATTCTAATAGTTGGAAAGCGAAAGTATCACATTTACTTTCATTTCAATGTTCTTGAAAATAAAATAAACAGGAGGGGAACACGGATGTTTGTCTACCTGAAGGATCCGCCCTTGAAATGTTTCTCTTAATTTAGTAGCGGGACACCTCGTTGATTTTTCCAAAGGTGATGGTTCAGTGTTATCACAATAAAATACAATATCAAGTACAAAAGCATAGTATGACCCAATGTGTATGTTAAGCTAGTTATTCCTCAGAAACAAGTATCATTCACAAGGCTTCAATTTTCCGAAATTTCCTATTCTACATTCCGAATGAATACCGGGTCTGGGAACAGACGCCGACATGACGAAATGCAAGCTAGTTGAAGTCAGCGAAAATAAAGCACGTTTTCTGTCAAATAATGGCGTTTCCAATCGTTTGATAAGCTTTATCTTACTATAAAAATGACAAAGAATTACTATACTAACCATGAATGACTGAATTTCTTCACCAGAAAGTGATGTTTACAAACAAAAGCAAAATGTCGTCATCATTGTAGAAGTTATTTTTGGAAAACGTAAATTAGGTCATGCAGGACAGACACCACTATAACTTCACGAGGAGTAATATTGATTATTTCCCTTGGCGTTTAGCAAAAGTTTTCTTTTCAAGGTAAAATTTGCGGTCATTAAAAAGAAAAAAAAAGGTATTCAAATTTTTGCTTGATAAAATCCGCGGATACAGTAGCTAATAAAATGCATTTCATGCAAGCGTGGGTTTCGTACATAATGAGGACCAACTACAACGTGGCCGAGACGAGTTACCGATGTGCATTATGGGAATGCACGGGTTGTACGTGCAAAGGGAGTTAACTCCAAAATCAAGGGCAGGTAACACACTTAGCAACGCTAAAAGAACGACTTTTAACGGCCCCATGTGTCGTTACCAAACGTTTCCTGACCAAAATGCATGCGTCATATATCTTAGAATTGTCATTTTTATTGAATTAGCAAAAAACATAGGCATGTTTGACAGCGTGTTGAGTTCTACTTTAAGTAGCGTGTTCAGTGACTTTGAACGTTCCAAAACGTTTCGTAACGGAAGTGTCGGAATAACTCAACCATAGACAACTCAACCCGAGATAATTCAATCTCCTACTTACGGATTGAGTTGTCCCACCTTTGAGTTGAGTTATGCACGGGTTGAATTGTCTTCGGGTGGAGTTCTCCCGTACCCGTAACGTTAGCTAACAGTAGTTACTGAACACGGGGCTGTTTTCACGTACACTATGATAGTGCGTGTCAAAAAAGTGAAACTAATATTTGTAACCTCGATATTGCATACACATTGTATTCTATTTTAAGACTATTTTGCCCAAATAGTTCTTTTTCTATAAATATAAGGAATATCATTTTCATACTAAATAAAAAATCCTGTGGTTGTATGGTAAAATCTGAAATTTGTCTCCATTAAATTACGTTTCTTAAAAATAGATATTTATAGTTGGATTATATTCTAAAGATTCAAACATTTCATGACTTATATTTCTTTATAGAAACCAAGCCAGCAGAGTATGAAGCGTGTTATGCCTCAGAACCATGTTATGATTTATATGAATGGATACAAACTGGTATGACAGAATGTAGTCAATCTTGTCTAGGAGGTAAGATCAGTGTTTAGTCTCTAAGCCGCCCGGCTAGCTCAGATTGTAGCACGCAAGTCTACTGATCGAGGGATCGTGGGTTCGATTCCCAAGCGGGCTTGTTCATGAAATAGTTTATACGGCCATTCTTCCTCCTACCACTGATATTAAAACATGTAGGGCAGTAGTCAGCCACTGAATCCAGAGATTTAGCCTTTCCAGGAACAGTGAGTAGGTGGACTGGCCGCCGTGATATAACCTATACTATGTGTTGCTACGGCGTTGTACCTTGATGATAAAATGAAGGATCCACTCAGTGAACAAACTACTTAATATAATGCTTTTATCTCAACAACGTTCCTTAATTTACGTATAAGAAAGTCAAGGCTTTACATTTTGAGAAAGTCAAGGCTTTCCATATCTGCAATAAATTCTTTGATATTACTAATTTTGTTATGTAGGGACGGCATTTGTTGTTATACACAATTATTTTGATATGTATTTACGCCGTTATCAACTTGTTTTCACTTATAATACTGACCCAACCAGCTATCTATGACTATTCGTATCAGTGTTCATTTTCCCTTTTTGCAATCTAAATCGGTGCCTTGGTATCGAAGTCACTCAACTATAACCTGGCGTAAAACAGTGACAAAAGTTCAACGTATGTTTGTAGGTATACAGGAGTCTATATTAAAATGTATAATAAAAGAAAATGGTACAGTTGTCAATGAAACATTTTGTGCGGAGGCACCTCACGTACAAGCTGAGAGAAGAATATGTAATGTTCAACCTTGTCCACAAAGGTACGTCAAAATATTTTTTTTTAAATTCAGTAAGGCCATGCCAAATTGGAATTTTGTTAAGCGTCAACTCAAGTTTGGCAAACCTAGGTACTTATTCACAAAAACACACGAAACGAAAACACAAATATTTTACTATAAAAATCAAAGTATTGAAATACTGAAAGACTTTCGTGCACATTGAAACCTAACAAATTCATACTAATGATTACTCCTTACACATTAGATTCAAGTACGAATCGAGCAGGGCTAAATATGCGATCAAAGTGTTTATTCTACCCTGTATTACTGGCAAATATTATAAGGATTTTGTTTTCCTTCTTCTTGCCATACAAAATCTTGAAGTACAGTTTTCCCCTGTGCACTTTGCATACAAATTCTGTAGGTTCATCAGAGTAGTTAAATATGATAAAATATGATATAATACAGACTCTGATCACTATGTATACTTCTTAGTGTATTAACGAGATTTGACTCCGCCCCTTCCACACGCTAAACACCTGTCACTGATAAGAGAAACATTGACGAATGAGTCATATGACGGAACTACTTTAATCGCCTAGAAATTGACTGCGTAGTGAATCAGAGACACATGTATCATTCCGCTGAGTTTAACTGGTCAGGCATTTTCAGCGTCGATAGTTTCGATTTGTGGTATAACTTAAGCCGTTTGGTGAAATCGCCGAAAGTCTAACAATGCATTATATATATACACATGTGTATTTTGATAAAAAATTAAAATATGAATTTATGATCTGAATTAAATATCAAATACGAATATTCGATCATCAGAATTTGTATTCATTCCCGGTCCTAATTACAATACATGTATATAATTTGTTCTACTAGTTAAACAAATCAAGTAGATCATCAGAAGAAGACATCACAATATTTTGTTTATATTTAAGATGGGAAGTAAGCGGATATGGTGAATGTTCTAAAACTTGTGGTGGTGGAGTAAAAACAAGAAATGTTACATGTATACAGGAGATAGCTCAAGGACCAACTATTATAACCATGCCAGGTGCAGTACATCAAAATTATGTATAGTTTATACTCCAACATAGGGGTCATCTAAAAATACCACGACAAAATTCCTAGGCTCATTTACTACATTTGTGAGTGAATGTCCAATGATTTAAATAACAGTGTTAATGCTTTGTTAAGAAGGTTGTTCTATAGAGACCTCGAAAGATCTAAAAACTACTATTAATCGATAAAAACACTGCAAAACGTTTCTCAAGTTTAGTTCGACATCTTGACTCTTCTAGAACAACATACTGACGGCGCGAAAATATGTGCTTGATTTATGTAAAAAATCAGTTCTGATATTTAATCGAGCGACAGGACTATAATATTACGATCACGTTTACCTCCCCTGAATTATCTCCCGAACAAAGGTATATACTTTTCTGATCATTTAACTCATGAACTAAAACAAAATAAACATTAAACATTTGATTTAGCTTCATTGTCAACTTACGATCACTTCGGTCGTAAGAATATTTTGTTCCTCGACATTTTAAGTTCAAGTAGGTCTGTAAGTAGAGCCATAAAACAATTGTGAGGAGAAATATTCTAGCTTATTAGTTTTGAATCGCTACCAACTATCATAACTAATACGGGAATAGGAAATTTGTACGGCGATACTTTGAAATGTTTTTTTTGTCTCTAACACAAATTATATTTTGATACATTCACGTTTGCATGTCTTCATTAATACAGTGTTTCTGTCCGACAACAGTAAACTGTTACGGTCCATATTTTGGTGAAAGACTTTCACAATTTTATATTCACAGATCACGTGATTGTTCTCTGTAACAATTATTTATTTCTTTATCCTAACCGTGTATTCATATACAGGTCTTATTCTAAGTCATGCGTGTTTTTGTACTTTAAACAATGGACTTGCCCACTAAATAGGTGAACAAGCTAATGCATGAACAGCATTTTACTGATTTAAACAGACCATTTTTATATGTAACATTTATTTTGAATAATGTGTATGCACATTGTAAATGTTATATAATGGTATGTCTGTAAAAAGTGTAAACTAATTTAACTATAAAATTGTAAAAATAATTCAACCATAAATATTGGTGTGTAATGAAACTGGCTGTAATATACACAATGTTTACGTGGACGACCTGTAGATATTTTTATCATTAATTGTCTTGTAAATACGTTTGCTTAATTTGTTATTGTCATATGTACATGTATAATCTCTCCAGAAAATGGAAGCTATATTATTATAAAGTTATACATACATTTAGGTTGAAAGTTTAGATTTTTTGTCAGTGAAATTGGATTGTATCATTGTCACTTGATACTTGGTGTCATTTCTGTTAATTGTCCATGATATTTTGTTACGAATGTTAACGCTTATCTCTTTTTTTTTGTCTAATAAAAAGAAACCTTGTAGCATTGTTACAAGCATCCACTACACACGACTGAACCTATCTGAATGACGAGTAAAATATCACCACGACAAGTATTCCAAGAATGATTATTCGGCGTAGCTGTCTAAGCTGGCTTTTGGAATACCCAAATCTATTTATAAAATCTTATTCTAATGGACAAATGCAAAATTTTGAATGGCAACGTAGGAGAACCCCTCCCCTCCCCCAATTTGTGTTTAAAAAAGCAAAAATAGGTCATAAGAACTGAAAAGAGCGTTTCTCCGTTTTCGTCGGATTTGAAAATTAAAAGCAATAGGTAGTGTTTTCATACTCGTTATAAATGTTGTATGATTGTGTGTCAGGTTACAGTAACTATTTCTCACATACCACAATAATTTAATGACTGGCCTTTACGTGAAACGAACGGTAGACAAATGACTTTGTTGAGAGTAGTTCCCCTTCGTATGTCGGATCGCCTTTATAAAGCATACGTAAGATCATACTTCATTAGTATTCTTATTAAAGTTTTGTACAACAATATTGCAGTATATACGTAAAACACACTCTCAAATTGCGTAAAAAATATATGACAGCGATATTGGTGCATTTATTTTGGGACATATCAATGGCAAACAAGAAATGCAATGTGAAATGCAATAATTGTTTCCACGGGATGCAGATATTTCTGTTAATTCACTTTGACAAATCATGCTTGTCTCCTAATTCTACGCCGTTTGATTTTTTTAAGGACATTTCTTGTTTTATGATCCTTTTTAATTTTACAGACTTCATGTGTGGTCAACCGATACCAGATAGAGCGATGCCATGTAATACTAAATATTGTCCAGCAGAATGGTCAGTTGGTTATTGGTCAGACGTAAGATTTATTTATACATTCTATTGTATGAAAGTATGACAGAATATTGTATTTGAAAAAAACCATACATCAATAATATATTTATAAAAATATACTAGTCTTATTAGACTAATGATACTACATTTATGTATGTGTGTCATCTAACAACATGGGCGGATCCATCGGGGGGGGGGGGTTCAGGGGTCCTGACCTCCCCTGAAATTCCCAAAATGTACCCGTCCACGAGTGTATTTTTTAACTGTTAACCATTTTTAAGTCGCAAGAAACAGTTTTCTCATGTTCGCTTCGCTCGCCTTTGTGTTTAACATATATTTATGTAATTTTATTATTAATATATTGCCTTATTCTGCATACAAAGTATGTGGTTGTGGTTCGAAAGTTTGGACATCCCTCTAGAAAAAGTTTGGACCCTTATAGAAAAGATTCCTGGAACCGCCCCTAAACAGTCTGTACTATATTTTTGTTTACAATGAATTGTTTTAAATGCTAATAGTGACAAAATACCAAAGGTCACTAGTGATTTAGAACTTGTGTGTTTCTTTCCATGTTGTTTAGCTGCATCTTTTACAGACGTCGGGAAATGGAAAGCATAACAGTTGACACATATTACATGTCGTTGGCAACATAGCTTAATATATATATATAGTTTGATTAAATTGACATGTTGCTGATTTATACATTTACGCTTTATTTGTATTTTGTTTCATTTAATAAAAAAGAGATATAAAAGTTAAATTTCCTGTTTCTGTTCCATTCTGTACACAAACGGTTTTACTGACCTTTGTACGGAGACGCCGAGCATCATGGGTAAAACTGTTTATTTACCTGAAAACACGTGGCAATGTTTACATTCTAATAATTTCAAAATCGAAAGTAGAATACATATGGTTTAACTATGCTTCTATACCTTTAGAGGTTTAAAAGTACTTTATGTCTATGGATTTATATTCCTGTTGCTATAAGTGATCATTTATTTTACATTTTAACAATGATTTTGTCAAAAAAACGAAAAAATTCAACGATATTGTCTTCATGCGTCGCACTATATTCTGTTGCGTACTAGAACGCCGAATTCTGGGAAGCGTTGTGCGTCTTAGTTTAGAGGTGATACCTTCACCTTCTATTTAAAGAATGGTTTCTGTTCAGTCTGAACAAACAATAAAAACATAACAATCATGTTTTGTGCTGTTGTCAAACTTTTTCAGCAAGCCATACGTCATGTAAAACTTTATCTTTGTTTCAGTGTTCAGTAACATGTGGAAAAGGACTTCTTGTAAGACCTCCATTGTGTCAAAGAGTGAAAAATGGAAAACTTTCCAATGTATCATATTCTGAGTGTGATATAAACCTAAAACCAGAAACAGAAATGGAGTGTAATATGACCGAGTGCCCGGATCCGGAAATAAAAGCTAAACACGTGAGATTTGTTCAGTTCAACAAAATGAAGCGATTGAAACTAGTGGTTGGAATGATTGCTAAGGTTCTCCCTGACACTGATATCATTTTAAAATGTCCGCACGTCGGACTTGATAGACAGAAAATCACGTGGTTTAAAAATGGGTTAAAGTTTAAGCGGACAAAAAACGCACGTGTTTCACGTTCTGGGGCTCTTAGAATGCGCTCAGCGATTCCAGGACGTGACGATGGCGTTTATAGTTGCCTTGTTGGTGGCTTGGAAGCCAATGTGACATTAGACTTTACTACAAGTATTGAAATTATCCAATCCGCTTTATATAAAGACAAATATTTAACTGGAAAGGCGTCTAACGAAAACTCTTTGTTGAATAAAACTATTTTATATATGGATGCTGTTGATAGAAAAAAGAGACCATTGACTTTAGTATCGACAGATTGGTCAAGGTGTAGTGTTACTTGTGGAGGTGGTCTACAGTCTAGAAATATGTCTTGTGAGATTATAACAGAAGCATATTACCAAGTATTACCTAAAGAAGAATGTTACAAAGGTCTAACAACTAAACCAGCCGCTATACAAAGTTGTAATATAAACCCTTGTGTAAAATGGAGAACTGGTGACTGGTCCGAGGTAGGCTTTTTTATTGTTGTTTAGATTTATGAAATGGTTATAGCTCGTTTATGATGACTTGAGAAAAATACGCATTTTATACGCAGGTGGATCTAAGTATAGTACTCATAATTATCGATTAATATCACTGTGTTTTGTTGTATTAAATTTATTACGACAACACGCGTTCCACGCATTTAATACATGGCTAATACTTTCATTTTACAAAATTATTTCTACGGCCATTGTACCTCCTACCAATGATTCTTAATTATGTAGGGCAGTTGTCAGTAACTGACGAAAGAATGTGCTTAGTAGTTGGTTACACCTGGCGTCCACTTAGGTTAGGACATGATGCCGACAACACGCGGAATCAGAATTTAACTTTCAGCAAAACTTCCGCATGATCCTATTAGCTTCTTAAATATGTCCTATTGTTCGTTTTTTCTCAACTGTCAAAACATGAATAATTTCACGGTGAATGAGTTTGTTAAAATTATTGTCGTAATACACCCATGAGTTTCCCAAAGTGTGTATTATGATTGAGTAAAGCTTCTTATGCCGTATGACAAGTTTTAGTCAAGATACTTTTACTAAAACTTAGGCCGCCAGTACAAAAACAATGCATTCAGTCACCGTCAAATTATTCAAGCTTTGACAGTTGAGAAAAAACGGACAATACACGCGTAACAGTTAAATCCAGAGATATGACCTATATAATGTGTTGCTACGGCGTTAAACCAAAAAAAATCAACAACAACAACAAGCAAATCATCATGTTTACATAATAACAAACTTGGTAATAGATTCTGGTTCTTGTACCCTGTAAATGTTTGTGTTCGGTTATATTGTATTCATTCACTCAAAAATAAAATGTTCGTACCAGTAAGTAAAGAAAATAAAGTAAATGCATTTGATAATCTAAGTTTCATGCTAATGCACGTTCACCGACTTTACAGCTATTATCCCTGGTCAACGGGCTACTGGTATCTATCTATCAATCTCCCTTAAGAGTCTTTTTACTCCGCTTAGTGCAGCCGACACATTGGCGCAACGGAATTATACCACACTCGCAGGTACCCATTTACACCTAGGTGAAGTGCAGCAATCCCAGGTAAATTTCTTGCTCAAGGAAATTAGCAGTGCCCCGGGTGGGGTTCGAACCTGTGACCTCTCGATCCATAAGCGCGCGTCCCATCACTGGACCACTGCAGCTCCTCCTACCAAGAGGATATATTGTATATCTTGTTTTTTCATTCTATCAGTTGGTCTTGAGGTAGCAGAATTGGCTGTAATGAAATCTCTACGGTAATGTTCAACATCAATGTTTGTGATTGGTAATCTTTAATTTGTTTGTTCATCTTATTTCAGTGCTCGTCCGACAAGTGTGTCCGTCCATATTATTCTGTACAAAATCGTGCAGTAGATTGTATAAATGAATTTAACGAGACTATAACAGAAGATAAATATTGTAAAGATTTAGGATTTCCACCTGATACATTAAAAGATTGTTACCACCCTGGATGTACTATGACATGGCAAACATCAAAATGGTCAGAGGTAAATTTACATATACTTTCATATTGAGCCCTTTAAGTGACATTTTGAAATACTATTTTTATTTTCAAACTATTTCGTTAGATGGAATTGTCATTGAATTGTTGTACTCCCAGTCTTGTTACTTATTATACGTGTAATGTGCTAAATTGTTTTTGACATTTATATATTTTCCTATAAATATCATACTTAAATTTATTTTCCTATAAATATCATACTTTATGAAAAAAAAAATTGCTTGAGCAATTAAAGAAGGTAGGGTAGCACGCCGTGTCCGCCCCCCTTGGACCCTCTTATGTTGTATAACTATTTGTTCTACTATTATATTTCAGTGTATTGGTAAGTGTGGAGAAGAAGGATATAAAACACGTAGTCTATCTTGTATATGGAGTGAAAGTGGTATGATAACACCTACAAATACATGTAATAATTTACAACAACCTAAAATATCTAGAAAATGTCGAGTGAAACCATGTGATGGTAGGTATAACTAGAACTTCGTATTTGTAATTAAATAATAACGATATTTTATTTATTTATTGGAGTTAACGCCGTTTTAACACAATTTTAGGTCATTTTACGGCGTCCAGCGCACCTAACCTAGCTTTCCTGGACCCTTGTCTATAACCAGTATACATGTAATAATGATATAATAATAATAATAATAATAATAATAATAATGATAATGATATATTCAATATATATATATATATATATATTCAAAATCGCTACATATATAGTTAGATCATCAATAATTAATATGGATGGGTGGCTCAATGGTTTAAAAGAAGATAAATACTAACACATTCAGTGACTGTGTAATTATTCAAGTTGTGACAGATAAATGTAATAGAACTATACAATATGTAAAATGTCATATGTCATGCACATCAATACCGGGGATGACACATAAAAGTGATAAATCTCTTATTTCCGTTGTGGTCCCCGACATTAATGGCATGACACTGACATGGATGCATATACTATACTGACCCAAACTTCCAACGCACCACTGAACTCTATTTTCAATATTTAGAAAAATAATTCTTAATAACGAAAGCAAAGCATGTAATGTAACAGCCGTAATTAATAACATTAAATTTACGTAAATAATTTCATTTTTCACAATCAGAATCAATCAGTAAGACAATATCACTTCTGTTAAGTGAAAAAGTCAAAACAGAGCCATCAATGTCTGGTATTTTTACACTTGGCGTTGATAACTGCATTTCAGCGACGACACATAGAACAGATTAGACATTCATCTATTTCAAGCACATCCGATGAACAAGATTTTTTTAATGAATGCAAATCTTGTTTCAAAATATTCATGTTATTTCTTGCATTTCATAGTAAAAGTAGATAAAAATCGAAACTATAATTTGGTTGTCAATACTCAAAAAATAATAGTTTTGATCACAGTATGTTCTAGTTGAAGTCATATTATAGAAAAAACTTACTTTGAATTACATAATTAAGCTCTATAACTATTGTAGATCAGGAATATTGAACAGTAGCGTATAAATGAATATGGTGTGCTTTTATAAAAGTATCCTACATTTTTTATAGAAATCGACACATCGTCAAGTTCAAATTTAGAAAGCAGAATGATTTGAACAGTTCATTGCAATCTCCGTAAACAGAGATCCTGTAGAGCGTTGTCGTACTGGATCTCTACTTAGTCAATGCAAGGTCACGTCGAGATGAACTTTGTGTCGACCAATCAATGCGTAGCTTTCATCTAGACGAAAACAATATTAATCACATTTTGATTTCGTAATTTCTATTTTAGATCTATGTTTGCATGCTAATTAACGGCGGTATTATTCACAGTCTGCGATTGGGTGGCTCATTTCAAATTGCGTGACGTAGATGATGTAAACAAGTTACGTATCATAACATTTTCGTCATGAATATTATGATGAGAAAAGGTCACCTGAACGTGACATTCGTTTGGAAAAGGCCAGATCTAAATTAGCGAGTATGCGAGCGGTAAAATTTTAGATCGGGTTTTAATCAGAATGAGTTCATTGAGTCTCTAATGCATGTTATATTTTGATAACTTCTTGGCTGTATTAGAGTTTTCAAGTCTACTGTTAATGAACATATCTTTAGTTCAATAGTTCATTTAGTTGCTTTAAAGCAATATGGAACACAATGTTGTCCTGGTTGACTACAGTATGCATACTGTAACTGCTTGCTAAGAATGAATGACGCAATTTGTTAAAACATGATATTTTAGGAATATCTTACTAAAACACTATCTTATCTATTTGTTTTCTATTTCAGTTTGCGAAGATGAAAGTGACTATTGCAGCATAATACAACAAATGAACATGTGTGAATTTTCTAATTTTAATGAACGGTGTTGTCTAACTTGTAATGTTATTTATTACGATGAAGAATATTACGACGCTCTCGATGAAGAGAGCTGATGAATTTTAGACATAGTGTGTGCCTTCCCCTCCCGCCAGTTTGCTTCTTGCGTAACAACCTCGGCGATCGTCTACGAAGATTTATCTGCGTAGGATAACGCCGAGGTAGTTCCGAATGAGTTTGCTTGACATGATGTCTCGTGTCATTTCATTGGCTGCTATTCTTCCATCCCGTACGTTGCTGTACTGTTGAGTGTATTTATTTTCCGTAGTTGTCAAATATAAAACAATATTATGATATCATTTATTTTACTTTTAAAAATCATTTTACGAATATTATGCCAAAGCTGGATTTAATGATTCGTTGCCATTGGGATTGCAATTCATGTTCTAAAGCCGTGAGATATACTACTTTTTGTGCTAAACCGCGCTTATTCTGTGCATTGTTTTGCGTTAAACTTTACGAACACATTATTAAAATATTTGCAGAACAGCAAAATAAAATAATGATATCAAACTTTGTGTCAAGTACTGTCAGTAAATGTATAAAGTTTGTCTTTTATTACGATTGTAATTTATTATTTTATCTTAAACAGTTTGGTTTTATTATTACTTTCATTTAGTTTAATTTTGACAATATGTTTTATCCTCTGCTAATTTTAGAAAAATAAACGACACACAAGCCTTATAGTTGTTGTTGAGTGTTTACTTCCAATAATCTATGTTGATTATAAAACAACTTAAAGGTACTAGTTCACCTATCTGGTTAAGTTTTTTCTATTTTTTTTCAAAGTACCATTCAATGTCTGTAATTGTGTCAGAATATTACATTCTTGATATTTTAAGACAAACTGACCTTAAGATTGCAAGAAATATACAATAAAAGTCACACAAATGCCTTAAACGTGTTTATACTGTGACATACGGGATAGATTTTCACTACTAGTAACACCATAATTAATAGTCGAGTGTTCATTTGCACTAAAATTGTCATTATCAAAACACTAATTACCTGCTTCAAAAATGTTTCCATATAATTTTGATAGTTTCAGAAAAAGTTGATATTTAAGTTGAAATCTGTGAACGAGTACTTTTAATTAACGACAATTAAAACAAGATATATGAAGATGGTGTACATGTAAGAATACATTGATGTATGATAGATAGAGTTAGCTCCACATGTAGTAAAACATCGTTCAGTTTGTACTATAACTCTAAAATGTAATGTTGCAATATCTAGATGATCTGTTATAGTTATAGTTAAACTGTAGAATATTAACTTTACTACGGGCTCTGAAATGAAATATAACATACATTATACTACTAGGTAATACAGTATAAATGACATATCTGTATGCCACCTCTACAGAGATTAGAGTAAATTACATGCTAGTGGGGATGCAGAAATGACCCATGAACATAGTTATATACATTCAACAATTTATAAATATATAGAGCCCAATAGTAAATTATATATACTAAAAAAATAATATGTACATGTAACTGATTGAAAAAAGTTGTATATGAAGACAGATCAATATTTTAACATCATTACTTTGTACTTATATTATCAGAAAATATTTTATAATTATGGATACCATCTAGTTAATAGATCCGAGAATCCAACGCTGAAAAGTGATTCTGATCATTCTATAGCAGAACAATTTGCTGATTATTTCTTGAATAAAATTTCAAAAATTAGAGAATCCTTGCTGCAGTTTTCACTTACTAGTTTTGATAATTTTAAGGATTTAAATATAGAAGAGGTCAGAGATCTTATATGTGATTTAAATACCAAACATTCTGAGCTAGATATATTGCCCACAAAATTGCTAAAATGTAACCAACAAGAATAACTACCTCTAATTACCCATTTAAAAATACCCCACTGAAACATGGTGTATTCCCATCCAAGCCGAAAGAGACAATTGTTAAGCCTCTTCTCAAGAAAGTAGGTCTAGATCTAGGGTACACAAACTACAGGCCAGTCAGCAATTTGCCATTTCTGTCAAAGGTAATTAAAAAAACCCGCTTCGAATAGATTGGATTCTCATGTTGATACAAATATTATTCTTCCCAAAAATCAGTCTGCGTATAGACGTTACCGCTTATGTTAGTCAGCCCTTTTCACTTTAGTTAATGACCTACTTGGTAGTATGGAGAAACTAGAAGTTACGGCGTTAATAGATATTGATCTGAGTGTTGCATTTGACACTGTTGATCATGACATTTTATTGGAAGTACTTTACAACAAAAGTGGTATACTGAATAGCGCACTTCATTGGATAGACTTTTATCTTACCTCGTACAGAATACTCGTTTTTCATTGGCCGAGAGCGGTCACGTGCTGACCATGTATTATCCCATATTAGGTCAGTAGATTCTAATATCCAGTCAGTAACAAAATTTATAAATGATAGCGCTGACGAAACCTTATTTTTCTACTCCAAAATTAATTCGAACTAACTACATCGATAAGGGGAGTTCACTGTGTCAATATTGTGTGTCCTTTTCGTCAATAACAGTCGCGTTTCGGTTCCTTTCGGTCAATAAACAAGATGGCAGCCAAGCGACGATTCGGGCTGGCTTTGTCAGATTTGAAATGTGATATGGTCATTGCTTTAGTGATACTCTCTTGTCCGTGTTCTTTGATGCTAAAATTCAGATGGGGGTACTCGGTAAGATAAATTCGTTACACAGTCAGTTACTGACCGGATACGGTGTGATACCGGGTCAGTGAATAAATATTGGGCTCGAGCTACGCTCTCACCCAATATTAATTTACTGACCCGGTATCACACCGTATCCTGTCAGTAACTGACTGTGTAACTAATATTATCTTCGGCCACGTGCATGGCGAGTAAACGCCCATTAGAATGCAGTGTTCCACAAGGTAATAGTTTAGATCCGTCGCTTTTTTACCTATGCAGGAACCTTATTTAATGTCGTTTCATTTAGTATATCAGTGCATGTATTTGCAGATGATCACACTTCCAATATAAGATTCTGTCCTAGCAATCAGAATAAAAAAGCATATGCCATTTTTGTGCTTAAAGAGTGTGCCGTAGCAATAAACTCATGGATAAATGAAAATAAATTAAAAGGAACAACTCAATGACTGAGTTTATCATGTTTGGAAGCAACGCACAGTTGAATTATTGTTTAACCCAGTCAACTAGTACATTCAAACATAAAATGTTGCTGACCTTCAAGTAAAACACATATTTTACAACGATGACTTTGGTGTAGCAGGTTGTTTAACCAATCAATTGCAGTCTATGGGAAGCAATACTTTTTTGTGGATGACCAGTCAAAATAGACTGTGTTTTATTAAAGGAACCTCCCCTGATAAACATCAACCCTCATACTAAAGTAAGGGCCCAGGGTAACCTGGAGAACCCTTTAACCTTGCAATATCCATTGATTTCATCTTAAATGTAAGTCAGGGACAGATGTTTTCTCGCATCATCTTTAACAACAGATCGATTAACATTGTCGATTATTTCTTGGCCTTTGGTCCGCTATAAAGTGAACAGTTATTGTGTAGTATGGACTAGAACCTATACCTTGTTAAATACAAGTGGTTATGTAGCGATGAGTGTGTATTAAACTAGAGACATAGACAAAACAAAACCTTCTTACCGTCCACCATTTTGGTTGACTACTCCGTACAGTTTTACACAACAGTAAAATGTGAGTGTATATAAAAACATAAATATCAATTTGGTTAATAACAATCTTACTTTTCAATACAAGATTCCCCCTATCATTGTAAGTGACAACATCAAATGTTCCTTCTGGGTATTGTTCCAGTCTGTACACCATACCGACATTCTTAGTACAGTTGAAATCTGACATTATTACACCGTCTAATTCTGTAATGTATAATTACATTTTATAAGTAACAAATCTTTTAGGCATCTACCAATACGTTCAATCACCTATCAATATGTTTCTATCAACAAATACCTTCAAGTGCGTGCCTATCAACAACCACCTCACCATATGTGCATATCAACAATCAAATCCAAATCCGTGCATATAAACTATCAACTCCAAATATGTGCCTATCAACAACTATCTCCCAATATGTGCCTATACACTTTCACCTCCCAATATGTGACTACCAACAATCACCTCCTAATATGTGCCTATCAACAACCACCTCCCAATATGTGACTATCAACAACCACCTCCCAATATGTGTCTATCAACAACCACCTCCCAACAGTATGTGCCTATCAACAACCACCTCCCAATATGTGTCTATCAACAACCACCTCCCAATATGTGTCTATCAACAACCACCTCCCAATATGTGTCTATCAACAACCACCTCCCAATATGTGCCTATCAACCATCACCTCCCAATATGTGACTATCAACAATCACCTTCCAATATGTGACTATCAACAATCACTTCCCAATATGTGCCTATCAACATCCATCTCCCAATATGTGCCTATCAACATCCATCTCCCAATATGTGCCTATCAACATCCATCTCCCAATATGTAAAATCAACGACCACCTCCCAATATGTGACTATTAACAATCACCTCCCAATATGTGCATATCAACAACCACATCCCAATATGTGCTTATTAACAATCACCTCCCAATATGTGCATATCAACAATCACCTCCCAATATGTGCCTATCAACAATTACCTCTCAATAAGTGCCTATCAACAACCAGGAACAAAAAGCAATTGTAACTAAATTTTACCTTGATCCATTCTTACATATAAACGTCTAGGATTTGGAAGACATGTTAAAGCAGTAACATTCATCAGTACTATAAAACTATCCTGAAACAAACGTTCACTTATTAAAGCAATATAATATAAAACATTGCAATATTTAATTGCATCTAAACACAACTCTAATTTAACTAATAATTTTTCATTTCGACTCTTAAATTTTATGATAAAAATGTATCAGGTATGTGTCTTTTACCATGTCCTTTAAATAGAACTTATTCATATGTATAGACACATTCCATATTCAAACAATATGGTGCTGTTATGAAAGAAGTCCTTTATTTTAACTGTTGGCTTCCTATAGAGGGCCACTTCCCCCTTAACGGCAAATTCTTCATTACTTACAGAGTAATGACAAGTTCCTCATTTTATTGTTTACTTTGTAAACATAAACATTAACTATAGTGCGTACAAACAAGAACGTGTTGGGATAAACATTAAAAATGAAACAAACCATTTCAGGGGTAAGCAGTATTAAAAATAAAATGTGTAATTCATTTTAACAAAATTAGCGAGATAGATACCACCATTTCTTGGTAAATCATGCTTGTAATTGTAAAAATCTTTTCCATAACACCAACAACTAATACAATCGTAAAACATATCAAATGTTTATGTTATTGTCATCCTGAGCGTCCCTCGTCGTGGATTAGTTTATTGTATTTTCATTATAAACAATGTTTTTTTTTTGTTCGAACTATACATACAATTCTTTATTGACTGGTTGTATGTTTGTTTACACGTGTTTATAGTTCATGTGCATATACTTATTATCTGAAAGTTAAATTACTTACTGTTTGTTCCATTGAATCTTTAACAATTATCTCCACTTGAAATTGTCTATCCAAGACTTCAGTTATAGCAAATGGTCTCAGAAGTTTTATATCTCCAGTGTGTACATCCACATCAAACAGTTCTGATGTTAAATTACCAACAACTAAAATAAATCAATTATTTATTGGTTGCAATATGTTCTGTTGTTTTTGTTTTTATTGAGTCATTTAATCAATCTGTTTGAACATTTAAACCCAATTATCAATAAACATAATTCATTTGTCAGGTATTGCAGCAAAATAATTTAGTAAAGAAGTCAAACAATATTCTATTTAATGTTTTGTGAAATATTTTTCCTATTACAGTAAAGTTCCGCTATTAAGACCACTTTTGTTATTTCAAAATCATGCGATTTTTGACAATTTTTAATACCCAAATGCTTAATTTGTGAACAAAAGGGTCCCTTTAATAAGACCGGTTCGCTATTAAGACCATCGATTTTGCTGGTCTTAATAGCGGAACTTTACTTTGTAGTACTATTGCTTGATTGTGTCAATGGAACGTTTCTGTCATTGACTTTCGTATAGTCCGACAGTATTAACCTGAGCTTGACCTTTATGCAAGAATATATTGAACTCAGTATCTACAGCCTATTTTTTGTTCGTTTGCAAAATTTGTGTTTCCCCATAAAATAACGAGTCCAAAATTAAAGTACATGTTTACAACATTCATTTATTGTCGAAAAGGTTGTTATAAACACATGTATAATCGTTTACACGCATACGGAAACTCTCGATTTATGATTATTAAGTGAAACGTGTAATTATACAATAAGGTAGTTCAAGCTCAGGTTAATATTGTCGGGCTATACATACAGGTACGAACCTAAGACAAATAACAACATCTATATCGTATCTATAACGTTTAAGACAACTTCACTAGAAAAGGGAGTAAAGAGAAATATGTTTCATATTATTATTAATCAAGATAACCAAGTAACTTGTTTTGAATGGGTATTGTTCGTTTTTTCTCAACTGTCAAAACATGAATTATTTCATGGTGAATGCGTTTGTTAAAATTATTGTCGTAATACACCCATGAGTTTCCGAAAGTGTGTATTATGATTGAGTAAAGCTTCTTATGCCGTATGATATGTTTTAGTCAAGATATTTTTAATAAAAGTTAGGCCGCCAGTACAAAAACAATGCATTCAGTCACCGTGAAATTATTCAAGCTTTGACAGTTGAGAAAAAACGGACAATATGTGTGATGATTATGTAAATGATAAAATAACCTATAGACTATAAGTTAAAATCCCTTTAAAGACACTGAATCCAAAAGAAGCAATTCGCTTTTGTTATTTTGTACGAGACATGAAAGTAGTCATGAAACCGGGAATAAAACATGATATTAGAACATGTATGTATACATACCTGATCCAAGGTCATAAGTTACATTGACACGATCGTCAGAACAACTCCAAGAATCTAGAAACTGAAAATATGTATTAAATATCCTGTATACCATATATAATAATACATGTATACAGTTGATGATTGTACAGTTTGTAAAAAAAGCATGGCAATACATACTTGATATGATAAGAACTGAAATGTAAAATAGCAGACACGCGACGATCAAACTTATAATGATATAATCATGTACATTAGCCGTGCTTTACATCATATCGAGTCACACACCAATTGTTAGCATACGGCGCAGATTGCAGTCACAGCATACACTGAATGACCCTAACAGGTACCCATTTACACCTGGGTGGAGTGAAACAATCGCAGGTAAACTTCTAGCTCAAGGAAATTAGCAGCGCTCCATGTGGGATTCGAACCTAGGACCTCTCGACTCGTAAGCGCGCGTCCAACCACTAGACTACTGCTCCTACTTCAGTAGTATCAGTACTTTGATTATTAACGTTCGTGTGAAAATGATATTACACTTAAATCTTGTGATACTTTATAACGTACATGTATGATATCTCCAGATATAGCAAGATTTGAATCTATTGTTTCAGTCCATACTTCACTATGTGTACAACTAGGTGGACTGTCTGGGTCCACATATATAGTGTACGTAGAAAACTGTGCCAATGTATTCTCATCATCGCCGCCTGAAACATTCACATATTTTATAATAACATCGATCCATAGTCTCTTACATACGGTGGCATTGAGGTGACATGGAAATATATTTTATTTTTTACGCGGCCACGTAAAAGTTTTACGTGGCCACGCAGTAGCTATTACGTGGCCACGTAATAGCATTACGTGGCCACGTAATAGCTTTACGTGGCCACGAAGTAGCTATTACGTGCGCATGTAATAGCGTTTACGTGGCCACGCAATAGCTTTACGTGCGCACGCAATAACGTTTACGTGGCCACGTAATAGCTTTACGTGCGCACGTAATAATTGACCAATGAAGGTTGTCGAAAAATGGCCGCCAATTTCGACAACTCTCATTGGTCAATTATTACGTGCGTACGTAAAGCTATTACGTGGCCACGTAAACGTTATTGCGTGCGCACGTAAAAGCTACTGCGTGGCCACGTAAAGCTATTACGTGACCACGTAAAGCTATTACGTGGCCACGTAAACGCTATTACGTGCGCACGTAATAGCTACTGCGTGGCCACGTAAAGCTATTTCGTGGCCACGTAAAGTTTAAATATATCTCCATGTCACCTCCATGCCACCGTACTTACAGGTATTTTAAGGTATATCTATACTTAAATATTGATTAACATTACTGATGCATGTACATGTAAGTGCATGTTTTTTTAGTTTAGTTTGATTTAAAAGAGGTTAACACAAAGCTGTAAAAATCCCAAGTGAAGTAGTGTAAATAAATAGAGTTATTGCATATGTTACTATAAATAGTAACAAAATTGCCTTGAAAGTGTGCCGATATAGCCTTAATGTGGGCAATATATTCAAGTATTGAGCAAGTGTGCTAAAATATCTTATCTAAATATCGACACACTGACCTGGCATAAGCATTCCGGCCAATACCTAAGCAAGTGTGCCGATATCTTCCTTAATGCACACTTGCCCTCTTTAATTGTCTTATATATTTGTCTAAGGAAATAAGGTAAAGTATTGACAATTAGTTCACTTACTATAAGCTCCAATAAGTAACACATATTGTGTGACATCAAGTGGTATATTCTTAGCGTCAATAATAAGTGTCAACTCTCCAGATATTGCATCTAGGGCGAACGCGGCATCATCATTTCCAGCTAAAAATAACATAGCACATAACATAACATCGTAAACATGTAAAACTGGGCACAACAAGACTAATCATGTTTGTTGTAACAGCATAAATCATTATAATATAAAAAGCTTTACATCATTAATTTCGTTAGAATTAATAGTATCATTGATTGCTTTCGGCGCGATATGACCTTTTTGTGTTGGTGCGCCGTAAAACCCAAACAAACAAACAAACAAATTATGATATAAAAAAACTTTCAATGTGTCAAACTGACAAAATTTCAAAGGGACCTTAAGAAGGTTCCGATTTTTGTTTTAAACATTTCAAAATTTAGTTCGTATTATTTGGTTTGTGTAACTACATGTATTTTGATTAATTGCAACCTAAACAATATGTTTTGAATTAGCAAAGGTCACAAGGTAAGGCTTTTTTCGGCTCTGATAAAAATTGAAAAAAATCTAAAAATACTGGAATAAATCACATGGAAATAAATAATTAATGTTTGTTTTGGGTTTACGGCGCACCAACACAGAAAGGTCATATCGCGCATATATAATTAAAATTTGAAAGACTATGGAAATGAAAAGGCAGCAATCAGAAACTCAGTAACTATATTGAAAGTTAAATAAATGTGGATAGGAAATCTGGTGGATATACTCTGAGTACACCTGAGGATTTATCTTCTGTAAAATTCTTAAAGACACAGACTCTATACTACATGATAATGATGACAATATTGCTAAAATCACTACAGACATTTCTCGTCATCTCGACTTTGTTGGACTGTTGAAAAATAGTCGAGATAACGAATAGTCGCGATAAAACAAAACTAAAGAAGGGAGGTAAGTTTGAGGTCTTCAGTAGCACTTTTTACCTCTTAAGGGCATGAACTTTAAAATAATTGCCTTATTACAACTGTAAATAGGGCTTTACTATTTATATCACAAATGTACTCCAAGCTGCTGTGTTGTACGTTCACACTGACGCTGTTTCCTCTCGACGAGTTATGAAAACAATTCGCGTATTTTCCGAAAATCTACTTTTGATTTCTAATTTTACACAGACTATGTCTCGATGAAGCAAACTTATCGAGCGTTTATTTTTTTTGACAATTTGTAGCCAGTCAACAATTTTATGTTAAATATTAAAAGCCTGTGTGAGAGTACGCTTGTTGTGACATCATTGCTCGTCATACAACTCGCGCAATGTCGGCTTTTCTTTGATGTTCAGCAATCTGTCAATTCCGCGTCTTGCTATTGACACACCAAGAAGAGCACTTAGTAAAATTGAGTAGTAACATGTAATTCACTATGCTCGTTGGTTGATGATAATGATTTCTCTGTATTTGATTCTCAGTTGTCACAGTACTCTGATATTGATCAAACCACAATAATGGTGACCTTTGACCCTAGTAACGCTGATATCATGAATTTTCTTCAAAAAGTAAATACACGTATAGGAAATGTTGAATCAAAATTGTCGTCGCTTGTTGCATTAGAAAAGAAAATTGAAAATATTGACAAAGATCTATCAAAACTGTGGAATTTTATGAAGGACCAAAATGATAAAGTTGTAACAAGGTTAAATAATGTCGAGGAGAACGTCGCGGGTACTAATTTTAATATCAGTTTTATTTCTCATAAATTGACAGATTGAAATAAAACAAAATTAAATCCATGAATGACGAGATCGTATATATACAATCTCAATCAATGAGAAAAAATCTACTGTTAAGCAATATCGTCGAGGCCCCAACCTGAGTTATCGAAGACTGTAAAAAGATTGTTAGAATTTTTTATTGATAATATGAAGATTGTTAAAGATATCGTCTCTCAAATAAATTAAGAACGGGTCCATCGCATTGGTAAAAAAGAAACAAGACCAAGAAGTATTACAGCCAAGTTTAATCTTGTTTAATGTCGGGATTTTATATAACAGGGATTTGTTAGGATAAGTAAATGTAATAGATTTTCATCAAATTTCACTGTCGTCGCTATTATTTCGGCCAATACGGAAAACAAGTATAACAAGTTTAAATAAAGATATTCTCATCAAATTTTGTACCAGTACCATTCAAATTGACATTAATGTTAGGTAAAATGTGTTTCTAGATGATTTTGAGGTAAATTACGCTCACAGACTGTTTCACAAAATTATGCATTTTCCCGCCGATCTGCCGATATTAGCCCAAAGTCATATTTTCGGTCATAATTGCAACATTTTTTGTCAAAAACTTCAGAAACATTCACAAGTTGCATGGAAGACATGTACAAAAACATAAATCAAGTTTTTAAACTCTGGAATAGTTTGTACAGCCTGCTTCAGTCAGTTATAGACAGTGACGACCGAGAAAATTAAATCAAAGCACTGAAAGTGCTGTAGGAACGATTCTTGAAAGCGTGTAGGTACCATGTCTAAGATATAATTTCTAAATTAACACAAGTAATAAGTTGTTATATCAAGAACATAATATTATCAAAAATCTTGCAAATTCAAAGGTATTGCAAGTAAACTATACAACAAAAGTATATACACTTAAAATTCAGTAATTGTCTTTTCTTAAGATGTGCTGTGACTAGTTTGCTCTTCTGTAGAACTTTGAGGTAGATTCTCTGCAAACTTTTATCTTGATGCTGCTGAGTAATGTTGAACTTCTAGCAAATACTTACATGGATGATATATGTTTTTGGGGAATTAAAGCCAAAGATTTGCTGAAAGTCTAGCACGAAATTATTTGTATCAATTTATATATATCAAAATGAAAGCGACTAACAGATTAAGACATGAATGAGGGAGCGTGACATTTGCATTATTTAAATGATATTATTTTCGCATTCATTCCATTCGTCATATTTAAGTCGATTTGAGATCTTTAATCCGTTTACACATATTACCCATATTTATCACTTGAAAGTGTATGGTGTCCACATTTAAGGTGCATTGTAATTATTAAGTTTATGTATGCCATTGACAGTGTTTTTCCTATTCATAAAACAGTGAAAATAGTAATGAATACACCGTGTTTTGATCACAAAAACTGATTACTAGGGGAGCCTACTCTGTGCGGCTTAGTTAGAGAGGAAAATAAGGATATTTCGATGGTTGACATCAACTTGTGTGAAAAAGTCCCATTCTCTGATAATCAGTGGTATCGGCTGAAATGCTGCATATATTTAGGTAGTCTATTTTGATTCATGAAATAGCGCATATTTTTTGTAAGCCATTAGTCTTTCATTTGAGGCATTCGTTTAAAGGTGCGAACAAAACTGTCTGTGGCTTAAGGTAAAAATGTTATCTGCTAAGTGGACCATTTTAAAGATTTATAAACTAGTACAACACGTAGTTATTAACAGTATCCCCAGCACATGTCATTTTGACGCCGGAAAGGCAATTTTAGCTGACACAGATTCTCCGGTGGAGTTTGAGCCTTAAAATATGAAAAAAAAATATTTTGGTGATTTTTTTGTCCTTTTTGGTCACTTTCACACCAAGATTTAGTGATTGATACCATCAATTTATGTGAAAAATTAACAATTTTTTATGAAACAAAATTTTCCAAAAATTGCTTTAAAAAGTAGCACTTTCTTTAGAATCAGTGGTATCGCCAATGGTGTATATATTTTAGGTAGTCCATTTTGTTTCATAAAATTGCGCATATTACTGGAAAGTAATGAGTCCTTCATATTACGCATAGATTTGGAGGCGTGAAACAACATTTTGTCCCTTTGATGTTACAATGGAAGGGACCGGAACAATTCTTTAATCTTGTTATAAGCCGAATGGTTTCGGCACACTTCAATCATAATTATATCTTCAAGAAGTAAATTTTGACGGTTCGATATAACTAATACAAGTATGATTAATTGCATTTACAATTACAATGTATCAATAATCACTTTCTAATAAATTCAACATAACAGTTTGTCTACCAACTTCGCGCTTTTAAATCATAACAATAAATACGTTCAATTCTATTTTGTTTATCTCACATCACACATTTTTTCAGTCAGTTTGAAGTTTAATTTCATAATAATGTTCAATAATCGGTTAAACATGTGCTGAGTCTTACAGTACATGAGTACTACATTTTTGTATACAATTCATAGAATACAATTGACACAATACTTATGCAATCTCTAAATATCATTACTGTACTTTATCCAAAAATATCTTCAATTCTTGGTAGAAATATATTCAATTTTGCTTTTTATTGTTAATACATATTTTTTTGATAAATAACCAAATAGATTATATATCAAACTATCATAATATATTTTACGGGTCGAGTTGATAATGGGTTGAGTTGTCCACGAGTTGAGTTGTCCCAAATTTCGGGTTGAGTTGTCCACGGGTTGAGTTGTACCGGACCCCAATGGAAGCGGTTAATTGTCGAAGAAGAAAGTGTGACATGCCGTTTATAAATCACTTATGAAAGTCTGTTGTCCACATTTTGGGTACAGTGCAAAAAGGAATGGATTTATAACGTTATAGTCACAATAACTGGTTAAATAAATGGTGACGAACCGCCCCTATTGTGCGAGCGAATCGTCTACAAGCGAATATAACTGGGTGCGAATCGTTCGCTACCTTTCCGAAACTAGGTCATTCTTCTGCTTTGAGGTAAACACGTTTTCACGATTAGTATTATGCTTCATTCGCAGTCTATACATATGCTATGTTGTGCAAATTCATTTTTCATGCTGTCAAGAGAGATATATTTAGTCAAAACATGAATTTTTTCGAGGTTTAATAGTCTCGATAACCATGCATTTTACAAACGGAAGTCTTCGTTTTGTAAAGTTTAGTACCCTGCTTTTTCGTTTAAGATAGCTTACAAGCCGAATGAGCCGGGAACCAACGGTATAGAATAAATAATAAAAAGCCGAATGAGCCGGGAACCAACGGTATAGAATAAATAATCAGGTCGGGTTAAAGTTCGTATGAAATAATAATGTATTTGTATACACAACGGGAATTAATGAGTATAATTACGATTGACCAGTTTGCGTCGTTTCGAAGTTGTTCGGTAATTTCCGTTTGTAGGGGAGACAACCTAGCTCCGTATAGTTACATGATAATGAGAAAGTATGCATAAATTATCCTTCTTTGCCTTTGTTGAAAGGCGTGGAAATATGAATATTTATGAGTCAGAATGGTTTTAAGATTTGTCATGTCTCTGGAACGATAAATCGTTCCAAAAAAGCACTTCGTTACAAATCCCTGTTATATAGAATCCCTGTTTAAAGAGAGAGGACTTATTAGAAAATTTAGATCATCTTTGAAAGGTACTTATTGTTATGTTAATGAACAATTCCAGAAAGAAGAAATCGCTAATTACCTAAAATGAAGTAAACCAGGCGCAATGGGCGCAATGCTTGGTTGCCATACGACACATTATAATATAGACGGCAAGGTTTAAAGGGGTACTGTATAGGGTCACGTAGAGGATGGATTGAGAGTATGTTCCTGAAATGTGAACGGTCTTACAGACGACAAAAAGTGTGATGATGATTTTATTAACAAGTTATTCTAATTTGATGTAGTATTTTTATTAAACTTGGACTAACTCTAGTAGTAATATTGATCTCTCCGGTTAAGTGAAGCACAATTTTCATCGTAAATTTCAACATAAACGAGCTAAACGTTGTGGTGGTGGGGTAGCGATGCATTATAAGGAATCAACAATAGATGGTAAAGAGGTAGCGCGTATTCACTACGACACAATTATATGGTTGAAATTCATCAGCATATAATATCTGTAATGTTGATATTTTTGACACTAAACAAACAGATTATTATAAGTTTGACAGTATATCGGTAATGCAATTAAAATGAACTATACAACTTTATTTTCAATACTGCCTACCTCTGGAATGAATTGCTTCATTTTTAATGTTTACACAAACTCGTTTTGTTATTTGTACGCACTAAAGAACATGAATCATTTCGGATCTTAAAATGACATATTTCCTTGTATACTTACAGAATATTCCAAACTCAATCTGCTGATTTGGTGTAGTTCCATCAGCATCTGTGGCATTTACTGTATACAGAAGTAAATCTGAAATAAATGGTAAAATGTTGGTCAGATAATTGTTTATTGTAGTGCATGTATGTTGGTATGAAAGTCATAAAAGTCATAACTCAGTCATGGTGAGATTTGTGATATACAAGTAAATAACAAAGATTTCTGGGAACACTAAGTTCAATTTCTTACAAAACCAATTGTTAAGAACAAAACTTAAAATCAATGTGTGTTGTACCAGTAATGAATATCAGACATGTAAAAAATCTTCTTGAATAAACATATCACCTAATACCTCAGTCCTAAAAATTGGTGACTTTTTGCGGACCCGTACGCGCAGACAGTCGTAGGCCGTGGGAAGCTTTGCGTACAACGGTGTGTCTACGAATTTGTGGTCACATAATCTTTTAGAGCCATGAGGTCAATCTTAACAGCGACAGTACGGACACCGTATGGGCAATTTGCGGATGTAGAAGGCTCTTGTGCGGCCGCCCCAAGGAATATGGGTGTATACTTTCACAACTACATGAAAGAAACACGCATCTAAAAGCGTCCACAAAATTTATACTTCACAGTGCACGAATTTGTATTTTGGTTAATAATCAGGTCTAAAATTTTATAAATGTCGAATAAATGTTATGAAAGATACTGTAAACAATGAGTTACCTTTCGTCAAGCCTCGTTTTAATGTCATGTTATTAGGTAGATTATCAAATTCAGGAGCAAAGTCATTAACATCAGTGATAGTTATGTTAAACGTCACCATGTACGTTGCTAAGGGAACGTCTGTGTCTATAATCCTGAAAATACCAAGTTGATTCGCCTGTATTGTGCATAACGTCATTTAACGAAAGAATTTACGTCAGAACTCATCGTAAGACACGCTTAATAAAGAGGTTAGAGAAATGGATGTATTAAATTAGATAAATTGTTTACAAATAATTCAATATAGATACAGCTGATTGTATGTTTATTTGAAGTTATCGTATAAAACATAACTATGTAATAAATACTTCAGCATTTGACTATATATGATTTTATCGTATTTTTTGCATAATCTTTTCTCACGACTGATTGGCAATACATTAGAACAGAGCAGAACAGAACAGAACAGATACTTTATTTCAGGGCTTGACCAAAACTAATCACCTAAATAAATACAATGGTTTAATGGTTTATTACATATAATTTCTTAGGCTGATAAGCCCAAAAGAAAACAAGACTTTTACATATTTACATGTTACAAAACAAACATAAAAGACGTACAATATGAAACATGGGAAAGGTACATGTGTATGGTACCATACATTGAACGATGGACGCACACTAAATATAAGGAAAATACAATATACATTGTACATAGATTAACAATTACAAGCGACATGAAAACATATCATATGAACATACAAGAAGAGGGCAAAAATACATCGTGTTTTATAGAGCTAATCAAGTTATTTATATTCAGTAAAAGAAGCGACAGTTATTTATATTTTTATATTTTTTTTTCTTTGAAAAAAAAAAACCGCCCACAATGTTGACCATGTATATACATGTATTAATTCTAGTACATATAGTATATTAGTATTAATATGTGAACTTTGCACATAGTAATCGTTTAATTAGTGAAAATAAGACGATCCCTCGGTATTCTGCTGATAATTTGACACAAAAACTTCTATGATTTCTTTCATGTAGAGTTTATTATGTACTGTTTAGAAGTTCACTTATTTTTTTAGAGAGTAAAGTTTTGTGATTGGGTGAGTTCCCTTTACGGTATTTTTATTTGTTCGGGACGTCAGTCCTGAACAAATATATCTACCGTATTTCAGACCCTCTCCGATTTTGAAAGTGTGGCGAATCCAGAAGTAGTCCCTCAGTATATAAGTATAGAGTAATTCAAAATGATCGTCTGCTATGACAGGCGCAAGAATTCCCGAAATACAATTGTTATTCGGTCATACTGAAGCGTATGTATAATAGCTTGTGAGTTAAGCGTCTCAGTAAAGATCTTTACGTCGTATTATGTAATAGAATGGTATCAACTATTCAGTAACGACCTGTCGTCAGTGCCAGTTTTCAGTAGAGATGTTACATCAGCTTATGTAATAGAATGGTTCTATAGGAAAAGTTTAAAGAATGTAGTTGATGACTTTGAATGATGTCTGAATAGTGGACTTCATTTATTTTACATACAGATGCAGTAGAATAAATGTGCATAAATGATAACTTAATAGAGTTTATTATTGCATTGTTCTAAGAATGACCCCTTAACTTGTTTTGATTGAACACAAATCAAGAGTGTGTTCGCCTGACCGGTTTACCTGCTGTATTTATAGGTCGATTTTTAAGTGTTTTGAACCGCAGCAATGATGTTCTACCTATCACTGAACTATCCTTTGTGTACAAACGTAGTTGGAGCCGGAATTCTCATTTTACCTTTTAAACCCGAACAAATTCAGTGCATTCAGCGCTTTGATTTAATTTGTTATTGGAATCTATAAATTTGTAGTGTATATGGACACTTACTCGTAGATAGGAAGGTTTGAACTGGCTCTCTAAAAAATATCTAACTCACAGAAAAGTACTGAATGAAATAAAAATCTCACTTGACAAGTAAGCTGAATTTGTTGATAGTTTCATAATCAAAGTTAGATATTAAATCTAAATATACATATGGTGGTTCATCTGTTAAATAAAATATTTGTAAATCTGTTAATACGTCAATTGGGTCATATGTAGTGGCTTCATACTGAAATAAAAACAATCATTAAGTTTATTTAATATCTTAAGTATAACTCATTACATTGTATATCACTCATTACAACATTTTATTAACATAAATTTGGATTGTGTTTGTGTTGTTTTACATCTTTTCTCTACATTTAGTGCTATAAGACAGGCCGTGTATCTAACCGACATTCCTTTGATTAAGATAGAAGTCCCGATAACAGTGTTGACATGTCATGAAGGGGCATAATGTTGAGTTAGATGTTTTTGGTCGAACACTGCACATGCAGCTAAACTAATTGGATATAAACGAGATGATAATGTGCTATCAGACAATCATAATGAGAAGTTTTCGATATAAGTATAATATATAAGTATGGATATGCTTTTTGAATTATGCAAGAATCGTTTAAACATAATTTTGATCCTTTCCCTTCAACTGATATGATTAATATTTGTTTATCATTTATTGACAGATTTATTACGGACATCCAAGACCCTGTTAAAGTCAGTACATTTATAAACTCTGGCATTATTTTTAGGCCTAGCGCATTTAACGTGGGGAGTAAATTATAGCAGCCCTATATTTTGCCGTCTTATAATGTATAGCAAGCGCGACTGAGCTTATACACTTAACAAAACTTATAAGTATGCATGTATATTTGGGCTCATGTCTAAGTTAATGTTTGTCCGATTAAAGTCAAATTTTCAACTAATATAGATTAAAGACGGAACAACATTATTATGTTTATTTCATTACATAGAACACAAGATTTAACAAATGATAAAAAAATTAGTGTGTGAAAAGGTCAAAGTAACAAAATGAGGATTGCGATCTGCGTGACAAAGTTAGTTTAGCGTTCGGGTAATTGTAAGTGCGACTCACTCTAATAACAAGTGTGGCCTCCATGGCTGTTGAGAACCGCTTGGCATCGTGTTCTCATGGATCTTAATGACTGACTGAAGTGATTCTTACGTATTCCTGCCCATATGTGTACAATCTTTCCGCGTAGCTCAGCTAGGGGTTAAGATGCAACACCACGGCGTATCCGGCGGTTCAATTTATTCAATACGTGTTCTTTTACGTTTAGCCATAGATTTCGGCGGTATGCACATTAGCATGATGTTACTGTTATTTGGTGGGCTGGCGCGCCATCTATTTTAAAAACCCAATAGCTATTCCTTGCTGTTCTATCATTAGCCGGTCCAATTTGTGTTTTTTGGATGTGTGGGTCGTAATACTGTCCACAATGACCATGTGCAAATTTTGATTCCCACCAGTCACGATTTCCACTTGCATTTAATGGATTTCATCGATTCACCGGATATACTACTTTCGAAAAAGTGACTACGCAGTTATAATTGATATATAGTCAATAGCAGATGTACAAAATTTCGTTAAAAAAGATTGTTTTTTTTTAAAAAGTTATATGCATTTAAAACATGTATACTTAAAAGTTTTGTTAAGTGTATAGTGGAAATGTACCAGCCTAAGTTGGAATAATTGATACATTCAGTTTTATCATGTATTATAAATAGTATCTATCTATAAAATGTGGGTCAATAGCGCAGTTGGTAGCGCGCCAGGATTTGGATACTCATGCCCGAGGGGGGTGCGGGTACGAATCCCACCCGGGGAGGTTATACCCTTCCATGAAAATTTGACAATAATGTCGATTTTCCTCCATTGATTAGATAATATGGAGAAGTTTCCGGCCTTGTGGAAGGGTATGTGAGTACTGCTAATAGACGATGGTCCAGGAAAGCTAGGTTAGGTGCGCTGAACGCCGTGAAATGACCTAAATTGTGTTGATACGAAGTTAACTCTAATAAATAAATATCTATATAATGCATACTGTAGGTAAAATTTGTAAGGTCAATGTTCCTGTATATGTTAGTTCGACAACAGCAATACTTTCATTTAAATGTCCAGTAGGCTCATCTTCAGGAAATGTTAACTTTATTGTTGAACCGTTCACTGGAGATGTCATGTTTATACCCTCTGAAAATATAAACAATCTGTGACAATAATACATTGTAGCAGTTTGATTGCATTTGTAAATAAGAGTTGTTTTACTATAAACGTTTTACGTGTGACAATTTATTCCAGCGTGTTTGTTAAAGAAATTATTTTAATTATACAATCTCGAGTTAACTTCCTGATCTACTTGTACTTAACAGTCAGAGTAAAGTTTCTTACTCCTCATTTAGCTACGTGTGGTGGGTTTTGGATGTGATTCATGGAGTTTAACAGTTTAACACCGTACCATCTCACTCATCTCTAAAATTGAAATTGTTTAAAATAATTTTTCTTTTTGCGCAGTTATTTGCTTTTCACCGTAACATAAGTTAAGAGGTTTCATAGTTAATCGTATTTAAAATACATGTATAGTCCAACAGAATTAACCTGAGCTTGAACTACCTTATTATAATAATTACACACTTTACTTACATTAAATCGTGAGTTTCCGTATGCGTGTAAACGGTTATACACGTGTTTATAACAACCGATGTGACTATAAATCAATTTATTAAAAGTGGCATATTATTGTACTTTTAATTTAGTTTTTTTGGGAAATAAGTAAGTCAGAAATATTATGGCACAGTTTCAAAGTATTTATTCTTATGAAAACAACATTAATTGTTCAGTACGTGTGTTTTGCCGAAAGCTTCCGATAAAGCGCGATTTATAAACGAAGACAAAAATAGACAGTAAATACTGAGTTTAATATATTCTTGCATAAAGGTTAAGCTCCGGTTAATTCTGTTGGACTATACATTTACTTGAAACAATTTGGTTTTTAGACAGATAATAAACGACTAAGTCTCATTAAGGTTTCGATGAACAATGATTTAAAAGTGAAAACTTAGTACTATATACTTGAGTTAGATTCTACTTACTAAATACCTCATAATATTTTAACATGTAACCATAGTAACTGTCAGCTACGTTACCGGTTGTAAAATTAATTAAAGCATAGGAACCAGTGATTTCTAGAGGAAATATTGTAGGTGTATAAGTCACAGCAGATCTACATTCTGTTAATAGTTCATCTGTCATACTTTCTGATACTGTAAATACATAATTATAAGCACCACATATCTATTATTCTTATGTTTAAAGGGAATTACAACTTTTCATAGTAGATATTTATGGTGGCATATTTCTGCCACAAGATAACCACATAACTAACAAGTTGATTATATGGTTAACTTTTTACGTATACATGAACAGATAACTTTTTCCGTTTGTGATATCATGAATGGATGGGAAGTGGTTAACTATAGTTACGTAGCAAGACAAACTAAAAGATATCTAAATGGTAGGTGGTTCTCTAGTTTACGTTTCTAGTAAACCAAGTTCAAGTTCAATATTTTATTTAGCACAAACATATTAGTTTTTTGCCGATACAATATGTGCAGTTTGAAAACCAATCACTTAACTTGTTAGTTTTGTGGTTATCAGAAATACGCCACTACACTATGGTTATTACTATCAAGGTAGATTTCTGAATCCATAATCATCTTAAATCATGCTTTCACACGATTGCACTTAATCGTTGAAACTACCTATCTTGCAAATGTTCACATTTTATTAAAATAAAATCAAACACTCTTTTAAAGCCGCCTGGCTAGCTCAGTTGGTAGCATGCAAGTCTACTGATCGAGGGGTCATGGGTTCGATTGCCGGGCGGGGCATACTTTCGTGGAGCTTGGTCGTGAAATTATTCTTACGGCCATTCTCCCTCCTATTAATGATTTTTAATTATGTAGGGCAGTTGTCAGTCAATGGCAAAAGTATGCGCTTAGTAGTTGGTTAACAGCTAAATCCAGGGATTCAGCCTTTCCAGGAGGAGTGCGTAGGTTGACTCACCGCCGTTATATGACCAATACAATGTGTTGCTACGGCGTTAAACCCAACAAACAAACAAACATTCTTGCTTTCATACTTCAGAATGAAAATAAATATTGAAGTCCATAATTACCAAATGTAAAAATGTTCGGTTCTGATAAGATGATATCGGTAGGCCCTATCTCCAGTTGCATGATAAAAATACCTCGTAGTTCAGCCCTGTGTTCCGTAGTTCTACTGTTAGCTAACGTTACGGGTACGGAAGAACTCAACCCGAAGACAACTCAACCTGTGCAATACTCAACTCAAAGTTGGAACAACTCAATCCGTTAGTAGGAGATTGAGTTGTCTCGGGCTGAGTTGTCTATGGGTCGAGTTGTTCCGACACTTCCGTTACGGAACGTTTAGGAACGTTCAAGGTCACTGAACACGCTGCTGATGTGTTCGAAAACTAATTGATTGAGTTAAATTACCACTAGATACTGTCAATAGCATAACATGACATCTTGTATAGTGTTAAATAAATCAAGAAATTTTAATATTTATAGAAGAAACTTACCACTAGATATTGTCAGTGAACCATTATCACATCCTGTGGTATTATATACATCAAGAAAGTAGATTTCAATACTGATAGAAAAGTACAAACTCTCAGGATAAATCTTTGTTAAACAAATCAGATTTCTGTAATAAAAAATTATATATGATTAGGTTACGTGTTAGTGTGGTCTGTGTCTTGGACATGCAAACAGCCAAGTCGTTCATACATGTTTTACATATAACCATGTTCTTTAGTCTACCTATTTAATAATAAAACTAATTCGGAACTAATTTATGGCCTTTTATGTCCGTGTACAGGCGATAACACAACGTTTGCTACATTTTATTGCTGAAAAGCACGAGATACAGAATAAATCCGCATTGTTATTTGTACATATAACAGTTGATATAACAAAAAGGCCATCGGCCCATAATACATTTTCATTTATATACAACAAGTAAATTCCAAATAATGATATAATTGAATGTAAATGTGTAAGGTATCAGCAAGTAATGGCAGCCTGTTTTATGTGTCTATATATGATATGCATACAAATACATATCTGCTCTTCACATTTGTACATATATCTGCATTGTAACGGTTTGTATGAACGCAGGAAAAAAACAAATATTAGAAATCCGGATATAGTCTAATATAACTGTCCATGTAAGCTGACTAGGTAAACTAGCTGTATAATTAACAAATTTGAAAGTGTGAAACAATTAAACAGTATCGAGTACTAAGGTTATCACGATATACCGGTATACTGGTATATTGCAATACGCAGCTGCGGCAATACGTACCGCGGTACGAATTGAACATACCGATATTTGGTGAATTTTTTTTTATTTCATTGGGAAAAAAAATTACCTTCGCGACTGAAAGTATCGAGACGTCAGTTTTTCCATCGTTCATCCAATCTAAGCTTATGTTACAAGACTTTTAACTGAATGTAGCGTATTTGATTGGTTGTACGAAACTTGTGAAAAACATGTTCTTTAATCGAATACTTCGGGACAGGAAGTTATGAAACAAGCATGGCGTCCAGAAGCTTGATTGCTAGGATGTTCTGCAGATAAGGGGTGATTGTTTCAACCTTGACACCTTTTTACATACAAAACATATATCACAGTTCTAAATGACCGTATAGACTTAAAGAAGTTGATTTTTTTCAGTGAGATTTACGACTTTAAAACCCCACAATATATCGTGGTACGTATTGCGATACGGCACTAGCGTATTGCAATATATCGCGATACTCTCCTGACGTATCGTGAGAGCCCTATTGAGAACATGTACATACAAACCGAAAAAATATATGCATTAACGAGTGAAACAACAAAGTTATTGACATATTCGTATCGATTCAGCCATGACATTTTTAGAAGAGATTCATATTTGTTTTGACGATTATTAATATTTTAACCGTTAATCTATGTAATTAATCAGCCAGAACTGATAATTGATTCTAAAAGAAAATCCCCAGGGTACATGTATTTAAGTTTTTAACAGCATAAATGTATAATTTTATGTTGATTAATGTTTCATCTTTCATCTTTATTTGACATAAAACGGCAATACCTATGCCTTTGGTCATTTACAATGTTCATGGCAAAGACCACACATTTAAAAAATATAAATAACAAGTAAATCTGTGAGCTAATGCTCACTAGTGATACCCCCGCAGTGAGAAATATGAGTATCATAATGTAACTTTCATTTAACGAAATCTAAAAATATGCGACAAACAGGAAGTAAATGAGCAAGGAGCATGAAATCGCTTTACACCACATGGGACTATGGGATGAAGCAATATGCAAAGTATCAGGCTGCTGCATGTTATAGTTGCTGAGAAAACTGCGACGGAAATTTTGTAACGGACGGACGCACGGACGCACGCACGGACAAGGGTAAAACAGTATACCCCCCTCTTCTTCGAAGCGGGGGTATAATAAATACATGTAGATATTAAATATGTTAAACAGTTAAATACAGTGTAACACAACACTGTATATTTAAAATAAAGAAATGTTTAAAGAACAATTTCTAATGGACAATGCTTCATTTATAAATTTGGAATGAATATCAGTTTATTATACAGCACATCAAATCTTCAGTAAAACACAAAAATCAACAAGTCGGCAGCATATAAAATCATACACCAAACATATCAATAGAAACTCAACAACAAAAGTTAGCAACATCTATGTAACGACATAACAATCTAACAAGAAAAGATATACCACCAAAAACAAACACCGCATTTTAAAATAGCAACACAGCAATACAATGCAGCTAAACCAAAATACTTTGAATTATATGTGATGAAATCACACTATTGACCAAAATTTTTCAACATAATATTTAAAACGTGGGTTTTTGTTACAGAAAAAGCAACACACAAAAAACAAATCAACAACTTCGTATTATAATGAAGTAACATTTTTACATTAACGTCTTTTCAGCTCAACTTCAACATTTATCACAGCAAACATGATCTTTGATAACATAGATTTGCACAAGTACTATATATCACTAAGAACATACGAATCATAGGGATCTGGAAGATTTGTAGACATCAATACTTGAGGTATATTTGTAGCTGTTAGTGTTGTTTCTAGATTACAATCTGGTTGATTGGCTACAATTATGAATCATAAAATGTGTTATCAACTATTTGAACCAAATATACAATGTATTCATTCAGGACCAAGTTGGAAGTGTTCTTAGCGCTTTTAATCAGTAAAGTGTGTATTTTGGACAGCACGCTACGGATAAACTAAACTCGTATGCAATCAGTAAACAATTTCGACCATGTGGAGTCGAAAGACTAAACAGATTATAATATATTTAGAGCAAAACTCGGTGTGACAATTTGACCATTTCAAGTTAAGAATATATAAACATAGTTGAGACTATAGTCCTTCTGACTGTAGGACTTATAAACACGGTCTGTAATGAAAATAATCTTTCCACAATATACGCTCCTGTCGCAGCTTAGTGAATATACTACATTCACACGCTGCCTTGATGAGTTTCGATTTGTGAAATTGACGTTAACTAGGTTTGATCATATTAGTGACAAATGCTACCACGTATGACGCCATATGTAGCAAGGGTTTACTTCGTATTTAAATTGAATATGCTCTTTGATTACAGATCAGAGATACACGTGTAAAGAGATCAATGTTTACTTTCATTTTGGTTAATTTTCCATTTTTATGCTTATGTAATTCTGTACAACATCTTTGCATATTGACATTTTGAAATTATAGGCGTGAGAATTTTTTCATTTTAGTAGTCGATCACACATCTTTTTTTAAACAACGTGACAGGCATGCGATTAAAACGTGTGTGTGCGTCTGTCTAAAATAGAAATATTAGTTTGCTCTCAGTCTTTTAGCAGAGTGAGAAAGTAAACGTGTGAAACTTTTGAGGGATGCGAAGGAGAGTATTCACAATCATGTATAGATGTATAAAAGACGTTTTCGTATTCTTTGTGATGCCTTCAGTGGTATGTTTTATGAAGAATACATGTGGTTAAATAGGAGAATATTTGCTAAGTTTTATCAATTGGATTGAGTACAAATATGACAGTACTTATATGAATTTATATTGCGGATAGTTTTTTGTGTACTTTTCATTTGAAAATTAAATGAATTGATAAATACAGTTATATAAACTGTGGTAAATATACCTTGTTGAATACATCATTTAAATAAAGAATATATAAGTTTATTGGTTTATATTGGTAATATCTAAATTATATATTCGTCACTTGTTCAGGGTTAGTTTGTCCGTCACATCTAAAGTCTGAATACAGCAAAGAATTCAGAACTAAAGGCGAAAATCATTTAACTACCTTAATTTTAAAGATGTGGTAAGATTATCTTCGGTGTAAGGTTAAAATATAGGTATGAATATGGCATTACGTAGGAATAGTTTGTGTCAGCGTACTTATTCATTGAATAGAAATATTATACAGTCATCTTTGATGCATAATAAATATACAATATGTAAAACACCATTAACATATTGAAAGTGTTCAAAATCTTAATATAACATGTTAAAATTTTATCATTTACAGGTTATATAGACTGTATACTATACATTATGTATTCAAAGTATGTACTAGACTGATTTAAACAGATAATTGAGTGGGTCAACAATCATTGAGAATAGACGTCAGTATTCAAATCTATAAAACTTTTAAAACTTCATATTAAAAGATATATATAATTATATCTTTAAAGGATAATAAATGAATAAACTTACAGTAATTTGTTTGAATTATAAACCATTAGTTTGGTACTTTATATAAAGTAAAATAATAATATAATGTATTAGTACTATAGGAACAAGACTTGAGTCAGTAAGTGTCATCTGAACATACTTAATGGTACTTATAAGTTAATAGTTTAAAGGTACACATTCACAGATTTCAATTTAAATATCAACTTTTTTTGAAACCAACAAAATCGTATGGAAACAATTTGGGAGCAGGAACGTAGTGTTTTGATAATGACAATTTTAGTGCAAATTGACACACAACTACAAATGATGGTGTTTCATGTAGTAAAAATATACGCCGTATACGTAACGGTATAGACAATTATAGCGCATTTTCTTCGCGTTCCAGTTTTACAGGCGCATTTGCAAATCAACTACACATATGCATAAACGACAATGGAGGAATACAGCGATCACTACAGTATCTTTTTCACTATTTCTTTCTTTATGTATGGAATGAAACGAAAAAAGGAAAATAGGAAGAAAAGAAAACAACGAAGATACGACAGATTAAAGACGAAAACACGACACATTTTATCTGTCGTATTGTTGCATTTATTCTGTCGTATTTTCGTTTTTTCGCCGCAAAGGTAGAAAAAAGCAAATGCGAAGATACGACAAACTATGATTTTTTTGTGCCTACGTTTTTTCTAATCTTTGTGGCGAAGAAACGAAAAACGAAGATACGACATATCTTAGTCGAAAACACGAAACATTTTATCAGTCGTATTGTTGCATTTATTCTGTCGTTTTTTTTTCGTTTTTTCGCCACAAAGATAAAAAATACGTAAAAAACGAAGATACGACAAATTCACAGATTGTCGTATTTCATTTTTTTTTCGTATTTTATTATCTTCACGGCGAAGAAAGGAAAATACGGCATGGTGTAAATCAGCCACCATACATCACGCGTCTTAGGAGGAAACGTTGTTTAAATAAATTGTTGACGCATGCACGGACACCACAAAAGCTCACATTGAGTACTTCGTGCTCAGGTGAGCAAAATGTAATAATCCAGAACGACACAGAGTCACTCTATTTTAGAAAGAATAGCTAGAGGGAAAATATTTGTTTTAAGTATTGGGTGTATTACCGAGTTTAATAATCGTTCAGTCTGCGATCCATGATGCAATTATTCCTGCCCAAGTCAAGAGATAAATCATGATGATTTTGTTATTTATTATACATACATGTAATTATAAATGACGCATATATAATAAAACATACTGATAAAAAACCTGACTTCATTATTTACATAGCTTGGGTAAGCAAATTTATTCCCTTTTCAAACTTAACTTTCATAGTGAAATCATTTATAATTTCATTTGCTTATCACAGCTTACAATAGTAAATTATACGTAGTAAACATGTACCAAAGAAGGTGTCGCAACCCACATAGCCGTAAAGTATTTTCATGAAGCACATGTAAAATACCGAGCCATCCACTTAATAATGTCTTGTTTTTTTATCGTCATGTTTTATTATATGCGTCATTTATAATTATGTACAATAAATGACAAAAACATTATACAATTTGGTATTTGCCAAGTTCATTATTCCACGTACCATCAAAACAAGCTGCGTCAACGCGCAGTAAGGTTGACAAGCTTGATAGATTCCAGTAGTTGTGGATATAAGGTTACATACCACTAAATGGTAACCGGAAGTGAGCGTTTACCGGAAATAGAGTGTGACATGGTCCTTATTTTTTTTTTGAGAGTGCATGGATACCTCATTTGTGGTGCTTTTTAATATTGAAGAGTATGTATGTCTTTGACAATGCTTTTCCCATGAAAGTATGCAAAAATTCAATGGATCTGGTTTGTTTAGTCGCGAAAACTGGTTAAAAGGGGAGATGACTCTGTACGGCTGGTGAAGAGTTAAAAACCAGTACATTTTCAGGGTAGGAACTTTCAATCGAAATTTATTTTCTTATAAGTAACGTAACTTTTTTTCTAATACTGATTATTTTGTGAGGAATAGATAGATCTTTCAGCCTATATATGGTTTGGGGTATCTTACGTACCTTGGTCATAGTGTAATTTGTCATTGAAAATGAGACTTTTTATATACAACAAAGAAGGATTTTATTTAGTGGTATGTAACCTAGTTGTGGATATAAATGGAATTATGATGCCTTATACATATGTAACTATATCACTCTCTTACTGTGTAGGTACATAACTAGTGATACTTACCTGTATTGTTAGAAAACAGTAAAATATTAAAACCATTATAATTGTAGGCATAATCTGAGACAAATGTTAGATATATGGAATCTGTTGTTGATACAAGAACATTTACATCTTCATTGTTAGCATTACATAACTTGCCTACCTCGGGTGATGTATCATCTCCTGTAAATATATACATGATTACTATTCTACATCATTTACTGCTTAGATCATCGTCGGCAACCACTGTACTTTTACTCCCCATACACACTGTGGGTAATTAGACTGGCAAAATTCGTTTTCATGAACATGCATGAGAAAGGGGATACCAATCTTCTTCTAATGAAATTGCATGTTACAATTAAATTCTCTTCAATAACAATGACGTCATACTGAGATTTTGTTTCTTAAAATAGAAACCAACGGACATGTTTATTTTATCATTATGAATGGTAAACCAACCCTTAGATATAAAACGTAATTTCATTGACTAGTTTTCCTCAGTGGTTTCCTTGCGGAACCAATCAAACTGCCTCATTTATTATTCATGATTATGAGATTTTTCTAACCGAATTGCCCACGGTACATAACGCAGCATAGCGAAGTACTATATCGTGGGATAACCGACGATGTGCTTAGATATCACTTACAGTTTGATAAAACAGGATCTTATCATGAAAACAGAACACATTATGTATTCTTGTTACACACATTTCTATTGGGAAAAAATGAATACTCATTGGGGTTTTTTTTTGTGGGGGAGGGGGGTTAACAACACATTGTATAGGTCATATAACGGCGGTCAGTCCACCTATTCACTGTTCCTGGAATAGCTAAATCTCTGGATTTAGCTGTAAATCAACTACTAGGCGCATACTTCAGTCAGTCACTGACTACTACCCTACATGATTTAGAATCAGCGGTAGGAGAGAGAATAGCCGTAGAAAATTATTCTATGAACCAGCTCCACGAAAGTATGCCCCGGCCGGGAATCGAACCTACGTCATCTCGATCGGTAGACTTGTGCGCTACCGACTGATGAATACTAGTATAACACCGTTAGTCTAGAAGTAAATCTAGATCAATTCAGATTTAAAATTCAATATTCAGTTTTCTACATGTTCCAAATACGTCTAAACGACCTTACAGACCAGAAACAACTTTCTGTATCAAAGTCATCTATTCTCATAATGACAAAAGCTCGTATATTGTATATACAAAATGTAGTCATAATATTCACCGTCAACAATAAACAGTCCATTAAATCTGATATTCATATTTATCTGTAGTAAAATACATGTGAGGGAAAAATGGTTCAAATAATGTGCAGTAAGCAAATTGGATCCGTTTGTCATATCACTCTTTGAACAACCTTTTCTTTGCTGTTAAACATAGTATGCTCAATTGCATCAAGTTATCGAGATTAGAACATCTATAGTCCGACAATATTAACCTGAGCTTGAACTACCTAATTATAATATTTAGACGCTTTATACTTACATTAAATTGTGAGTTTCCGTACGCCTCCTGTATACGACAAAACACGTGTCTATAACAATCCGACTTTACAGCCGTTCTCCAGAAATCGTTACCATTTTGAAAAGTGAAATGTCGAAACTTACTGTAAACATTTATTTTTTAACATAATTGCAAAATGCAAACCTTCGTGGTCTCGAAACAAAAATATAACGCACACCATTCTAAGACTGAGAAAGATATACCAGTTCAAAAAGTATACGTCAACTCCTACGTTACGGAGCATAGAATCACGAGCTCAAGTAGTAGATACCTAATTTTAAAATGCAAGTCTGTATTTCTGTCCATGTAAGTATGGAATATCATTCAATGGTGAGTAGTGAAACAAATTTAAGCAAACTACTTCGCAATATATACATGATTGTCAGAATAGCGCATGTAGAAGTCATTATCATTTTTTGTCGTTAAGATAAGATAACGTAACACAATTATGTCAACATGTGTATTTGTCACATACAGACATGTGGACCATTCTTTTCCAAATTGATGAAAACTACAACATATGAGGCACACAATAAAATGTAAATTAGTTTGAAACATGACACTGTATGCTCATACATAATGACATATTTGATGTGCCATGGAGTTACGGAACATAGTAAAAATTAGAAAGTCTTGCCAACTCGAACAAAACTGCATTTTAATATCGATTAAACAATACAAAAGTATGATTTGTTAACAGCACAAAGTATTTCCTTATGTTTTTAACATAATTTAAGTTTAAGTGTTGCCATATTACAAAATTACAATAATACTGAGCTTTGAATATAACAAATGAGACATATGAAGTAAGTATGATGGTATTAACCTAACTAAAATGCACTTTTACTGATATGTTCTAGTGTGTATACCATGTAGATATATGAAATATACGACACTGATCGTGATGAACATTATAAATAGTCAATAAATTAGCTACTTGCGAAAAATTACTACGCTAAGCGGCGTTACGGAACATATGCTAAGCACCACGATGGGAAATTATTATATAAACAACCCATTCGTTTGGGTTTGACATAATAATTTTTGGTGACCGTGTAGGCCAAATAACTATTATGCAGTAAAATGGGTAATTTTAAATCCGGGCGAATTCAGGACGCGATCAGACTAAAACTAGTGAGAAACATTTTTATATTAACAATCACATTTTGAAATGAAATCAAATCCAGAAACATTTTTTATAAATTTTATGCATAGTTTAGCTTAAATTTAACTTTGGTCAAACATTGCATTTGATATATACCTAAAATGAAAGGAAACTTTTTTGTCATATGTGTATTTACAAAGTATTTCTAAAATTGAACTGGCAAACACTTTGGTATTGCTAAATTTATTTTGTAATATATTTTATTTTCATTAAAATACTGCAATCACTTATTAAAGTATTTACTTGTTTCTGACCCCATGATAAAAGTTAATAAAGTAAGAATATCATAAAATAATAATAAATAGTATGGTATCTAAAGTTAGCTTAGCAGATGTGGTCTTTAAAGAAATTTGATAAGATATTCCATCATATTTTATGCGTTCCGAAATTCCTAGCTGTTTTATTCGGATTTTGAATATATGTGTCGTAGGTGCAAGAGACTTTGAAATTGTCTTTGTGCAACGTCTCTGATGGGTGCTCATGTTGATATTGGTCATCAGTGGTGAAGACATTTTTTCGAAGCAATAACTGGAAATTTCAACTGATAACGCACAAGATAAAATGAAACTTTTGAATGATATCAACATTCTCAAATCTTAAGAGATGCTGATTTTTTAGGTCATTGTTTTAATGTGTAAGAATCATTGTTAATTCGATTCAGACATTGCTAATTCGTTAAATATTCTTTATTGTTGTTATGACCATAATTTTGCATAAATTGGTTACACAAATATTGTTTTGTTACAAATTTGAAACACATACAGGTGTGTCAAACATGAAAATCTCCACGGACGCAACTATTTTCATCAATTTTCATCATATAAGACTGGAAAACGTTCAGTTAGTCTGTTTACGTAGTAAAAGTACTGTGATAATGTTAAATGCATTCAATTGAATTCAATGATCGCATAAATCGTTACTATTACAATCTATGTTCCGTAACAAGCCCTCTATATTCCGTAACGAAATGAATTTTCATTCTCAATTAAAGAGACATCAACATTTTTTCTTTCCACTTAAAGAAATATGTCAATGAATGTATTAATAATTGTAATATTAATACTATGACAGTCATCCATTACACAGATTTCATATTTATCCTTCATCCTGTACCTGCACTAAAATATGTTTTCTTACACATGTACCGTAATTGTTAGTGCTAAGGCCTAATTTTGCTTTTAACATGATCAAATAATCAAAAGAGGGATATCGAAAACAATAACAGCTTGTTTCTTCCATGAATTATATCATATAGCATGTCAAATACTTGTTACGGAGAATAGTCGTTACGGAATCCCTGTGTTCCGTTAAAGTTTCCCTCAATAAATACAGAAGTAACAATAAATGTACGCGTTACTTGCACTTGATCACACCAATGTACAGTGGCAAACAACAATTCAATGTAAAAACACCTATATCGTCGCTAGCAACTGTGCTACGCTCGTTATGGAAGCATAGTTTCTTAAATGCGACATTTAAAATTTTGAGTTTGGGGTTAATTTGTTCATTCTCCTTAGGACAGATAAGATTCAGACTTTGTTTCCCACGATTTTTGACTCACTATAGTATTAGTAAACGGTTTAACAATTAACAACAACACCTTTTGGAAAGTAATTTAACCATGCAAAAATAGTTACGGTAACATAGGACTGTTTTGGAGACAACCCTAAAAAGTAGAAAATTTTAGAATTTCATATTCGTATCAGTAGAATATCTTTAAAATCATACAATTCACTACCCATATATGGAAAATAAATACATATTACAAGCAATAACAAACCTTAGATTAATTATTTTTCAAAGCAAATATTAAAAATAGAGCTGGAGACACGGCCTTTTTCTACTTATTGAAGTTTTTGCTTAGCATACTTTTGCCAAAAGGCGTAAGTTTTCAAGGTTTCTTTTGTACCACTTTAGCAACAACAATCTAAGTTAACATTTCCAAGTGATTATAACCATAAGTGTTGTTTCACGTTGTGTATATAGTCGTATATAACCTGGAGACACGTGTTTTTCAAAATGGTAACCATTTCTGGAGAACGGCTGTTTAGATCACTTTGTAAACATGGCACATTATTGTTCTCTTAATTTTGACTCATTCTTTTATGAGGAAAGATGTAAGTCCGCAATATTGTGGCACAGTTTCTAAGTATTTATTGTCATGAAAACAAAATTTATTGTTCATAACATGTATTTTACCGAAAGCTTCCGATAACACGTGATTAACAAACGAAGACAAAAATAGACAGTAAAACTGAGTTTATTGTATTCTTGCATAAAGGTCAAGCTCGGGTAAATTTTGTTGGACTGTACTTAATTGACATAATTGGTACAAACCTCCATCAAATATTGTCAGATAATCATATTGACATGGTGTTGATATCCCTTCAGCATCTACGTCTTCAATGTTTATAATAATTTTATCATTTTGTGCTGGAGCAACAACTAACCACGCACAATTTAGATCACTTAAAATAAAACAGATTGTTGTCATACATGCACAATATAGATCATTTAGAATAAAACAGATTGTTGCCATACATGCACAATTTATATCACTTAGAATAAAACAGATTGTTGTCATACATGCACTTCAGAACTTAACGACCATTACCATTTGGTCAATGGGATACTGCTGGTTCCAGTTTAGCAAAAAAAAACCCTCAACTTTGTACCTAAACTCAAATTATTATTTTCATCATTTATAGTTTGATCAGTTATAAGATTAGTTACAACAAACATTTCATTAAGCTATAAACGGGTACATGTTAAGATGATATAATCTATTGCACCATTTGTCGGCTTGACATATACATACATGTACATACTGGGCCCCAGTTTCACCAACAAACTTAAGTACAAACTCAATAACAGACTCAAGTCTTTTTGTCTCTTAATAACAAAACACTGCAGTTGGAATGGCTGTTATTAGATGATCATATAAAATAATGAAAAGATATACAAGATATATCAACATGAATTACAAAGAGTTTTTATTTTGAACTGCTTTGGGGCACTTATTTTGACCACAGTTTTTTATAAATACAACAACATATAAATAACATGTTTGTGCTATCAGCCATTCCCAAAGACACTGAGAATATATCTACACTGCATGTATACATATCTGAAACTATACTGTGGGAAATTTTGATTATGATTGAACACGTGGATTTTCTGTAATTAAATTATCTTTTTATCATAATGCTATGAGGAGGAGAAAATCCTCTAACGATCGCATCTGGATTGCACCAGTTTTACTCGTATACTCCAATTTATCCACTCGCAAGCAATGTCTACTTTCTCAAGTAATGATGAGTTATGATGAGAAAACAGTTTTAAATCCAGCTGCATTTATCAGTTAGGTGTTTCAGTGATTTATAATATAAGTCTAAACCATGTGATATACTTACTTTGGATAGAGACCAGGATAGTTTGGTGACGTCACATACTGTGGTACATGTGACACATTAACTATGTAAGGTCTTGTAGCATCTGTACACTGACCATATACTTGAAATATAAATATAAAACATGTACACTGAACAAAAGTTCTAACCGATCACTTTTCAATTTTTGATTATTTTATAACGGGCCGATGGATTCTTATTAAATTTTGCAGAGGTGATTTTTGTGTCATTTTCTACCGATTTATGGGGAAAAAATAATTTGATACGGTCCAATGCACTCGATCGGCACATAGGGTGTGGTTTACACATTTTGACACGAACTGTTTGTGTACACAAACATACATGTACATTAACGTGTATATACACAAACATGTATATACACTAACGTGTACAGGTCGTATTCTAGGTCATGCGTGTTTTTGTACTTTAAACAATGGACTTGTCCACTAAATTAAGTGAAAAAGCTGATGCATGAACAGCATTTTACTGTTTTAAGCATCCAACTTTGACAATTAACATTTATTTCAAATAGAGTAAATTCACATTGAAAATTTTATACAATGATATGTTTTTAAAATAAGTGTATAATAACTAAACTATAAAATTATAATAATTATTCACCCCTAAATATTGGTGTGTAATGACACTAGCTATGTTTCTATACGCAATGTTTACGTGGACGACCTGTATGTCTATTGACATGTTTGTACACAAACATGTATGTAACCTAACGTGTATGTTCACTAACATGTATGTCCACTAACGTGTATGTTCACTAACATGTATGTCCACTAACGTGTATGTACACAAACATGTATGTACACTAACGTGTATGTTCACTAACATGTATGTCCCCTAACGTGTATGTACACAAACATGTATGTCCACTAACGTGTATGTACACAAACATGTATGTCCCCTAACGTGTATGTACACTAACATGTATGTCCCCTAACGTGTATGTACACAAACATGTATGTCCACTAACGTGTATGTTCACTAACATGTATGTCCCCTAACGTGTATGTACACAAACATGTATGTCCACTAACGTGTATGTACACAAACATGTATGTCCCCTAACGTATATGTACACAAACATGTATGTCCACTAACGTGTATGTACACAAACATGTATGTCCACTAACGTGTATGTACACAAACATGTATGTCCCCTAACGTATATGTACACAAACATGTATGTACACTAACGTGTATGTTCACTAACATGTTTGTAAACAAACGTGTATGTCCACAAACATGCTTGTACACAAACGTGTATGTACACAAACATGTATGTACACTAACGTGTATATTCACTAACATGTTTGTAAACAAACGTGTATGTCCACGAACATGTTTGTACACAAACGTGTATGTCCACTTATGTGAATGTACACAAACATGTTTATACACAAACATGCATGTCAACTAATATGAATGTACAGTTTCATGAAAGCCCACTGACGTGTATGCACACAAACATTTTTGCACACAAAAATATATATATGTATATATAGTTATGTTAAACAATTTAAACATAAATAAATGGAAAAAAACATGCGTGAAAAAGAAAGATGTACAAAAAAAGAAAAACAAACATGGAATAGACATCAAATCATACATACGTAATACAGTTACGTAATTATTACACAAATACACAAATATACCATCACATCAGATCAAATATACATTATACAGTTAAGCTACAGTCCAATAAACATAAAACTAGCCGTGAGGGCACCGTACGGGCGCCGTGCGATCAAAGTCCGCAAGGACCCGTACAAACTCTTGCGTATCCGTACGGACTGTTACGTTTTCGCCAGAGTCCGTGAGATGAGTCCAGGACACACGTATCAGTTTCAAAGTCAAATCGTAAACAAATTCGTGACCGAGTATGAATTAAACTTGCATATCTTCCAGCTACGGCTTCGTACGGGTAAGTTGTTTTGTGCCATGTGCCACCGTCACCTTAATACGCAAGGCTTCCCACGATCTACGACTGTCTGCACGTACGGGTCCGCAACAAGCCACGATTTTATGGGACTGAAGCATTACATCAATATTAGTAGTATTAGTACACAATTACACATGTTTAACATAATATCAGGTCATACATAATATTAAACATGAATATATTTGTTCCTATGTCTTTAAATAAAAGGGTTCCAGCAATAATCACAGTGCTTTAAATTATCAATTTATAAATGTATAATAAACCGTAAGTTCTACAAAAGCCTAGGACATAATTATAAAGCTTGGGGGAAATTGCTGTATGAAATATTGATAAATCATCTTGAATATCAAAGTTATAATGACATTCATCACGTAAACAAATAATCTAACATTTTATATTATTGGATAAAAGTTAATAAATCTGAATTCTGAATAGAAAAAAATGTGCTGGAAAATCATTGTGTCATCGCTAGAATGTTACCATTTGATGACTAATCTTTTTTAATAACAGAAACGTTGAAATTGTCAATCAGTTAAGTTTAAACATTCATTTCACTCACCGTCAATCATGAAACATCCTAACACGAAAACAAATATAATCGAACTTCGTATAAGCCATTTAGCCATTTTTGTCTCGGAATGTACAAAACACAAGCTAATCCAATTAATATTTCATCTGATTTTTTAAGCTAATCCACGGACATACGAATTATGGACAAGCACTGAAACACTGAGTACAGTCAGTTTAATCCTAATATTTTATATCCATGTAAACAACTAACTCTATAATTATTGTATTTAACCGATTTTAATTCTCGCTACAGATATCTGTGACATAGTTATAACTTTACTAAATCAATTGATCTATCTCAAGTCATTGTTTTTAGAATACAGAGTGTTTAATCAATGATTCAATTGTTTTAAAGTTTGGAATGTAATATTGATTCAATTAGTCAAATTATGGTTTCTGTACGGTGTAATGTTCGGGACTCTAAGATCGCCAGTAATATTTTCAATAAATGCCTTAAATATTTTTTTTATTATACCTCATGTGATTTTTTTACTGTATAGCCTCATGTGACGTCACCGGGTAAAAATCCGTAATGTTACAATCTGGACATCCCCTATTGACTCGATCGACATCACCTATCGGCCAGCTTAAAGCGTTGGCGTTTGCTAATACCGGGACCCGAGATTTTAGCCATTCAATTTGAGTCACCTCCCTTGCACAGACGCTAGCTTTTACGAAACAACAAACTTAACGGTGTAAAATGTATTTAAGATCAAAAGCAATTAAAACAGATAGAATTAAACGGTTTTATTTTTGTTGTCCTGTATAATAAAATAAATATCACATTCTACAGAGGGTGATAGAACGAAATGTTAAACCTTGACAAGTAATGTCAACCTCGGCTTAATTATTATAAATATTTGTTAAAACATGTATTGTGAGGCTTTATTGTGAAGTATTATCAATTGATGATAGTATGTATTTTTCATTGATATCACTTTTTTAAAAGTACGTCTAAAATTACTGACAAGTGAATATTTTGATCCTCGTGTTAACCCATAACCACTTTTTGTTGAAATATCGCTGTAGTTTCTTTACAAAAATATCTAATTTTGCTTATATATCACGTTAAAAAACAAAACAAATAACAAATAATAAAACGACGAAAAAATAGTAAAAAAAAAGTAAATAAACTATATTATAACAAGACTTACATGGCCATAACTGGACGCCGTATACAACTGATTTATATACGAGTATTTATTTACAACTTGTATAAATCGATAAATCTTTAAATGTTCATTAAGTTAGGTAAACTTACTAATCATCGGTTTAATTAAATATAGTTTTTGTTTTGATATACAACACTTATGAAGATTTCTACGGAAACGTATCAGGGCCTCTACTTATCTAGAAATTTTACGTCTTGTCAACTTGTTTTTTCTCGATTTGACCATTACATTGCATGAAGACGTAATGATTAATGCGTAATACGTAGAAATTTTTAATTAATTCAACTAGATTTTTGTCGAAGAGACAAACAAATCAAGCAAGTCACTTGTAATATTTTTCTCGAAAACACGAGTGCAATTTTTTCGTCTAGATTTTTGTCGAAAATATAAAAGTATCAAGCATATTGAGAAAACTTACGTTGCAATGCTTAAAAATTTATCATCTTTGTCTGTAAACTAAATTATGACGTGTAAAACATTTTATCAATGCGAATAAAAGCAAGTCGAAACATTTCATTAACTGCAGGCCCTGATTTGTTTCCGTAAGTTAGACAAATTTACTAATCATCGGTTCAATTAAATACATAATGTATAGTTAATGTGTTGATATACAACGCTTATAGAGATTTCCTATAGATTACGTATCATGTACGCTAAGTCATTACGTATTATATACGCTAAATCATTTAAATATAATATAATAATCATAACAGATAATAAGCCATCATTATACGACTTAATTGAAATAAATGTCTCGCATTATTGAGTTGGTTAATAATTATATTTGTTGAAACTTTAATGCTTTAATGTTATTTACATAGATCTGAACGTTTTTCGTACGAAATAATGTCCATAGTTAAAGTTTTATTCATAGAAATGCATTATGTCAAATAAGTTCACATCTTTTACAACTGAATAGAATTGTCAAGTGTTTGATTAGCGTGATTCAATTTTAATTAGCATTTATATGAAGTAAAAAAAAGGCGACTAACAACTTAGCAAATTTAGTCGCACCGATCCTTTCAAGTCAATATTTCAAAGCAAACTTTCCAAACTTCAATATGAACGTTAAATTATTACCTCTTTGACTATATTTGCTAACAGGACGAAGATATGAATGGTTCCTGATAGTTTAAATAGTCATATGAGCTTGTTTCAATGTTTATACTGTTATGTAAGATGGTGTACTAATGAGGACGAGAGGAACTTCCATATTTGGAGATCAATTAAATGCGAAATACTAAATATATAATATATAAAAAAAATTGTCGAAAAAAAAACAATCTTAACACCATCCGTGCCGAATAATTGAGAAACTTATTGTACGACAACATTAACCTGAGCTTGAACTACCTTATTATAATAATTACACACTTTACTTACATTAAATCGTGAGTTTCTGTACGGGTGTATACGGTTGAACACGTGTTTATAACAACCTATAAATCAATTTTGTAAACATGGCATATTATTGTACTTTAATTTGGAACTCATTGGTTTATGGGGAAACACGTTAGTCCACAATATTGTGACACAGTTTCAAAGTATTTATTTTTAATTGTTCAGTACGTATATTTTTCCGAAAGCTTCCATTAAAGCGCGATTCACAAACAAAGAAAAAAATAGACAGTAAATACTTGTTTGGTTTTTTTTTGGATTTTACACCGTAGCAACACATTTTATAGGTCATATAACGGCGGTCAGTCAACCTACTCACTCCTCCTGGAAAGGCAAAATCTCTGGATTAAGCTGTTAACCAACTACTAAGCACATACTTTCTACTTGGCCGTAGAAATAATTTCATGACTAAACTCCACGAAAGTACTCGTATGCCCCGCCCGGGAATCGAACCCACGACCCTCGATCAGTAGACTTGCGTGCTACCAACTGAGCTACTTAAATTTGATACTTAAGCTGCTCATTATGGAACTCTTTACCATCTAATATCACACAAATAAAAAAACTGTTCAAATTTAAACAAACTGAAAAACAGTATTTTTTAGATAATTTGTCTTAGATATTTGTATGTTTTTTATTTTCTCTATTATTTTGGCATGGTCCACATAATTTTTAAGTTATAACTGACCAAAATCCTTCTTATATGATATTCATGTTTGTGCTTGACCACCTTAGATGTATTTTACCATTAAGCACAATACCTAGACATTCTGTGATAGATAAAGTATGTCCAATTTAAATCACATGATTACCAACTTAACTGTGATACTAAGATATTTCTGTGATTAATTTTGTGATTATTAACATAACTGTGATACCTCAATATTATATGAGAATAAATTTGTAATTGTCTACATAACTGTGATACTTAAATATTTTATGTGATTAATTTTATGATTATAAACTAAACTGTGATCTTCGATATTTCTTCTGTGAATAATTTTGTGATATAGTATTACATTTGTCTGGTGCTTATTATTTAATATACATCTTATATCAATGTTTCAATTATCTGCTATGTCTTTGATAAATCTTATTATGTTTTAATTCTATGCAATAGTCCTCACTATTTTAATAATGCCTCTCTTTGTCACGCCACCAACACATAGGGACCACAATGGAAATAAGGGCTTGCCCTTTTTTGTGTTATCCCTGGTGTTGGTGTGCAATACATAGTTACAACATCATGATGTCTGTGATATTTGTGTTTGTATGTTTCAACTATGTGTACACTATGTCAAAAAAATATTATTATTATTATTAGCCGGGCGGCTTGACAGTAAATACTGAGTTAAATATATATTTACACACAGATCAAACTCAGGTTAATATGATCGGATTATACAGAACAGGAAGTCATGATCTAATGTTAATATGTCTGAAAGATACAAGTATAACAGTACATGACATCATTCAATTATAACAGCAATGGTGAAGTTAATATCCCTTTTTTCAAGTCAGTATTAATACATGTATATAACATTTAGTCAGTTTATAGCATCCAGTCATTACGCTATAACTGAAATATCTCAATGATAAGCATCATAAAATGTCTACCTGCATTTGCTATTCGAAAATACAAATTTAGGTCTCATAGCCAAACTATTTTCATATGTATGTGTGTCTAAGATATGTTTTAACACTAAAGTAATAAATTGACAAGTAAAAAATTGCTGCTAAATGCAGCAAAGGGATTGTCACGGCAAACAAAAAAGAATGATTAAGTATAATCTAAAGGTAACTCAAAAGAGCATTATATTGAATTGTCATGTTAAGGTTTTTCAGTAATTAAAAGGTAACTTGTCATAAAACGTTTTTCTGTTCAAATGTAACAATCTCGTTCCAAAAGCCTAGTAAGATTCTCGATACTAGTTAGATTGAGAATCTTGACAAATTTGGAGTACGCGAATGGTCTGGATCTAGACACCATCTTTATGCCGACAGGATGTTTGGTTTTAGTTGGATTTATTTCCAGTAATTCATATTTGCATGACGCTTAAAAAGATCGGCAGAAGGGAAAACATAGTTCTTCAGAACAGAAGCTATTTACATGACTTATCGCTTTTGTTTAGTCAAGTGCTCCTCACATTGCGGATCTGTTCTTACCAATCCGTGTAACCAATCATCTAACTAATGCATAACTGTCCAGCATCTTTGAATTTCGACATTTTGATTTTACAGGCGTGAACATTTGTTGCATTTATTGCATTTATTTTTTAATCACGAGACAGTCATGCAATCTAAATGTGTGTGTCTTTGCCTTGAAATAGAAATATCAGTTTGCGCATAGTATTTAAGCAGAGGTAGAGAGTCAGCGAGTGAATCTTTCAAACCAGTGTATTAGAGAGTAGTCATACCTTTACTTGTTACGGAAGAATTTTGTTGCCGGATACACGAAAGGATTTAACATGTATTTTAATTCCGAAAAGATGCACTTAAATACAAAAGGCAAGCTATTTCGAATAGAAATCATTTTTCTTAATAATGAATTAACTCGGACTCGAGAAAACATACTCCATTCGAACAAATTAAAAACTGGCGAGCTTTTCACCTAGGTGTAAATGTCCGTCATTTTAACTCTCTTAAAATTACCTGGTCCGTCTGGTCAATAGTCCGTCAATATAGTACCAAACTTTTCATAATTAAAAAAAGTCTGCAAAAATAATCTTACATCTGCTCGATCTATAACCAGAAGCAAGTTCAATTACACAAAACGCTACAGTACGTTACATAACGATGCATTCGGAACTCCTCGGTCATACATTTGTTTACTTTAACGCCGGACATTTCAAAATAGCGTCCAAATATGTCCGAGATTATTCGCAGCAAATGGACGAGGACTTCCGAATGTATCGTTGCGGAACGTTCTATAACCTTCGCAGTTACTGAACTCAACCCTGGTCCGTAACTCTTATGCTCTTAAAATTAACTGGTCCGCTGCACTTAATCATAGTTAGAAAAGATCGCCAATAGAGCTCAGTAAGAGTAAGAATTAAGAGTCAATGTTACACGATTACGCTTCTTTATTTATACAGTCGGCTAATAAGAAAAAAAGTATATTATTAAAATATATGAATCATATCAAATTAGTTTTCAAATGATAAATGCTCTAACAGTTGAAATATATAATATTTACAACAATATGTGATGAAGCAATCGACGATTCTTTTAATAGTTAAAGTCTGCAAAGTTATTTCTTAAAATATAATTTCGATATTGGTGTCTTATCTTTTCAAATAAAATATTGGCAAATATCAATAATATATGTACTATACACACATTATGATACGCATATTTGTTAAACTGTATCCGTATACTAAACTGGTCTCCTGGTCCGGTTGGTTCGCGATTTATACCTACCCCTTTTCGTGTGATTCGAAAGGATTTGCGGAAATGTGTTGATATAAAACGCTGATTTTTCGTGTGTTGCATTGTTGCAAGAAAAATTGTTTATATGGATTCCCCCAAAAATGATTTTTCTATTTAACTTTTAACGGAAATGGGCTGTACTATGACTACATTAAAAACAATAAATTTGTCGGCAGTGGAAATCGAAAGGATTTTTATCATTTTTTATCACGTGACTTTTGCCCATTGCTATCAAAATATACCCACCACAATATCACGGCGTTGAGACGCCGTGAAATAAACCACATCTCGAATACATCACACCCGATTGGTCCCCCATTTGGTCACCAAAATTCAAAAGAGCAAAAAGACTATAGGAAATTTTTTGGAGGAAAAAAACAATACGTATGAAGGAGAGATTCATACTCAGGTCCCCTATTGAACGATTTAGTGTTAATTTGCAAGGGCAGAGTTACCACTTTAACAAATCGCAACCCAGGGAACCGATACATAAATTGTACATCCAGTTAAAGAATCGAAAGACTTTGAATTTGTTCGAGTATTCATGGAAATCCTGTACTCTTTGTAAAACGTTAAACAAAATGATTAAAACAAGTAACGTTGATCAAATGAATTATAATGCATACAAAATAACAAAACGTCTTTGTGTAAACATAAAAATGAACCAATTCAATCCAGAGGAAGGCAGTATTGACGAAAAGGTTGTATAGTTCATTTTAACAAAATTAGTGTCCCAGCCAACATTCTATATCGGCCCGACATCAAACCTATATGGTTTTCTATGACGGCCCGACGTCGGATTCAATCTCGGCTGCAAATAGGAATGATGTCGACCCGACATCGGTAGTACAATATCGGGCCGATGTCTACACAATATCGGTCCGATATTTCTTGCCTACATCGGGCCGACATCAAAACAATAGCGGCGTGATGTCAGTCAACAGTAGAAATTATTCTATATCGGTCCGACTGCAAACCTATATGGTTTTCTATGACGGCCCAACGTCGGATTTAACCTCGGCTGCAAATAGGAATGATGTCGACCCGACATCGGTAATACAATATCGGGCCGATATTTCTTGCCTACATCGGGCCGACATCAAAACAATAGCGGTGTGATATCAGTCAACAGAAGAAATTATTCTATATCGGTTCGATAGCAAACCTTTATGGTTTTCTGTGACGGCCCAACGTCGGATTTAACCTCGGCTGCAAATAGGAATGATGTCGACCCGACATCTATAGAACAATATCGGGCCGATGTCTAAACAATATCGGCCCGATATTTCTTACCTACATCGGGCTAACATCAAAACAATAGCGGTGTACATGTACATTAATAAACCGTGGAGTAAAAATAAACAGCCAGTATGCAAAAAACAAACGGATTTGTTACAAAAAAAGATTATAAAAGTGAATATTTAGTATATTCTTACTATAAAGAGCAAATGATAATCACGGCCTTGTTAATGCATGTCGCGAAATTATGTTACAAATATTTTCAACCAAACTTTTTCTTTAAAATAAGACAAACAGATAAATTTTGTATTTTTCAATCGCTCAAATGGTTAAAATGAAGTAATTAACAGTGTTTACACATTTGTTAAATCATCATTAGATCTACTTTTAAAAGAAAACAAACTTCACCTTCATCACCTTCCTTTGTTTTTGGCGCTTATTCAGTTGAAAGAAGGAATGCAGTGAATATTTGCCATTTCTTCATTTAAAATAATATTATTACATAAGAGTGGTTTTTATGTACTTAAAAAATATTGATTTCAATTAAAAACAACATTTCATTTCAAAACACAGCTAAAATTATTTTAAAATTCATACCAAAATGTACAATTATTTGCTGCATGGTAAACAAGAAAACGCAATATCGTACCGTTGTCAATCCGATGTACAAAATAGTTGCGTTCATTACCATGTAGGCCCGACACAGACCCGATATACGTTTTTTGACGTTACATGAAATAGGGTTAGTGTGGTTCTAGAAATTGAAATCATACACAGGACTATTTATTAACATAATTAAGTGAACAATACAATTGCAGTTAGCATTTTCCAAAATATTGAGTATGTCGGCACTGCAGCGGTCCGATGTCGGTCCCAAAATAGGCACATTTTGCCGGTATGACAGTACGTAAATATAATAAGTAGATACATGTAACAAAGGTGTTTCATTAGAATTAATTTATTTCATAATATTTTAACGATTTAACAGTATATGGAGGTGTAGCAGAAAACGCACTATCGTACCGATGTCAATCCGATATACAAAATAGTTACATTAATTGATCATGTAGGCCCGACGCAGACCCGATATACTTTTTTGATGTTACATGAAATGGGGTTAGTGTGCTCCTAGTAATTAAAATCATACACAGGACTATTTATTAACATAATTAAGTAAGCAATTCAATTGCATTTATAATTTTTCAAAATATTGAGTATGTCGGCACTGCAGCGGTCCAATGTCGGCCCCAAGTCGGCACATTTTGCCGATATGCCGACATTAATTGTATATCGGCCCGATATGGTCATGCTGGCTGGGGTGGCGGATAAACCACCACCCCTTGGTCAATCATGCAATTAATAATAGAACACATTAACCGCTTCTCCAACAAGATACTCATAAAACATATTTTGTTATCAAAATCATATATTGTATTGTCATCCTGACCCTCCCCTGTCGTGGATTAGTTCATTGTATTGTTTATATAAACAGTGTTTTGTTTTTTTGTATCAACTACATGTATATAAAACTTCACTGTTTGCATGGCCATTTTATGAAAATTAAAAAAAAAATTAAAGAAAAGTTTTTCTTCCAGACCTACACTGCTAAGATGTGTGAAATTATATAACATGCTTTAAGTAAGGGATATACCACGAGAGGTGTCCAATATGTTTGATATTGGATAGCTGAGGCGCGTTAGCGCCGAAGCGTATCCAATGTCTAACATATTGGGCAGCTCGAGGAGTATATCTTACTTAAATCGCAGCCTACCAACAAATTATTATTATTATGATACAAAATGAATTTTAGTTTACATGCACTTTATAGAGTTATACATTTCAACTTCAACAAAAAGTAATATATTTATAGAATTTAAATAGATGTAGAAAATACTAATTGTTTCCCAAATGGTGCCCCTTTAGTTAGACAAATAATGAATCGTTTGTTCACGAGATTTTCGTGCATATTCACTCACATGTAAACTAATGTGTATTTATGACAGTGGTTGCTCATTTCGTTTCTGTTCTTCATTTAGTCGGGTACATTATACACGAGTGACAAAACCTAAATAATCACTGAAATTACAGTGTTTGATTTCATGGATATACTATTAATCATTTGGAAATCTTTTCTTTGGATATAAATACATTGCAACGGTTGCAATGCATAGAAAATGTGGATTATCAACTGATTCCAGTCATGTCCAAGAAGCGATATCAGCTACAGCCTGACACATGGCTGATTACTTAAAAATCTTGATGAGAAACTAATATTGCAGAAACAAGTCATAAGTAAGTTTATATATAAATGAAAATATATTAATATGTAAATAATAACCTTTTTGAGACCTTAACTTGAGCCCTGTGTGCACCAAATAAAAATTGCATCTTATGTAAGCAGCGTGTTTGTCCTTCTGTTCACATATTAATCTATGTTCGGTTCAAGGCTCAAACCTATGATTATTTGATCATGGAGAGAGACTGTGAGTTGCGCAAGACTTAATTCAAAATTCAAATTTGTACGTTTTCCGTCCGTGTGCAGGCGGTGCAAACAATTTCATATTATTGGTGAAAAGCATGAATCACGGAAAATATCCTATAGTTCTTAGTACATATGTTTATATTGTGAAAGTTAGTTTGTATCGTTGACAACTTGCGACTTGTCAATGTCATTTTGGCATCGCTGAGTGCTAAAGCAATGTCTACCATGTTTCTGTTGTGTAGTGCAAGAATAATCTAGAGTTCTGCTATGGTATTGTCTATGTCGTTGCTCAATAAAACACTAACTGAACGCCAAAGTCACAGCATGTTATAAGTACACAGTCCATTTTATTCAAAATATTTTTTTCTGAGCTGATGATGAATAATATGTTCCATTCTGCAATATTTCTAAATAAAGCTTTATTTTGATTTTTTATAAAAACTTAATTTGTTGAACTGTGGACAAGAAACGGCTAACAGTGTTAGACAGAGAATGTGTTAAATGTGCTTAAAATCTAGTTTAGGTCTTAGTATAATGCCAAAGTTATATATTTCTTTTTTTAATTTCCAGAACGACACCGCAACGTTGACAAATTGTGAACAGGAATTACACCATTAATACTAATGTCTTCATTTCGAAGGGAAATGAGTGCAGAATTCCCAATTTTGATTTTATTTGCAAATGTTTGTTCAATAAACGAAAAAATAACTTCCCTCTTTCGTTTGCTTTTTTCATGTAATACATAAAAATGGTGATCGTTCACTATTAAGGTTACGCGTTCATTATCTGGTGTGTTTGGACAATATCTAGCGTGTAGTCCAATATTAGACTTACACGTCAAATAATGTCCTAACACACCAAATATTGGACGAGTAATCTTAATAATGGACGGTAACCTGTACATTATTGGATATAAGGTACTGTGAAAACAATGGAATGACGTCACAGCTGTGGTTTAATGTTGTGATATGAAGCAATACTAGCCATTAATAACTATTAATAACATTTTGATTTCGTAAATTCGATTTCTAGACCAAGGTTTGCAATTTAATTTAACAGCGGTATTATTCAGTCTGCGATTGGACTGCTCATTTCAAATTGCGTGATGTAGACGATGTAAACAAGGTACGTATCATAACAATTTCGTCATTAATATCATGATGAGAAAATGTCTCTTGAACGTGACCCTCGTTTGAGAAAGGCCAGATCTAAATCAGCGAGTAGGCGAGCGGAAAATTTTAGATCGGGATTTAATCAGATTGAAGTAAGGGCTAGTTACTTTATTGAGCATAAAACAAGAGCTGTATAGTTGAAACATTTAGTGTTCGAATTTAAAATACTGGTCGGTCAGTCCAACTTTTATTATTGGTCGCCATGGTGTTTAAACTTAAACTTCTTCATTTGATTAAACGCCTATTTCTATATTACATATTCAATGGCGTTGTACAAAAAGATAAATATTAAATAACAATAAATACTGTTCAAAAAAAGTAAAAAATATAAATAAAAACCCTTTACCATAAATATATACAATTTCACAAAACAAAATAAAACACATGATGTTATATAACAGTGTGTTTATGTATGTTTTTATTGAGTTGTTTTATATTTTAAGTTTATTGGACCTACATTATGACAGTTTATGACTCGACTTTATTTTTACATTTGTGCTTGTTTATGTGATTATGATTATGAAAGTTGGTGTCCTGAACAGTATAGCATGATGCTACTGTTAACCGGACTTGTCTTGAACAGTGCAACATAACGCCACTGTTTGTATCCGATGTACGCTAATATCCGTTATTTAAAAACCTTGGATCGTGAAAAGTTCATATGAAGTAATACATGCAACCTTAAATATTGTTTACATACTTTAGAAATAAGATTGACAATTAGATTTAAATTTAAACATATAATTTTTGTGTCGTGTATTGAAATGGGACATAGAGAAACGAATTCTGGTGCAAATATTTAGATAGTCTATTGAAAGGTTTACAAAGAAAGGCGTTTATTGCATTCTTTAAAATTTCGAGATCTCTCTTTACTTTAGCTTCAAAATTCTGATCGATATGATTGATTTTGAATACTTGTATATTATAATATATAAATCTGTCAAAAGATGGTGAACAATAAAGCAAAAATATTTGACAATAATACACAGTATTTAAATAGTCAGTATAAACGAATAAAAAGACCATCCGGGAGGCTTCAGAATTTGGTTCAAAGTTTATAGGAGAACAGGTTCAAAAGAAAATTATAGACCCACTCTATGAATTGTTTCGGTTGATCAGCGCCGAATAGAACCGCTTTTCATAACTACGACTTCATGTAGAAAAGGATGGGGTTGACGTAAATGTCAGTTTTGATCGTTACGCTTTTAGAACATTAAATAGTTATATGTTTGGTTGCGAGGATTACTTTTAATTAATGAGCTCATTTTCGAATTTAAAGTTTTGGTTTTGAGTGTCTATATAATTTTCGTACAGATAAAAGTGAATAAAAATTTAAGTTGTGGGAGTGGAAACAAATATATTTATTTGTATTTATAATTTTCTAATGAAGAATTTATATAAAATATATTATGAACTAAAAGTTTGAATTTTCGGATACTGGGTGGTTATATCAAAGAAACGTAAGTGTATATAATTATATTAATCTATTTATAAATGATTAATATATTTAATTTATTAAATGATATTTCTTTAAATGAAATGTAACTAATGAATTTAGTTGAACATTATATCTATATTGCTGTGACATATTATCTCAAATGAATAGTCGTACATGTTTTATATTAACTTTGTAATGAGACTATTAAACATAGTCCAAAACGGAAACTTAAGTCATCAAAATGGTACAAATAAGGGCCGGGAAAAATATTCAAATATTCGGATAATCACCGAATATTCGAATATTAAAAACAGAATACGAATATTCGAAATTCTCAGCATTTAAATGGGCTTTTTAAATTTTTGCCACAGAAGTATGCAATTAAAATCGCAGTTTAAAAAACTTGTTTAAAGTTTTTATGTTTTTTAACACATGTCAATAAGGGACCTTAGTCAGTTATTTCCCCTTGTATACTCTTCAAATAGGTAGGTCCAATTAGTTGGATTACTCGGATTTTACCCTTACTTTTCGATGTCAATTTGCCAAAATTAATCTTAAATAACTTTTTTGTAAATCATTTAATTTGGTTAAAATTCAAGCTATGTATATTAGAGTAAAGAATTATCTAAATTTCATCACTTCTGTTAATATTTTAATTAAGAAGAAAGATATTAGATGAAATATTTTGTTATACTTACATAGGAATTCAATGGTAAAGTCCGACGATTCCAACTGTAAGGATCTACTTACCGATTGGATTGCTTCAGATTTTATCAGGGAAAGACTAAACTGACTAAAGTCCCTAATTACGCTATGGTTATGACACCAAATTAACTGTCCAACCCTTGATTATAAATACACATGTAGATCATGAAGGAACTGTCCTTTACAATTTCTACAGTTTATAAAAAAGTGTTGTGTAACACAAAACAATTAGTTCACGATCCCCTAATTAACTGTCAGAACTTGGTGTATAGATGGCCCCTTTCTTCCTAGTTTGCACATTAATTATAATTAAATACTTTGATCGTGTAATGCGTTGTAGTCAGCGCTTTATTGTTTCCGAACACAATTGATAGTTGCCGTTTATTATTATGAAGAAAAGAAAAGTAAATCTGAACACCAGAATCGATTTAGAAGAATTGGGTAATCAAAATGTAATCATAATTTTTCATTAGAACTCCGGATTTCTTTAATTCTATATAAACCGAAATTACCTAGTATTCAGATAAACAAATTCAGACTCGATAATCGTTATATGAGGCTCTGACATACTTAGAATCTGTTTAGCTTTATAAAAACGAATATTCGAAAATATTCGAATATCAAAAACAAATATTTGAACTGAAAAAATTGTATTCGTTCTAAGCCCTAGTGCAAATGTATTATTGACATAAATTGTGATTGATGCCACGTCCTTCATGTGCTCGTATGAGACAAACGTATTTGGTACCTCTATATTTATGTACTACGTATTTTTATTACTATTGTAAATTTAATTGTGATTAGTGTTTATGTTTCAATATTGTAATTTTTGAAAACCATTTTGTTGCTATAATTTTAGACGTCATATATAGCATCATCACGATTAAACTTAAAGTCAAATATCTTGATTAGTATTGAAGACACTTTAACCCCATATTTTGCAATTATTTATGTATAAAAGGGCAATAACTAAAAACATCCAGAGTTATCCACTTTCACAAAAACGTTGATATAGTCCCACTGAATAAGTATACTAACATTCAATAAAATATGTTGGATAGTTTTGAAGATATTAGAATTTAAAAATTTTAAGCTTACAATAGGGCTCGGTTATGGTCCAGCTTCACATAGCGATCTGTGAAAGATCAGTTGTTCGTTTTTCCTGTTAAACTTTAAAGTTTGATATTGGACCACCAAACACCATAAGATATAGAAGATATTTGTTTATTTCGGTGTAAGATCATTTTTATTTCACGCGTGAGCTAAGGATGCAATATTTGCATGAGTGGCGTAAGGAAATAAATAGATCTTACACCGAAATTAAAAAATTTTCTGTTTATTATATGGCTTTATTTAATGTTTTAATCTGATTTGCCTTCAAAACGGCGCATTACAAATTTATTTTCATTGTTTAAAAAAAGTGGAATATCGGTTTTTAATTCACCGTTAAATCCCGGTATTCCACTGTAAAAGCATATAATAAAACTATTTATATCATCTTCAATAACACTCTTTTAAGTCAACATTACTTGTCAATGATATCAACGTGACCTTTGAACAAAGAAGAGTCTTCAAAATAAATAAATAGCTGATATTTATAATTTATTTTTCCAGACAACAAAGTTTAAAACATGAGTATTTTTGGAACAGCTTCAGTATGGGCCAAGATAACACTGGTTCTTATTGCAATCTCTTTGATTCTGCAAATAGTTGCCATATCAACAACAGGATGGATGTCATCACAAACGACATCAGAATCAGTGCGTTATACTATAGGATTATGGCAAGCCAAAAACTGTACATCAAGTGGATCGTGTGATAGCATTGGTATACCATCTACATATCAAACATGTAAGTAGTTTATATAAACCATCGTCGGTTATCCCACAATACATTGCTCCACTGCGTTATGTACCGTGGGCCATTTGGTAGGGAAAATCTCGTAATCATGAATAACTAATGAGACAGTTTCATTGGTTCCGCAAGAAAACCACTGCAGAAAACTAGCCAATGAAATTACACTTTATATTTGGTTTACTATTCAAAATGGCGGCCTCCATGAGTGATTTTTCTAAAGTGAGTGAAGAAAATCCCAGTATGACATCCTTGTTATTGAAGAGTATTTAATTGTAACATGCGATTTCTTTGGAAGAAGATTGTTCTCTCCTGCCTCATGCATATTCATGAAAACGAGATTCCACCTGTCGAATTTCCCACGGTACGTATTGTGTGTTATGGAAGAAAGTACTGCGGTTGCCAAAGATGACATAAACGTGCCTAAAACAAGAATGACGTCGCATTACTCACCATAACGCTTACTTTCTAACATGACACAGGTATCTACTACCACGATGAGGTTTTGGACATGGTTTCAGATTTCAGATCGTCACATCAGTCTTTTTAAACCTGACTAGGTCTTTTCGATTGCATCAACATCTTTCTGATCGTACAACAATTGTCTGATCGTGACGCTGGCCTTCTGATCCTTCCTGATCATGCAACTACCTTTCTGATCTTTTCTGATCGTGTCAAAGCCTTTCTGATCTTTTTGATCGTACCAATGCATTTCTGATCTTTTCTGATCGTACCAATGCATTTCTGATCTTTTTTTATCGTGTAAAAGCTAGGAATTAAACGATGCTCGAATATAATCGATAATCGATCGTTTCAGTAAAAGTGGGAGACAATCGATTATGAAGTTTAATGATCGATTATCGCTAATGTCGGTTATTCATTTTATTGACAATAAGAAATTCTAGTTTTTCCTAATTAATATTACTAAAGAAAAAACATTTCATGGGAATAAAATTCTTCTTAATTAAGAAGTACCATGATGGGTACACTTTTACTTCTACTTTATCATTGTAAATCATTGAGATCGGTGCTGATATTTTTAGTTGGCAATATGTTAATCGCCATTATTGGACAATATATAGTCCGCAAGGTTTCCAATACTGTATGGGTACTGAATTCTGAAATTGATTCTTTTATTAAACATTCCCAACCACCAAACCACTAACTAAAACGGTTTATTATGCATTATAAAATATTCTATTATAATTAAATGAAACAAATCACTTAAACCAATGCAACGTATAGTCATATATTTCCAGAAGTCCTGAATAAAACCCTGAGTAAATGTTTCGATTATACAATCGATGATTGATCGAAAAGGGTGGTCCGATTATTTCCGATGATCGATTATATTTTTTCCGATTATGAAACCCTAGTAAAAGCCTTTCTGATCTTTTCTGATCGTACCAATGCATTTCTGATTTTTTTATCGTACCAATGCATTACTGATCATAACATTGTCTTTCTAATTATTTTGTTATCGTGGTACTGCCCATCTGATTTTGACACTGTCTTTCTGATCTTATTTTATTATGACCATGCATTTCTGATCTTTTTATAATGACACTGTCCTTCTGATCCTTTTTTATCATGACACTGACCTTTTGATCCTTTTTTATCATGACACTGACCTTCTGATCCTTTGTTATCATGACACTGACCTTCTGATCATTTGTTATCATGACACTGCCCTTTTGATTCATTTTTATCATGATACTGACCTTCTGATTTTTTGTTATCATGACACTGCCCTTTTGATTCATTTTTATCGTGATACTGCCATTCTGATCCCTTTTTATCATGACACTGCCCTTGTGATTGTGAAACTGCCCTTGTGATCCTGGCACTGCCTTTCTGATCGGGAGACTACCCTTCTGATCCCTTTTTATCATGGCACTGATCTTCTGATCACCACCCTGCCTCTTAATCGTGACACTTTCTTCCTGATCACCACACTGCCTTTAAAATGATCATTTTTTATCGTGGCAATGCCTTTTTGATTGTGACAGTGCCCGTCTTTTATAGTTTTATATTGTGACATTAACCCTCTGATTTTTACACTAGAATAATTACTGAAGCTTAAAATGTATTAATCTGTGGTCGAGTGGTTAAAGTCACCGACGTCTTAGTCACAGTAATCTCGCATTTTTAAAGGGTCGTCTGGTAATAATCAAGTTGTACATTACAGCATTTTCCCATTTACATAATTTACCATAATTTCTACGCATTTACAAAAGTAAATAGAAGCTACATGTACGAGTATTTCGATATTGAAATAAATGCACAATACGGACATTTAACACTCTCTTGATGTCCAACCAATTGTTGAATGTTTAAATACCTTTTTGATAAAGTAAAGTGAATAGTGTATTGTATTACAATAGAAATTAAATACAGCTTGTATTATTCAACTTTCTAAGCGATATTTTATTAAAGGTATTGAAATGAATTATTAAAGTTAATCGACCTACATCAAATAGAAAAGAATATCGACCAGCTTGACAAATCAACGTGACCTAAGATAAGACATCTAAGATTGCACTAAGATCTAAAGAACGGTGAAATAAAATACTTAGTCAATATAGCATGTATTAAACTATATCATCTACTGTAAGACATGCAACGACCAGTAATTTATTTACAGGTACTCATTCACATATTTCAACTTAAGTATCAGCTTTTTCTGAAACTATCAAAATTGTATGGAAACATCTTTTGAAGCAGGAAATAAGTGCTTCAATAATGACAACTTAGGGGAAATTTTCAAACAACTAAAAATGATGGTGTTTCATGTAGTAAAATTCTACCACGTATGTTACGGTATAGATACTTTTAGTGTAATTTGTGACTTTTATTGTATATTCCTTTCAACCTATTGGTCAGTTTGTCTTAAAATAGTTATAATTATTTTTCGAACAATTACAGACACTGAATATGATTTTAAAAATACAGAAAAATGTTAACCAAGTATGTGAACAAGTACCTTTAATATCAAAGTTACAGTAGACTTGACGCATGTATACAAAAAACTTAATAGTTAGCGCGTCGTAGAAAACGTTATGTGGTTTTAATTCTGGGATGGGACTCACACAACTTAGTGAAGTTTGGTCATTAGATTTTAGCGCTATTTTTTCATGTACCCCCGTATCGTGTTTAACAGTTGCCAGTCAAATGGCAATTATATAAGCTTGAAAATTAAGGCAGCTAGAGAAATATGCATGTCAGATGAGAGTTTATAGAAATACTACGGAAACGTATCAGGGCCTCCACTTATCTTAAAGTTTCACGTCATGTCAACTTGTTTTCTATCGAGTTGTCCAAAAAAACTTCTAATGAAGACGTAATAAGTTATTTCGTGATACGTAATTATTTCATCTAAAATTTTGTCGAAGAGACAAAAGCTTGAATGCATATCGAGGAATGCAAGTCACTTGGAATGTTTTTCTCGAAAAACACGAAGTGTAATTTTTTCGACTAGATTTTTGTCGAAGAGACAAAAGTATCAAGCATATCGAGAAAGTTTAAGTTGCAATGCTTAAAAACTTCTCATCTTTGTCAGTAAATCTTATTGCGATATACAAAAAACATATTGTCAATGCAAATAAAAGTAAATTGACTTAGCGCAAAACATCTCATTAACTGTAAACCCTGATACGTTTGCGTAGATTACATGTACACTAAACGCCGAGATATGTCTAAACAATTGACAAAATTCAACGTCAGACACTTTATAAAACATATGTACAGCCAATTAAATTTTTTATTTGCAAGCAGCATTTACAATATGAAAACCCGGGTCGATAGCGCAGTTGGTAGCGCACCGGGATTTGTAATCTCGTGTCCCGAAGGGGGTACCGGTTCTAATCCCACCCGGGAGGTTATGCCCTTCCATGAAAATTTGACAATAATGTCAATTTTTCTCCATTGATAAGACATATGGAGAAGTTTCCGGCCTTGTGGAAGGGTAGGTAAGTACTGGTTATAAACAAAGGTCCAGGAAAGCTTGGTTGGGTGCGCTGGACGCAGTAAAATAACCTAGAAAATTGTGTTGACACGGCGTTAAACCCAGTAAAAATAAAAGATAAAAAACACAATATGAATAATCAGTCAAACATAAACAAATTTAAAATCACAATATTATAATTACAATGTACAATCGTAATGTATTGATATATCATATTGACTTTTTAAAAAAATAAAATTATTCGATATTTTATTTTATTTCAGCGGCATTGCAGGCAACTATAGCTTTTGAGATGATGTTTTTGGTTATCATATTTCTAACACTGGTTGTGTCTGCAGCTTATGTTGCCACGGAACGTTTCAGAGAATTACCCTTAGCTATATCAATTATAGTTGGATGTTTTATCGCTGGTAAGCCATTAATATATTTGTTTAATGGAAGTCGCTGATAGAATGGTTCAATAGTGTAATATACGTAGGTCTTTATAATACAACGGTTTACATAAGGTTCCCGCCCAGCTAGCTCATCAAGCGCACAAGTCAGTCTCCTGATCGATGGGTTGTAGGTTCGATTTCCGGTCATGAAATTACATTTTACATCCATTCCCCATCCTACCACTGATCATTATAATCATGTAGGGCAGTAGTCAGTCACTGACGATAATATGCGCCTAGTAGTTGGTTAACAACTAAATCCAGAGATTAAGCCTTTCCAGGAACAGTGAGTAGGTGGACTGACCGCCGTGATATAACCTATACAATGTGTTGCTACGGCGTTTAACCCAACAAATAAACAAACAAATATTATGTTAATCTTCAAATTTTTTCATAGCTCTACCTAGCGATCATTTATTATTGCTCACTGAAATACTAACATGTATTCGGAACGTCTCTACAATCTCTAATAACAAATCGCAGCTAAATACTTTGAAAATTTCATGAAATCGTCATAGCAGACGATCTTTTAGAATTGCTATTGGTATTCTGGCGTGATATGTTTATTGCGGATTTTATATTGCTAAAACTTGATTGTCTGAAGTTATAGTAGATTATGGTAGTCTTGTACAAATAACCAAAAGCACTGATACATAGATTGAACAGAGCAAAATCTGATGTAGGTTACACACCACTAAATAAAACCCTTCTTTGTTGTATATTCAATGTCAAATTACAGTATGACCAAGGGGTGTTAGATTCCCCAAACCATATACATGTATAGGCTGAAAGATCTATCTATTCCGCTCAAAATGATTAGTATTAGAAAAAAAGTTATGTTACTTATAAGAAAATAAAATTCGATTGAAAGTTCCTACCAAAATTGAAAACATCAAAGTTTTTCTTTCGTCACAAGCCGTACAGAGTTACCTCCCCTTTTAACTCCTCTCCTCGAGCAAACAAAGTAGATCCATTGATTTTTTGCATAGTTTTATATGAAAAAGCACTGCCAACGACATACATACTCTTCAATATAAAAATGTACCCCAAATGAGGACACCAGGTACTCTCAAATAATGAATACGCGGCATGTCACACTTTCTTTTTCCGGCAAATTACCGCTTCCGGTGAACATTTAGTGGTATGTAACCTGTAAAATCTAAATATCAATTCAAACTAGGACTGTCATTGATCGAAAATTTTGTATCGATAAACGAAATGCAAGTATCGGTGATATATCGATATATCGAGTCAGACAGGGGGTGAAAGAAAAGCCGCTAGAATATAATATATAATATAATATATAATGCCCTAATGATGTTATGCATGATGATAAGTAGTTTCAGACATGAAACAAACGATATTTTCTTCGTGAGAAGACGAACAATCTGCATGAGTCGTGTATAAGGTCGCACGATCATGGCGCACTGCCCTGTCTCTCCCTTCACATCTAAGTATTAAATCAGTTTAATAAAATAAAAAACACCCTTTCAAATTTACTCTAAGTTTAACTTTCGATTATTATTCAATTTGCTTTGTTAATTTACTAAAGAAATCATTTTGTGACTTTTTCACAAAAGCAACATGAATAATTTACTCAATTAAAGTAATTATTATTTAATTTTCTCCGAAACTGTTTGCAATCCTAAATTCGATGTTTGAAATTCAAACTTGAATTAAATGCAATAATTTACACTCTATATTCATGAGCCAGGCAGTGTGTCCTACTACATATAGCTTTCTATATACATGCATATTATTTTACAATAAAATAGCTGAACATCATAAGCGGCCCTATAAAGTCCGAATAAACTATAGAGTGGTCGATCTATCTATTTAAATGTCTATGGCTTAAACTCATCTTTTGTTAGATTGACAAAAGTACCTAAAACATACCACATGATGTCGGCTGAACGATGTAAGAAAAAACTCAGTAAAAAGATTGATAGACAGATACCATCAGCCCAATAGCGGTTAGATCAGTGAGGGCGCATTAGAATGAAATTATCATCTGCAATTACTTTTTATTTAAACAAAGAATTACAAAAACTTACAAAGTTGTCAGCTAATGCAGGATGGTCAAGCTGTATACCGTCAGAAGCCATTGTTTCAATGATACCTTTATTGTCCGTTATTTCTCAACTGTCAAAGCTTGAATATTTTCACGGTCACTGAACGCATTGTTTTTGTACTGGCGGCCTAATCATTATTCAAAATATTTTGAAAAAAAAAACATATCGTACGGCATAAGCAGCTTTACTCGATCGTAATACGTACTTTCGGAAACTCATGGGTGTATTACCACAATAATTTTAACAAATGCATTCACCGTGAAATTATCAATGTTTTAACAGTTGAGAGATAACGAACTATACCAGTATACCATCTGGAGCAAGCTTCATATACAGCCATATACGGACGTTAAAAGTTGTTTCAGACATGAAATAAACTGTATTTTCATACTTATCGGAAAAAATAATAGCTTTGTAAAATGCAAGATCGTATCGATATTCCAAATTGCAAATCGATATCGGATCGTCTGTCAAGGATCCGTGATACATCGATATCGCGATTTCCAATGACGGTCCTAATTCAAACTATAGTTTAGTCCTATCTAGTTTCTATGTACATTGTTTATTTGTGTTTAAGTATATTCGTACAGTATATTGTATTGTTATATTTCCAGTATTAATGAGTGTAATTGGTATGATAATATGGTTATCACAAGTACCAAGTCTACACTATCCGGGATATTCATTTGGTTTAACTATAGTTGCTATGGCACTGATGTTACTAGCTGGTCTTCTCATGATCCCAGACGTTAGACAATACAATTCTCGCAGAAGACCAAATATCATGAAAGTTCGACCTCATCAAGAAACACGAGGTTCCAAATTTCACGAACTTCGACAAGAAACTCCCTATAACAAGAGGTATACCAGCCGTCCACAGGAAACAGTACTGAAACATTATTACAATCCTAACAGAGAACCTTACATAAGAAGTCCACCACCAACGTATCGTACCCAGATGATAGATCCATATCCTACGAAATTAAACTATGGACGAGATGCTCGCACAGACATACAGACACCTGATGTTTATCTTGGAAGAGTTAGCACCAAAATACGTAGATTTTAGTTAACGTGGCATACAAAGCGTATGCCAAGTATTTAAAACATAATATAACTTTGTTGGTTTTTTTGGAAATTTTAGCTTACGACAAAAATTGTCGTAAGACAAAAACAGAAATTATTTATCATGAAAATATTCAACACTAAAGATGTGCTAATAATGATAATTAATATAATTATCATTTATATCAATTTTTGGAACATCGTGTGATAAATAAAAAGACTTGCACGAATTTTTTATTTAATAATTAAACCTGGTGGATACATTTTACGTTGTTCATACTAACTTCATTCAGTGATATAATATGACTTTCGTTTGTTGCATTGTTTTGTTTTGTTCATTATGACAGTCTCGTAGCAAGTTCATTTTTAATAGCTCGCGGACAGTTTTCATCAAAACCTTATAAATAGTCACAAGATATGAGTTTTATTAAGGTTCTAGCTATAAAAATGAACAACATAAAAATGCGTTGAATACCAAGTATGAGAGAGTACGTCTGTATCGTCTGGACATTATGTCACGTGATTATGTGGACATATGATTGAAGAATTTAAAGAAATATTTTTGCAAACTGTTAAAAGGTACGTACATGAATGAATTCCAACAATAAACGACGTTATTTTTATTGAAGAAGTTCCGTGCATATTCTCACTTTTTTCGACGATGTTATTCTTTCTAATTAAAATTTAAATACAAGAGAGAGAATAATGTGATTTCCATCTTAATTAAACACAGTACTGATTATTATCATTCCCTTGTTTACGTCTGCAAAAAGTTTACATGGCGCGACACGGTAAAATATCGACCCCTAACGCAAAAACTCTTATAATTCAAATATCAGAACATAGATTATCGAGTAGAGAATTTTAATAAATGACAGGTTATAACACAAGAACAGTTTCTGAAATTCTGAAGAGATTTGCTAAACGCTAAAATATTGAATATTTTCCTTGAAGTGATCGAAGTCCGAAAACGACTAAACGTTTGGACGGTGTGTTATTTCGGATGGTAAAACTATTTCGTCGACAAACCTTGGCTGAATTAACATCGGACTTTAATACTTCTGCAAGATCGTCCCTAACTTCTAGATATTTTAAAATATTTCGATTTTGAGTTTAAATGTCAAAGTTAAATGTCAACAACATTGTCAAAATAGAGCATAACGTCATCTAGTGTGGGAACTCATTTAAGTCCCTTGACTGTAAATAAATGTTCCATTATGACAATAGTTCACAGAAGTGCATTAGTTTTTATTCACTTTCTTTAAGTGAAGTAATTTTGGACAGCGCCCTTAGTTAAGAATTTTCTATAATCAAGTGATAAATCATTTAACGTCAACAATAGGCAACATTCTTCTAACATTGGATTTATCAATTAGCGAAAAATGCTGATGTTTCTATACTAAGGAGTGTTTTCATCTCAAATTTACAATCATAAATATTTTTTGTTATTAACGTTATGACATAATACATTTATACTGAATAGAATTTTCTACACAACACTCTGTTAAGGCATTTACTTATTTACACCGAACATTGTTCATTATTTCTTCAGTCTTTTCTTTTTCTACAGTTCCATCATTTATTAATATAATTAATTCAAATATGGTCTCGATATTAAAATGTTATGTGATTTATATACTTGAAAGGGTATACACTATACGGAAAGTGAATATTTATTTATCTATATAAATACAGTCCTTATTATGTATTCATTTTATTGATAAAATATGAGGTTTTCAAACTCTATCAACACCTTTTCAATTTCTGTCATGCATTTAAACTAATCACACATATCATATTAAAAATATCTAAACCAAAATTATGATCATTTGAATTGATGTTTAATATTCACATCATTGAAAATAATCAATGCATACAAAAGTAAATCTACCGTTTCTTTTTATGAAAATATTATAAAGCTTCTTATTGAGTACGTTGAATTGAATCTACTTCGATTCGGCTTTCATCAATTGATGGTTTTCATTATTTTATTGATTTTAAAAGCTTTTGATTTTGAATTGGTTTTCGTGACGTATAAGTATGTACTTAAAAATAACTATCTTTAGATGTATTTATTAATTATGTTAACATGTTTTAAACGATCGTGCCATCAAATTGTTGTCAACGTCGATCGTTTCTTGTGATACTTTCAAAATATTTTGTTGACATTTAAAAAAAATGTTAGAACATCTTTTGAAAAAATATACACGTTAAATTCTCTGATTTTTTATAGTATAGCCCGACAATATTAACCTGAGCTTGACTTTTATGCAAGAATATATTTTAGTTTGCCAGTTTACATGCAAGTTTTTGGTGTATTAAAGTTATATGCTACTGGCAGTTTTAATAGAGTATAAATTGTATAACTCATAGTTAGAATAAATGGCATTCAAATACATGCATGTATCACTTTTTCTATGAAGAGGCGAACAAATAGAAATGAATGTATAGACGATTAAAGCTATTCGACGACAAAATTTAGGTTTAAATGCTTAATAAAAGCAAAAAAAAAATTATATATCAGTAAATATTAAAAGGGAACAAATTGCAGAATTCAAATAAGAACATATCGATTTACCTTTTCGGTGATAGCTTCGCAAATCCTGTCTTTTGTCTGCTTACTAATTATTTGTGAAAGCTTTGCAAGCAGGGTGCTTTTGTTTAGTTTTTTTCAAACTCTACATATATATATATATTACACCAATCTCTTTTTTGCTGAAGATTCTTTTCCCTGCTTGTACAAGGATAGCACGAGGACATCGTGTATTAATATTAAATGTGCTTGTGTGATGTGTAAGTCACTGCTAAATGATTTTATTACATCATACTGTGAGTAATTTACACATTACCGGTTTAAAATGTGACATATTTAACAGCGTAGCGATGAAACATTGATGCAGTCAAAACTTAAGACTAGAATTAAGTCTTAAGTTTTTTCGAGAAACTGTTTTAGTAAAAATTTAAGTTCATCATAACTTTTAACTTAAGTCCAAGCTTAAGTCTTGACTTACGAAAAAACTTAAGATTTTTTGTGAAAGTGGCCCTAGGCTGAGCTTGAACAACGTCATTATTTTAATTAAACATTTCACTTTCATTAAACCGTGAGTGACTATTCATGACATATTATTGTACCTTTAATTTTTAACTCATTAGTTTATGAAGAAACACGTAAGTCCGCAATATTGTGGCACAGTTTTAAAGTATTTTTGATATAAAAACAAAATTTATTGTTCAGTATGTGTATTTTGCCGAAAGCTTCCGATAACACGCGATTTAGAAACGAAGACAAAAAATGCAGTAAATTCTGAGTTATATATATTCTTGCATAAAGGTCAAGCTCAGGTTAATCTTGCTAGACTAAACATGTAAACAATAAACATACAAGTCTGGAGTGACACGCGGTTATTTATTGTTAACTAAAATACTGTTAAAGCGTCTTCTAAGCAGGATTATATAAATTATTGGGATTATAGGATTCTGGGGAGAGACAAACTCTTCTTCTTGGTCATGTTCCATTAGGTTAAAGTTTAAAAAAGATAGAACTGTGATGTTGTTCATTATTTTGTTTCACGTTTGCCTTCTGTGCTTTGATTTTCGTCATACCTGAATTATTTTATATAATCATGTCTTCTGATTTCAAACCATTTGGAAAACCGCACGGGTGATTCCGTTAACTGACGGTCAACGCAGTAATCGCCGAGGTTGTTCCGAATGTTTTAAAACGACATCGTACATAATCATTAGATTATTACATCATTACTGCGTATTGTATATATTCTTAACAACTTTTCTAATTCCACACTTATTTTTCGGGTAATATAAAATGTCCATTTTTATATAATTGCCTGATTTATTTAATTAGTAGACCGCCATTGTAAATCTATTAGAATGTATTTAATGCATTTGTAACAGATTCTATGTCATGGCATGATGTCTGCAACATCGAATATTAATAGCGTGTGAGTCCATTTTGTATCTTCAACCGACACCCTCGTCATAACTATAGCTTGGGGTTAAAAGTGAAATGTTTTTCGAACATATCTATACTAACAGACTAGATATGTGTAGTTTGTATGTATTCTACTCGTTGGTAGCAATTGCCAGGCAAAAAAAACATGAAATGCACGTGCTTCATGGAACTAGCAAACTACGTGTTTCACAATAAATTTTACACACCAATTATGAATAGGTTATTGTAATTTGAAAGTGTTCTCAATTTAAATGTATTACGTATAAACGCAAAGTAATTGTAGGTTTTTATAGTGCGACAATATTAACCTGATATTTAACTACCTAATTATATTAATTACACACTTCACTTACATTAAATCGTGAGTTTCCCTATGCGTGTAAATGGTTATACACGGCATGTAATTGTGTTTTTAATTTTGGACATATTAGCATTGGGGGAAAAATGTAGGTCCGCAATATTGTGGCACAGTTTCAAAGTATTTATTCTTATAAAACAAAATTAATTGTTCAGTATGTGTATTTTGCCGAAAGCTTCCGATAAAGCGCGATTAACAAACGAGGACTAAAATAGACTGTAAGTACAGAGTTTAATATATTCTTGCATAAAGGTCAAGATCAGGTTAATATTGTCGGACTTATAAAAATGTGGAGTTAGAAAAATTATTAAGTATATATATATATATATATATATATATATATATCATATTACCATTTTTACATTATTATATTTATCTATTTATGTGATATTTTTGTTACTTCTAATCGTTTATATGGACATGCGATATATTGACTGTTTTAACATTGTTGTTTTACTGTTGTTTTATTTATTTTGTATTGTTGTTAGATTGGTAATAAATCATGATATCATCCACAAGCTGGCAGTTTTCTTGAAATGATGAATACATACATATTGTATGATTATATTGAACTGTCCGATTGCATAATTACATGGTTATCGGACAATGTATATTAATTTCCGCGTTCAATAAAAAGAAATTTACAGAAAAATACATTGTATGGTAAATTTAATGTCGATATTTCATCTAGCTGCATAGCGTACGGTTAAGGTGAAATGCTACAGAACATATATTTTTGGAAGGGATGCGAGTTACTATATAATGTCAATTTTCCTCCATTTAAATGGTATATGGAGTTGTTTTCGGACTTGTGGAAGGGTAGGTGAGTACTGGTTAAAGACAATAACTTTGATACTAATAATAGATATTCAGCTATTTTAAAGATGGTAAAAATGAATGAGTGGTCAGACATTGAATTAAGACCGATTTTAAAAGATAAGGTAAGCCTAAGATGTAAATAAATAACATAAACGACAACAACTTTAGTATTCTTGTTATTTTGCCATAAATTTGTAATTTATAAATAACATTTTATTTGCATAACAGGATTACATGGTTAATATATATCTAATTATAAACAAAATAATTTTTGATAAAACATAACTATCACTGGAATAAAAATGGACGGAAAGACATATTGTTTTGATCAGCTATGACGTCATATATGACGTCACTTTATCTCAACTAGTATGGCAACATAGAGGTTTTATTACGTGTTAAGAGCAAGAAAGCTCCAAATGACCAACAACATAAAACAATTACCTTCTATAGAACTGAGTACAACACAAAAGAGCATACGTAAAAAATAATTCTATCCTATCTTATCAGACATTGTACAGTAAATTAGACTTCATTCACAAGATTGTTTTATAACCTGATATTTTTATCTTTAAATGCGTAAAATGAAAAAAAAAAACGCCAATCATCGCAATCGTAATTATTTGTATTTGTGATTGTGTAAGGTAACTTACAAAAAATAACCATTAATCCACTTTGTGGTACCATACATAGAGCGTGATTACTTGAGATTTTATTTGTCCTAATCTTCTATCGTAAAGTAGACTAAAACATATAATAAATATAAAGAAAACAGGTAAACAATATTTTCACAGAACGAATAACGATGCCAACCACGGGTAATCTCTTTGGAAAATATATAATAAAACATTTATAGTATGGTATCATCACGTGATAACATTAAAGGACAATATCAACGTATTGTGTACGTGTTACAATTTTACTAACATATAGGACAGTAGCAACATATTGTGTACCTGATACGATATACTAACATAGAGTCTTTATATGTCAATAGAATCATATTGTGTACATGAGACAATTATACTAACATAAGTCAATGGCAACATATTGTGTACGTGATAAAATTATAGGCCTATTAACATAGAGCCTTTATAGGTCAATGGAAACATATTGTGTACATGAGACAATTATACTAACATATAGGTCAATGGAAATGCGATATATTATGAACGCGATACAATTATACTTACAAATTGGACAATGGCGACATATTGGGAACGTGATACAATTATGCTAACATATGGGAACATGGAAACATACTGTGTACGTGATACAATTATACTAACATATAAGTCAATGGTGACATATTGTGTACGCGAAACAATTATACTGAAGATTGGACAATAGCGACACATTGTGTACGCAATACAATAACACTACCGTATAGAACAATGGCGACATATTGTGTACGCGATACCATTATACTAACATATAGGTCAATGGTGACATATTTGTATGTGATACAATTATACAAACATATAGGTCAATGGTGACATACTGTGTACGTGATACAATTATACTAGCATAAAGGTCAATGGCAAAATATTGTGAACGTGATACAATTATATTACCTTATAGGTCACATCTAGATGCTTTCAATGTTCACAGTATAACACATTTAACTTAATTCACTTACCACTGAATGAGAGTAATCTAGTTTTATATCAATAAAAAATGTTTATACACTATATACATAACACTGAAGTCAATTATATTGTTTTTGTTCTCAGGGATATATACATGATTTCACTATGGCAACAATAATATCAATGTTTTAGAAAGTGGCACGTTTTACTTTTAACTAATCGCCATCATTATCATCTATTGTTCCATAAATGAGAAACATGGCAACTAATAAACAATGTACATCTAATTATATTTACTAGTATAATGTCTCTAGCTGCTAATTTATTACTATGCAACCATTATAATAGAAGTCGTTTTGTACATCACGTTTGATTTATATATTGTAATTGATAAATCATTTTAAACTATAGAAACTGTTAAATGACATTGTGTTCATCATAATACAAGTATATATGGCCACGTGTTTGTAAATCACAGGTTTTGGCACAACATTTGACATATTAACATGGCTGTATATGTGACTCTTGTCCTCTAAATATGTCACTTGAAGTTTTATCTTAGATCTATGTCCCAATCACCAGTATATAAATTATCATAAGGTCTGAAATAGAAGACGATGAATAATTTAAACTTACTAATGTATGTTATAAAATATTGTTTCCTGAGTTCACGAGTTAAAAAAAAAACACTTATAAAATCTTATTAAAAATTGACGAATATTCTGTGAACCAAATTGAAAATTGGTTTTATAAATATGTTATCCACATCAAATAAAGCCGTAATTATTATTATTCTGTTTATTTTCTTCCAATAACACCACACTAGGGGCACTGCTAATTTCCTTGAGCAAGAACCTGCGATTGCTTCACTCCATTCAGGTGTAAATGGGTACCTGCAAGGGTGGTATAATTCCGTTGCGCCAATTTGTCGGCTGCACCAATAAGCGGAGTAAAAGATTCCCCAGGGAGATTGATAGATAGATACCAGTAGCCCGATGACCAGGGGTAATAGCTGTAAAGTCGCTAAACGTGCGTAAGCATGAAACTTAGACTATGAAATACCATTACATTTTTCAAAGACATTATAGAAAGTGACAAATGGAGAGCATAACTGTATGAGGATAAATAATCAGTATGTCTTCCAACAACAGATTCAGCAAGATGAACATTTAACAGACACATGGCAGGGGCGAATCTAGCGGATTTTTTTTATCTAAGGGAGTCCAAACTTGTTCAAGGGGGTCCAAACTTTCGAACTATTAATTAGAATTAATTATCATTAATAATAAAAACTCCATAACTATTTGATCTATGTTAAACACAAAGGCAGGCACGAGAAAATTGCTTTTTTTAACAGTAACTTAAAATGGTTTACAGTTAAAAAAATACACTCATAGACGGATGCATTTTGGAAATTTCAGAAGGGAGGATCCGGACCCCCTGATCCCCCCCCAGCTTGATCCGCGCATGCGTCAACTTGCCATATTGTAATGATATATTAATGTATTTACCGGCATTCCATCGGTCCAACGGAGAACAAACGTAACAAGTATGAACGTTCTTGGTTGGGTAATTGTGTAGTTGGTACTAATATATACTCTCCAGGATCCAAGAAAAAACGACCTAAAACATTAGCAATACATGAGAAATAGTAAAAACTTATACATGTAAATAAAATATTTACACAACAACTATTGTTATAGTTAAAGTCCAAATATCAAAACTAAGTCTGCCTATGTACTACGAAATTAAGCTTTAAACTAAAACAAATTGGTTTCAAATATTTGGAACCGAAAAACTTCAAAATAATTAATGTAAGTAAATACTTTATTCACTTCAAGCATTTCAGTGTAAAAGTAAACCGAACATGAAACGAACGTAGATGTCGTAATGATAAATGATTTTGTTGAAAGCAGTTTCCCCTTCGTATTCAAGATCGCCTCGGAACAATTTCGAGTTCATTTGGAACTCCTCAGTCATTCACGCATATATTCACCAACTTACCAGATGTTTCTCTATATTCAGCATAAGTCTCTTCATTCTCTGGCATCAATGGATCTGTTTGATCAAAGAACGATTTACTGATTTTACCAGACACTGAAGGGTATCTCTGAAATAAAACAAAGTAAAATGTCTTTGTTGACACAATATTGTACTATTATATATTAAAGTTGTACCATAGAAATGGACACGATATTTATTGACAAATATTGTGTAACCAGAGTTCTTTGTTAACGAGTTAACTGTCATGGATTTATTGACTAGTATTTTCTTAGCACATAATTAAACTTATTTCATCCCAAGTATACTCTTGTTTTGCTGTTCATACTAATAACTTGTATTATTTCCATTGACCTTTTAACTGAAAAGCTACCGTTCGCACGTTTTTTTGCCGCTCAGTTTACAATATCAAACAAGCTGATAAAAGATCACCAATATGAAAAAGCCAAAATTTCATTAAAACCACACAATGTCGTTAAAACTTTACCTCCAACCCCTAGCGACCGAACCCTTATTAAAGTGGTCAACCCGATTAAGCAGCCAATGTGTCTGTTTCACTTAGCTGGCGGCTAAAAAGGGGTTGAGCTGTGTACTATATAACTTTTTTTTCTGAAAAAAACAACGACTACCTATAAATAGCCTACACAAATGTTTTCATAAAACACAACGACATATTAAGATGCTCACAACATGTTTTATTGTTTTACATTTCTCTGCCCATTAAGTAACTATTCCTAGAGTACACTTATTGTTGGATTACTAAAATCCCTCGCCTCTATCAAATTCATACAAAGTCGGTGCTTGCAGCGCTTTGATTCTCTCTGGAACCCGGATGACGAGGCAAAGCCTGTATTGGTACGACGCCGCAAGTTCTCCTACTAATGACACAACCAGATTTTGCCTTGTGAAATTAATATCCGGACAGCGCTATCAGCGGATTGATTATTCATGTCTTCTTACGGTTACCCGCACGACATTCCGCACGACAACCCGCACGACAGCCCGCACGACGGCCCGCACGACAGCGCCTACGGTCATCTACGATGTAAGTCCTTGCATGTCCGTAAACAACACTATTTCGCTATTTTGTCCACACCCTTGCAGTCTTACGGCTTACGGCTAATGACAAACTTGCTTTAAGCCGTACAGATTGTTACGATCAAAATTCGGGTACCGTGCGGCATTCGTACAGACCATGTTATACGTGCCTCGTTTCTGTTTGCTTTCTTAACAGACTTAGCGTCCTCATCTTACCAGACTAAAGGTAAACACCCATATTCCTTGCGGCAGCCGTACGGTAGCCTCTACATCAGTCAGTAAATAGCCCGTACTGTATCCGTACTATTGCTCTGACGATCGATCTCACGCCTCTAAAATTTAGACAACCACAAACCTGTAGATACACCTTACATACGCAAGGCTTCCCACAGCCTACGGCTGTTTGCACGTACAGGTCCGCAATAATCCACGATTTTATGTGCCTGATGCATAACAATTACACAAGTCAATTGTTTGTTTTGTTGGGTTTAACGCCGTAGCAACACATTGTATATGTTATATCACGTCTGTCAGTCAACCTACTCACTCCTCCTGGAAAGGCTAAATCTCTGGATTTAGCTGTAAACCAACTACTAAGCGCATACTTTCGTCAGTGATTGACAACTGCCCAACATAATTAAAAACCATTGGTAGGAGAGAGAATGGCCTTAGAAATGATTTTATGACCAAGCTCTACGAAAGTATGCCCCACCCAGGAATCGAACCCATGACCCCTCGATCAGTAGACTTGCGTACTAACAATTGAGCTAGCCGGGCGTCAAACATATTCATATCAGACCTCAGAAATAAAACATAGTAGTTACCTGAAAAATCTCAAATCCAATAGCATACAATCCAATACCCTCTATTTTATGTTGTCTTTTATAGACTTGCAGCAGTGATACAACTAATGGAAGACGACCATTAAAACGACGTTGAACAGTCGCTAAATAAAGAGGAGAAAAGAAAACATAACATCATTTCTTTACATTGTCATAACGCATTTATAAAACAGTAATTTAAATAAAAGATATCATTTAATAGCAGTTAGGAGCATTTTTTGTCATTTGCTATGCTATTACATGAGTTGTGTTATAACACGATTTAATCGATAGCACTACGATGACGTCACAATCACGGGAGGTAAGCGACGTAATACTATCGGCTAAATTGATGTACAGTCAAGGGACATAAATGAGTTCCCACACTACAATTACATGACGTTATTTCTTTCTACGAAGTTCCGTGCATTATCACCGTTTTTTGTAGTTTTTATTTTATTTAATTAGTTTTTTAAATGCAAGGGAGAATAATGTGATGTCCACTAGATCGATTAAATCGAATAATAGTAATGATTATGTCCCTTTCTTGTTTACGTCTGCAAAAAAGTTAACATGGCGCGCCACGGAAAACAGTTGACTCCTGAGGCGAAAAACATAATTATTAGACTATCAAAACAGGGATTTTTCTAGCCGAAACATTCAAGAGATAACTGGATACAATAGAAGAACTGTGTCAAAAATTTTGAAGCGGTTTGTTGACCGAGGTAATATTGAAAATCTTCCTCGTAATGGACGGCGACTAAAAACTACGAGACGTTCGGATGCCCTATTATTTCAGATGGTTAAAGCCCCTATATCAAAAGTAACTCTGTTTTTTTGACTGCAAAGAAAACAGACATTTATCTATTTCAATCACCTCTTATGAACAAGAATTTTTTAATATATGCAAATATTGCTTAGATATGTTCATGTCATTTGTTTATTTCAAAGTGAAAGTAGATCGAAACCGAAAGTAGAATTTGGTTGTCAATACTTGAAACATTTGTTTTGATCAGAGTATTTTAAAGATGAAGTCTTATTAGAGAAAAAAACTTACTCATAATTACATAATTATGCTTTTTAACTATTTTGGATTAGGTATATTCAACATCAGCATATAAATGAATATAGTGTGCTCTTATAAAAGTACCCCACTTTTTAAGAATTTGACATTTTGTCAAACTCAGATTTAGAAAGCAGAACGGTTTAAACTGTTAATTGTGTCTTAAATGTATGTTATAATTTAATAACTTCATGGTTACTAAACAGTTTTCAAGTCTACTGTTAATGAAAATATCTTCATATAGTGGCTTTAAAGTTAATCGTCGGCAGACTTTAACCGAGTTAACATCTGTATTTAATTCTTCTATTGGATCATCCATATCTTCGAGGACTTTTAAAAGGCGATTATTCGCAGAGGGCTACAAACGCAAGACTGTGAGTAAGAAAATAACCATCGGAGCTAGAAAACAAGCTAAGAGACATAGTTTTTGTCGTGATAAACTGCACTGGACTGTTGAAAATAATTGGTCTAACATTATATTCAGTGATGAAACGAAAATAGTGGTTGGAACATATAGGAAAGTTTATGTTTGGCGCAAAGATGACGAGCGATTGCGGCCTGAATGTCTTGGGATCCAGTCCGACTCAGAGCGCCCAGCACGAGCATCCACTATGTTTTGGGGGTGTATTTGCTTCCATGGGGTAGGTACTTTGACTCCAGTGACAGGAAACATAAATACAGACAAGTATATTGGAATCTTGGATGAGAACTTATGGCCTGTGGTAGCTCGTCACTTTGTTCATAAGCCCTGGATTTTTCAAGAAGACAATGCCCTATGTCATGTTTCTATTAGAGCAATGTAGGTATTGGAGTTAAATATCCTGATATGCAGATATAACTTGCCTTATACATGGATGTATGCTTAAATACAATAAAATACGTAAGACTTTTATGTGTAATCGATTTTTTTTTTCTATGAACCTGACCTTTAATATAATTGAAAATATGATATGATGTAAATTAAATGTTTTGTTGTCATTATATTAATGGACAGTTGTTGTAAATGATCTAATGCTCGATACTCTTTTATCTGAAATCAATATTGTGGAGACATATAAAGGAACGGATATACAGTACCCACCAAAAGTTTGGAGACATTGTCACTTTGTATGCCTTACCGAATAGCTACCGACTCTACAATTTGATAACTGTTTATTTTGAAATGCTTTTTATTTTTATTTTAATTTTTGGTTATCTCTAACTGAGACTAGTTACAAAAATAGCATAAAAGCTTGGTTATGGAAATTGATTACAATAAACATGGTTTTGGAGGCTTTAAGATGTCAGATGCTGGATCTTATAGATGTGTGGCATTAATGAAATTTGTTTTCATTTTATTACATACCATGCTTAAATATATAAAAATTATGATTCTACGAAAAATAATCATCAAAATTCAAGAATTGTAGTAAACTTCTAATGTCTTCAAACTTTTGGTGGGTACTGTTTGTATATCTATCAATAACATAACATATACTTACCATCAGCTTGTAATGTTATAATATATTGTGGATTTATCATAAATGATGAACATTCTAACCAACCACCAGCATTAAATCCAGCCTTCCATCGTCCTTTGTGACTTATCTGATATTCTGAAATATAAAAGCAGTTGTATAAAGAATATAGCTGTCTGATTATGATATGATCAAATGTATATAAATTTTTATAGTCCGTTTTTTCTCAACTGTCAAAGTTTGAATAATTACACGGTGATTAAATACTCACAATTGCATTATCACGAGTGTAAAACAAAGAGCACGAAGTCACCGTGAAATTATTCATGTTTTGACAGTTGAGAAAAAAAAGAACTATAAAACTTGTTTAAAAGTATGACTAGCTAGTTCTTTAAATACACTACTCAAGAATTCTAAACCGCCACTAGATACATGGTTATATTTTATTAGTAAATAGTTAGGAAATAACTTGTTTTCTAATAACATACAAGTAAATGCATGTAATATTCCTTGCAACCGGAATCAAAAAACACAAATAAGGACATTAATAAAACTCAGTTTGACTACTTTTTAATGTAACCGAACGATTGATAGTTGACATCTGTCTATCAGAGGTATACCGGCTTTGATCATTCCAACTGCAAAAGCGCATTATTTCAAGATACACTCTCACCATGTTTTGTGTTTTCTTATGTCTTAACATAAATAAAAGTTGGAACAAAGACATGTGTAGCTTATTGCACAGAAGTTTCATTCTCATTCTATCGAGTTAGCCACTTCCGTTCCGATTCTCCGATTTACTAAAACCGGTTCAGAATTGCAAAATACGATTCAGTACCTTGTAATTGACTACCATGCAAAATTTCATATTTGTAAATTAGACGGTGTTCAAGTTATTTGATTTCTATTTAGTGGCGGTTTAGAACTTTTGAGTAGTGTAGATATTAAAATGATTTAACTCCCCTCAGTACATGCATCATCAGCACAATATTACTGCGTTTTATTACCTTTGAATACTGTTAATCGATTTTTTTTCAAACGTTTCACTTTGCCAGATTATAACATTTTGTTAACACAAGCGGTTTATGAACAAAATAGGAAATTGCTATAATTTCATACTAAAGGGAGGTAACCCCTAACTTATATTTCAAATATGTTTGCATTATAGTTGTTGGATTTATCTTATCCGGTCAAAGTAATAAAAACACTGAATAATATTTTTGATCAACATTAATTTTAATGACAGGAAGTGTTTATGTCATGCCGGTATTGGTAGACATCGTTACAAATATCAGTGCTGACTTAAACGGTATTCTGAACGTTGACATCAGGAAATAAACAAAAGAACCATGGTGGCTCTTTATCGCTAAACTTATGATATATATATATGAATACATGAATCAGAGTAAATTAAAAAAAACACATTTTTAAACCAATTTGATGCTACAGAGATTGCAAGTGATTTTCATATTTGGGCTGTGTGACCTAGGTATTGACCATAGGTGACCCATGTTCGAACTAATTCGCGCAATTATTTAAAAAAGCATCCTGACCAGGTTTGATGACAATTGAGGCAAAAATGTGACCACTAGAATCTTCACAAACAAATGAGGACAGCGGGCGGAAGGACAGACGGACGACGAACAAAAGGCAATCACAAAAACTTACTCTGTCACTAAATGACTGACAGCAAAAATCAATTATACAAGGAATCAATAATAAACATTGAAGTCAACGAACACCAATTTAAGGCTGACTACGTGTATTATATTCAGTATATATATCAGAGACATACATACATACATACATTATCTATGTCTCTGTGTATATATAGAATGTTTGCCAGTTATTTTTCTGTGACGTCATACTAAACGGCTACTCAATTTTTCCGTATAGCGCGTAGTAATCCATAAAATGTCAGTTTCAGGAAAATGGTGCATATTATAAATTACTTTATGTCTTGGAATTATCTTACTCGAGCGCTGTTAGGTTTTTGCGATCAAAAGTTAAATGATTGTAGAAATACCGCTACACACACAGTGAATACAAAAAAAACTTTAGACATCATGTATGTTATGTATTCATCGCCATTAATCTCGCTTGTCCAATCATTAAGAACCAAGTTTTCGTATTTGTTGCCTCTTTAATCACATTAAACATAGCAACCACAAACCATCCACGAGGAGATCATTTACTTAGACTATAATATATTATGCTAATGTTTTTAGTGAAATATACAATAAGTTAAAGGTAGGGCTGTCAAGATATACCGGTATACTGGTACATTGCAATATGCAGCTGCGACAATACGTACCGCTGTACGAATTTAATGTACCGTTATTTAGAGATGTTTTTTTTTTATTTTCATCGAAGAGTTCATTCCTCTGCCAAATGAAAATAGCGAAACGTCAGTTTCCCATGTGTTATTCGATGAAAGCGAAAGTTCAAAGAATTTGGGCGCGTTCGATATGTTAACATTACTGTAAAATGCGCCGTTTATTTCAGCCGAGTCTGCTACAGGCACTTTTCCTACAAAATCCTATAACCGAATTCAATACCGAACAGTTGGATAAGTTCTTTAAGACAGAGGTATTATGCAGCCGTGTCTTTGGTTTGTAAAGCAATATATCGTGGTACGTATCGTGGTACGATTCTAGCACATTGCAATATACCGCGATACGCTCCTGGCGTATCGTGACAGCCCTAGTTAAAGGCTGTATGTGAGGGAAGACAGTATAGTGTTGACTTACCAGCTTTGTCACTAATACCATCATGGTCAAAGTCTGGAGATAAGTTACATATAATCATATTACAATATTCCTTTCTAAAATCATTATAACACATCCAGAATTCTCCATCATCTTGCGATGTTAGTTCTAGTTCTACTTTTATATCATTTGGTACATGATTCCATTCATCAGATCTAAAATATAAAATCAAAGTATTGAAATACCGAAATACTTTCCTGCACACTGAAACCTAACAAATCCATAATAATAATGATTACTCCTTACACATCAGATTCAATTACGAATCGAGTAGGACAACAAATGCAGGCCAAGTGTTTATTCTACCCTGTATTACTGGCAAATATTATAAAGATTTTATTTTTCTCTTCTCGTCTCTTCCACACGCTTATCAATATAAGTAAACACCTGTAACTGAACAGTGAAACAAAGACGAGTCAGATGAAGGAACTACTTTTATCGCCTAGAAATTGACGGCGTTGTAAATCCGAGACACATGTATCACTCCGCATGTTAAACTGGTCAAACATTTTCGTCTATAGTTTTCGATTTGTGGTATAAGTTAAGCCTTTCTGCGAAATCGTCGATAGGCTAAAAACGTCTAACTACTTAGTCTATACATTGTATATCTCAAATAAAAATGCTGTCTGTTCATTTTGTGGTACAGGTGAAAACTTAGTGTTTATCACAATAAAGTGTTTATTTAGTGTTAAGTTTGTTTTTAAATTTTACATTTTTTTGGTTCTGTATTTGACGAAGCCAGTGTCAGCCTTACTAAACATATGCTCTCTACAAATTCGTTCGTTTTCCTGGAGCCGCGTCATCATGTTTACGAGTGAAATTAAAGATTGTGCTGTGATTTATTATAGCACTATCAGTAAAACTATCGGTCAGGGTCAACCTGTACATGCATTGCACGGGTAGCACGAACGAAAATTTGCATAATAGCCTGCCGTCAGTTCGAAGGTCGTCTATGCGCTACCATATCTGGTTTACAAATTAATGCATTGTGCAAAGGATTATTTTCTTCACTCATGGTGTCAAACCCACAATTCTAAATTGTGTTACTAAAAAAGTTGTGTCCAATTTAATAGTGTACAGTTTTTTGCGTGTCAGTATATCTATATCCGGTTCTTCAGTAACATAAAATAGCTTAGAATCTATGTAATCTTATTACAGTTGATTAGGTGATTATTTCTACTTATTTTAAAATCCAACCTTAAATATATCGTTCTTGATGAACCGTTGCTATCAAACATTGATTGATTTACAGTAATACAATTTTCATTGGATTATCAGAAATAAGCTACTCCTGTGTCCAAGTATAAACTAATTTAGAAATTGATTAAATGCATTCTCGTGTATGTGCACAGGTATAATAATCTTAGAGGAGTTCAGGGATGTACACTTGAATGTTCATACAAATTAATAGTATAAGTTATTAAAATGTAACAGAACCATTTGTTTACATTCAGTAGTGTCAGACACATGCAGGTGAGAGGAGTTGTCCGTTTGCTCAGATTGTTCGAAAGCAGTAACGGACAAGCAATTGTCACTATTATACATGTATCTGTATGGACATTAATTAAATAAGGAGGTATAGACAAGTAATCAATTCTGCCATTTTGCCACCCGCGAGACAGCATATGACTCTTCGGGCTTGTTTAGTAAGAATAAGTACGGCTATCTGCGAGAAAAACATAAATATACGATGTATGTTATCATTTCAATACTCGTTAATTTAAACCTTTCTCTGCAGTAGTATGAAGCTTGAAGAGTTGAAGACATGTTCGAAGAGTTGAGTTCCTTCATGTACCTCAAAAAGTAGTTTTTATAGTAAGCTGTACTCATTGTGGGAATCACGTGACCTATATGGTTCCTATCACGGCAAAAATGACGACCAGATCAACAAATTTAAATAAAAAAGACAAGGTAAATGACATTTATAAGTAACCAATTTTTATCAGACCTATTGCAGTCTAAGCAGCACAAAATTCTCTTTCTAGAGGTAGCTCTCCCAACCCCACAACGGTTTTCGTTTTCTACATTACCTCGAGGTTTTGAACGAGTCGAGAGATTTTTGGAAGAACTTCGAGGTAATCTAGAAATTTAGAACCGTTGTGGGGTTGGCTGAACTCCCCTTAAAAGAGAATTTTGTGCTGCTTAGACTTTTGCCGTGTTAGGAACCATATAGGTACATGTATATATCCACTTTATACTGGATTATATTTTTCAAACAGAGAGACACTCTGACACGTCGTTCAGTCTGAGAAAAAAACTATTTTGTAAAATTGATGAATAGATTGTATTTACCCGTCACTCCACGATCCTTCCCATTCAGTATCACCCCATGGGTTACGAACACGTATCAGTTTAGCAGTAGCATCTAAATATTGAACTTCTTCAACACCAGTAATAACATATGAATGATTAGAAACCATACCACGTTTCTCCATCACAGCTTGGCCTTCTTTGTCCTGTAAGTGTAACAAAAACAATTGAAATTATGGTCATGCTTGTTAGCAATCTGATTAAAACCCGATCTAAAATTTAACACTCGAATACTCGCTAATTTTACACTCGCATACTCCTGTCCGACAACGCTCTACAGGATATCTGTTTACGGAGAGTGACTTGTTAGTTCCTTCTCCAAGAAATCAACGTTCGTCTTGATGTATCTCTATCATTATGAACGTCATCATTAAATTCCTTCATCTAGATTCGAATTACGAGTAATTGCTTGCTTATCTTATTATAATAACAACTTTAAGGTGAAATAGAGAGAAGAAAATGTCTAATTCCCATTGTCTATCACATGCATTTTCAACATTATCAGGATAACGATAAACAAGTTAGACAACAAAGAATAGACAAGTATAGTAATTTATATCACAGGGAAACTTTTCTTTGATAAACATACCATAATAAACACTAACAACATCAATTACTATAGTTCGTACAAAATAATAAAACGTGTTTGTGTAACAATTAGAAATGAACCAATCTATTCCAGAGGTAGGCAGTATTGAAAATAAATGTTGCATAGTTCATTTTAACAAAATAAGTGTGGCGGATAAACCACACCCCTTGATCAATCATGCTTGTAATTGTAGAACGCATAAACACTACATGTACTACAACAAGACACACATTAAACATATTAACATAATATATTTCATTTTTTACCCTGAGCACCCCCTGTTGTGGATTAGTTCATTGTATTGTTGATATAAACAGTGATTTGTTTTTTGTTCGAACTATGTTATTAGTCACCCGTCCAACTCATTTATAAATAATGAATTATTGGGCCAGTGCAAAATCACGCACGGAAATAATTCATGCTATAAGTAGTACAAATGTTCTTGTATTTAGACAATTTCAAGAAGTATATACCTGCAAACTGTGCCATGTACATATACGTGATATAAACCAGCATATTATTACCGAATGTTTTGAAACACAGACACTTAAAAAATATTTTTCTCAATGATATACGTATATCATAAGGCATAATTGTGTACAATTTTATAGTCAATGATAAAACAATTTTAATACAAACTCTTTATTGAATCCAAAATTCATCATAGCACTCAAACATACAGGAAACAATGAGTATAACGACTTTTTAAGGCGGTCATGTAAGTTTGTATACACTTACAACTGTATAAATTGAATACATTTACATGTAATAGTAATAGGATTGTATCCAATCTGATTAAAACCCGATCTAGAATTTCACCGCTCGCATACTCGCTAATTTAGATCTGACCTTTTCCAAACGAAGGTCACGTTCAGGCAACCTTTTCTCATCATAATATTAACGACGAAATTGTTATGATACGGAACTTGTTTACATCGTCTACGTCACGCAATTTGAAATGAGCCACCCAATCGCAGACTGTGAATAATACCGCTGTTAAATTTGCATGCAAACCTTGGTCTAAATATAGAAATTACGAAATCAAAATTTGATTAATAGTGATTTCGTCTAGATGAAAGCTACGCATTGATTGGTCGATACAAAGTTTATCTCGACGTGACCTTGCATTGACTAAGTAGAGATCCAGTACGACAACGCTCTACAGGATCTCTGTTTACGGAGATTGGATTGTATCATAACAATCAAAAACCTTTAGAATCAGTTCTTCTGTAAATGTCTTTGTACATATTATTGTATGCATTTCATTTATTCTATTGTTTATACGGTTTATATGTAATTGTTTATACGTTCTGTTGTAACTATGTATTTATCACTGAAAAGTGGAAATAAATTGAATATATATTACAACAACAACAACGAACACTGACCTCACATTTCTAAATACATATTCTTTTTCATTTAAATTGCATGTATATGAACATGCAAGATAGTTTCTATGCATTTTAGAATAAACAAGAGAGTCCCGAAAACTTGACTTTTTTGGCATCTGTCACAAAATCTTTAATACTTCTATACTTAGCTGTAAAAAAACTGTGACCCTTGGGTAGGGCCAGTTCTGACCCTATGGGCATTAGTTCAACAATCTTTGTAGAAGACCTTTAGGTGATGCTACGTGTTAAATATGACAGCTCTATGCCTAACTGTATTAAAGAATATTTTTAACATAACCTTTTTGTGTAACTCTATGTAAGAAAAAGTACATACCACTTAGGACCTCTTGGTTTAATAGTGACCTACCAGCCAGCCCTATTTCATACATTGGACCGAAGCCGAAGACTAGGGTCTAATATATGTTAGTGGGCTGACAGGGGGTCACTATTAGAACATAAAACAATGTTAGGATACTACTTGTTTGTCGAACATAAGAAATTCCAAGCTTACCACACTGAGACAGCCAATCACAGCACCGCTTTGAAACGCAGCACGGACGAGATAGAAGTCATCTTCCTTTAAATCAGCAGGATTATACCACTCAGCAAGACCACCTGTCAGATCAGTAAATGCATCAGCTTCAAAACCATATTCTAATGCTTCGTATGAACCGTTTAGTCTGAAATAAATAATACATTCAAACATAGAATTTTTTTAGCCATAGAAACAGGAATACAAAAAGTAGCACGTATTTCTAAATGCGAGCTATTACATTGTACAAACACAATTTATTAACATAAAATGACGAAAATACCATTCATTATTTTTTAACACACACACCTAATATAGTCCGACAGAATTAACCTGAGCTTGACCTTTATGTAAGAATATATTAAACTCAGTATTTACAGTCCATTTTTATCTTCGTTTGTAAATCGCGCTTTATGGGAAGCTTTCGGCAAAATATACGTACTGTAGAATTAATTTTGTATTTATAAGAATAAGTACTTTGGAACTGTGCCACATAATTGCAAACTTACGTGTTTCCCCAAAAAACTAATGTGTCCAAAATTAAAAGTACAATAACGTACCTCTTTTAAAATAGTCACATAGGTTGTTATAAACATGTGTATAACCGTATACACGCATACGAAACTCACGATTTAATGTAAGTGAAGTGTGTAATTATTACAATAAGGTAGTTCAAGCTCAGGTTAATATTGTTGCACTATTACTAGTACATTGAATCATTTACTCATCTCAAGAAAAAAGCATTTATTCTTAATAATTATGCAATCGTTTAAAAAAATGTCAATGCAACTTTTTTTAATGGGATAAATAACGCGTGTGCGTTAAACGACAGTCAATCCATCAACTTTAAACGACAATCAGTTCGGCCATTTAGCAATTATATTACAGAGCAAGACGCGATAGGGAAAAATATGAAAACACGTTCATGTAATACAATTTGTAGCGTCATTTCTTAGACATATTTAAGTGGTCAATCCTATCAAGAATTCGAGATAAAGATCTAAGACTTTATTTCTGAAGCTGTTTAAACATTTATGAACTATTAAGTCTACGACGGATAGACTTATAATGATGCGATGAGTTCAAAATAGGATTTCTTTAAGCTGTCGAATCAATTAGGATTTTGTTAGATTACGTTTATTGCTTCTCAAGAAGTCAGCAAACAAAGTTTAGGTTGACAACCAAGACAAAACCATTGACGTTTAAAGACCTCTTCAAAGCGATATTGATTCAACTTTAATGACCCTTCAGCTATGTATGGTCTTCTAGAATAAATAAATCCAATTGGAATTCTCCCCTGCAGTGATGTTGTTTTTTTCTGAAATGTCATACTTTACCCTACTTTATTGATTTAAATGTATTGATTATATAACTCTATTTCCTAGTAATGTTCAATCACTTATTTTCTCTTTATATATCGACTGAAAGTATTCGTGATTGCATTTAAGCGATGACAATAAACAACGAAAAAAAATCTGAAGACAATTTAATGGTTGTGCTTCCGGTTGTAAACAATTGTAACACAAGTTTCAGCATTCATGCCCAGGTTGTACACACCAGGAAAATATCATATTTCTTAAACTTTCACCAGAGAGTGTTTTTTTAGTAACTGCGAACTTGCTTAAATCAGAACTATCTAGAAAATTGAATGAGACCAATAGTATGGTCAATATTAAATAGTTTATCATGAAATTATGTCTATTTATTCGTAGACATGCTGTAAATTGATTAAAGGTACTAGTTCAAAGATCTGGTTTATTTTTCTATAATTTCAAAATATCATTCAGTGTCTGTAATTGTGTCAAAAAACACTTCTTAATATTTTAAGACAAACTGACCAATATGTTGCAAGAAATATACAATAAAAGTCACAATAATGCTCTAAAAGTGTCTATACCGTTACATACGGGGTAAATATTTACTACATGAAACGTTCATCATTTGTAGTTGTATGTCAATTTGCACTCAAATTTTCATTTCAGAACTCTACTGCCCTGATTCCAAAAATATATCCATACAATTTTAATAGTTTTAGAAAAAGTTGATATTTAAGTTGAAATCTGTGAATGAGTACATTTAACATGCTGTAAACAGGATATCAGTCAGTGATATTATGTCCTCACTTTTATAGAAAATATCAGAATACAGCAACAACAATACACTGTATCATGATATAATAGGTTACCATGACAACTTACTGTGTATTTATAAACAACAAGTATCTCGGTTATTATATTGTTAAAGCATACTGTAAGAGTAGTATCAGAATTCAGATTATTTCTCGTCATCTCACCAGTTGATACAACACTATAAGAGGGTCATGAGGAATCTGGGCCGCTCACCTGAGAAATAGATGCATAGGGCATCTGACAAAAGATCCCCAGGGCTAGGCCGGTTTTTTAACCCAAGAGCTTAATTTGAACAGTCTATGTAGAAGACCTTAAGATAATACCACATATCAAATACGAAAGCTCTTTGCTTTGTCGCTTTGAAGAAGATTTTTAACATTTCCTTATATAACTCAGTGTAAATCTTGTGACCCCTGGGGCGGGGGTCAATTTTGACCCCAGAGGTATAATTTGAACAATCTTTGTAAAACACTTTCTAGTGATCCTACATGCCAAATATCAACGCTCTGGGCCTTGACATTTTTGAGAAGATTTTTTAACATTTCCTTTAAGTTATATAACTACATGTCAAATGTAATAACTGTAGGCTTGATTATTTTTTACAAGAAGTTTTTTTAAGAAATTGTTGAAGAAGGATTGACACACGCACGCCATGCACGCACGCATGTACGCACGCATGTACGTACGCCAAACCCTCCACAAAAGCTCACCTTGAGCATTTTGTGCTCAGGTGAGCTAATAAGACAAATATCTCATATATTAAAACTATTTTAGATGATGTGACTTCCTGACTTGACAGATATGACCTACTTACATCAAACAATCAAGAAAAAACGTAAGTAAAAGTTTTCATCAGATTGTATTAGGATATTTTTTATGAGCTAATCAAACCAACAAAGGTTTCTTTAATCTACTCAGTATCAGGATGGTAGAGTTGAATGTACTTGACTTAATCTAGATATTTCATTTATTTAAGTCCTTCGCATCGCCAAGTCTTAATAAAAGATCACATAACAATCTTGAGTACAATTCTCTAGCCTTACTAAAGTTTCCTACGCGAGAGACACAAGATAATTATTGTCTGATAGAAATACACAGTTATATAGATCGTACAAAATAACAGAACGTCTTTGTGTAAACATTGAAATTTAACCAATTCATTCTAGAGATAGGCAGTATTGAAAATGAAAGTTGTTTAGTTCGTTTTAAAAAATAGTGTGGCGGATAAGCCACCGCCCCTTGGTCAATCATGTATGTAATGATAAAATGCTTTACAATTACACCAACAAGACACTCGTGAACAAAAACATATTAAAATTATATTTGTCGTTAACCTTAGCATCCTTGTCGTGGTATAGTTTATTGTTTTTGTTGAACATTGTTTGTATTTTTTGTACTATATGTTTTCTTTACTATTCTTTATTATTTTAAAGACAACATGACACTTCAAAAAGTAATTCTTAGATTTACCAAATTTAAGCATTGAAACAAAGACCACACTGTTATATTCTTAAAGGTAGAGATAGAGTAAGGGTATGGTTACTGGCAAGAGACTGTTATCTTTATTGAATGTTGATGTGTTCTTCAACCCTCTCATTATGCATCTAGAAATGAATAAGTACACTTTCTGAATTGATACCCTCAGATCTACAGATGGTAGTGAATTCTACGGCTGTCACGATATACCGGAATACCGATATACGATATACGCATCTTCGTACCAATGTACGAATTGAACGTACCGGTATTAAGCGATATTTTTTTCTTTCATTGAAAAATTCTTCCCTTTGCGAAATGAAATTAGCGCAACGATAGTCAGTAGACTCATGGCTCAATTCGGCTTGAAATTAGTTTTCAAAAACAAACAAAATCGTCGCCGGGATAGCTGCAGTAGGTAAGATTGTGATGTTTGTGTTGAATACAGCAGATGTACAATGAATCTAAAAACCCACAGTCACTGCAGTAGACCTATTGTGAAATCCAAAGCTAATGTTATTGAAACTAATCATGTGCAGCATGTTAAAAAGGAAATACTGCTACAGACACTTTCCCTTCAAAATCCTATATCATAATAAAATACTGAGCAATTGAATAAATTGTTTAAGACAAAAAGATTATGCAGCCGTGTCTTTGGTTTGCAAAAATTATATCGTGGTACGAATCGCGATACAGTGCTAGAGTAGCCCAATATATCGCGATACGCTTCTGGCCTATCGTGACAGCCCTAGTGAATTCTTACCAGACAGACCATAGACACACTTACTTTGCATATGCTTTTTCAACCAATGAAATCCAAAACTCTTCAGGTGCAGAAGAATGAGCGAATAAAACTTTATTGTTAACAGTTGGAAGTAAATCATCAATATAAACATCAGTCCAATCCCCAAATTGCCAAAATCTACACCGAAATCTACCATCATAATTTTCTTGACCTATAGTGTAGTCGTCAGGTATAATCTGAAATACACGTAGTCATAATGTTATAACCATTAAACAACATCATATCAATATCAACAAGTCGACGAGATGTCTTATCTTCTAACTTGTTCGCAGTCATCATAAATTTTATAAAAAACATTCAAGTGAATGTAGATAACACTATTTTATGTAAATGTTCCGTACCCATGGCTGATAGCTTGACTCGAGAAGGCTCACGTCTACCAGAGGTTGCAATAATGAGTAGGTAGCAACATAAAAAGTAGTCTAGATTATCTGCCCTTGAGCACTATCGTTATCGAGTCAGGCAAAGCGCAATAATAACCGGTTTTGCATCGATAAAGAAGCATAAAAACCATGCAAGCAGACGACACCATGGTTCTATATACATTTTCACTATAGATTGGACATAGATGTTGAAAATAAAGATTTCCTACAATAATGAAATCAGAGTACTTAGAAGTTTCGTTTAGTATATATGTAAAAGTAGACGCAGAAATTAATATATTTGAACTGATACCTTTGCAATAAGTTGAGGTTTTTCAGCAATTGCTGAAAGTGTTGATAGGAACCAGCAGTCGTTAAGGTCACCTTGTTTCATATCATGTCTGCTGGTTCCATCAGATATCAATGTAGCTTCATGATGTATACTCTGTAAATACAACCAGTGAAGCCACTGTATAAAGATATATTCAATAACTTTAGAATTGAAAACTCTTTTATAGTGCGACAATATTAACCTGAGCTTGAACTACCTAATTATAATAATTACACAATTCACTGAAATAAATCGTGAGTTTCCGTATGCTTGTATACGATTATACACGTGCTTATAGCAACCTATACGACAATAAATCAATTTTCTAAACACGGCATGTTATTGTATTGTTCGTTTTTTCTCAACTGTCAAAACATGAATATTTTCACGGTGACTTCGTGTTCTTTGTCTTACACTCGTGATATTGAGATAGTGTGTAATCAACCACCGTCAAATTATTTAAACTTTGACAGTTGAGAAAAAATGGACTATAATTTATATTTTAGACACATTAGATTTGTGAAACATGCAAGTCCGCAATATTGAGGCACAGTTAAAAAGTTATGAAAACAAATTTTATTGTACAGTACGCGTATTTTGCCAAAAGCTTCCGACAAAGCACGATTTACAAACGAAGACAAAATAGACTGTAAATACTGAGTTTAATATATTCTTGCATAAAGGTCAAGCTCAGGTTAATACTATACAACTATGAAGTTATCAAAATATAACAGGTATTAGAAACACAATTAAAAGTTCACAACATTCTGCTTTCTAAATTTGATTTTGACAAAGTGTCCATTTCTTTAAAAAGTGGGGTACTTTTATAAGAGCACTCTATATTAATTTATATGCTAATGTTTAATATACTTGATCCACAATAGTTTTAGAGCTTAAAGCCACTAAACGAAGACAAAATCTTTATCATTAATTCAAAAACAAGTAAAACTATCAAAAAGACAATAGAATATAACTGCCTTTGGATTATAATAACTCCCTGTAGCGGGCTCCCTTTTAGGGGTCAAGTTATTCAAAATATCAATTTCTTATAAAAGTGGGGTACTTTTATAACATACAAATTAGATTACGGAGATACCCTCTCAGCCAATCAAGTTGCTTAAAAGGTGTTTGGTAAAACTTACACAAAATTGTAAAGTGATGGATATGTCATATCGTTTTTCCAGTGGTTTACTCGAGAAATCAGTGCGTGCAAATATTGAGTACGCAAACATTTAAACTGATGCTAAAAAGAAACGCCTCATTTCAACTAGGTACACAATTTTCGTGATTCAGAATAATATAAGGAAACATTAATGTTTTCACCCTGTAAGAAGTCCTTGGTGACATGCTCAACGTAAAGTCTGTCGTTACTATGCTGATAGATACAGCCATGACGTTGCCAAAATATAGAGACACTCACCGAGCATAAAAGCTGGTCTATGTGTATGCCCAACCTTGGCAAACAACGAGTTGTGACTTAAACTCGTTTTGAAACATTGATTAATCTGAGGGCGTTACATTAGCCGAAACGCGAATTCTCACTGAACTCTACATTCTCCCAACTCAAGTACATGATCTCGATGATACAAGCGGAGAGATAGACGTTGGTGACGGTGACTTTAGAATCGTTTACGCCAAACAAAAAGATTTCACACTCATTTGGCATGAACGGTCACCCTTTCACCACACATGACGTTAATTCGTTCGTTTCTTTTTCCCGTCAGTACATTTTTATGTATAAAACTATTTACATGATTTCGTGAGTTTTAATTGGCTTTCGCACGAAATTCACTATACAAAAGTGTATTTATACAAGAAGAAAATTTGTTTTCTTCCGATTTGAAGTTGTGGTTATTTTTAGCCACGACGGGATGTTCCGATCTCGTTCGTTGAGTTCCGTGATTTTCCGTAGAGTCATTACCTTGGGTTTTATTGCTAATTTTAAAATAGTATTAGTATAAATTCTGGAGAAAATACTTGAGTTTTTTTGTGCCTTGGGTGCGTTTTATATATTCATTTAATGTTTGCAAGAGTTTTAAGCAAACGCGTGATACTTGACAATTTTCAGCGTTCTATTTAGTAAAGGGGCTTTAATTATGTAATTTGAAGTTAGGTTTTCTATAATATGACTTCATCTTAAACATACTGTGAATAAACTTATTGTTTCAAGTATTGACAACCAAATTCTACATTCGGTTTCGATTTACGTTCACTTTGAAATGCAATAAATAGCATTAACACATTAAAGCAATATTTGCATTTATTTAAAAATCTTGTTCATTAGAGGTGTTTAAAATAGATAAATGATACCACAACATTACCTTGGTAAATGCAATATTGTATTAATACGACTTATGTACACGTATTCCTAAATTTATCTATTTTGTTGGGTTTAACGCCGTAGCAACACATTGTATAGGTCATATAACGGCGTCCAGCGCACCTAACCTAGCTTTTCTGGACCCTTGTCTATAACCAGTACTCACCTACCCTTCCACATGGCCAGAAACGACCCCATATACCTTATACATGTAAGCGGAGGAAAATTAACATAATTGTCAAATTTCATGGAAGGGTATAACCTCCCCGGGTGGGATTCGAACCCGTACCCCCTCGGGACACTAGATTCGAAATTCCGATGCGCTACCAACTGTTTGTTACACACACTATATAAAATATTCAGTCATTTTTAAACGGTTATTATCATACAGTAGATAAAGTCTGAGCAATAGTTTGTTGATTACAAACTTGACTTTGAATCATCACAACACCATTTTATATATGGCAGTTTTTAAAAGCAAACAGTGTCAGTATGAATCATAGGCTCCCGCGTAGGTCAGTGAATATACTACATTAACACGCTGCCTAAATTTGTGTCGAATTTTGATATTGACCTTTACTTAGAACTTTGAACAACCAATGAAAGTTTACCAAACTCCAATTTGATCCAAAAAGTTTATGCCCATTTTCATTGGTTAAAACGATCACCTGACTACAATAATGATAAATAGCTGGGTAAACAACGTCATAGGGTTACAAAAAAAATTATATATGGTTTGATCATACTAGTTGCGAATACTACTCTGTTTTTGAATTGAATATGCTCTATGTTAACAGTGAAAAGATCATAGATACACATTGAAAGAGTTCAGTGATTACTTTCATTTTGGTTAATTTTCCATTATTTTACTAATGCAATACTGTCCAACATTTTTGCATATCGACATTTGAACATTTAAGACACATCTACCTTTAAAAACCACGTGACAGTCGTGAGATAAAATTTTTGTGTATCTCTTTGTAAAAATAGAAATATAAGTCTGTCCGTAGTCTTTTAGCAGAGTGAAAAGTGAACGAGTGAAACTTTGAGTGATGCAAATGAGAGACAGTATATCAATCATAACATTGTTCGTAAAGAATGACACGTTTACCTGATGAAGAAAACTTAAAGAAGCCAATAAGATGTTTAATATTGTCATATACGAGCCATTGTCATATTGTCACATAGTTCATTCAATATAATTTGTGATACAAACCAGAGACGACACGTGCCGGATCACGAGACATCTTTTAATATATCGTGACATTGACAATTAAGTTAAGTCAGTGTAATTGGGAGCGTTATAAAAGTGTACAGGATATGTAGGTGATACATAAACCATGTAACCATAGTTATAGCTAATTAGTGATAATGTCATTGTGATAAATACAGTATAATTATATCGTTTTTAGTTATTATACAGCGACATCGATCAGTTATCACATGCAGGTATTGTAAGACATATCTTTAACAATTAAAGAGTTATTGAAACTAATAAATACAATCAATATTTGTCAACGTCATTTCCCGCTATATTTTGTTTGTTTGTTTTTGTTGGGTTTAACGCCGTAGCAACACATTGTATAGGTCATATAACGGCGGTCAGTCAACCTACTCACTGCTCCTGGAAAAGCTAAATCTCTGGATTTAGCTGTTTACTAACTACTAAGCGCATATTTTCGTCACTGACTGACAATTGCTCTACATAATTAAAAATCATTGGTAGGAGGGAGAATGGCCGTAGAAACAATTTCATAACTAATCTCCACCCACGAAAGTATGCCCCGCCCGGGATCAAACTATGGCTACGCCATAACCACGGCTTGCAGTTCTCGTACCCAAAGGTTATCAAGATTCTAGATCTAACTAGATCGAGAATCTTGATAGCCTCTTGGTACCCATCGTCGGTAACTCACGGTACTCATTGACGAATGATAGCCTGGGTTACCGAGGATGCTGGATTCAAGAATGCGTCTAACTTGCCCGAACGAGACTTTAAATCGATGACGTACTCAAATATCAGGTATGTATCAACTAAAGGACACGTAAGGTAATAGTTCATACCCCAGGTCTTCTCCACACGACTTGTTTGGTTAGCTTTTTCTTAGTGTAAATAGATTCTGTTGTCGGTGGAAAATCTGGATCAACGTATAAACCGTCAGAGAAATCTGATCTTGATGGTTTCTGTAATATACATTAAAACAAATATAGATTAATGGACTCCGACTATTTAAACATATATAAGAGAACAACAAAGCAGAAATATTGCGATGACATCTTTGTCTAAGTAATTATTTAAAAATTCAAGAACTGACATTTCCTATTGTTCATGTGGCATACATGCAACCATTAAAATAAGATTCGTGAGTCTTACACATTTATTGATGATTTCAAAATACAATGTATATAAGAACAATCTATTCCGTCAATGAAGATATCGTCATAGAACATTCAATGGATTGAACAGCGGCTTTGTTACACATTGTTTAAAGGGGCACAATAGGGTTTGAAATGACTTGGAGCCGACAAAACGATAATTTCTGCAAAAATTATATCTCATACTATCATTTCGTTGACTGATAAATTACTTATTAGAATGGACCATTTTGTCGTTGTTATTTTTGTTTATACATGTTTCCATCGTATCCTTGAAACTTAGTATGTTTCACAGGAAAACCTAAATATTTTAAATACAAATATAGTCTTTTCTCAGACATGGTAATGTTTGTTTTGATTTATTGTAGACACCAAACACCTGTACTTAAACATCGGACAATTATCAATGAGTAATATTGTACGTCATACATGGGAGAAACAGTTTTAGGGGTACAGCTTTGGGAATAGTTAAGGAATTGTTATGACTGCAAGATATACTTTTGGACAGGAAAGGACAGTTGATGATTTTGAACTCATGCTACTTTGATAACAAATAAATTAAGTTAATACTAAGGTTAGTATGACATCTACTTTAATGAAAGTGTTTCATTATCTTTCTTTGAGATTTTTTACATTTAGTCGGCATGAATTAGTGACAGTCATTTATCATTTGAACATTACCAGTTTATCAATAATCTAAGAAATATGAAATCATCAAGAGGAAAGACAACTTCAGTAGAATACATAATGTTAACAATAAGCGAAATCGTATACATCATCATTGCTATCATTTTCTGGTATAATCCAACAATATTAACCCGAGCTTGAACAACCTTATTTTAATAATTACACGCTTCACTTACATTAAATCGTGAATTTCCGTATGCGTGTATACGGTATTACACGTGTTTATAACAACCGATGTGACTATTAATCAATTTTGTAAGCATGGCATGTTATTGTACTTAAATTTGGAAACATTCATTTATGGCAAAAAAACGCAAGTCCGCAATATTGTGGTACAGTTTTAAAATATTTATTCTTATAAAACAAAATTATTTGTTTAGTACATGTATTTTGCCGAAAACCTTCGATTTTAAAGGCGCGATATACAAACGAAGACAAAAATAGACAGTAAATACTGAGTTTAATATATTCTCGCATAAAGGTCAAGTTCAGGTTAATATTGTCGGACTATAGGTGTCATGAGGAAGAATTTATTTCCTTAAAGTAGGATGTATGATTTCTTTTAATTATTTTGTATAAACAATCATTATTGTGGGTCTTATATGTTTGGACACTTAAAAACTAGACAATATAAAACCTTTTAGCACTTGATTTTTGTGTCAGAATTGTCCTATTTTGTTGAGTTATTCTTAAAAAACCCAGACTAATTACTTAACCATCAAAAATAGTTTTTATCTCATACATTGCAATTTGATGTGTTTTGCAAATACTAAATATTATATTGTTATTTAATTTTAAATACTAAATATTATATTGTTATTTAATTTTAAATACTAAATATTATATTGTTATTTAATTTTAAATACTAAATATTATATTGTTATTTAATTTTAAATACTAAATATTATATTGTTATTTAATTTTAAATACTAAATATTATATTGTTATTTAATTTTAAATACTAAATATTATATTGTTATTTAATTTTAAATACTAAATATTATATTGTTATTTAATTTTAAATACTAAATGTAAAAGAAAAGTTACAAGATGACATCAATTAAATCAACTGCACCGCGATCTCACTTTCAAACACGCTTTTTAATGTATTTCATTTTTTGGGTATGTGACAGTTTTAAAACTAAAACGATTGGTAATAAAATTCATTCAAATAATAACATAATTTGATTTTCTTGTTTAAATAAAATGTACAGTAAATTTTAAGCTCGACCATTGGGTTGGTTGGACATAGAAAACATTGAATTCAGAAAGTGTCACAAGAAAGTCTGCCATTGTCTAATCAATAAGCTGAATAAGTTTTAATATTGTTTATGACACAACGATTCTTGTTACGATTTGAACACCAATTTTGAATTACACATGCAATCAAAAGAGATCGTTGCGTAGAACTATTTAAAAACGTCGCAGAATTTCGCTATAATGTCGAGATGATTTTTGATATCAACAATTTGACGTTCAACCTTCTTGTTAACTAAAGTAATATACTTGCCTGATGTTTTGGTGACTACCACTCATGTTTGAGACATTCGGAACTCCTTGGTCATTCAATACGAATGACCTTGAACATATCTAAACGCCATTTGACAATACCTTTGTTACATGACTTATCAAAATGCTTTATACGGTGTCGAAGTAAACAAATACACTACAGTTAATGTTTCGTTTTAGCCCATTAATTTGAAATACACAAAATAATGACATTGCTGTTTTTATTTATTTATTTATTGGAGTTAACGCCGTGTCAACACGATTTAGTTCATTTTACAGCGTCCAGCGCACCTAACCTAGCTTTCCTGGACCATTGTCTATAACCAGAACTCACCTACCCTTCCACAAGGCCGGAAACTTCTCCTATCGCTGTTTTTAAAACTAAAACTTTACCTGTTTTATTCAAATATATGAACAATCTTAAGTAGTGTTTTTTTTAACATTGCGTTACGTGAGTTTGTCTGCATTCCGTAAATATCATAATCGATCGCAAATGCTAATGTATCGTTTTTATGTACAGAATAAATACAAATGTATTAATGTCTATTTGTATGGTGAAATTATTTTAAACAAAATACTACTGTTTAAACAAGTGAGAACAATAATTGATACCACAGTCATGTTAGTTGATATAATATTAATACGCCTTGTGGTAAAAATCTAGAATATTTAACTATGGAATGTAGTTTATGAGGCGACCAATGAAAGATTGATACAAATAATGCTCGGAGATGAAGAATTTTTAACAAAAACTAATATTGTTTATTAGATGAGTAGATGTTTTAACAAGTTTTAAATGACCATTAGCCTGTTCAATTACCCCGAACGTTCCAAAACGTTCCGTTAGGGTTGAAACAAATCAAGCCAAAGACAACCTAACCCAAGACAACTAATTCTCCTACTAACGGGTCAAGTTGTCCCAACCTTGGGTTAAGTTATCCACGGGTTGAGTTGTCTTCGGGTTGAGTTCTCCCGTACCCGTAACGTTAGCTAACAGTCGTTACTGAACACGCTGCAGTATAACAACAATTCGACAATCTGTTAAAATTGATCTGGATGTCCAATATATAAAGCGACTATATTCATAAATAACTTTCATTTAACTGATATAAATGGTTCAAAAACTAACTTTTCTCACTATAGTGCGTACAAAAATCCCGAACACTGTTTATTAAACAATACAATAAACAAATCCACGACAGGGGATGCTCAGGATGACAATATAATAAATAATTTTGATATGTTTCATGAGTGTCTTGTTGGTGTAAAGGTAAAGCGGTCTACCATTTCAAGCATAATTGACCAAGGGATGGTGGTTCATCCGTCATGCTAATTTTGTTAAAATGAATTGTACAACTTTTATTTTCAATACTACCTACCTCTGAAATGAATTGTTTCATTTTTAATGTTTACACAAACACGTTTTGTTATTTTGTACGCTCTATAAAACTTCACCTATTTTATTGAAGTGTATAAACAATCTTAAGTAGTGTTAATTTATAATTATTTCAGTATAATGTAGCAGTACATCATCAAACAATTCTAATATATTACTAACATAGTTTGCTTCCTTTGTATTTTTGTGGGTGTGTCATTTGTTGAAATTGAAAACAAAACTGTAAAGTCATTAGGCTACATAAATATATTAAAACTATCCATAACTTCCGATTATTTTGATATATTTTGTGGAGAGGTATCAAGTGTATAGACATGCTTGTGGAAAATAGAAAACACTGAACGAAACAGACATTTAGAATAAAATGAAAACATTTATCCTAACCTTAAAATAGACTTCCTGGTGTCAGACCAAACACATACACTACTTTTTTTCAAAATTCAAAATGTTGATATAGGATGTCTATATAACAGTTTGGAGTATCTTAGGGTGAGTCACTTAAAAATCTTTTCAAAAAGTAAATATACATTATTATAAAACTATCATCACATTATTTCTAAGGAGATCCCTAAAAACATTGGTGTACAAAAGGTGTAATTCATGTAAATCTTGAAATTACCTTCCTTTGTCTAATATCTTTTAAAACAGCGATATCATTATTTCGTGTATTTCAAGTTTATGGGCTAAAACAAAACATTAACCATCGCCTAAACTGTAGTTTATTCGTTTACTTCAACACCGTATAACGGTATAAATTATTTTGATTGGTCATATAACACAAAGGTGTGTTGAATGTCTCAAACATGAGTGGTAGTCACCAAAACATCAGGCAAGTATATTTACTTTAGTTAACAAGAAGGTTGAACGTCAAATTGTTGGTGACAAAAATTATCTCGACATTATATAGCAAAATTCTGCGACGTTTTCAAAATAATTCTACGCAACGATCTCTTTTGATTGCATGTGTAATTCAAAATTGATGTTCAAATCGTAACAAGAATCGTAGTGTCATAAACAATATAAAAAAAACTTATTCAGCTTATTGATTAGACAATGACAGACTGTCTTGTGACCCTTTCTAAATTTAATGTTTTCTATGTCCAACCTACACAATGGTCGAGCGTAAAATTTACTGTACATCGTATGTAAATAAGTAAATCAAATTATATTGTTTTCTGAATAAATTTTATTACTAATCGTTGTATGGTACAAATAAGGATTCAATTGAATCTAATCAATTGTATATAGTAGATAAAAGTGAACTTTATATCGTATACTAAATATATATCAGCAAATTTTAGATATTTCATTTTGAAAATTATCTTTTAGTATATGATTCTAATAATTATTGCTATAAAAATAATTAGTTGATGATATAAATTTTCGTGTTCAATAGTTAAGTCATTACAGGTATTTGTTTCATAATATTTTGTATAATTTTGTTTATTTGATTGATAACAGTAAATGATTCACTTATTTATAATTTTGTTTCGTTGACCCTTCTTCAAGCCACCGACTCCTACTTGTGTAATGGACATTCGACGTTATTGTCTAATTTCTTGGGAAGAGTATGATCTGCCATCACTGAAAATCGATAAAAAAACACACAAGAAATGTACTTACCCTTGCACCTCCCCCTGATAAAGAAAGTGTTATATTTGTCCAACTTCTAGGGGTTGGTCTTGAAGTAACTACATCCGGTGTTGGCCATCTTCTCCGTCCATGGAGTCCTCTAGGTAAGGTCCAAGCATTTATAACTTTGATTTGTTTATCTTTTACAGATGCCGAACACCCCATATCACGTAGATGAACAATCTGTATATCCTTTCCATATTTTACATTTACTATTCATTGTTAATTAGAAACACACTTTTAATCATTAATCCATAAGTCTTAAAAACAATAATTATTATCAAATAGACGTCAGTTAAAAATGTATTCCTTCAAATTCACTATTATTTTTAATACAGTTAATGTCATATTTGATATCAGTTAATACATCTTCTTCCTATTATATCTCTCTACACAGGAGTCTATTTATCAATCAACATCACCTCGCCACTCCATGATGCTTTTATAAAATATACTGATGTACTGAGAACAAACTCCAATTTATATGGCCATAAAACACTGCGTCATCTATTTCCAGCTGCCTGTTTCATCAATAAGCTTTACTGTAAAGACAGTATATTTATTCCAAAACCAATAACCGGATATTTTATAAAAGACTCTGAAATTTTCTATAGGTAGAGCGTTTACTAACTGTAGCTTTCATTGGAATATATATCGATATCTCACCATTTGAAAGGATTGTTTTATCAATAAAATGAACTCATTGATCAATAATTCTCTATGTGAACGATTGAAAGTAATCAAGATACTAATATTTACTCTTTGAAAATAAATGAGCCTGAACTTCAATACGTGCACCGTAACAATTGTTTTTCAATGTTCCCTATCAGTTACAATAAATGAACTGATGTTATCATAGAATTCTGTTAATTGAACAACTTGTGCGTTGTATTTGCTTTTCTGTATTTACGTTGAGATAATGTCTCCATGTGTACACTCAACTTCACAAATATCGTTATATAAAAATTAAATCCACTATATGATGATATATTTATTATCAGTACACTTGAGAACTGTTTAACAACAAGTAATCATAATAAAACATGCATTTAAGACACAATTAACAGTTCAAACTATTCTGCTTTTTAAATTTGAGTTTGACAAATTGTCCAATTTCTTAAAAAGTAGGGTACTTTAATAAGAGCACACTATATTCATTTACATACTAATGTTTAATACATCTGATCGAAAATAGTTTATGAGCTTAATTATGTAATTCAGAGTAAGCTTTTTCTCTAATAAGACTTCATCTGTAGCTTACTGTGATCATAACTATTGTTTCAAGTATTGACAACCGAATTCTATTCCAATTATGAGTGTCTTGTTGGTGTAATAGTAAAGCGTTCTACCATTACAAGCATGATTATGCAAGGGGTGGTGGTTTATCCGCCATACTAATTTTGTAAAAACAAGTAAATCTGTGAGCTAATGCTCACTAGTGATACCCCCGCCAAAATATAAAAATATGCGACTAACAGGAAGTAGATGAGCAAGGAGCATGAAATCGCTTTACACCATATGGGACTATGGGATGAAGCAATATGCAAAGTATTAGGCTGCTGCATGATATAGTTGCTGAGAAAACTGCGACGGAAATTTTGTAACGGACGGACGGATGGACGGACGGACGGACGGACGCACGGACAAGGGTAAACAGTATACCCCCCTCTTCTTCGAAGCGGGGGTATAATGAACTATACACCTTTTATTGTCAATACTGCATTCCTCTGGAATAGATAGGTTCATTTTTTATGTTTACACAAACACGTTTTGTTATTTTGTTCGAACTAAAACGAAGTCTACCCTCTGGTAAATAAAGATAAGTTATTTTTGTTATTGATTTAAGTAAAGTAATGATTGTTTAACAAGTTTAAAATACTACATGTATGCTATTTTAATAACGTAACCTAATTCGAATGGTTTTATTGATAAAACAATCCTTTCAAAGTATAAACTGAACTATCACACAATGTCGTCAGTTCGAGTCATATTACACGACTTGGAGATCATCAATCGTTTATAAAACAAGCGTAAGTAATGAGAGATTACTGTTATCAGATCTAGACTCTGCCCAGCATGACACTCATATTCTTATAACACGACGTGAATCTGGCTCTGATCTAGACTCTAACCAGCATGACATTCATGTTCTCGTAACACGACGTAAATCTGGCTCTGATCTAGACTCTAACCAGCATGACATTCATGTTCTCAAAACACGACGTGTATCTGGCACAGATCTAGACTCTAACCAGCATGACATTCATGTTCTCATAACACGACGTGAATCTGGCACAGATCTAGACTCTAACCAGCATGACATTCATGTTCTTAAAACACGACGTGTATCTGGCACAGATCTAGACTCTAACCAGCATGACATTCATGTTCTCATAACACGACGTGAATCTGGCACAGATCTAGACTCTAACCAGCATGACATTCATGTTCTCATAACACGACGTGTATCTGACACAGATCTAGACTCTAACCAGCATGACATTCATGTTCTCATAACACGACGTGAATCTGGCTCTGATCTAGACTCTAACCAGCATGACATTTATGTTCTCATAACACTACGTGTATCTGGCACAGATCTAGACTCTGACCAGCATGACATTCATGTTCTCATAACACGACGTGAATCTGGCTCTGATCTAGACTCTAACCAGCATGGCATTCATGTTATCATAACACGACGTGTATCTGGCACAGATCTAGACTCTAACCAGCATGACATTAATGTTGTAACAACACGACGTGTATCTGGCACAGGTCTAGACTCTGACCAGCATGACATTCATGTTCTCATAACACGACGTGAATCTGGCACAGATCTAGACTCTGACCAGCATGCTTAACCCGGTGCATGGGAGGGATAAAAGGCTGTCATTATATTGCATTCATACAAAATCCCATAAACCTACTGTGAATTTGAAGCTTAAATAAACAATCGACGGTCTGCGTATTTGTAAAGCGGAAGCCCGTCTTTTTAATCATACTTATAACGTTTTTCTTCAGCCAAATAACAAGGCCATCATGAAAACACTAAACTTTTACCATTTCTAGATGGGAGCCCGTGCAAGCACGGGCTTTAGGTATTGACAGTTCTCGAAACTGTTTCTCGAAACAAGCATGTTTAAAAGCCATATGAAACTTGATTATAAGAGATTGCAAAATATGTGTAGGAAGTTTGAAATTGATAATTGTGTAGTATCGGAGATATGATTTTGCAAGTATAAGTTTAATCTGGATTTGTCAAGTTCTAAAAGGACTGAACACTGTGAAAATGTAACATGGAGTTATGAAACTTGGTCACCCGAGCTTGTATTTTCATTTCAAAAGTGAATTATCGATTTTTAATCCCTTTCAACATAAACCTGAAATAATTACATGAATAATATTGATCTGTCTAACAACTGTGTCCAATCATTACAGACCGTTGGGTCAGCGTATAGAAAACATCAGCAAGCTTCTCAGGGCTCACTGGTACATATTGAGCTTGCTTGTGAAAAAATGGACCGAGATTATGTTCTCCCATATTACACCGCTTCGTAGCTCCCTTTGAAGCAGTCAGCGTACCTTCGGTAGAAAGCGTGACCAGACACGTATAACTTTTTACCTGTGTCTCTGATAGCTCTCAAGTGATACTTTGTGGTGCAGTAATTTCTATAAGAATCTAATTATTGTAACTAACAATTTATCACCGTTCATGTGAATTGCGCAGACAGATCGCAGTATCTCTCGAAATTAAATGTGAAGTACGTGAAGTGTTTTATTCTGCATAATGTAAAATATAAGAATTGGGTGAGTATGCCGTTTATGGGTTTTATTTCGAAAACAAAGAACGCATGCTTGGTTAATATTCAAAAAATGGCAAGAAGGTTGCACGTATTCTGGGTGATTCCCCATGATAATACAGCAGTTACAGTCATGTGACAGAGGCATTACATTCGATTCAGTAAAGATCAGAAATATTTTACTTCACGTCGAGAATCAAACTCGATTTTCCGGTTTGACGTGTCTATTTTTAGTTATATCTAGAACTATTTTTAGACACAAAAAAAACCCCACTATTTTTGTTGATTTTTGGCAGTTTTTGCAAATATCAAGAGGCTTTGTCAAAAAAGAATTGTCAACTTGATATACCTGTATATATGTGCTCCAGCGACAAACAAAATATTTATTCAAAGCTGCGCAGTTTCTTCCACAAAACCGGAAACTCGCAAATTTAATAGTATAGATAGTAATGGGACACCATATTATAGTGCGTACAAAATAAGAAAACGTGTTTGTATAGATTTAAAAAAATGAACCAATTCATTCCAGACGAAGGCAGTATTGAAAATAAAAGTCGTATAGAAAAGTTCATTTTGACAAAATTAGTGTGGCGGGTAACCACCATCTTTTGGTTAACCTTGCTTGGAATGGTAGAACCACTACTCCAAGAAGACACTCATAAAACATAACAATTATATATTTTTGGTCATCTTGAGCATCCCATGTCGTGGATTCGTTCATTGTATTGTTTATATAAACAGTGTTTGTATTTTGTACGCACTATAGTTTCTTTTAATGTTACTAAATAAAAACATCGAACATTTTATCAAATATGTAAAATGCGTATTTTATTTCCTTACATAAATACATGCAAATAATTAATAGCAAGTAATATAACAGCTTACACATATATTATGAATGACTACTTACAATAACATTTTAGCTATATACACATATATACAAAATGTAAATAGTAACTTATCAAACAATAAATAAAGTGATAATTGACAATAATATCATGTACGTACTGAATACCATCTTTAAAGGTTATGTAGAACTCAATTATATGGTAGTCATTGGTGACAAGATATCGTAAGCAGGGTTCATACAGATTTGTATACCAAGTTTCAATGATTTTTTCCATTACTTTTCCATGGTTGTTTGTTTGTGTTTGTAGGGTTTGAAGCCGTAGCAACACATTGTATAGGTCATATAACGGCGGTGTTTGTTATGATTGCTCTCAGTTTTCCATGATACAACAGAAACACATACAGAACCCAAAAACAAGTACACATTGAAAACATCCAATTGAAAGCATCACAGCAGAGAACACGAGTAGAAAAACAGAAAACGATGTAGTACTAAAGTTCTGAATTATAAGGGCTAATAACAATGATATTTTAGACTGGTCGTCATTTTAAGTAGACAAAATTCCAATTGAACGTCTTTGGGACAAACGACGTCTTATTGGGTCTATGAGACGCATGTATTTAGCAGTCGTTGAATCAAATAGGACTCGCATTCATCAAATTTTTTAACTTAATTTTTCTTACTTGGCTTTTGATTATATGCATATTTCTTTTAAAAATCGTTACTTTTTGTTTTTCTGTTGAATACTAATGACAAATTGTTGATATATAAACATGTAAAATTTCATTTAAATAACATTAAAACTTAGACAATACTTACGTTTTTGTACCTATTTGCCTTATAACTTTTGCTTAGTACATTTGTATCATTTATACATGTAATAAGATTGCATTGCAGATTCAGTCAAACTGCAGATGTCGAGTCCATTTTAAATTTACTGTTCGAGCAAGGAAACACAAAAACTTTGCCATAGCTAACACTCAATTTTCCATTTGATGAAGTAAATTGTGTAACTGTGCATAACAACGAAGCTTCAGAATGTACACTAGAAGTAGTGTGTCCCAATCTGCAACTATAGCCTTGTTTAGCCTGTATAAGTAAATTTATAATATAATTTCTACATACAATACCTCTCTAAACCGGATACCTCTCCAAAACGGATACCTCTCCAAACCAGACAATTGGCCCGTCCCCATGCCTGTCCGGTTTAAGGAGGTTCTAATGAACATTTATATGACACATATATTAATAATGACACGATATAAAATTTGAACACTAGTCACTACTGACAGCAAGATGTTTATGTTAAAGCATCTAATGAATTGCTATATTTAAATTAATTTCAAGAAGGCTGTGTACATCTCAATTAATAATATGTAGAATCATTTACAAAGCATCTAATGAATTGCTATATTTAAATTAATTTCAAGAAGGTTGTGTACATCTCAATTAATGATATGTAGAATCATTTACAAAAATGAAAAAAATACGAAAAGTAATTTGTTTGGCAGTTAATAATTCCTTATATAGTACGTACATAACATAACTATAGATGAAAGTGTTACAGCAATTTCCGTGTGGGTAGACAACATTCTCCGTAAACAGATATCATTAAGACAGCTGTCGTATAGGATCTCTAAGGCTCGCTCGGAGGGTCACGTAGAGATGACCTTTGTGACCACCCTTCAATACGTAGCTTTCATCTAGACGAAACACTATCAATATTAATTTGATTTCGTAATTTCTATTTTTGGGCCGATATTTGAGAGCTAATTTTACTGTGGTGTTATATGCAGGATGAGATTAGACGGCTCTTTACAAATTGCGTGACGTAGACGATATTAACAAGTTCCATTATGATTGCGTCATGAATATAACAATGAAAAAATGTCACCGGAACGTGACCATCGTCACGAAACAGCCAGATCTAAATAAGCGAGTAGGCGAGCGGATAATTATAGATTGGGTTTTAATTATAATGGGTAGACACAGATATGATAAGTAAAGTTTATACGACTTTAGTTTGGCTTTGATAAGAAAAAGTTTTTACAACTTACAATAATTACTCCCAAGTCTATTTTCAGGGCTCTATGTACAGTACTCGGGAAAGAATTTTGTACTAATCAATTGATATGAATTTGGGTTGAGATTTGAACTAAAACGTATCTGTCTATTCAACGGTCATGCACTTTTCTCTATTCTACTATCTACTGTTATAAAGGAATGTAAAGCAATTCTACTTTCATTTTGAATACTACCAATAATAAAAAATCTCAAATTATTCTACAACGAAAATAGTTGGCATTTAATTACAATAACCTTAGTCAAGCTTAATAATGTAAAAACAGTTCTATATGATGTACACATTAATAAGTATATTCTTTGTTAATTCTACTTTTATTAAATAAAATGTTATGCGTTGATTGTAACAAAATCAAATATTGGTTGTAGAATCGACATAAAAATCTGTCAATGATATTTATAAACGATCAGGAATGTATTATTAAGAGAATTGAAACTAATCAGTGTGTCCATTGAGTCTTTTTTTCAATATCATCTATTAAAGGTTCACATTCACAGATTTCAACTTAAATCTATACTTTTTCTATAACTATCAAAGTTATATGTAAAACATTTTTATATCAATGGATATAGCTTTATATACTTTAAATAAGAGAAAATCTTCACTTCAATGTCTATGTACGTATTTCATGTATGACACGTTTGCTTGTACACAGGAACTAACATTAAAGAACAAGTCTTTTTTCTGTGATTTATACAACAATGACATTTAACCACTTGGAATCCTTCAGTGGAATCGAAACAGCCAGATCTAAATAAGCGAGTAGGCGAGCGGATAATTATAGATTGGGTTTTAATCATATTGGGTAGACACAGATATGATAAGTAAAGTTTATACGACTTTAGTTTGGCTTTGATGAGAAAAAGTCTTAACAATTTACAATAATTACTCCCAAGTCTATTTTCAGGGCTCTATGTACAGTACCCAGGAAAGAATTTTGAAGTACAAATCAACTTATACGGATTAGGGTTGAGATTTGAACTAAAACGTATCTGTCTATTCAACGGTCACGCCCTTTTCTGTATTCTACTATCTACTGTTATAGAGGAATGTAAAGCAATTCTACTTTCATTTTGAATACTACCAATAAATAACAAAAATCTCAAATTATTCTACAACGAAAATAGTTGGCATTTAATTACAATAACCCTAGTCAAGTTTAATAATGTAAAAACAGTTCTATATGATGTACACATTATTAAGTGTATTCTTTGTTAATTCTACTTTTATTAAATAAAATGCTCTGCATTGATTGTAACAAAATCAAATATTGGTTGTAGAATCGACATACAAATCTGTCAATGATATTTATAAACGATCAGGAAGGTATTATTAAGAGAATTGAAACTAATCAGTGTGTACATTGAGTCTTTTTTCAATATCATCTATTAAAGGTTCACATTCACAGATTTCAACTTAAGTCTATACTTTTTCTATAACTATCAAAATTGTATGAAAACATTTTATATCAGTGGATATAGCTTTATATACTTTAAATAAGAGAAAATCTTCACTTCAATGTCTATATACGTATTTCATGTATGCCGCGTTTGCTTGTACACAGAAACTAACATTACAGAACCAGTCTTTTTTCTGTGATTTATACAACAATGACATTTAACCACTTGGAATCCTTCGGTGGAATCTGGTGTCGTCGTCAGCTAATGCTATTGCGACCTGAGAATATTCAAGGCCAGTCCTTCAATCTATAACAAATATCTAAAGCTCTTATTATATTTGTGGATAAAAATCATTACAAATAATTGGCTCACTAATTGATTAATAAGTTTTTTTCCTTAACAAACAAGTATCACTGAACTGTCCTATGTATACAAACGTTGTTGAAGCACTATATTCACTTTGCAGTTTCAAATCCGAACTCAGTGCCTTCAGCGCTTTGATTTAGTATTAATATGTTGCGTTATTCTGCAAACAGTGTATAATGTGGTTGTTGTTCGAAAGTTTGGACCCTCTTAGAAAAAGTTTCGACCCTCATAAAAAATCCTGGATCCGCCCCTGCTGATAGTCGACACATGCCAAAATAAAACAACTACAAACATTTTCTAATTATTCCAACTAATCATATCAGATGGCCAATGAAAGATCTGTAAGAGGTGTTGTTGTAACTGTGGGATGATAAAACAATCTTGCTGATCTTAATATCTGATTCTGTTTCCATACCGGAAGTCGATAAAATTCTAATCTGTTGATCTTCAAGTTCAATCGGAATTGTTTTTCAGAGAGGTGGACCTGAAATTAAAAACGTTTTAGATAATTTAGATAAAGTTTTTATTAAATTTAGAATGTTTGTAATTAAAATAACAACCAATGTTACATTTATTGTAAGTACACACTGATATAAATTACAAGAACGACTTAGAAATGTTCGTTCGTAACTATTGTAATTAATAAGTGATTTTTGTCAGTTATATTTTCCTGATAAAATCTGAAGCAATCCAATTGGTAAGTAGGTCCTTACCGTGGGAATCCTCGGATTTTATCATTGAAGTCCTATGTAAGAATAACAAAATATTTCATCTACTTTCTTTCTTGGTCATGAAGATATTAACAGAAGTGGTGAAATTTACATTAGAAGGGGATTAAGTTGTCTCGGGTTGAGTTGTCTTTGGGTTGAGTTGTTCCGAGTTTGAGTTTATGGAATGATTATCTAGCTAACGTAACTAGATAACTACTTGCCAGTTAGCGATTATCAATAAGTGGTAAGTGGTTAACTAATTACGTTAACTAAATAATCACTTAATTAACTAAATGTTAGTGTACTTTAAATTTTGGACTCATTCGTTTATGGGGACACCCGTAAGTCCGCAATATCGCGGCACAGTTTCAAAGTATTCATTTTATGTTAACACAATTAGTTGTACAATATAGTCCATTTTTTCTCAACTTTCGAAGTTTGAATAATTTCACAGTGATTGAATACACACCATCACAATATCACATGTGTTAGACAAAGAACACGAAGTTACCGTGAAATTTTTCATGTGTTGACAGTTTAGAAAAAACGAACTGCATATATACGTTTTTTTGCCGAAAACTTACGATCAAGGTTACGCTTAGGTTGATATTGTCGGACTATATGTGAAGATTATTATTAATACTATCGCACAATGATCAAATACAAAACATCACGACCACGTTTGACCAACTGAGAAATGCCTTGTTGGAAGAGTTAAATAATATCCTCATGAGAGACACCTTCATGTGCACTGATGGATAAGGACTGACAGCTGTGCTAGGAGGACATATCCGGTACATATACTGAGAACTATACGCCGGTTTTAATTTACGATTGTATGGGGGTCGCCAAATTGGTTCAAATAACTTAACAAGAAGTTATGGTCAAAATATAGTGAAAATTTCCAAATTAATTCAGTAAGATAGGTCTTGATTAATTAATGAACACATTTATAATATCAGCCATATGAAATTACCATAAATCACCACTTAAGTTTACTCTGCGTTTCTTTTTCCTCTGGGTATATAAATATACAATGTACATGCATATCAAAATGTTCTTACATGTTTTCTTGTGTCATCTACATCATTAGGTAATTCTTTCTTCAACAATACTTTATAATTGTATTTTGGTTGATTTAAGAAGCTTACATCTACCATCTATAAAATACAAAATATAATACTATTAGTGTCTACAAATAGTACAATAAACGCAATCATAATGTTTAGTAACTTGTTTACATCTTCTAAGTCACGCAATTTGAATTCGGCCGTCCAATCACAGCCTGCGAATAACAGCACTGTAAAATTAGCTCTCTAATTTCGGTCTAAAAATAGACATTACGAAATTAAAATAATATTAATAGTGTTTCGCCTAGATGAAAAGTACGTATTGATTAGTGGACACAAAGGTCATCTCGACGTGATCCTGTACGATAGCGGATACATATATCCGTTTACAGAGACTGTTTTTGAATCAAACCAGTTCCAGTAAACGATGTTGGACTATATTTTGTATCAATTCTATTAACTAGGCTTTGTAATTTCAGAATCCTTTTTTTTTCGTTCCGAACTCTGAAAGTACGTGTCATGACACGTGAACGGAATTCATGCAAAAATTGAAAACTATATTCCCCCTTTACAGTGAGTGTCACTAGTAAAAGCTTTTTGATATTTCTAAAGTAAAATGAAAATGAAAACCATAGGAAAATAAGTACTTACATTTTGGTTAATGTCAATTTTAGCATTTTCTTGTCGAACTCTCTTTCGTAATACTTCATATGTATGTCTTCCCTGTAAATAAATGACTGTTAATTACAAAGAAGCATGCATAATGTGTTTATCAATGAAGATTGGATGTAAAACCAGTTCAGACACTGTCATCGTGGGCAACCACAGTACTTTCTTCCGCTACACTCCATACGTACCGTGGGCAATTTGACTGGCAAAATCTTGTTTTCTGGAATATGCAACGTGCAATCTTATTTCAATGAAATCGCGTGTTACAGTCAAATACTCTTCAATAACAATGACGCCATACTCAGATTGTATTACTTAAAATAGAAACCAACGTATTTATTTATTTTCTCATTTTGAATGGTAAACCAAATCATAGATATAAAACGTAATTTCATTGGTTAGTTTTCCGCAGTGGTTTTCGTGCGGAATCATTGAAACTGCCTTATTTATTGATTTTCCAAACTAAATGATCCACAGCACATAACACAGCATAGCGGAGTAATTTATTGTGGAATAACCGATGATGAGTCACTTTTCAAATGTCGAAAGTAGTTTGAGGTAAGCAAAATTCTGAGATAAAAATCGTGAGATAAGCCGTGTACGAAGGACAGGTTAAGTGCCCTTATAAGTAGCTGGTGTCCCATTCTTTTCTATCCTACAACATACAAGCATGCTAGTCGTAACAATGATGTTTGCAACATTAAATGTATTTTCTTCCTTGGCATATATACAGAATAGGTAATTAATATGCCGTCTAACCTCTCATTTGTATCTCTAATACAACTAGCAAACAACTCCTAAAATTGTCTAAATAATTAATTACTTACTGAGTAGCCTAGAGGATTCCATGTTTTAAAATGTTTGGTAAAAGCAATCGGTTCACTCCTCTGAGATACAACCCATAATGAAACCAAATCAAAATTTCGTCCAGCTAAATCTGATTGAATATAATTCTGAAAACAAAATTGTGGTCATAATTCTAAAAGTAAGATTATTGTCAATATTAGTTAGTTATACTAACTTATTTAGTTCGATCATGAATCTAAAAAGTACATCATAAATTAATAACTTCCGAGTCCGCTTCCTGGTCCTCATTCGAACCAACCCGGGCGTGACGATTCAATGTTTTCCAGCGTCGTTACCACTTGGCTACGCCCACTCCATATCTAAATGTATGACTTGGTGTACTAGTTTTATTATTAGTTTTTCAATTACGCATAATGTTTACAATCAAATAGATGCAAAGACGTCTTCTCTATTGGTTACAAAATGTTAAAGATACCTTCATTTTAGTCACGAAGCATCTTACTTAGCAAGATGACAATATCCTCTAATAAGTTATACATAGGTGCATTTAAAGGGAACTTAGTACTTATGGGTTGAACACACGGCCACACATAGGAAATATTGTACGACGTTGCCTCAAGGAGCAGGGAGATTACAAGTGTGGTGTGGACAGCAATGTCAACTGCTCACCATCCAATAGAGAACTTTGAGAATGTATTACAAGGCCAAATAATACACTGGAAATCTCTGATGACGTAGCAAACATTTTCATAGACAAAAGGGACAAAATACCTCTGTCAGGCTTCTGGAAACTCACTCGCAGCTTCAAACATCGATATAGATGAGTAATGATTGCTAGAGGTGCTCATACACACTATTACTTGTGTTTTTGTAAAGAACTTTTCACTAACAGGGAGTGTAAGTATTTGCATTACCCCACCCACCCAGGCAAAATTATGGATATTTCATACTTTTTACTTTTACTGTGATGTTGTTTACAACATTAAAAGTATTATGAACATGCAGATAGGATGTTCTCTTGTAACTTTACACTTAGGTATGTTTTATTGAATAAAATATATGTTTTTTTTTACACATTATCTAGTTACATTGTTGAGTATATATTAACTATATATCATTATTGTCTGAGACTTTTATTTTATGGGTTTTTTTTATTCCAAATTTTGTTGCAATGTAAATTTGTGTTTGTCAGTTTCCCAAAAACGTAGTTTGATTGCCTACGAAAAAAACATACCTCGGCTATATTGAAAACGTTTGCCTTCAAGTTAAGTACCCTTTCTCCACACCAAATGAATATCTGGGGAAAACAGAAAATAATTTTTATAACTACATTTAATGTTTTATTATTTGTTGTGATAAACTCGACATTAATTGCTAAATACGAATCCTATCCGAACTGCTTAAATCTTGAACACAGAATGTTAAAACGTTTTAACTGCGTTCCCCTGAAACTGCAGGATAATGATATGTACCATAGTCGGTCGTCTAATGTACATACATGTAGATACCAATAAAACAATGACCAGAAATTATTTCTTGCAAATGCTTAATAAACCAAAAGCTACAATATTACAACTATTCAAAAGTTTCCTTGTAATTTCAAGTACTAGTTAGTGCAATGAAGACGCTATACAAGTAATAAGTCTCAAAAGTCAATAAATATATTTGTACATACTAAAATGCTGACTTTCTTTATACATGTATATACTTAACTTTTGAAGATAATAATACCAAACGGCTTTTGTGACCTTTCCAAAAATTAGTTAAACACTATATGGAATCCCTTTATTTTTTCTATATGAGCTAATGTGTTCAAACTTGTTTAAACCTCTCTCTGAGTGAGTGAGTAGTCACCGACAACTGTAATATTTGACTAGTAGATAGTTTTTGTGGAAAAAGGTAGATTTATACTGGTGAAACCCGGGTAAGATGGTAAACTTTACACAACTCTTACAATAACAAACAGTCATCTATAGCGTGTAAGAAAGCATCTTATTATAACACCATGGTACAGTCCGTGAATATAACCTGAGCTTGACCTTTATGCTAGAATACTATCGCTTCATTTCGTTTACGTTGTCAAATCGTTATATCACATTTCGACAAGTCAGTCATCAAATGTATGACTATAACATATATATTTACCTGATTGTATGTATCTAGAATATACACATCTTCCTCAGATAAATCCTGAAATCATAATAATTATACTATATTTACTCTCCTTTGCATCACTTAAAGTTAACCCGTTCACTATTCACTCTGCTAAAGACTACGGACAAACTGATATTTCATTTTAGACAGAGACACACGCGTATTTTTAACTTATGACTGTCACACATGATTTTTAAAAGTAGATGTGTCAACTAGATTGCAAAAAATAATTATAATGATAATAATATAATTTCAAAAATGTCGATATGCAAAAATGTTGGACAGTGTTGCATTAGTAAATAATGGAAAATTAACCAAAATGCAAGTAATCATTGATCTCTTTACACGTGTATCTCTGATCTTTTAACTGTAAACATAGAGCATATTCAATTTAAATACGAAGTAAAGCCACGCTATACATGACGTCATACGCGGTAGCATTCGTAACTAATATGATCAAACCATATATGGAGTTGTTTACCCGGCTATTCATTATTATTGTAATCATTTCGTCATATAAGACAAAATAAATGTCAGTAGTATATGGTTAAAGGTTGATACTGCCATGCTTTTTTCAATTTCATTTAGTGATAAAATATTTCTACCAAGAAGATGTCGTGTTTTTGTTTCAAAGTAAGCCAGCTGTTGTACATAGCCCAATGTGACTTTTAAGGGTTAACGACAAATCCAAATAAATAAGATATACTTTATATTTAGGGAGACTGGCCTGTCATTATCAAAATCTATATGTTATATATACATTGCTTTAAGCATGTGTTTCGAATTTAATAAGCTTTGGAAAAATGGTGTTCCCATATGACAACTTTTTGTTTTATATCCTCTATTAAATTTAGCCAAAAGATCACGTTTAGGTTACTACTAGTATGCGAATTGTTTTGTACGTGTGTCATAAATTTGTTAGAAATAGACATGTATACACCTAATCATTTATGTCATCTAATGGACATGTTTAATCTGATAATTCTGTGTCTTCTATTTTCTAAATATCACAGGGTAAAAAATATGAAGCCTGACTGGGACTCGAACCCAGGACCTTTCGCTTACAAGGCGAGCTATCCGGCCGCTTACATATCCTTCTCCCCATAATATGAACAGGTAAGTACCGAGACATGCAAATCTATTTATTCAAGTTTTTGGACTAAATTAGCGGAACAAAATTAGGAAGTGAATAGAATGAACGCTGAGCAAACTGTTTAATATACGAGTCTAAACATATATTTTTGTTATCAAATAGCTTACCTCTTGTGAAAACTCATCAATACTTTCAAAACTGTTAGTATTGTTGTTATATAATTTCAGACTTGCAGGTCGGCGATCTAAACTCTGTAAGAAAACATAAAACACATAAGTTGTTAATGAAATTACAAATCTTTGTTTAGACATTTTATTTGCACACTTCAATGACTAAGAAAGTCTTAACTAAAGTCTAAATTAATCGCTCTAACTAATCATATACTTAGCTTTAACAATTATGAATAACACTAAATCAAGTGGTATTTTTTGTAGCAATAGCTACCTAATGTTCGAATATGATGTTTCGATTGATTCATGAATTTGGTAGTTCATATAATTAGCGATTTTGTTCTTTCATAATGTATAATAAAGTCCAATCAATATGTTAGAAAGACAGTCGACATCATTTTAGATAATAAAAATCGAACCAGGTAGAATATGGAACCAATTTGTGTTCCTTTATGAAAGCGTCCACTAAATATAGCTACCCAACGTTCAGCTCGCAGTGAGCGTTTAGGTTTATATCGACGTTCTCAGGTGTCTGGTTGGAATAAAACCTAACAGCAAAATTCTTGTGTGAGATGTTTTGCAACAAAATACAAAAAAGTAATTTTCTGACTATTTTAATATGCAACGCCTAGTGTGTTGATATATGTTACAAAAGTTATTACCAAGTCCTTAAAATCTTCTTCATAATTTGTCTTACAACCAAGTAACTCACTAAATGTTGTAGATTCTTTATTTTCAGTGATTAATTCATGATTAAACATTCTGTAAGAAAAAAGAATGTAAACAATATCAGACTTAATTCAAACCAGTGTTAGTAAATAATGCAACATTAACTACATGCAATAGCAAAATGTTACAATTTTTAAGTTTTAAAAGCAATACATACTAGGCATTTTCATTTCTGAATTAAGAAAAACAAATTATTTTACCGTTTATTAAAGTATAGGCCCAAGCTTTATTGTGCGTATGAATAAATGACGAGTGCTTTAGCACAATTGATTTAATGAGCGCATCAAACGAGTGCCTACAAATTGATAAACGGTAAAATATAGGCAACTGCATGTTATTTCGATTCTTACATCGTAAAATACATAACAAGAGAAGATATATTTTGTAAGACTATTTTTTAACCATTACAAACGCCATGCTGTTGCATTTACTTCCCAGTACAAAGGTCGAAAATAGACTGATTTAATTCTCAATTTACATAAATTAGTATTTCGAAATCCAAACAAATAACATTTAAATCTCAAATTCAAAATTTGAAACGATAAAAACAAAATAATCAATTGCAATCATTATATATGCGTGTTTATCATCGGTCCAAAAAGTTGGCGTCGAAATAGATGAAAGAGTTTACTATTTAATATATAATACATGCATATTCTTTTTGGAATAATATTAGACATAATACAGTGTGGTGGGTAATTACATTCCATATGAGGATTAAATACTTGTAAACAAAAATTTCAAAAGAACGCTTGAGAATGTCTGTAACCAATTTGTTCTTGGGAGTGGCTGTGTCTTGGTATAAATTAACTATCAATCATTTTACCTTTCTCTTCGAATCCCACCCGGGGAGGTTATACCCTTCCATGAAAATTTGACAATAATGTCAATTTTCCTCCATTGGTTAGATAATATGGAGAAGTTTCCGGCCTTGTGAAAGGGTAGGTGAGTACTGGTTATAGACAATGGTCCAGGAAAGCCAGGTTAGGTGCGCTGGACGCCGTGAAATGACCTAAATTGTGTTGATACGGCGTTAACTCCAATAAATAAATAAATAACCTTTCTCTTCGTGCAATACATTCATTTGGGGGGATAAAGTACCAGTATTAGCCACGTGTATAACGGACAAAATGTATTTTTTACCAAAAGATAACAAATTATTTTCTAAAATAAAATCATAACTCTAGTTTGAACACTGTTTTGATACTATCATGCAAATTAGATGTAAAGAAGATCATAATACCTCGCTGGGCACAATATTCCTATAAGTTCTTTTGCAGCTTCTCGTTCTGTGCTTCCAGAATACTGGAATAAAACAATAACAAATCTAAAAGTTAAGTTTAAATATAGTCATTTTATTTCCGTTGCGAATAAGTTCATTGGATTATATTTATCATTTAAGTCTGCTTTATAGTCTTCCGGGTATAAGCTAGCAGTAGAAAGTTTCTTACTGATTAGACAAAACAAAGCGATTATAGCGCTGTCAGACATGGCGTTTTGATAGAATTTATGATATTTTTTGATAGAATATATAATGACAAATTTTAATGAGGATTTGCTACATTCAGCTACTAAATATGGGAAAACCCCATGTAAAAACTGATGACATGTAAAGTGTGCATTGTATACATATGGAACTAATAAATCTTTTATCATTCATTAATGAAATTAGTCATGTACCATCTAAATTAGGCTAAGCTTGCTTATTATTTCTAAATTATAACCCTTTCTGTTTTAGTGCCATTTTATATATTTCAACTCAATTTCAAGAGAAGTGTAATTATGTAATACTTATAAGTTGACTTACCTTTCCATACCAGAGATATACATCATCACCAAACAATATAACAAATGAGGCTGCAGAATTTAGATTACTCCATGCTGGTACAACCTGTAAAGTCATATCATCTGATAACTGTATTTAATTGACAACACATAGTGGTATTGATCATTGTAAGCATATGTGATTGTATTCTTATACGTACCAAAAGTATATAAAGTACATTAATAAATGAACAAACTTCACAAAAGAACATTCACTTACTAAAACAATTTTCATTTGTCATCATTTTATTGAATAATAAATCTTACTTTTGATTAAAAGAAAGACACAACAAAATATAATCAGGATTAACAAACCATAGGAAAAAATCTACAGAACGATTACAGTAAATACAATGATCATGTATATGCCGATGGTACAGAACAGAACAGAACAGAACAGAACAGAACAGAACAGAACAGAACAGAAAACAACAATACAAACCTTAACTTATATAGTGCGTACAAAATAAAAAAAAACGTGTTTGGGTAAACATTAAAACTGATACAATCCATTTCAGAGGCAGGCAGTATTGAAAAATAGAAGTTGTATACTTTAATTTAACAAAATTAGCATGCCGGATAAACAACCACCCATTGGTCAATCATGCTTGTAATGGTAGACTGCTTTACCATTACACCAACAAGTAGGGCTGTCACGATACGCCAGAAGCGTACCGCGATATATTGCAATACGCTATCACCGTATTGCGATACGTACCACGATATATTGTGGGTTTATAGATTTGTTGTGTCTCTGTTGTATTTAACAGAAACATTTCTAATCTTATACGCAACTACTTGAATCTAGTTTCACTAGCTCTATACGGTCATTTAGGACTGTGAGATATGTTTTGCAAATAAAAAAGATGCGAAGTTGAAAAAAACGACCCCCCCCCCCTGCATAACACCTTAGCAATCAAGCTCCTAGACGCCATGCTTGTTTCACAACTTCCTTTCCTAAAGTATTCGAACATATTTTGAACAAGTTCCGTATAACCAATCGAACGCCGCCTGTCAGTTAAATTCTCATAACTTAACTCTTAGAATGAAAAAAAATGGAAAAACTGACGTTTAGCTTTTTTATTTTGCGAAGAGAGGATTTTTTCAATGAAATAAAAAATATCGCCAAATACCGGTACGTTAAATTCGTACCGCGATACTTATTGCCGCAGCTGCGTATCGCAATATACCGGTATACCGGTATATCGTGACAGCCCTATCAACAAGACACTATTAAAAATGTTAAAATGATATATTTTGTTGTCATCCTGAGCATCCCCTATGGTGGATTAGTTCATTGTAATGTTTATATAAACTGTTTTTTTTGTTTTTGTACGAACTATACTAAAGCTAATAGTGATATGTCAATATACGAATATAATTGTTACATGTAATGTTAAATTACAAGTTTTCGTAAATTTCATTATTTTCATGTATTAGACTAATTGTAATGAATTGTAATGTCAATAAATATTTCAAACAACACGTCATATTTGTTGATTATATTACTGCCATATAGCTAGTACGAGGGTTCATCGTACACACGATATACACTCACCAAAACTTCTAATCGGTCACCCCATTAATTCCTTATTTTCAAATAACTGAAATAAGCTAAGGACTATTAAAGCTATATTTATTGATTGGGAATCTATCAGGTATATTCCAGAAAAAATCATATTATCTTATTCTCAAAAGTTGTGATTTTATACGAGTCTCTTTAACATGGGTATTCATTTAAAAAGTCACAAAAAGAAGAAATCCAGAGCAAGTATTAATGATGTGTTTGAATTCAGTTGGCAGCTATCATTACTCTTTGCAAATAAGGATTTAATGTGGTGACCGATTAGAAATTTTGGTGAGTATAATGTGTTTACTCATTTCATCATTTATCAACTATTTGTATGCAACAATTATATTGTTATTTCATGAGAATCGTTAAATATACATGTTATAAAAGTACAGACAGACAATCGATTCTCTACAAAGAGTCATACATGCAATCAAACCATTAACATCTAAAACAACACTAATGGACATGTCATGTAAAGCATCATTGTTTTCCCTGCAGTAATGGTATAAACTATCATATTAAACTGGAATGATTTTACGTTCACTTGATCGAATGTTTTTAAGCTTGTCAATTTGTCAAAAAGAAAAAAAGAAAAATCCGTTGGTTTAAAACAGATACTTTTGGTAAAAAATCACATGACACAAAAACCTTTATTTTTTTAGTTTTGAGATACAGATTAACCAAATCGTTACAACAAATAATTAGTTAATGTGTTGTTCTATATCATATCAAAGAGACAGTTTACAAGTCAGTAGAAAAATTGTGTTAATATACAGAGATATAACATGCATCTTCATGCGCATGGTAATACACAGGGCTGTCACGATTTCCCGGTATACCAGTATATTGCAATACTTTTGTTTGTTTGGGTTTTACGGCGCACCAACACAAAAGGTCATATCGCGCATATTGCAATACGCAGTTGTGGCAATACTACCGCGGTACGAATGTAACGTATCGGAATTTAGCGATTATTTTTTTTCATTGGAAAATTCTTCCCTTCGCGAAGTGAAAGTAGCAAAACGTCAGTTTTTTTCATGGTTCATTCGATTAAATTTCAGTTCAAAGAATCTAACAGATTTGGGTATGTATGATTGGTTGTACGGAACTTGTGCAAACAGGTTCTTAAATCGAATTCTTTAGGAAAGGAAGTTGTGAAATAAGCATGGCGTCCTGAAGCTTGATTGCTAGGATATTCTGCAGCTAAGGGGTGATTTTTCTTCTAACCCAAACAACTTTTTTATACATGTATACAAAACTTCTATCATAGTCCTAAATGACAAAAAAGGCTAGATTATATCAGTAGCTGTATGTAAGATTGCAATGTTGCTGTTAAATACAGCGGAGGCACAACAACAATATATTGTGGTACGTATCGTGATACGGCACTAGCGTATTACAATGTATCGCAATACGCTTCTGACGTATCGTGACAGCCCTAGTAATACATATATCTTGTTCGACCTTTGACTATCTGCACGCCACGTCCAGAACCAAAACCAAACTACATTGTTAATAACGCTGAGACGTTTTAAAATAAATGTATATGTCAGTCGGACGACCACTCTTAAATAGCTTGAAAACAAAATCAATTTATATAAAAACAAACCTGCTGAATTCTTGTAGCATGATCAGCAAAGTCACGTACACAGAACATCTTTAAACCATTTTCTGCTTTTACATTCTCTTCACCATCATACTGGTTTGGAAAGAAATTTCAATTATAAAGGCATTACATGTACATGTATATACTAATAGCAACATAGAAAATACAAGTTTGAAGTCTCTTCTCATTATTTAAATAAAATTCTACCGACTTTAAACTACTTTAAAAGATAATTAAGGCAGGCAGGCAGGCAGGCAGACAGGCAGGCAGTAAGAAACCTTGATATTTTACTGAGTTTAAAGCTGTTCTACCATCAAAATTATTGTGTATTTACAATTTATCAGCAACATGGTCTTAATACCGGACAAATTCAGTGCTACAAAGTATGGTTCTTTTAACATTTAATAAACATAACAATACATACGACTATCATCCAATCTTGTAATGTTGTCATAAAATGTTGAGGTTCCTTTCCATCTAAGACTCGTATCTGGAATTATGATAGGTCATACATAAACAATATTCGTACATCGGCAGAAATTATAAAATGTTTTTAAATATACGATTAATATATGATTGAAAACGTTTGGTAATATTTGTAAACATTAGGGTTTGTACAAAGCCCGGTTTTATAAAGCTTCTACTGCTAAGTCACGTAATATAAAAAAGACTTGTAGGAGTGTTATTAGAGATTATACATCATATAAAGTATTGATGGTGGCATTTGTAAAATGTTTTCAAGCGCCAAACTTCTAATTGTTGTATAGATCGCAAAGCAAATACTTCTTTCGAACATAAACAGCTTATTAAAATATTTAGTTTATATATACTATTACTCTCCAATAAAATATAACATTTTTTACCAATATCGCACTATTATCAAGTTCTGTGTCTTTTTGTAAAGCAAGTTCCATAACTCTTGATTGATCTTCTTGATTACTCCTTGATCCCTTTAAATATAACAAATTTACATGAGAATTTTAGAAATTAATACTACATTGTAGAAAGTTGTACGTACTCTCCTTTGCATCACTCAAAGTTTCACCCGTTCACTTTTCACTCTGCTTAAGACTACTATACCTTTTTTTAGACAGAGACACGCACACATTTTTATCTCATGACTGTCATGTAGTTTTTAAAAGTTGATGTGTGATTAACTACTAAAGTTAAAAAAATTCTAACACCTATAATTTCAAAATGTCGATATGCAAAGATGTTTGGACAGTGTTGCATTAGTAAAATAATGGAAAATAACCAAAGTGAAATTAATCATTGATCTCTTTACACGTGTATCTCTGATCTTTTAACTGTAAACATAGAGCATATTCAATTTAAATACGAAGTAAAGCCACGCTTCATATGACGTCATACGCGGTAGCATTCGTAACTAGTATGATCAAACCATATTTGGCGTTGTTTACCCGTCTATTTATGATCATTGTAGTCAGGTGATCGTTTCAACCAATGAAAATGCATATAAACTTTTGCGATCAAATTGGAATTTAGTAAACATTCATTGGTGGTTCGAAAGTTCATAGTAAAGGTCAATATTAAAAATCCACACAAATTCAGACAGCGTGTGAATGTAGAATATTTACTGAGCTGCGACGGCCGCGTGTGATCTACTTAGAAGAATTGATTAATTACCTAAGGTAAATTAAATTTTCTAAGATCGCAAACATACATGATTCTAAAATTCTAATCACATAATAATAGACATCTTTCATGTTCTGATGTTTAAAGTCAGGTATAGAATTGATTGAACGTTACAAGTGAAGGTGATAAGTAACCAAGTTAATGAGTAGATGACATTAACAACATCAATAGATTTCCCGAACATTATTTAATTAAACCTAGAAGAATATCGACATTACAAACACAGTATCGATTTCACCGCACTGCCAGGCAAATATGTTTTCTGAAAGTGGGTTTAATTAATTGTACATTGTACTAAATTGACAACAATAACTTTATAGCAAAATATAACTTAACCGACATTGGCATCCATAAATCTCTGTTTAATATTGAACTTAAATGGTTTGAACTAAATTGTGTAGGGATGTAACAATTACCATGACATTGACCTTAAGATATGTAATCGAGATATTTAATAAGCGGGTATCAATACAGTAAAAACCACACGTACCTTTTGTATGACATGCAAATCATGAAATAATGTATGTACATTGTTTTAATTGCATTAACATTACACACATTAGTGTATTTTCAATATCTCACATCCAAATTGTTTATATGCATTTTACCATGCATTATATGTTAGAAAATGCATATTTCGAAACGAACTTTCGAAGAGATATTTTCTCTCATTTATGTTAACAAATGACATTAACCAAGTAGTAAAACAATTGGTAGTATTGGTACAGGAAAGCTACTATGGTAATAACTTATAAAGAATATATTATATAAATATCACATTCCACAGAGGGTGATAGTATATAAATAACACATGGCAGTGAGGGTGACAGTACCGATTATCAACCCGAGGAAAATAATATCAACCGAGGCGCTAGTCGAGGTTGATATCATTTTTCAAGGGTTGATAATCTGTACTGTCACCCTCACAGCCATGTGTTATTTGTTTTATTATACCGAACAAAAGTGTTACAAAAATATTTATTGAACAATAAATAACAACACAGTAAAGAAAACAATCAGTACAATTAAAAAAAATGAATACTATCACTAATATACTCCTCCGCGACCGGGATTCGAACCCGCGATCTCCGGATTCGAAGTCAAACATGCTAACCACTACGCCACGGTCGCGGCTATTTACGGCTACTAATCGTTAATAAGTGGTCTCCCTTAGATAGCGGGTAATATTACCATGTGATCGAACAAAATATCACCCGCTCCGATATAGGGCTTTAGCATAGGGAAATTCCAGTGAGGTATAATAAAATAGAATGCTAACCAAAACTTCAGCCAAGGTTGACATTACTTGTTAGGGGTGAACATTCCGTTCTATCAACCTCTGTAGGATGTGATATTTATTTTATTATACCGAACAACAAAAATCAGAAATTGTTTACAATTTAAAATAGGCCAACCCCGTTTATTTTCATCTGTTTTATTTGCTTCTGAATTTGAAAACATTTTTAAACTGTTTAAATTAGTCGTTTGGTAAAAAGCAAGCGTCTGGACAAGGGAGGTAATTCAAATGAATGACTTAAATTAGGGTCCCGGTTTTTTTTTTCGCAGACTCCAACGCAGTAGTCTTCCATCAGTTTAGGCTGGCCGATAGGTGATGTCAAGCGGGCCGATAGGTAATATCAAGAGGGTGACATTACGAATTGTCACCCAGTGACGTCACATTAGGCTATATAGTAAACAAATCACGCGAGGCATTTTAATAATAAATGGTGATGTCGTCAAACGGCTTGAAACAAATAATAAAATAATGAGTCTTCTACTTACAATCCAGATATACAATATATGTTGATAATGTGATCTTTCTACAGTCTTGTACAATACTAGAAAACATTTATTATTTGTGAACAGACCAGTGTGATCCCATTGTTCAAGTTTATTGTTATTTAGAACCCAGACCTGAAAAGAAATATTAGACAAGTGTACAAGTGCTCTTGTACTACATAATGGTTGCTAAAGAGCACAAAGAAAAAGAAAATCAACTTAATATTATTGAAAGTAACATTTACTACTAAAAATAACGAAGATTTTATTCAAGTTTGTAATACTTGATGAGTATTATCATCTGTTTTTTTTCAAATGTTGTCGAGTGATCAAGGATGTTGATTTTTAAGGGTCATAAAATGATTACCAGTCAATTTCACAAACTAGGGTTTTGGTGAGCAGTCGTCATTAATTACATCACTCATATAATAAAAACGACATGCATACATGTACATATTTATGATTTGCCGCATACGTTATTGGATTTTTCTTTGCTTATGTACCCTATCTGGCGGTATGTGATGTTTCATTTCTTGTAATCATAGTCCATGACGACATTACATCATTACAAGGTGTTTTGTTTGTTTGTTTTGTTTTTGTTGGGTTTAACGCCGTAGCAACAAATTGTATAGGTCATATAACGGCGGTCAGTCAACCTACTCACTCTTGCTCTGGATTTAGCTGTTAACCAACTACTTAGCGCATACTTTCGTCAGTGACTGACAACTGCCCTACATAATTAAAATCATTGGTAGGAGGGAGAATGGCCAAGCTCCAAGAAAGCATGTCCCACCCGGGAATCGAACCCACGACCCCTCGATCAGTAGGCTTGCGTGCTACCAACTGAAGGTGTTTACTATATGTATACTTACTTGCGTAGTCCCTCTATATTCACCAAGTAAATCATCTGACCAACATTCTTTTACAGTTGCTATAGTTCTTTTATCACTACGTGAAAATAAGGCCCTACCTATGGACACAAGATAAATTAAACTATTGTATTTATTAACGTCTTGTTAAGATTATATACCGATGTCATGTTTAAAATTTAACTTTACTTTTTTATTACGTAAAAATGATGTTTGCTTTCATTCACTATTATTACTGTCCTTCTTGTTGACAATTCATTCAACATCTCAAAGCAAAGAATGGACGTGATACATTTCAAAACTGCTATAAGTGCATGTACGCTCTGTAGATGTAATCAAAGCGCTAAAGGTATTGATGGTATTTTCCAGCAATACAAACAGGTAACCCGACAAAACATTGGCGGAAACGAGTCCATTCACGCACCCCATTTTTGACTTTTTTGACGGCCAATTTCTTATCATGTAACCTTTAAATTAATCGTTTTAACTGGCTTAAGGCAACCGGTGTCGACTACAAAATGCTCAAATCTTGATGGTTGTATATATCGCTGTTCAGGAACGGCGAAAATGACAAAAGAATTGTATTTTGATACGAGCTTTGTCTATCGCACGATAACTTTACGTAACTAAGAACTACACGTATAATGCATATAAGTACAAAGACCCATAATTCTAATAATTACCTATATTTCCTGCACTATATCTTTTGGTTAATGACTTATCTTTTGATAATTTATCTTTCCAATCACAGAAACATTGTTTAAAGTCTGTAGGTTCGTGGTCTTCACGAATTCTACATGTTGAGATTCGAGTTGAAAAGTCATTATGTTTAGCAAATGACTGAAAATCAAAAGAGATCAGACATATAACAAACGCATTCAGTGGATTAGACCACCTCTATAAAACGACGCTAATAGTAGTATAGGATGGCTTAAAAAACCAAAGGTATCCTATACTACTGCTAACGGCATTAGGTGATAGTTAAAATCATTTTTCTGCAATCATATCCGAATGTTGAATCTCATAAATATTGGTCACTTTTGAAGAGTTGATTTGAATTAAAAAAATACATCATTGAGTTAATCATGGGAAATAAGATTATATCAAAATTGACATCTAGTTACCATTATGTGTTTTTTCCAGAATGCTTGAGATGACATGTAGCCAATATTTAGTTTTTATGCACTTTTATTAATAATTTACCGTGCATGCACGTACCAAAACACTTTAAGAAGGATTTCGTTCAATCGTCTTATTACAAGTAATTAACAAAGAACATGTTTATTTAAATATGTACATCTATATCGTTGTTAAAAAGAGTGGTCACCTACTTACTGTTCCTGGACATGCTAAATGTCTGGATTAAGCTGTTAATCAACTACTAGGCACACACTTTCGTCAGTGACTGACTACTGCCCAACATGATTTAGAATTAGTGGTGGAAGGGAGAATGACCGTAGAAAATCATTTTATGACCAAGCTTCATGAAAGTATGCTTCGCCCGGGAATCGATCCTACGACCCTCGCTCAGTAGACTTGTGCGCTACCGACTGAGCTAGCCGGGCGGGAATTTTATAATATATACAATTATATTATATTAGATATATACAATTATGTTAAAAAGTTAAAGTGCGGTTTAAAGTCTGCTTCCAAATACATGTTCAGCCGACTTTACAATCTTGTTCAATAACTCCTGATCATTGAAATCACCCTCAGGCAGGCAATTCCTCACAGTACCCATTTACACCTGGGTGTAGTGCAACAACTGTAGGTAAATTTCTTGCTCAAGGAAATTAGCAGTGCCCTTAGTGGGGATCGAACCCAGGACCTCTCGATCCCTAAGCGCGCGTCCTACCACTGGACCACTGCTCCTATGTTATATTATATCAGAACAATTAAGTAAGGTAGCTTACTCACCTGAGCTCTTGAAATGGCACCATTGACCTCATCCTCCATAGCTAGTGAGCCTATCCATACATATATAGGTTTATTAGGACCTCTATGTAATAAATAGCAATCACGTTTTGTAAGATAACGATGATGTAAAGGTCTTGAAGCAGCTTCTGGCATATCATACAATACTTTGTCTCCAGATACTCTGTTTACATTAACAAAAACATATTAACTTTAAAATGCAGTCATCGGATACTAGGTTAGTGAAATAATGCAACTTAAAGGTACTCATTCTCAGATTTTAACTTAAATATCAGCTTTTTACGAAACTATCGATTTTTTTTAAGCAAGTGCTTTGATAATGACAATTAGGGGCAAATTGACAAATAACTACAAATGATGGTCTTTCAAATAAAAAAATCTACCCCGTATATCACGTTATATCATTAAATTGTATATTTTTTGCAATCTATTGGTCATTTTGTCTTAAAATATTGAGAGTTATTTATGAAAAATTACATACACTAAATGGTATTTTAAAATATAGAAAAATTTTAACTAAATATGTGAACTGGTACCTTTAAGCATTTAACACGTGATCTTACTTCGTTCAACTTTACCCAACACGCTCTACCAAACGCCAAATGTTCGTATTTTAAATAATGTACATCCAATATCTTACCAATATTTAGTAAAACAACACTATGAATCTTATGTAATATTTCCGTAAAAGAACGCGTTGTACCTTATGTCAATGTTCAGTAAAACAACACCCTATCGTATGAAAATGTTTCGTATACGACACCCTGTATCTTATGTAAATGTTTCGTAAAACGACACCCTGTATCTTATGTAAATGTTTCGTATACGACACCCTGTATCTTATGTAAATGTTTCGTATACGACACCCTGTATCTTATGTAAATGTTTCGTAAACCGACACCCTGTATCTTAAATGTTTCGTAAACCGACACCCTGTATCTTATGTAAATGTTTCGTAAAACGACACCCAGTATCTTATGTAAATGTTTCGTAAAACGACACCCAGTATCTTATGTAAATGTTTCGTAAAACGACACCCAGTTTCATATGTAAATGTTTCGTAAAACGACACCCTTTATCTTATGTAAATGTTTCGTATACGACACCCAGTATCTTATGTAAATGTTTCGTAAAACGACACCCAGTATCTTATGTAAATGTTTCGTAAAACGACACCCAGTTTCTTATGTAAATGTTTCGTAAAACGACACCCAGTTTCTTATGTAAATGTTTCGTAAAACATCTCATGTAAATGTTTCGTTAAACATCTCATGTAAATGTTTCGTAAAACATCTCATGTAAATGTTTCGTAAAACGACACCAATTATCTAAATTTCTTAAAAATGAACACCTTGCATCTTATGTAATTGTTTTAGAAAATACAAACCCCCGAAATAATTTGCAAATGTGTTGTAAAGCGCGATTGAATATTTTATTTGACAGATAAATTATCGCGTTGTATGTATGTATTGTACATGTATGTACATTTGAAACAACCTTTCGTTTGTTATGTAAAAGTTCAGACAAACAACGTCTGTATATTATATCAACTACTTTTTAAACAAACACCCTGTAACTTATGTTAATTACTTTAAAAACAACACATTGTATCTTATGTAAATGTACATTTAAACGATCATAAGTATCCTATGTAAATGTTCTGAAGAACAACACTATGAATTGTTTAGTAAAACAACACCCTATATCTTATGTAAATGTTCCGAAAAAAATACCTGAACTGTTTATGGAAGCGTGATTCAATATCTCAACTGACTAATAAATTTTGGATAAAGATGTATTGTTTTTGCATTTATATTCGAAACAACACTATGTATTTTATATAGAAATTCAGAATAACAACACCGCAAGTGTTGTATGATGTAACATTTACATGTAGTTTAATATTCAGGAACTATTTCGATGTATAAGGTATCGCATAATAATATAGTACCTGTGTAATATGACTTGTAATTCTTCGTCAGTTGTTGTTGTTTCAGTAGTCTCTGGATCTTCATTACTTAATACTGGTTCGTTAAATTTTCTTTTGAATGCTTCACTTAAGTTTCTATCACCTTCGTCTGCAAACAATATATGAAAATAATTCACCTTGATCTTTAATATGTACACGCACAACATTCGGACCGGAACGACTTGTTATTCTTTGTGAAGGTATTGAAAGTAACGAAAACGACCAAACTGCTTTGTTACAACCCGTTTTGTAATACAAAACCCGAATTGTAATAATTATTACAAAACGGGTTATTACAAAAGGTGATGAACGCAGCATAGCGGAGTAATGTATCGTGGGATAACCGACGATGCTAGTGTGTATGCGTTATGTATCTACGTAACAAAATTAAAGCTTACCAACAACAACCACGTGACATTTTCCTGATCTTTGCTTCTGCTGTAATTTTCTTGCAAGTCGAATTCCCTGAAACATAGGCATGAAATTACACAGATTGTCACTCACGGTTCTTTGTACATTAGTAAATGTAGTTTCGACAAGTGCATGAATTGTTCATACAAAAACCCACTGTCTACATAAACAATACAATGAAGTAATCCACGACAGGGGATGCTCAGGATGATAATAACATATATAATTTTAATATGTTTTATGAGTGTCTTGTTGGTGTGTGGTAAAGCGGCAAATCCATTACAAGCATGAGTGACAAAGAGGTGGTGGTTTATCGGCAACACTTATTTTTTAAAAATGAATTATACATGAATTCTACACATACCTTAGTACGTATTACATATCCAGTTTTTTCTCCTATCCATACATAGATCCTAGGATATCCATCAAGTATAACAACACTATTTGATTGTAAATATGTTTTATTAGGATGAACCTTAAATAAATCACAACATTCAAATATTTGAAATATTAGTTAACTTGATTGTAAAAGTATATAAGTGAGTCAGCTTAAAGCAAGACTATGTCATTTCTATTTTACATGTAGCTAGCCTGATCTCATCGTCGGTTATTCCACGATACATTACTCCGCTATGCTGCAATATGTACCGTGGGTCATTTGGTTAGGAAAATCTCGTAATATTAAATAATTAAAGAGGCAGTTTCATTGGTTCCGCAAGGAAACCACTGCGGAATACTAGCCATGAAACTACACAACCATTGAAAAATTAACATGTGCGTTTGTTTCCATTGTTTCCACAGTACGTGTGTAGTGTAACAGAAGAAACAACTGTGGTTGCCGACGATGGACTGATCTATCAAATTGTGTTTGTATTCATTATAGTTTGTACTTTCATCCGGTTAGTTCAATCTGTAGCGCTTGTGATAATGAGGTCGTGGGTTCGATTCCAAGACGAGCATACTTTCACGGAGTTTGGTCATGAGTTATTTCCCCGGCCATTCAACCTAAATAATTTAGGACAGCTATCAGTCACTGACGGATGTATGTGCCTAGTTACAGTCTGACATCTAAATCCAGACATAAAGACTTTCCTGGAATGTTGAGAAGGTTAACTGACAGCCATGTTACAATTCCATCCAATGGTGTTTTAAATTATTGAAATGTATGGGTATTTGAGGTATTTTTGCCGCTAGTTGTCCAATAAATATACATGTATATACAAGGCTACATGTCTTCTGTTAATATGATTGTCATCCGTATAATAATAGAAAAAAACTTTAAATTTGGGTTTAATGCCGTATTAACACATTTCAGGTCATTTTACGGCGTCCAGCGCACCTAACCTAGCTTTCTTGGACCCTTGTCTACAACCAGTTCTCACCTACCCTTCCACAAGGCAGGAAACCTCTCAATATACCATACGAACCCGTACTCCTTCGGGACACGAGGTTCCAAATCCCGGCGCGCTACAAACTGCGCCATCGACCCGGGTTAAGAAAAAACTGATTATTGCTTACTTAGGCGCAATTTCGAGCTAAATATTTTTTGTTTATGTATCTTTATCACATTGTGCATATTAAACACAAAAACAATTTAAAAAAACACGTTTCTGTGTAAATACAAAGTAGTGTGTGGTAGTGCAATATTCTGCGGTATTTTTTTTTGAAAAAGAAATTCTTCCAAAAAGGACAAATATCTTTTGTATTCTGCAAACGATTAATTAATTTTACTGCTACTTGTTTTGAGTCAAACTATTTTGAATTTAAATATATAAATATAAACAACTTACACATTGAGCACGTGCATACTTTCTACCAGAAACGAGATACATTTTCATATCATATGATGATGCTTTAGTTATATTTACTTTATGTTTACCTTCAATATACCTGAAATGTTATTAATTAAATAACTATGTGTTATTTGCCCTGTACAGTACCAAATTAACTGCACAGTACTGCAAAACCTGTTTAGTCAAAACTTAAAACAGGGCCGAAATCTGGTATAGGGCCAATAACACTTATTGGCCCAGGTCCAATAACAAATTTCTGCACTCTGATTGGTTGATAAAACAAGGCCAATATCAAAATCTGGTCAGTAAGTTGTTATTTAATATAATTGTAATTAAATAAGTGCTTTAATATGGGCCCTGTTATTTTTCTTAGGGACAGTCATATTGGCCCTTAGCCTCCAGTATCCGGCCAATACGACGGTCCTTGGAAAAATTACGGGGCCTATGTAAAATCATTTTTTTAATAACATATAATATAGATCCTTATAATACATCAAATAAGTATTATGAAATCGTATAAATGTTTCTAAAGGAGCATATTGGCCCTCTACCCCTATCATGAATAATAACATATAATACAATTCACATTAAAAACGGTAGATGTATAACATTACAGAAAATTAATTCTTATTGTTAATTTATGCTGTAAAACAGTTATTTATCTTTATTAAAACTATACATACACAATGCCATCCGGAAATAGCCTTTGAAAAACTGTAGATTCATCACCTTGCATCTAAAACAATAAATCCATCATAAAGTTAAAAGTTAGAGTTAAAGTGCGGTAGAAAGTCTACTTCCATAGACATGTTCAGCCGACTTACAATCATGCACAATAACTCCTGATCACTAAAATCACCCTCAGGCTGGCGATCCCTCACAGTACCCATTACCACCTGGGTGGAGTGGAACAATTGTAGGTTAATTTCTTGCTCATGGAAATTAGCAGTGCCCATAGTGGGTATCGAACCCGGGTTCTCTCGATCCCTAAGCGCGCGTCCTAACACTGGATCACAGCTCCCACACTGCATGTAAAATCATATCATAAATAGAAAAGATAATTGCATTTATAATCAAATGGTCATGATTTTGTGCTACATTCTACATGTTTTACCCTTCTTTTCTTTGTAAAAAATTTATTGTATAAAGTCTGGTAACAGTTAAGTACTTTCCTATATAAAATAGTGCAGACTCATTAATTATGGTCGAATCATAACACTATTTTAAAAATTTGTTGATAAATGCTCACTTAAAAAGATACTAGAAGTTCATGTGATTTGCTTTATTACTTTTTTGTTTTATGCAAGTTGTCCACGAATGTCTGGATCATCCCTCGTAATTTGCTATATTTTCAAAATATTTAAAAGATAAGTATCTAAAAATGTTTTATATACGATTTATATGTACTTGTATTAGGGAAATACGCGAGGAAGTGAAATCGAAATGTTGTTAAAGAGTTAAAAAAAAGTTAAAGCAAGGATTTTGAAGTTTACTTTTAGTATCACTATTCAGTCGGCTCTTGATATTAACTTTCCCGATTATCGAGTCACACGCCAACTGTTAACATACGGCGCAGATCGCAGACACAGCATACAGTGCATGACCTTGCAGGTACCCATTTACATCTGGGTGGAGTAAAGCAATCTCAGGTAAATTACTTGCTCAAGAAAATTAGCAGTTCCCGTAGTGGGATTCAAACCATAGGACCTCTCGATCCCCTAAGTGCGCGTCCTACCACTGGACTACTGCTCCTGTTGAAATGATGTTTTTGATTTTGTTGCCTCCCTTTGTGCCACTTCGTCGAATATGACTTTATTACAACAAAAAGTGAAACTGCAAAAAATATACGTTCGTGATTTTATAGTTCTTGTATGTTCAATTAAAGTAACTTTTTTAATATTTTGGTATTAGGTAATATATATGTGTATAGTTCGTACAAAAAACAAAACACTATTTATATAAACAATACAATGAACTAATCCACGACTGGGGATGCTCAGGATGAAAATGAATTATATTATTTTAATATGTATTTATGAGTAGAGGTTATGCGTTTTACCATTACAAGCATGATTGACCAAGGGTGGTGGTTTATGCATCATTCCCATATAATCATGGCTTGTTACGGACCCGTACGTGCAGACAGTCGTAGGCCGTGGGAAGCCTTGCGTATCAAGGTGACGGCACGCACATGGTACAAAACAACACACCCGTACGGAGTCGTAGCTGGAAGATATGCATGTTTAATCCATACTCGGCCACGATTTTGTTCACGATTTGACTCTGAAACTGATACGTGTATCCTGAGCTCATCTCACGGACCCTGGTACATACTTAACAGCCCATACGGGTACGCAAGAGTTCGTACGGGTCATGCGGAGCTTGATCGCACGGCGCCCGTGCGGTGCCCTCACGGCTATTTTTATGTTTATGGGACTGTAGCTTTATCCGCCAAACTAATTTTGTTTAGAATGAACTAAACGACTTTTATTTTCATTACTGCCTACCTCCGAAATGGAATAGTTCATTTTTAATGTTTACACCAATACATTTTGTAATTTTGTACGAACTATACCTATTCAAAATAAATGTATGGAATAAATTCACAATATTAAGCTTACCTCTCTGGAGAAAATATGTGCTGTAGAAATAATTTTATCAAGTTCATGTGCTTTTTCTTCTGCATGTTGGAAATCAGCCTTCAACAAAAATATAGAAATGTATTACAAATCGTATGTGTTAATTATTACTCATGAGACATAATACTTTAACAATTGGAAAAGGGCTCAAATATTTTTTACACATGTAGTTTAACATACGGTTCGTACACGTAAACATTGCGTATATAAACGTATCCATTTTCATTACACACCTATATTTAGGGGTGTATTATTTTTTCAGTTTTATAGTATAGTTATTTGACACTTGTTTTATAAACATACCATTATATTAAATCTAAAACGTGCAAATACAGTATTTGAAATAAATGCTAGATATCAAAATTGTATGTTTTAATCCGTAAAATGCTGTTCATGGATCAGCCTATTCACCTATTCAATGGACAAGTCCAATGTTAAAGTACAAAAACACGCATGACCTAGAATACGACCTGTAATTATATTGTCGACAACTATACATGATATTGATTAGGCTATAAACGAGGATATCAGCCCCGTGTTCAGTAACTACTGTTAGCTAACGTTACGGGTACGGGACAACTCAACCCGAAGACAACTCAACACGTGCATAACTCAACTCAAGGTTGGGACAACTCAATCAGTTAGTAGGAGATTGAGTTGTCTCGGGTTGAGTTTTCTATGGGTTGAGTTGTTCCGACACTTCCGTTACGGAACGTTTTTGAACGTTCAGGGTAAATGAACACGCTGCTAATTAAGTTAATCGAACGGGAACATTATAGTAAACGATGTTAGGTAGGAAATCATATACACCGTTTATGACTTTATACATGAACTTTGAAATCAGAGAGTTTAGAGTGAAAGAAATCATATATCTATAATTATATACCTCTGTACAGTGATCGCCCCTCCAATAATGTAATGATCTTTCAAAATTAGGTGAAATCTGTAAAATAAATGATATGATGAATATAACCATCAACAGTCTCATAGAGACAATATAACTATCAATTACATGTATTTCATTGAGATGTCACAAAAAAATATTGTTAAGTAGATATATAGTCCGACAATATTACCTTTATGCAAGAAGAAATTAAACTCGGTATTTACTGTCTATTATTGTCTTTGTTTGTAAATCGCGCTTTATCGGAAGCTTTCGGCAAACACCAATGACTGAACAATTAATGTTGTTTTCATAAGAATAAATACTTTGAAACTGTGCCACAATGTTGCAGACTTACGTTTTTTCCCCAAAAACGAATGAGTCCAAAATTAAAAGTACAATAGCATGCCATGTTTACAATAATATTTTTTATGTAGTCACAAAGGTTGTTATAATCACGTGTATAATCGTATACACGCATACGGAAACTCACGATAAAATGTAATTTAAGTGTGTAATTTTTATAATAAGGTAGTTCAAGCTTAGGTTAATATTGTCGGACTATACCTAAATTTTAAAATTGTATATATTTTTATATATTATAAGTTTAATTTTGTAGCTATAATATTGTTAGAAACATGTTTTATTATATTACATTTCTTAAAGGATTTTTTATGTTTATGTTTTAAGATAATTTTTGTGAGATTTTATAAATAAACATTAATTATTTAAAAAAAAACCGCATAGCATATTAATTATACAAAAATAACACAAGTTAATTATAACATGCGAACCATACATTGCATAAACAGTTTCATGGTGATAATGACTTTCTTTTTTCAAACCAGAAATGTAAAAGCATTGAGCTGGAAAAACATAATCTAATGGTATATTCAGTTTGAGTCAGACCCTCTGTTCCTAGAAAGGTCTCCGTAAACCAATTACGGAATTAAGTAGTACTTTGTCTCTGAACTCAACTGAAATTGTCTACATATACTGAATCAAATCAAATAATGCACAGAATGGTATCTTTTGTTTATTTATTTAAACACTGCATTTTGTAATCAACAATGTATATGATTTGAGGATTGTAGTTCACTCACATTTGATCATAGCAAAAAAATAAATATTTGTCAAAAGGTGGAAAGTTTTAATTGAATGAGCAACCCTTTAAACAATATGAAAACAGTTTACAAATTAAAATATACAAATGTTATTACGAAACAATGCTAAAGTACTTACATTTAAAACTAAATATGCATTTCCTTCATGAAAGAAACCATGCTCATTTTGTTCCAACGGTGATAATGTTTTACCCTAAAATAGAAACAATCAAACACATTATAAAAAATCAGTCATATTACATTCTTTGTGAACATTACCCTTCTTTGCATCACTCAAAGTTTTACTCGGTCATTTTACACTCTGCTGAAAGACTACGGGCAAACTGATATTTCTATTGTTAAACAGAGACACACATACATTTTTATCTCATGACTGCCACGTGGTTTTTAAAAGTAGATTTGTGATCGACTACGCCTATAATTTCAAAATGTCGATATGCAGATCGTTGGACAGTGTTGCATTAGTAAAATAATGGAAATTAACCAAAATAATGTAACCTTTAATATCTTTACACGTGTATAGTTCGTTTTTTCTCAACTGTCCAAACATGAATAATTTCACGGTGAATGCGTTTGTTAAAATTATTGTCGTAATACATCCATGAGTTTCCGAAAGTATGTATTATGATCGAGTAAAGCTGCTTATGCTTTAAACCAATGAAAATGCGCATAAAGTTTTTCGATCAAAATGTAATTTGGTATACGTTCATTGGTCGTTCAAAAGTTCAATATAAAACATTCACACAAATAAAGGCAGCGTGTGAATGTAGTACATTCACTGAGCTGCGACGGGAGCGTATGTGAACATGTGAGGTGAAAGGTTTAAGCTACCAGGACTTTTCTTTCGCTTTTCTGAATAAGTACATTATTTTCTCTTACATGTATATTCTATACATAAAACTCATAAAATATTCACTTTCTTTTCAACATTAGAAAATGTGTACAACAAGTCAAAAGTATTTTTTTTTCGTTTCTCGCCGGGTAACATCGGTTTTCAAGAAAAAGCAGAGACATAGGGGGTAAAAGGAACGAAGCTAATAACCTTAAATTCATGTACAGCTATGCAGCAGAATAGACTCAATCGTGGCTATGAAGGTGAATGTGCTTCGTGAGGTTTTAGACATACTCTGGTCAAGTTACACCCCCAACGAGATCATATATGGGAACCTCCCTAAGGTCAGTGACAAAATCGCCTCCAGGAGGATGCAATTAGCTGGACATTGCTTCCGTCATCCAGAGCTCAGCGCACAACCACTAGTACTGTGGGAGCCTAATCACGGACATGGTAGAAGAGGAAGACCCAATGCCACCTTTTTGGACACACTTAAACGTGACACAGATGCAATGGATGCAACAGAACTAGCCTCCATTATGATTGATTGTAGAACTGGCGTTGGCATGTTGTTGGTCATCTAAGGACGATCAAGTAAGTAAGTAAGTAATACCTTACCTGAACTCTCCAGATAGTAAGACCATATTGATTTAATCTTAGCTCAAGAAATGCTGGTTCCATATCATTGAAAGCGTTTGGTGTAGGACTTCTAGCTCCTTCTCTGATAGAACTAACAGCTGTACTTCTTCCGTTTGCTGAACTACGAGAGCTGTTAAAATATATAACACAAGAATTAGCATGTCATAAAATGCTTGAACTCGTCGTTCAGTCGTGTACTATGTCTTCTCCATTGATGTATATATACTATAGTTGACATTCATTCGGTATCGTGAAGGAGGTTATAAATAGAATATAGATTTTGTTTTCCGGTTTAACAGTCTACGCAAAAATAATTTGCTATCTTAACTACTTACATTTTTACTATTTCTGATCGAAAATTGTTAATGTTAATGTCCGGTGGAAGAAACAAGGGCTTAACGACCGCTGCACCTATGTCCGCTACTTACTGTGTGGCAGCTTGGTTTCAGTCAAGGATATGTAAAACCCGAATATGATCAATATTTGCGATCATTAGACTCGCCCCAAAATGGGAAAAATATGTAAACATTTTTTTCCAATTATTTGCGAGTTCTAAAAAAAAATAAAAACTCTTATTAAGGAAACATTCTCTTAAAGAAATGACATGTAACAATTAGTTTTGCCATTTGCTGGGCTTATATTGCAAGTAGCTTCAAAATGGGTCTTCTTTCTAGTTATACATACAGGTAACCCGCTAAAACCATGGCGGACGAACAGTATATTCACGCACCCCTTGTTTATTTTTTGACGTTCATTTTTTACCAGGTGATCTAAAATGAACCGTTTTGATTGGCTTAAAATCGATGTCCACTACAAAATATTCAAATATTGACAATTGCATATGTCGCCGTCAAAGAACGGCTACAATTGGAGTTAGAAGACTACTGCGTTGGAGTTAGCTGAATATCGTGACCCGAGTTTCAGCCATTCAATGTGAATAACCTCCCTTGCGTAGGCGCTTGCTTTACCAAGCGACAAACTTAAACGGTGTACATTTAAAAATGTCTTCAAGTTCAGAAGCAAATAAAACAGATAAAATCAAACGGGTTGTGCCTATTAATTTGTTAACAATTTCTGATTTTTATTGTATAATAAAATAAACATCACATCTCACAGAGGGTGATAGAACGGAATGTTCACCTTTTACATGTAATGTAAGTCTCGGTTGACATTACTTGTCTCAAGGTTAGGTGAGTAGGTATTTTTGTTACCTTTTCCATACTTGCGTAATGAAACAAATACTACTTGTTAAACACAGTTCACCTTACATAATGCTATACATATATATATGCTTTTAGAGTGAAATAATATTTAGCCATGCTTACCATGTACAAATTATCTAAATGTTTTAATCAATGCTCCAAAACATCAGTTCAACATATGCACATGGTACTATATAAACTATGTCCCGCTTATTTCAAGAACAATAAATGATGCTCACTCACAGTTATTCACTGTACCGAAAGTATAAACTCCAAGTATATTACGATATATTTTCTTAGAGACATATTGAAACATCATAGTGAGCAGACGTCATCTCGAGAAAATGACAAATCTTATTGATTACGTGACATTTTGATCATTCTAGCAATCAATAACAAGAGCTCCGCTGAGCCGGGCATAATACGCCCGAAGATAGGTCAACTCGAAAAGAGAGTTACAAGAATTTAAGGCAAGTACATTTGTAATAAAGAAGGAATTGTCTGCGCAAGAATAAGTTTATAGTATATAGAAAGGGAAAACATGGTGGAATTTGGTGATGTCCCCTTTTTAGTATATAATAAAAGGAAAATAATCCAAAAATAAATTATGACATTTGAATTATGCCCCCTTAATTCACAACTAGACATCAATATTTATCAACAGTGAGAGTTTCAAGAAAAAGAGTCACGTAGTAAAAGAGGGGTTGCTTGCACAAGAAATTCCTTAAAAGTATATATAGAAGGAACTATTCCAGAAGTAAATGGCGAAATTTAATTACGTCCTCTTTATACAAACTAGACAACAACATAATCAATGAAATTTTCAAAAATAGGTCAAGTATTAAAGGAGGAGTTGCGTGCCCAAGATATAACGAGCGGACGGACAGACAGACGGACGGGTGACCAGCTTCATATCATAATACGAATGTTTTTAAACGGGCGTATAAAAATCAAAAGTACAAAGTAGAAGGCGGAAATTATCAACAATAAAATTGTTTAAAGTCATTGCACACCCCATCATTGATAAAACTGTTCTTTTTTCGACATGTCAATAATAAATATATTTATTGACCTTACAAGAAAACTGATATTTTAGATTAATGAATATAACATGGGACTAAAAACTATCATCGTTAAACATTCAACATTAATAACCCTCATTGACTATAAATTATTGTTAAACATTCAACTTTAACTCTCATTGACTATAAATTATCGTTAAACATTCAACTTTAAATCTCATTGACTATAAATTATCGTTAAACATTCAACTTTAACTCTCATTGACTATAAATTATCGTTAAACATTCAACTTTAACTCTCATTGACTATAAATTATCGTTAAACATTCAACTTTAACTCTCATTGACTATAAATTATCGTTAAACATTCAACTTTAACTCTCATTGACCTTAAAATATTGTAAAACATTCAACTTTAACTCTCATTGACTATAAATTATCGTTAAACATTCAACTTTAACTCTCATTGACTATAAATTATTGTTTAACATTCAACTTTAAATCTCATTGACTATAAATTATCGTTAAACATTCAACTTTAACTATTATTGACTATAAATTATTGTTTAACATTCAACTTTAACTCTCATTGACTATAAATTATTGTTTAACATTCAACTTTAACTATTATTGACTATAAATTATCGTTAAACATTCAACTTTAACTCTCATTGACTATAAATTATTGTTTAACATTCAACTTTAACTCTCATTGACTATAAATTATTGTTTAACATTCAACTTTAACTATTATTGACTATAAATTATTGTTTAACATTCAACTTTAACTCTCATTGACTATAAATTAATGTTTAACATTCAACTTTAACTATTATTGACTATAAATTATTGTTTAACATTCAACTTTAACTCTCATTGACTATAAATTATTGTTTAACATTCAACTTTAACTATTATTGACTATAAATTATTGTTTAACATTCAACTTTAACTCTCATTGACTATAAATTATTGTTTAACATTCAACTTTAACTATTATTGACTATAAACTATTGTTACACTAGTTATAATACGAATAATAATTACCTAGAGACTCGTCTCGCAGATATGGGTGTCTTCACATCTCTTTTGAATTGGGAATAACCAGCAGACGACACGGATATTACCGGAGTTAGCCGATCATTGCCGATTTGAAACGTCAAACTTTTACCAGATTTAGGCCTTAGTTCAGTTACATGACAATCTGAATCCTGGACGCTTTTAACACTAGTAGGTCTGAAACCTGAAAATAGATATATGAATTTTGTTATTAAATATACACGTATGATGGTTAACTATAACTTATGGGGGCATACTTCTTGCCACCAAATCGCAAATCTCAAATTTGTAAGTAGTTACGTGATTAGTAAACTACATACATGTTATTAGTTTGCAGGGCTGAATCCAGAGGTGTCGTTAGTAGGGCACAGTTTGTGTGATTTCGGGAGGGGTATCCGCTCCCAATGTGATGAAAAAAAAAATAACTTTCGCATGTCCAAGGTGTAAATCTGAGCATTTCAAAACACACAACACACTTAAATGGATAAATTGAGGTCAAATCTCGGTAAATTATCATTTCTTTCTAACGGAAAAGTCAATGGCTGTCTGTATTTAACTATAATGATGAATTTCTGAGTGTTGAGGCTAAATTTAGGATAAATTAAAAAAGACGTAAGTCCGTTTAATACATCTCGTCTTATGCATAGTCAGACAAAGGAGTCGTTGGTTGGGTTGTTCGGGAGGGGCATCCCCTCCCGACGGATGGTCTCAACGAAGCCAATCTAAGTAATTTTGGACAGACCATAAGGATAAAATTGAGCGCTATAAATGGAGTAACCTATCCTATTTACGTACGTTTTTTGTGCGATTATGTTTATTTGTTTGTTTGATAAACCTTGAGTTCGTATAGATAGATTTATAGATAGAGATTTATTTCGAAATTTGGTAACACATATTGTAACAATTAATGTAATCTGGTAAAATATGAATATAAAATATAGTTTTAATTACTAAAACAATGAATTAAATAAGAACATTTAAAACATTGCGCGTTTTTAATTTTTGGTTAACATTTATTTAATAAAACACTAATTCAAACTACTTTAGAATAAAAATAAAACTGTAATTTTATAGAATAGAATAGAATAGAATGGAATGGAATGGAATGGAATGGAATGGAATGGAATGGAATGGAATGGAATGGAATGGAATGGAATGGAATGGAACGGAACGGAACGGAACGGAACATAACAGAACAGAATAGAATAGAATAGAATAGAATAGAATAGAATAGAATAGAATAGAATAGAATAGAATAGAATAGAATAGAATATTCAACTTAGTTCATGATGATCATAGATTAATGTGTTAGTACATGATTAAAATTACATACATATGGTAATTATTAGAAAGTTTTATCAAATGTAAAGGAGAAATATCTGCGCAATATGAAACATTAACAAAGAATTTATTCATGACGAGTTTTAAATGACATTTTATTAACGCCATGATCAGTGTCAGTCTTCACGACATATTTTCATTGGCGCTGGACATACGGTCCAGCAAAATTGAAGTTTATACTTGCCTAAATGAACGTTTACTGGACCAAAAAGAACTTAATGATACGTTGACATATTTAGTCAATTATATCTAATGATTAAGTATAATATATCCTAAAATCAAACAAATAATGTTACGACTAATAACGTTTTTTTTTTTTTGGAATTTGGAACATAGAGGCTGTTAAAAGTTGTGGACAGTTAGTCCACTCACATTCTAAAGGTCAATGGACCAACGGCGATTTCGTTAGACTCGGTCCTCGGTTCCTTGGCTAAATTCTTAGACTGCAGTGTTTCACAATGTCAGTAGCACCGTCCTATCAGTACAGTTAATATTTTGATTATTTTAAAGAATTTTACAACTTTTCCAACACACCATTTGAGACAGAGTAGAAAATGTAAAACTCAAACAACTGCAGACCGTAAACAACATTTATTCTTAAACTAATGTTAAGTCACGGATGTTTTTATTAGAATGTATAATTATGCACATTAGTCTTATATTCTCTTCCACACCTGCAAAAATAAATTTATAAAAGTTTGTTAATTTTCAAAAAGGTATTAATTGTTATTCTATTACAAATTTCTATTGAAGAAATATTGTAGTCTTTATTTACTTGATATTTTAAAAGCTGATAAAACAGAGACACGACTCACATTAAAACTTGAAACTTTAAATTCAAAAAACTAATTAAACGTTCATTTTACGAGCATTCAATTACAATTATATGTAAAATGATCTTTATCATACGTGTAAGATTAAAAGGCAAATTAATTTGATCTTAAGTTTAATGAACTTAACTATTATAATCAGATCGTATCAAGTTTGGGGTTTTCGGCGATATATTCTTAACATTAGGGATGTAACGGTTAACCGATATACCGGGTAATATTGCAATACGAATTTTAACAGTTTTTAACCGGTTCGTTTTTCCTTGAATCGGTTTCTGTAGTTATGTGTCGTACTGTTTGTTTTTATCATAATCTGAAAGTTAAATGGTTAAATAGATATTAAAATGTATTGAATACTTGATATACATCTTACCGTGGTAAAAAACTGTGGAGAAAACTATCTTCAAAAGACCGTTTCAAAACACGCATTTTTTTAACATGAACACAATTTTACACAAGTAATTCAAACATTTATATAAGAGATCATTTGGAAATACACATATGCTTGCTATGCTAGTCCAATTAGGACTATGCTCATGCATTAATTCGTGTTTTGCATGTCTACGCAAAAAAACCGGTACGTATTGCAATATTGCAATACGGGTTCTGCATATTATAATATATATGGCAATATGGTTTTTACCGTAGTGTTACACCCTACTTAACATAAACTTTACGAGTTTCGTATTCCATTTCTATACTCGTGGTGTATATATTTTCATACAAAATTGACCAAACATATATGCACATGGATGCAGAGGAACAAACTTTCAGAAACCTAAATATGAACATACTTCAATATGGACCAAAAACAACTAGGGGTCAAAGGGTGAATGAAATACTAAAATTTATGCCTGAATATATCCTTTCACGTGTATTTAACATTAACATTACAATTAAGTATAGTTTGCTTGTTTTATGAACGTTTACTGTTTTAAGGATTAATTCCAAGAAATATTTCCTGTTGCCATATTTCAGATCACTTTGATACCAAACAAATTCCTTTGTATTTTCTGTATCCACCCGGATCGATAGCGCAGTTGGTAGCGCGCGGGGATTTGGAATCTCGTGCCCGAGTGGTGCGGGTTCGTATCCCACCCGGGGAGGTTATACCCTTCCATGAAAATTTGACAATAATGTCGATTTCCTCCATTGATTAGATAATATGGAGAAGTTTTCTGCCTTGTGGGAGGGTAGGTGAGTACTGTTTATAGACAATGGTCCAGGAAAGCTAGGTTAGGTGCGCTGGACACCGTAAAATGACCTAAATTGTGTTGACACGGCGTTAACTCCAATGAATAAGTTACCATGTATCTCACTAGGCACAGTACCTTTATGTACGTTAAAAACATTACCAAAATTGTGTAAGCCCTAGTACAATGTAAGTTATTCACTACAAAAATAATCTTAAGAATAAAATCTTTCATTATTATTTCTTTTTATTTAAAAATGCAAGCACATGTTAAACAACCAACTTATTTTCTGCACACGCATGTTTCGTAATAAAAGTATTTGAACATTAATACAATTTTAACTTAAACAGTACTCACCTTTTGACTTCACTTCAAAACTTATCTTAGAGGAACGGCGTTTGTATTCCATGTTTATATTTTATTAAAACTTTTTTTTAAAATTCATCCTTATTTTAAAGGTGCAACTTTTTTGACGTTAAATCTCTTTAGAACATTTTATACAATAACAGCTCTGTTCGGCATTAAGTGATAAATTAACTCCGATCATTGTATACACTGAATGTAACATAAGCAAGGGTTTTATTACTTCATTTAAAAATATTATTGGTGTATTAAATGTATTGATAAAACCTAGCAAACTATTACGATTTACTAAAATATCATACACGTAGTGATCTAAAATTCAAATTTTTATCAATTCATTTAAATCTATAGAATTTAATACTGTTATCAAATTATCAATTAACCTTACGTTCAAAATAACAGCTCCTTCAAGCCTATTTTGTTGGTTAACCGTCCGTGAACTATCGGATACATAATTTAACGTATTTAATATACAACGCTGGAATTAAATAATGAACCAATTTGATGGTTACCATTGATAAGCCAGGGCTTAACACGTGAGAGTAGTTAAAACAATTTAACTCAGGATTATCTATTAATGAATAATTTAACGTAAGGTATTTAAATAATCGATACACAAATGAATTGTGGTCTGATTTTTTTAATGTGACACACAGATATGCAGTGAAACATTGGCTTGTCACCTCTATATAACGACCACTTTCCTCCAACGACCACTTTTATGTAACGGCCAACACTCATCTGATTAAAGCGATAAAGACGCTTTCTCATGTGTTGAGTACCTGTAGGGCGTTCAGTTACCGCGAACGTTACAAAACGTTCCGTAACGATACCTTCGGAACTCCTCGGCCATTCGCTGCGAATAATCTCGGACATATTTAGACGCTATTTTGAAACTACCGGTGTTGAAGTAAACAAATATATGATCTTTAGGCATTGAGTGATGTTTCGTTTTTAGTCCGTAAATTTTGAATTATCACTCATTACCTTAACGATCGCATATTTGTGTGTTAGATTAGACTGTTCGCAGCGAATGGCCGAGGAGTTCCGAATGCACTGTTATGTAACGTTCTGTAACGTTTAGTGTAATTGAACACGCTACTGATTTATATTAAAGTGCGACAGAATTAACCTCAGCTTGACCTTTATGCAAGAATATATTAAACTCACTATTTTTGTCTTCGTTTGTAAATTGCGCTTCATCGGATAGGAAGCTTCCGGCAAAATACACGTACTGAACAATTAATGTTGTTTTCATAAGAGTAAATACTTTGAAACGGTGGCATAATATTGCTGACTTACTTGTTTCCCCCAAAAACTAATGTGTCCAAAATTAAAAGTACAATTACATGCCACTTTTAATAAATTGATTTATAGTCACATCGGTTGTTATAAACACGTGTACAACCGCATACACGCATACGGAAACTCACGATTTAAAGTAAGTGAAGTGTGTAATTATTACAATTAGGCGGTTCAAGCTCGGGTTCTTTCTGTTGGACTATACCACATCATGTTTCTTTAAGGGGGGAAAACATTCTTATGGTCAATTTCAACTCTTTCTTGCATCTACAGTCTACTACCTGGGAAGATGTATGGTGGGAAACAGTTTTGTTTGTTTGTTTGGGTTTTACGGCGCACCAACACACAAAGGTCATATCGCGCCGAATGGGAAAGAGTAATTTAGATTATGGCAATATTCAAATTAGGCGTATTTGTACACATTTAAGAAAAGCATAGAGTCCGGATTCATGCAATCAAATTTATTATTTCGGTGTGGGGAATCACTTGACCTATATGGTTCCTAATACGGCAAAAATGACGACCAGATCAACACATTTAGATGAAAAAGCCAAGGTAAATGACATTTATACGTAACCGATTTTTATCAGACCTAGAGCAGTCTAAGCAGCACAAAATTCTCTTTCTAGAGGTAGTTCTCCCAACTCCACAACGGTTCTAGTTTTCTAGATTACCTCGAAGTTCTTCCAAAAATCTCTCGACTCATTCAAAACTTCGATGTAATCTAGAAAACAAGAACCGTTGTAGGGTTGGAAGAACTACCGCTAGAAATAGAATTTTGTGCTGCTTAGACTGCACTAGGTCTGATAAAAATCAGAACAAAGTGATATAAATACAGGATACACCTAGTAATTATCTTTTATAAAGAATCCTCGGTCTCTTTGAGTATGATTTTACTATATATTTTGCGGCTTTACAAGGATGGTTTGAAAGAAGAGTTTTATTTTTGTTTTTATCGTTGAGTTCTATTAAGTCATTATTGTGATATATTTCACAACTGTAAGGTAGGAAATGATGAACACCACTTTTAAATCCCCGAAGTACAATGTATCAAAACAAGCACATTATTACAAATAAAAGAAGTATAAGAAACGTCTATAAATACAAGAGCAATTATGATTTAATGTTCATATTTCATAAAAAACAATGAATTTTAAATTATAAAATACACATTATCATAGAACATCTTACCTTGTTGAACTGAATTGTCAATGTCACACAAGGTACATGGCAATGCATATATAAAGCAAAAGTTGACAAAATATTTCCCCTGCCTACGTACACGACAACTATATAATACAATATTAATGATACACGTTGATTCAGACAAAGGTACTTAGATGGACAAGATAGTCTTTAAAACAAAAAGATCAATAGCATGGATTATAAAATTAACGATGACAAACTTGTATATGTACAAGAGTGGTTTGTTTATCTGTCAATATTTACTGATGGACTCAAACTTTATTAAACAAACATTACAGAGATTGTTACCTATATGTATACATTAAATATTTAGATTTATAATTTAAATGTACATGTAACATAAACAAGAATGGTCCTTAAAAAGACAAACGGCGTAGAAGTATAGGATAGAGCATGAGTAGCAGATTGATTTGCTTGCTTTGTTTACATTGGTTTTACGGCGCACCAACACAGAAAGGTCATATCGCGCCGAAAGCAATTAATGATACTATTAAAATAGCAGATTGATATGGGATTTATCAACAAGCGAAGCGAACTTTTGAGATAGTTTTTATTTGAAAATAGTACAGCAGTGTTCTTGAACAATTTGTACAAATAAACCCAACACCCTTCAAATCCCAATAAGACATACATTAAATTGTAGTTTTATACTAACTTTTGTTGTGAAGTATATTTCGTAGTACCCCTAGAATACATAAAGGCCAGTCATAAAATACTTGCGGTAAGTGAAAAATATTTACTATAACCTGACACACGTTCATTAAGTAAATCAATTAAATACCCTATGTTTGAATAAAATAACCTTGGCGGTGCATTACTTCGTTTATAACGCTTACGAAAACACCACATATTGTTTTTAATTTTCAAATCTGGCGAACACGGAAAATCGCTTATTTTAGTTCTTGTGGTCTATTTTTCTATAATTTTTTTATCAATATTAGGAGGGTTTTCTCCCACTTTTCCTTACGTTATTTTGCATTTGTTCAATAGAATGAGATTTTATAAATAGACAAGGGTATCCAGAAAGTCAGCTTACACAGTTACGCTTACAAGATAAAAATAGCACCTCTTGATTAACTAGTCAGTTCATTGTTGAATGTTATACACAATACAATATAAATATGTTTTGTACATTTTGATCGCATGCTCCCTGATGTCAAAATTATATTACGTTATTTCTTTACATCTTAACAAGTGATGTGATAGTACATGTACATTTTTATATTAAATGTAGTCACAGAGATGTGTCAGTACTGGTTATATATAAATACATTTGATCATTTCAACTCTCTGGGGAAAGCAAAATAAAAACATTTTTCAAATCAACTGTCTTAGTTCAAAAAAACTTTATTCTATATCACCTACAAATACTCTACATCGTAGTGGAGAGCAATAATATGTTAAGAAGTCGACAATATTTTGTTTTAAACTTCAATTCACTTAATATATATAACTGTCGTTGACAATACACTACCCTCCATAAGTATAGTGCGTACAAAAAAACGTGTTTGGGTAAACATTAAAAATGAGACAATCCATTTTTGGGGTAGGCAGTAATGAAAAAAAAAACAACGTGTAATTCATTTTAACAAAATTAGCATGGTGGATACCATCATTTGTTGGTAAATCATGCTTGTAATGGTAAAATTCTTTTTCATTACACTAACAACTAAGACAATCGTAAAACAAGTCACAATTGTTTATTTTATTGTCATCCTGAGCGTCCCTCGTTGTGAATTAGTTTATTGTATTGTTATTATAAACAGTGTTTTGTTTTTTGTTCGCATTGTATACAGTGTGATATTTAATAAAATGGCAAAATCTTAAAGCTTATAAACAAATACTTTACTTAGCATTTAGTTCATTTTATATCAACTTTATGGGTTCTAAATTGTCAAATAAAAGTCTGCATTATAAGATTTTGGTCATAAAACATCATCAAGAACTATTTTCTAGTCTATAACAAAATACCCATTCTCAACCATTTCAACAACATTATCATGTTTTACTGATGATTTTCATCCAAAAATGTTATACATTGTATTATGTCATTTCAGACATACAATGTATAATCAAGTTGATTTTATGATCTGGATTGATTTTTTATGAAAAAAAATCTCACTTTAAAAAAATAATGAATTGAAAGAATTGACTTTTAAAAATTTAATCGATGCATGATTTGGTCTGAAAATGGTTGAACTGGGTTTTCATTTTCTCCCTACAGAATGAATTCATAACAAAATATACAAAATGTAAGCTAATGTGCAAAATTTGACAAAACAATGAAATTCATAAGTGTATACTTATTTATGGAGGGTAGTGTATATCTTATATCGGACTGGTACACTTCTATCATATACTTAAGTCTTGACGTAGATAGATTAACACAAGTGGTGGGTAGGAATATTCCTTTCTTTGTAGTTCGTCTAAGGTGACATACAAATAAAAAAACCTCTTGAAAACTTAATCTAGATAATACAACGTGTAAATATTTTAAAGTGCAGTTAGGTATAAAAGTCATACAACGAGTTTACAGATTTTAACGGTTGATAGTGTTTTTTATCAATGAGAAACTACAAGGTATAACGTAACAACCATACACTCAAGTAAATCACTACGGTGACACTGTCAATGTTTGTCTGTCTATTTATACCACATACTTTTCCTGGATGATAGATCATAGGTTACCTTACGAAGCCCCTAAAGTGACATTTTGAAATACTTTTTAGCTTACCTGATCACAAAGTGCTCAAGGTGAGCTATTGTGGGGGTCTGACCAATGTGTGTTAGTGCGTGAGGGGGGGAGTGCTTGTGTGCGTCTGTCCGTCCGTCCGTCGTCAACAATTTCTTAAAAAATCTTCTTGTTAAAAACTATATGGTCTACAGTTATTACATTTAACATGTAGCATCACTAGAAGACGCTTTACAAAGACTGTTTAAATTATGCCCAAAATTGGCCCCGCCCCAAGGGTCAACAGATATCAATAAGGAAATGTTAAAAAATCTTCTTCTCTAAAACTGCATAGCCTAGAGTTTTGATATTTGGCATGAAGCATCACTAGAATGTGCTTCAAACAGAAAGTTCAAATTATGCCCCTGGGGTCAAAAATAGCCCCGCCCCATAGGTTAAAAGATATCAACAACGAAAAGTTTAAAATCTTCTCTAAAACTGCATGGCCTTGAGTTTTGATATTTGGCATGTAACATTACCATAAAGTTCTTTACAAAGATTGTTTAAATTATGCCCCTGGGGTCAAAATTAGCCCCACCCCAGGGGTCACAAGATTTACATAAAGTTATATAAGGAAATATTAAAAAATCTTCTTCTCTAAAACTGCATACCCTTGAGTTTTGATATATGGCATGTAGCAACACTAGAATGATGTGCTTTATTAAGATTGTTTAAAAATGCCCCTAGGGTCAAAATTGGCCCTGCCCCAGGGGTCACAAGAATTACATAGAGTTATATATAGAAAATTATGGTTTAAAAAATCTTCTTCTTAAAAACTACAAGTCTTAGATATTTCATATTTGATATGTGGTTTTATCTTGAAGTCTTAAACTAAATTGTTCAAATTATGCCCCTGGTTTGAAAATTTGCCCTGCCACTGGGATCACTGTTTTCATCAGCCGAAACTGTTTAACAATCTTTTGTCAGATGCCCTAAGCATCTAGTTTTCGGGTGCGCGGTCCAGGGTCCTCAGGACCCTCTTGTTTAATTATCACAACTATTTCGTTAACCGAAATTATATTACGTTTAAACAAAATACTTGTGATAAAAAAAGTGTTTCAAAATGTCACTTAAGGGACTTCGTAAGCTAACCTATGGAACAGCTTTGTGTATATTTAATGATATCAATATTTGTTTACACTTTCATAATTATATTAATATGATATAAATGGCCTTTTCAATGAAAGAAAAAAGGAGTAAACGATTTTAACGCAAGGCATCCAATGCTAAATACTCTGTGATATAAGCTTTATAAATGTTCTATTCATTTTTGAAATCAGTTTACTGAAGTGTATATAGATTATGACTGTTTGATTTGTACGAAAAATGAATTTTTAACTTTGCAACATTCAATTTGTTCATGCGGTTTAAAATATATTCGTTATTTTATGACTATATCTACAGTTACCTAGTTTCTGATCAATCGCATCATCAAATATACCACGATACATTACACCGCTATGCTGCGTTATGTACCGTGGGCCATTTGGTTAGAAAAATCTTGTAATCATGAATAATTAATGAGGCAGTTGCATTGGTTCCGCATGGAAACCACTGCGGAAAACTTGCCAATGAAATTACAATGTACGTTTTATATCTAAGGATTGGTTTACCATTCAAAATGAGAAAATAAACATGTGCTTGAAATCCCAGTATGGCGTCATTGCTATTGAAGAGTATTTAATGTAACATGTCATTTTATAGGAAGATTGGTCTCCTCTGCCTTATGCATATTCATATTCAGTGGTTGCCGACGATGGATCAAACTAAACATAGTTTAAGACAAGAGTGTTAACCTATTAGGGTCACCTAGAGAAGACATTCACATTTGACTTATATCAGCTAATAGCAGACAATGAAAGACATGTATTATATATAAAAGTGTGCCAACATAAGAAGATTAGGTTATATACTGGTTTAATCCGTAGATGACTTTTGAACGTTTCCCTGTTTTTAATTGATCATTAATTATTCACTAAAGTAATCAAGGATTAACATGTTTTTATAATAAATTATACACATAATACCAAGATTATTTATGAACGAATGAATTTAGGTTTAACAATAACAAAAAACGGTTAGTAAGAATACAACCCTGCAAAAGGTCATTATATGTATAGACCCACCCGATCCGACATTATTGATGTCAACTAGATTTTTGTGAGATTTTTACGTTGGGAGAGAGATTTGTGCCAAATGTTCAAACCCTGTGGATAGTTAGCATTGTATTAGAAACGTTTCCTAGAAAGATAAACGTTATCGAGTGGATGATAAGTTCGTCTTATTTAGTATCAATTTTAGTTCCTATACCGGTTATATGTAACTCAACTAAATGTTTCAGGATTAATTCTTATTGGCTTACTTAATTAACGTGCTATATAAAAAATTAATATGACGCGCTCCTTTTAAAAGAACTAAGATGCATTTCGTGCTTAGTTATATTTTATTAGTTATTGGGTATAAATCTGACTATATAGAACTAATACTATCAAAATCATTGTATTTCCAAGCATGTAAATGCTAATTGATCGTTCATTCATGAGTTTCAATAATTGATTAAGTTATCAAAAAATCGAAGACAATATCAAATTCTTAAAATGATTTCTCAACGAGTTGTTGATCAATATTTAGATACTTGTATGTCAGGTATATTGAGTTCACTAAATGCTGGTTCTAAGTGTTTGTACGTACTGGACAAAAATAAATCAATGTTTGCAATCGATGTAGAAAACTTACTTCCAGGTCGCTACGAGATCGACTTAAAGGTACTTTAAATGATTGTCTCTCAACTCTCTTTTCTGTCGCTCGATGTCTCTCTGTCTCTCCTGCCTGCCTGCCTGCCGCCCGCCTGCCTGCCGCCCGCCTGTCTGTCTGTCTGTCTGTCTGTCTGTCTGTCTGTCTCTCTGTCTGTCTGTCTCTCTGTCTGTCTGTCTCTCTGTTTCTCTGTCTCTATGTCTTTCTCTCTATCTCTGTCTGCCTTTCTCTCTTTCTCTCCCCCTCTCTTTTTTCTCTCTTTATGTTTTTGATAAATTACTCCTCAAGGTATAAAGCATAAGGTTTTACATTTACGTGATAGACTTAATATTATAATTTAATATAACGCTATGGGAACATTGAGTTTATCTCCTATACATGTTTGCGGACAATCTGTTTTTTCCAATATATTGAACTGTTTGAAAACAAACCATAAAGGATTGCCCTACCTTTGTGGTAGAATAAATATTTGTGCCAGTTTCTTTTTAACAAACGATATAAAGAAATGCTACATGTTTACGCTACATGAACGGAAATTTGATTTTCTTACGGAAATCAAATGTACGTCTCTCAGAGAGATTCTGAATAGTTTATTTAAAAGTTTTCAGTCAAGTTCATTGGTTTTTAATTTATATACATTGTACATGTAAGTAAATGTAAATTAAATATTCTGTAAGTTAAAAGTCAGAATGTTTAAATATGATTATATTATGCATGAACCCTGTTCTAAGCTATTGTATATAAATATACAAACAATGACGAGTGTAGGTAACATAAATACTACTAGAAGTTGAACATATAACCACTTAGCTCACTGTATCTCGGCTACTAACTTTATATTTTCTGAATAAAAACGAACACTACAAAACCTGCACGGCTAGCTCAGTCGGTAGCGCACAAGTCAAGGGGTCGTAGGTTCGATTCCTGGGCGGGGCATACTTTAGTGGAGCTTGGTTATGAAATAATTTTCTACGGCTATTCTCCCTCCTACCATTGAGTCTAAATCATGTAGGACAGAAGTCAGTCAATGACGGAAGCATGCGCTTATTAGTTAGTTAACAGCTAGATCCAGAGATTTAGCATTTCCAGGAATAGTGAGTAGGTGGACTGACCGCCGTGATATAACCTATACAATGTGTTGCTACGGCGTTAAACCCAACAACAAAAAAGAACGCAACAATACAGACAAAACTGGTCATACAAACGCTAATAGTAACTATGAAATCAAATACCTCAGCAGTGTAGAATAAAGTGTGGTTTAAAGTCTGCTTCCATATACATGTTCAGCCGACACACACCTAGATTTTCATAATATATACAATGATATTTGATAAATAAGACCATGTAAAAGTGAATTAGTCTATATTTGATATAACACAATCTGAGGGGTTACCCTTGAAATTGTTTTAAAACTAGTAAAAACGAATTTAACAACATTTTTTAGAAAAGTAGGCGATGTCGACGTAAGTAAAATTTTAAAATTTTTGGTCTTGTTTTTCTGGATTTAGAATTTAATGCACAACCTAACCATATAAACATTCTTTTGTATTACCTTGTTATCATTACAGTAAAGCTCCGCTATTAAGACCACTTTTGTTATTTCAAAATCATGCTATTTTTGAAATTATTAAGACCCAAATGCTTAATTTGTGAACAAAAGGGTCTCTATAATAAGACAGTTTCGTTATTAAGACCATCAATTTTGCTGGTTTTAATAGCGGAACTTTACGACAAACAGCCATTATTGTCGTTATTTGATGAGTATTTTAAAACATAAACAAGTATGAAATGTCTATATAACAACTCTTGATTTTATAAGTTTATCTATAAGCTACATAGATACGTCAGTTTAATCATTATATATACACTTCTATACTCATTCATACAAGGTAATTTATGTGATCCCAAATTGTTGACTTTGGTCTTTATACAACCATTCTTATTTTGATAAGAAATTTAAAAATGTTCAACATTTTATGAAAAGAAGAAACCCGGCCTTGTAATGCTTTACTTGTAATGTATAATTATACTTTATATTATATATATTTTACTTATGTCATATATTAAACATTATATATATATATTTGTATATCATGTAGTATACAACTAGATCAGTGGCGTAGCAAGGTCTTTTTGATGTGTACGCAAAATCCTAGGGGTCAAGGGCATGCCCCGCCCCGAATTTGTTTTTCTGTAGATCATTTCAGGAGCATTTTTGGCAACTATTCAAAATGGGTCTGTATAATTCAATCTGGACACAAATATAGGAAGACAACATTCATACAAATTATCATTCAATTTTAACCAGCGTTTAAAGAATTATATAGACTGGATTCCAAAGACAAACATCGAATTTTAAAACCGTAAATTCAACTCCCAAAAGGCATCGCAAGTCCCATTGAAATATAACTTGACATAAGGTTAGTAAAATAACGATCAAGCAGTTTTGTTTTACACACCCCTACCCCCCTCAGGCGAAAGATTTTATTACATTTTTGGCGTTTGTATTTTTACAATTTTCTGGACCAGTGTGTACGCAGCTGCGTACTCTGCGTACTGGTAGCTACGCGCCTGTAGATGCAAGTGTACAATATGTGTTGATTTATTGACGATGTACAGTTGAACCTGAGAAAGCTGGCATCTGTCTACAGAAAATGCCTAATTTAACCAATCTCAAAAAACAAACATTTGTTTAGATAATTTTAAATCTTTAAATCATTTTTGTGTTTGTTCGGGCTACCTTACGCATACTTGGTTATAAATTTTAAAAATACAAATGGAGAGGACCTGCTCTGCGTCGATTAATTATGCTTCGGAGGGAAAAGAGCAAGAAGAGTAAAAAGAGTAGCCCAATCAAGTCCGCCCATGAATAATGCACCGCAGTATTTTAGGTATGATGCGTAAATTGGATGAAGTTCAAAAATTTAAATCTAATTTTAACATTGTACTATGATCTAATCGCGCATAATTGTAACCTATAATTATGATATAACATTTCGAAAACAATTGTATAAATAAGTCGTCTACAATATTCAACAATACATATAATTGCTCATTATTGATCTTAATTATAACTTATTGTACATAATTTGGCAATCTGATTTATTTACGTTAAGACCTATTTGTAAGACACTGTCATTTAGAGACTGTATATAACCCTACCTGACTGGTTCAAGATTTGTATGTTTTCAAATATTTTCTTAAATTGTTATATATTACACTTGATTATGTTAATACTAATGCAGAACTTGCTTTTTAATGTTGTCTATCATTTAGTAGTGACCATAGGCGGATTCCGGATTTCCAGTTACGGGGGGGGGGGCGGAAATTTCCATTTAGGGGGGAGGGCGGAAATGTACGAGCAGCCTGGGAGTCCAGGGGACGTATTTAAAGACCCCCTATGGGTCCTGGGCTAAGCCCTGACCAAGGGTTCAGGGTGGCGGTGGCACACAAAGCTCATTCCTAAGGGATTCAGGAACATTTACAGAACCTAAGCTATCTTTTCCAAGGTTTACAATAAAAGCATTTAGATAATTATATATCATATATTTTTTACAACCATTGGATCATGCTTTTACTGATCCTTTTCAGGCTGATTTATCATTCTTGTCTTAACTTTACTTTACCCATACCCTCTTTTCATATGCAAAAAAAATTAAAAAAGTAAAGAGTTAAATAACTTGATTACATGTAGTGTACGTATGTAGTGTATGTATGTAACTATGGTGTAGTTTGTTTGACATAAAATTGTATATTTAAATAAAAAGAATAAAATTACTGTTTATGTTATAAGTTTAGGTTATTCTGAGACATAAAGTACATGTTTCCACTATGAAACCCAAAAGCTATCTAAATACGAGTACAGATATATCAACTGACAACTTGACCATCTGTCAAATATATGTATGTGCACTAGATATGTCTTTATGATAAATTAGACATATTCAGGATTAAAGTTTAAAGGTACTCATTTACAGATATCAACTTAAGTATCAGCTTTTTCTGGAACTATCAAAATTGTATGGAAACAATTTTGAAGTAGGAAATTAGTGCTTCGATAATGACTATTGAATGCAAATGGACAAACAACTACAAATGATGGTGTTTCATGTAGTAAATATCTACCCCGTATGTCACGATATAGACACATACAGTGCATTTTGTGACTTTTTGTATATTTTTTTCAACCTATTGGTCGGTTTGTCTTAAAATATTAAAACATATTTTTTCACACTATTACAGACACTGAATGGTATTTTAAAAATATAGAAAAATCTTAACCAAATATGTGAACAAGTACCTTAAATTATAAACATATTCCTGAAAGTCAAACAAAGATACATGTAATATTAATTAACCATTCTGACTGAGTAAAAATACGTTATATAAGTCGTTAAAACAACTAAATAAAACAACTATGCATGTACATGTTATCTCCTATGCAAATAGTAGGGCCTATGAACATATACAAGTACTACTTACTGATAGCACTGGTCGGACGGTTTGATAGAGGTCTCTTAACCAGCGCTGATTTTGGTCGATTTATGTTGTTTTCCTTCATATTGTATGTCCAGATTGTTTTCAAATAAAACACTTGAAGTTTTATACTATATCCATTTTCACTTTGGTTAGAAATCAGGATTTTTTCTATAAATCACAAAGCTAATTAACTTGTCACAATATTTAAAAGTAAAATCACTTGTTATATTATCATTTCTAACACCGACAATACATTCCTTATACAGAGAATATTTGTCAATAACATTGGTATGTCTGTGGCGTAAATTAAGTGATTTACAATCAGCCAATACAAAGTAATCCTGTGTACCAATAGTTCGATCAAAACATTATTTATATAGATCGCTTTTACATTCAAACCGTTTTACAAATAAGAGTGATTCACTGTTGAAAAATACATAAAATAAATTTTCTGATCCGTTAGGTAGTTAAAACTTTGAAAGGCTTAATAATGTACGAACTCGTACAAAAAATATAAAATTTATAAAAAAAGACGAGTCTGTTTAAATGAATATACGATATTAACAAGTAGCAAGATTTAAGGTTTGTTGGATCGATAATTATATTTGGTTTTAAGAGAATGGATTATTATAAAAGCTCCGAAGATCAAACAACCACTTGTAACCGTCAATGTAAGATAATATTGTAAAACAGGGTTAAATTGAGCGGTGAAACAAATAGAAAACAGAGGGGAATTTAATTTTATATAATATTTCATGAATGGGACTTAAAAGCTCGACTGGTTCCTCCTAATAACATTTGCAAAAATAGTTCTACACATTTAATGTTTATATAAAAGTGTTTGGTCCATCGTCCATCGGAAACCATTGGGTACGCTACATTGCGTACTGCCTTAGTGCGTTTGTTTGATGTCAATGTTCGACAGACAAACAGTTTTCCTAATCATTGAACTGTGAGAATAGATATATACTCCAGTCCACTTTTAAGCAACTATCTACTTTTGCACATATAAAGCCATGGTTGGTAGCTGCACGCAACTGGCAACTTTTCACTGAAATGTTTAATACCATTCATTGAGACCGTGGTGTTGATACTAGTGACTAAACAAATGTCACTGGATAAGAATAACATGCAGCCTGACCGGGACTGGAACCCAGGACCCCTCTCTTACAAGGCGAGTGTTCTCTCGATTGAGCTATCTGGCCGCTTATATATCCTTCTCCCAATAATGTGAACAGGTAAGTACCGCAACATAATCACCCACGAACTGGAAATCCGTCTCGAATTACTGAACTTCAGGACGTTTAAGGATCAATTATTATATTACAAGCGTTTCTCAACTGACCAAGTAATTATCACGGTCCCACTTTGAGTGCTAAATGTCACAGAGTAAGAAAAATATGTAGCCCGACCGGGACTCTGATCCAGGACCCTCTCTTACAAGGCGAGTGCTCTCCCGACTGAGCTATCCGGCCGCTTACATATGCTTCTCCCCATAATGTGAACAGGTAAGTACCGTGACACATAGAAGAATCACTTAAAGTTGTAATGTTTTTACATTTATCAGTCAATAGTAGACGAGATTATTGTAACATCAATGATTCACTGATAAAATGATAGTAAAGTAGTTGGGCTGTCTTATTTTAGTAATTTATCAATCTTAATCATAATTCTTTACAGTGAATACACTGTACTTACATATACAAACTTATATCCATACAAATCCATAGGGGATTGTTAAACCTGATTTCTTACATTGGCGTTTCTAACATACTAAGAACATTGTATGATATATTTTAAATTGTTTAGCGTTATGTCACTTTTCACTTCACATTCTTTATGCTTATAGTAACGTTACTCATTTTATATATCAGATTTGCAATGAGAAAGAAAGGAATAAAGATACAGTATACAATGTATGCATTTAAATGGAATGTTGTCTCAACTTAGATAAGCCACAATGGCTTTAAATGTTTCTATTAAATATAACATTAAATATTATAATCTTACATGTATAGATTGCATAACAAGATTGCAGAACAATGCCCATTTCATTAAGAATTCCACTCTATTGATCAAATGTATTGATCGCAATGTAGCGTACCCAATGGTTTTCAATGGACGATGGACCAAACACTATCACAACCTGAGACTTATTGCCGTCATAAAACGCTGTCAGAGCATCTTATTTTACTCTATTTGAACATATTTTCTATAGAGTTAGAAGTCAGAGTTCTATACTGTCAGTAGATTCTAAGTAGATTATTAAACAAGGTTAATAATATGATATAGGTATATAGGCTTGAAATATATGAACTTATTTCACAGGTCATAAGGCTTGTGTTACGATTGCACATGCTTTATTTCCAATTTTGTTAGCTTTGATCTGATATTTTGTGTGTTTTCATATTCCTTTTAATTATGATGATATGATGGTTTTTAAAAGCAGATGTGTCATCGACTACTAGATTGCAAAAATTATCACACCTATAATTTCAAATAGTCGATATGCAAAGATGTTGGACAGTGTCGTATAAGTAAAATAATGGAAAATAACCAAAGTGAAATTAATCATTGATCTCTTTACACGTGTATCTCTGATCTTTTAGCTGTATACATAGAGCATATTTAATCCAAATACGAAGTACAGTCATGCTATATATGACGTCATACGCAGTAGCTTTCGTAACTAGTATGATTAAACCATATATGACGTTGTTTACCCGTCTATTTATAGTTATTTTAGTTAGGTGATCGTTTCAACTAATAAAAATGCGTATAAAATTGTTCGTTTCAATTGGAATAGGTAAACTTTCATTGGTCGATTATAAGTTGATAGTAACGGTCAATATATAAAAAAGTCGACACAAATTAAGGCAGCGTATGAATGTGGTATACTCACTTAGCTGCGAGGGGAGCGCAGTATTACCTCTAGTCATCAGGTTTCTTCGGACTTGCAACAACACGTTCAAACACTCGTAAATAGATTTCTGGGTAGATTTCTAATTGAACAAGTGTCTATTCTGCACTTTACAAAAATGTTTTTGAATGCTTAGTTATATTTGTGCGAATAGACTTTTGAATAGACAGCTGTTTATTCGGCATTTTGTAAGACTCCCGAGTAGATGTTTTTAATGTATAGCTATGTATACGATGTATGCGAATAGGCTTCTGAATAGATTTCTTAATATAAAAAGCGAACTCTGCGAATAAACTTTTGAATATTAATTGCGCAATATATAGCTGACTTTACGGTTGTACTTCTATCAAAACATGTTCACAAAATATAACTATATACATTTATAACTGATCAGAAGCCGATGTTTAACTTTGTGTCATTACATTTAAATATTCACAGTCTAGAAGTCAATATACTTTACTTATTTTTTCATAAGTGTTAATTTATAGTAATACTAAACCAATTTAGATGAAATTGGTAAACTTATGTTATATTATAAAGAGGTCATAGACCAAGCTTACACTCCTTAATTGGATTAATAAACTGAAAATAGAAAGTTCTAAGTTACTAAGTAAATATTGTTTTGTATTTACACAGGTTATAACCAAGTTTAGGTCAATAATTAAATAATTTGAACAATTAGTGTATGTCTCTAATTCTAGTAAATTCTACATAAAATTTATCAAATGAAACAATATACATTTACAGTAAAGTTCCGCTATTAAGACCACTTTTGTTATTTAAAATTCATGCGATATTTGACTTATTTAGACCCAAATGCTTAATTTGTGAACAAAAGGGTCTCTATGATAAGACCGTTTCGCTATTAATACCAACGGTTTTGCTGGTCTTAATTTCTGCAATTTTCTGTACTTTAAAATCTGTACATTTTGCCCTTCAGGCCGCGAGATTCCAAATCCCGACGCGCTACCAACTGCGCTGTCGACCCGAGTTTTCACAATAATTAACAGCAATTTTGTCAATTGTGATAACAAAATTTGAAAAGTCGATTTTTATGTTTTTCAACTTTTAAATATTTTTCCGGTCCTAATTTATACAAACAACTGACTATTTCTTGCTGTATTGAAGAAACTGTACACGTTTGCCACAAAAGCATGTTATAAAAAATGTTATCTGTCGCAGAAGGAAATGAAGTTCTGATTTCTAGGAGCTGTCGTCTTAAAGATCAATAAACGTTTTATTACATAGTATGTCTGAGTGTTAAAGGCATAATATGTACCATAAAGTCGATCGATCCACAGGAAAAAAAGAAATTGTTATAATAATGCCAAGAGTATGTATTTTAATGGCTACATGTATTTGTTTCTTTGGAAATTTTATAAATGACTAAATGAAGTTTATTCTTAATTTAACAGATCATTGCACCATTGCAAAATTGCTAAGTACAAATGTAAATACCAAATAAAGTGACCACGGAGCTATATTATTGCAATAACAGTTATTGTATATTTTGGACAATATTTGTAGTACAAACATGTATTATTTACATAGGATATAAGCAATATAGTACAAATATTTCTTCTATAAATGAATTAATCAACGAAATTTATTCATGTCACGTACAAAATTAGAAATGAAGTAATCTTAACTACATTTTACAATATGCAAACATTTATAAAAGCTAACCATTCAGTGTATGGAGAATTTATAGCACAATATATAAAAGTGGAAAGGACTTGCTTGACTTGACTGTAGTTATGACTTGCGCTTGAATTTGATTAAAGTGAAGCAGAGTTGCGCAGATCATCAGCCCCACTCTCTCGTCCCATCCTATCTTGACTCAATGGCAAGACATAATCAAGTCGGCTGGAGATAGGTAGGATGCAGTAAATTGCCATCAGAGAAAAACAGTCTTTGCCGAGTCCTCGAAGTCTTTCACGTCACTTTCAAGTTGCTATTTATCCATAGCTTGGGGTCTGATCGTTAGCATTAGGGCGTGTTCACACGCCGATGGAACATGCATGTTGCACTTCTGGGACAGACCTCCTCCGAGACTCTTGTAGTGTAGGTGCTCAGTTGACGGGTATCGCCACTAGGACGCACTACATAGGGTTTGTCCTCGGAGAGGCTTTATACTGGCAGAAGAGACTTACGTACTTGACTCCCTATTCGCGAAACCGCTAGCCAGCGGCGGGGCTGAAATCAGAAGGTGACAAGCACACAGCACACGACACTAGGCACATCAACAAACCGATGGATATAAGTGAATATATAAATCCCATGAAAACATAATATTGATTTGAGAAGGAAAACATTTCGGTTCCTTGTTGAATGGTACACTTGTAAGTGGAAAAGAAACATAATGTACTCTAGTTATGTAAGCTGGTCACATTAAACATATAATGAAGTGTTAATAGAATTGAAAACTATCTCTTAATGTTTATATAGTTGTAACATGTTAGATGTACAGCATTATCATAGTTCAGAGGTTTACAAAGTTACTAGATGTATCAAAATACAACTATACCTCTTAACAATATACAGTAAAGGTAGCGCGCATGTTAGGGCTAGAATTTAAGCTCGCATACTCGCACAGTGCGAGGGATTTTAAAAATTGCAAGCGACTTTTATCTTAACTCGCAAATTATCTAGAGTAGAAAGCGACAAAAAATATTGCTGTTTAAACTGAGGGCTCAAATCAGCATTGAAACGGCCAAATAGATTGATGGTATTAATTAAAGATTCACCCTAAATATGTTCGATATTCTGTGTCTATCCCATAATAACGCCCTTGTTCTATCTACAGCTTAATATAGTGCTATGTTGTTTTTATATTGCATATATGAATAGTTACTATGCATGCTATTAAAGTTTGGAGAAAAGAATGCCAGTGATTTTGAGACTTTTGGCGATTTCGCCGAACGGCTTAAGTTATACTACAAATCGAAAACTATCGACGAAAATGCCTGACCAGTTTAACCTGCTGAGTGATACACATGTCTGTGATTTACAACGCAGTCAATTTCTAGGCGATAAAAGTAGTTCTGTCATCTGACTCGTCTGTTTAATGTAATGATACTGCGGTAATTCATGGTATTACTTGAAGTTTAAGTTGTTTTACAGTATTGTACCTTATTTATCATATTTAACTACACTAACGAATCTACAGAATTTGTATGCAAAGTGTACAGGGAAAATCTGCACCTCAATATTTTGTTAGGCAAGACGAGGAAAATTACCAGTAATACAGGGTAGAATAAACTCTTCGTCCTGCTCGATTCGTGCTTGAGTCTAATGTGTAAGAAGAATTCATTAGTAAGGTTTTGTTAGGTTTCAATGTGCACAAAAGTCTCTCTGTATTTCAATACTTTAATTTTCATTTTGAGTGATGAAATAAAATCGACTTGCAAATGTTTGAAAGTTCAATTTTTTGTTTAAATCGAGCCCTGACGCATGTACATTGTAGCTGTATCTTATAATTGACGAACATTTGTCGTGTGTTTTAAAAGGCTGTTTAATGTTTTATACTGTTTATTTAGTGATAAAATTATAAAACTAGACTGTAGTCCTTATAGTTTATAAGTGCACATTATATTAGGAAAGAAACCTCAATAATGTGATAGCTTTATCGTTGAATCACACTCGGTACACCTCGGTAAATTCTGCGATCGTATGTTTACGGAATCACTCAAGTGGTTTTCCGAAGAGTTAAATCATTGTTCTATATAAAATAAAAACTAAAGTATACACTTATAAAGTAAAATATGTAGAGTATGAAGTGTCCTAGCCGTTATTTCACGAAGATCGCTCGGATTTAGGGGAGTTAACAAGAATAAATAACTAATATTTTAATTACGGTTATCTCCCTTATAATTTAATTTTATAAGTTTGTTGTTTTCTTTCATCGCTGGTGTCCAATTCAAACGGTTGTCAGTACACTGAGGCTGATATATGGGAAGAAGCCAACTATGTTTCTAAGCTAATGTCAACAATACCAGGGTTCGTACAGACCTTGAGAAGTGCTTGAATTTTAAGTCCTACCTTGAAAAGTGCTTAAATACGATTTTGAGTGCTTAAAAATGCTTACTAAGCACTTTTAAGCACTCAAAATCGTTTTTAAGCATTAGTTATAATAATATTCAAGCACTATTGGGCCAAAAATAAGCACTTTTCAAGGTTGCAAAGTTTTCATTTGCAACCTTGAAAAGTGCTTATTTTTGGCCCAATGGTGCTTGAATGTTATTATAACTAATTTTAATTTTACGCTGGATAATGAAAGGAGATAGACTGAAAAGTTAGGGACGAAAAATATTACATTCAATCAGTCACATGAAATATAATGAATAATAGTCCTTGAATTTGGCACTTTTGTCCTTGAAAAGTGCTTGAAAAGTGCTTGAATTTTGTCACTAAAATTCTGTACGAACCCTGAATACGGGTATCTCACATCATGGATGAATATAGTCGAGACTAATCTCCTTTAGTAAGGTACATCTCGACTATTTTTCGACAGTCCCAACAAAGTCGACATAATGGGTGTCAGAAGAATACATGGAACTTGGACAGATACAATCCGAGGACACTAGCTCGTGGCGTGCTCTTGGTTTGTCACACTATAGTTGGAGTCAGCAAAGTACTTGCGTACCTTTTGGTCAATTTCTAGTTCTTCTGATCAACTGTCTGATTCAACCGTCTAATGAACTCGGGTTCATAAGGGCGGGAGACATAAACAATTAACATACGAAAAAAAACACGTCAGTAAAACTGATCACATGTAGGACACAAGTGATCACTCTGTATAAAACTGGCCCGCTCCGTGGCTCAGAGCGCACAACCATAGGAGCTCATGTTGAAGCTATCTTAGTATACTAACGCAGCATGCGTCAACCGTATCTATAACTTTAAAGTAGTTTATTTTTCGTTTAAGATGAATTAAGAAATAACTGTTTAAAGTTTTGGACACTAAGCTTTAATTTCGTACTTTTGTTTGTAAGTGTTTGTATTCTGAATAAAAGTGAAAAAACAATTACATTGTATTTGTCATACTTTCACCAAGAACCTAGGTAACACTTAATCTCTAAAAACAATCAGGAGTTCAACAGGTTTCAATTAACTGTATGAAATTTCCTCAAGCTTTTTGACTTTGATGATTAGAAAATAAAAGCACACAGTCAAGTAATATATACACTTATAAATCATAACAAGAAATGTCTTTACAAAATACAAAATGCGTAGAATTAGAAGAAATCTCTCCTTATATCTACCCAAAGACAAGCATAATAAATCAAAATGAATTACATGTAACGAAAAATCTTCATGAGAACTTAAGACGTTTTCATGATAGTAAGCACGCTAAATAATTGCATTTTACATAAACCTTTCTTGTAAGCAATTCAGAGCCGATCATTTTTTCCAGGAACGCTACAAACGCTTTCAACGTTACTGTAATCAAAATGCGCAAACAACTTCTATTTATTCCCTGTCTTTTTTACCTACAGTTGACCTTTCTGCTCTCCACGATCAGATGCTAGTTTACTGAGTTTATGACACTTGACATACATATAGTTGAATGGTAAATTACCGGTGACTTAAAGTTACTGCGAAAAGTTAGCTTCATGGCGGAGACGAGTCCATTCACGCACCCCTTTTTTACTTTTTAACGACCATTTTCTTGTCATGGTACCTAAAATGAATTGTTTTGATTGCTTTAAGGCAACCGGTGTCGACTACAAAATGCTCAAATCTTGATGATTGTATACATCGCCGTCCAGGAACGGCGATAATTAAGTCATTTACTGATTATTAGGATATTGTTCCGAGGCGATCTTGCATAGGGTTACACACCACTAAATGTTCACCGGAAGTGGTAATTTGCCGGAAATAGAAAGTGTGACATGCAGCATATTCATTTTTTGAGAGTACCTGGTGTCCTCATTCGGTGTGCTTTTTGTATTGAAGAGTATGTATGTCTATGGCAATGCTTTTCCTATGAAACTAAGCAAAAAATCAATGGATCTACTTTGTTTGCTAGCGAAGAGTGGTTAAAACGGGAGGTAACTCTGTGCGGCTTGTGAATAATGAAAAACATAGATGTTTTCATGATAGGAACTTTCAATCGAATTTTATTTTCTTATAAGTATCGTTACTTTTTTCTAATACTGACCATTTCGTGCGGAATAGATAGATCTATATGGTTTGGGGTATTGAAAATGAAACTTTCATATACAACAAAGAAGAATATTTTAGTGGTATGTAACCTAAAGGGGAAACTACTCTCAACAAGTCATTGATCAGTTCAAGAGTTACTGTTCGTGACCCAAGTAAAGCTAGGTTTGGTACGCTGACCCCGTAAAATGATCCTACTCGTAAATGTTTTGGCACGGTAGAAGACGATTCTACAAATATTAATAATTTTTACAGTCAGATCTCTCTCTAAAAATGTTTACGCACAACTTTGACACGTCTGTTTATCACATGTAACTTGGTACAAATATATCATTCAATTTCATTATATTTAATACTTTATGTAATAAGTTCATGTTGAATTTAATAGCTTTGGGTAGGATGTTATAAGTTTACGTTTATACACTTCTTATCAGACAAGAAATTTGTATATATCTTAAACTAGGATAAAATATCTTTGTCTTTGTAAGACATCAACAAATAAAACTATCATTCATTTAAACTAGTAACAAGAAACTGTGTTTGTCTTGTATTAAAACAGTTTTATTTTGAAGTTGTTTATGAGACAAGTGCTTTGTCATATATATAATACAATTTAACTAACATTTTGAAATTTAATATAAATACATGTGAAATGAATTCTCTTCTCCTTACAGTTCAAATATTCGAAAATCATACTTTTAATTATTATAAAACGAGTAAAAGGACAACACAATTTTCCTATCAAACAGTTTATGACTGGCGGCAGAACTGTTAGTAGAAAATACCAACTAGACAACTATGATAACATTAATTGATGTTCTATTATAGAGTGATTTTATTAGCTGGACCGTGACAGGTTGGAAGAGTCCAATGATAACATTGACAATATGTATATCCGATAAGTACTACATTGAAAATAAATTCGAACTATATTATCTCAAGTATATATGCATTCAAAGAACATCTTCCAAAAAAGCGAAACCATCTGGTCACATATGTCCAATTACAAATAAAATCATTGTCATTGTCATTGTCAATTCAACAATGGCTGGTTACACAAGTTGTGTTACCTTTTTGTAGGAATGTTCCAAAATCCTAAAAATACTAAAGTACAGTCACGGCTCAACGGGTAAAATCAGACTATATCACATGATATTTTTATACGCTTACCAAATGTGATTGTTTCTCAAAACACATCACACTACGAGGTATTATAACCATAAGGTTTAAAATTGCGAGTCACTGCCTTCATAAAATATTACAGGCCAAAGTAAAGACTATTTAAAAACACAAAGAACTTTTTGAATCTGTATCATCATATGCGATACTTAACTTTTTGAAAGAAATAAATGTTTATAATAAGATATAGAGCTTTACATCATTAATTTCGTTTAAATTAATAGTATCATTGATTGCTTTCGGCGCGATATGACCTTTTTGTGTTAGTGCGCCGTAAAACCCAAACAAACAAACTATTTAAAAACAAATCGATTGTCGTGTAAGCTGATCCGACACTCAAGGACAAATTAGAAAATTACCTGTATTAGCTGCAATACATATAATACATGATGCATGTAATAAAAGCCTCCCAGCTAGCTCAGTTGAGAGCACGCAAATCAACTGATCGGAGGTCGTATATAGGTTCGATTCCCGGGCGGGATATACTTTCGTGGAGCTTGGTCATAAAACTTTTCTACGGCCATTCTCCCTCCTACCAATGAATTCTTAATCATGTAGAGCAGTTGTCAGTCACTGACGAAAGTATGCGCTTAGTAGTTGATTAACAGCTAAATCCAGAGATTTAGCCTTTCCAGGAGGAGTGAGTAAGTTGACATACCGCCGTTATATGATCTACACAATGTGTTGCAACGGCATTAAATCCAACAAAAACAAACAAACAAATGTAATAGAAATGACACAAGTACAAATATATGTAATCATGAACAGTACTTACAGTCCACGGTTGGCGTGCTAGCAAATCTAACTGTCGTTGTTACAGACTGTACTCTTGGTTTCTTCGTTTCACATTTACTATCAGACTCTGACAACCATGCTTGATATGCATCGATGTTTGCTAACATGTGAAGAAACTTCATCTGTTTCTTGGTCTCTCTGACCATCTCTGACGATATTTATAAGTCACTTATATTTAACGCAAAATAATAAAATATCGTCTATTTATGTCTAAGATCCTAAACCAAATGCGTCTAAATGACTTGTACATTTGTAGTAAGAAATTTAAATCATAACTTGTTTTATGTTTTGGTTGATATCACTAAGCACCGATAAGAACAACTTTCAACTACATTATGCATGTCTACTTGTTACTTTATTTGACTATATTTCCATCTTGCCCAAGCTCGTCTTAGATATGAATCAAGGAGAGTTTATCAAACATATACTCAAGTTACATTAAGCTATACTCCAATATAACGTCAACTGCGAAATTAAATTATAATTTAAGTAAGACATGCGTTAGGGAAAGCGAAAATACGTATTGAAATTTGAAGATTTACGGCTCATAGCTTCAGTAATAACGTTCTGAAAGTAAACATTCTAACTATGCGGTTATCAGCCTAATCTAGCTATCCACGCTTTCAAAACTTTCTCCTAAACAAAACTAAATCTCCTACCAACAATATTAATCAACTCTTTTTATTTCTTATCGATGTCCAAGTTAGTTGAATAGTCGACGAACATAAGGTACTTTATATCAACGTTCACAACGCTTCATAGAATATTCATTTATTATTATAGTGAACATTAGGAAAAGCATGTAATACAATCTGTGTTAGGGTCATTAATTACCACTAAGGGTGTAACAATACGGTAAAACCCGTATTGCAATACATGTACAATACCCACCAAAAGTTTGGAGACAATTTCACTTTGTAGGCCTACTGAATAGCTTTTATCTAAAATTTGATGACTGTTCATTTTATAATGGCTTTTAGTTTTGCTGTGTTTTGGTAATCATTATGAATATAACTGAGACTACAAAAATAGCATGAAAGCTATGATATGGAAAATAAATACAATAAACATGGTTTTGGGGGCTTAAGGATGTCAGATGCTGAATCTTATAAATGAGTTGCATTCATAAAATTTGTTTTCATTTTATCAAAAGCCTTACTTAAATATTTGAAAATAATGATTCTACAAAAATAATCATCAAAATTCAAGTATTGAAGTTAATAATTTTTGTCTCCAAACTTTTGAAGGTAACTGTATATTGCAGTGTGTACAGTATTACCTCTACAGAACAAATCCTCTTCACAACAACGGCTTTTGGTATTTCCCATAGGTGTTATTTGATTGAATTTAACATATACTGAACAACCAGCTCTAAACAGCAACACACTTTAGTCCCTCACAGTGGGTGTTGTCAAGAGAGGTTGTACTGTATTGGTTTTATTGCATGAATCAATGCATGTACATTGCATTCGTTACCCGCATTTGTGTGTTTTTAAATGATCTCTTATTCAGTTACTTGCATGACTTGAGTAAAATTGACTATATGTTAGAAAAATGCATACTTTGAAACGGACTTTCGAAGAGAACTATTCTCTCATTTGACGAAATGTCTAACATTTTTACCATAATATCTTTATTTCAAGTTCTCAACACATCTTTATATTTATTCAAATATTTAAATTTCAGATTCTGATAAAAACAATTAGTACGGCACATAACTACAAAACCGGTTCAGAGAAAAATGAACTGGTTAAATCCGGTAGAATTCGTATGCAATATTAACCGGTTTATCGGTTAACCGTTACACCTCTAATTACCGCACATTCGACATACTACACATTTTACTTTAAAGGCCTCTAAGATTACAAGTGTATAGTTCTATTACATTAACCTGTCACAACTTAAATAATTACACGGTCACTGATTCTGTTATTTTTAACCCCTTTCGAACTTGTTATTTCCCCGATATTCAAAATTGTCGCATATATAGTTAGATTGTCAATAATTAATATGGATTGGTGACTCAATGGTTAAAAAGAGCTTAAATAATAACACATTCAGTGACCGTGTAATTATTCAAGTTGTGACAGGTTAATGTAACAGAACTATAACTGTTAACTTGTATTTTAAACATTAAGTAAATGGACAAACTATATAATAATGTATATTTAGACAAAGCAACGGTAATATTTATAATACTATAAATACTCTTCTAAATTGAAATATATATATATTATATAACGTCTATATATATCGGCGAGAAATGACCTTTCTGAGTTGGTGCGCGGTAAAACCCAAACAAACAAACAGGAATATATTTATAAAATTCTACGACCATTATCCCTCCAACTACTGGTTCTAAATCATGTATGGCAGTAACAATGCATTAATCTTGACATCTATTGTTTGAAGAAATGAATACGTTAATCTTATGTTCATTAATGCGTAAATTCAAATAAGTTTTTAAACAATTAACATTTATTAAGATAAGAAGTTGTTATGGCCCTCTATTTCCATGTAATAATTAAATTAGTTCGATAATTTCAAATAATTATTAGATAACGTCTTTTAATTCCAAAGAGACAGTGATATGTCGTGCGAATAAAACATTGGAAATGAGTATCACTTCTGAAGCGTATAATTCATCGTAGAGTGACAATTCAATTAATTCGGGCGTTAGCTTACCATCAAAACTATAATGTGAAGTCTGTAATGGTAAAAGACAAGTGTTGGGTCACAATTTTCCTGTCTGTCAACCCGTTGTCGACCCTATATCTGGATGACAATCGATAACTATAGGACAAAGACGCAGGCGGAAACAGTGTACAATATTTAAATACGGACATTTATATCCAAGCGTTGCTGGAGTAGTTCACGAGTAGCATTTGTCCGAGAATAATTCATACTAGCAGATAATACGTGTGAGATATCAAAAACCAATAAAAAATAAATAAGTGAATACGAAAAACTGAAATTTATAATTTTACTTAAGTTTAGATTAATTTCAAACATCAATTTTATAGAAGAAAGAACTACGGCGGCAGATATTCAGATATTATTCTAACAGTCTAAATACACAATTGATAATGTAACTGAGAAGATTGAAGATCTTCAAAGAAGGGAATTATTGAGAAAATAATGTGTAAAATAAACAAATTTTTATTTATTGGAACCATTCGGACTTAAAGTTGTGTAGAAAAATGGCAAAAATATGGTTATACTTTATTTGGATGGATTTATCATTTGGTAAGTTAAATGATAATTATTAAAATTGTACTATTTTTCAGATTTTGTTAATTTTTATATCAATTCATTTTGATTTTATAGTAGCAGTATTTGTCAGCTTGTAGGATAAGCACTTATTGAGCAGTACCCTCGTGCTCGACTACCGCCACGGAATCTGCTCATTTAACCCAACAAGATTTTACATTCGCTTAATGTAAATAAGCACATAGTAAAGCTACAGTCCCATAAACAAAACAATAGCCGTGAGGGCACCGTACGGGCGCCGTGCGATCAAGCTCCTCAATTACTCGTACGAACTCTTGCGTACCCGTACAGACTGTTACGTTTTTACCAGTGTCCGTGAGATGAGCCATGGATACACATATCCGTTTAAAAGTCAAATCGTAAACACAATTATGGCCGAGTATGGATTAAACTTGCATATCTTCCAGCTACGGCTCCGTACGGGTGTGTTGTTTTGTTCCATTTGCGTACACCGTCACCTTAATACGCAAGGCTTCCCACGACCTACGGCTGTCTGCACGTACGGGTCCGCAACAAGCCACGATTTTATGGGACTGAGACATTAAATTTGTTTGTCAGGTTTCAATAAAAATAGCACAAGTCTTTCAAGGGATATATAAATACCAGTATCACAATGACCAGATAAAAAATGAATTGCTGTAAAACCAGTGAATGCACAAAAGAATGACATAGACACTATAAAATGTATGAAATGTGTCGTTTAAATAACTATAACCAGTACAACTAGTAACAATTTGGAGTCAATTTTGCCAACAATTCATTCTATTTATTCGAGAGACAATCCCAAATTAACGTCAATGATTATATGTGAATTTAATTAAGGTTAAACAACGAAGTACATATCTTTCCTTTTAAACAGTTAACAACATTATGTTCTGATTATTTGATACAATCAAGTCTTTAGAATCTTTATAATTATTATTATACATTATACTTGGCTAATGAATGTTCTTACTGTAAAATGCAACATGTTGCATTCATCATTATTTAAAGAAAAATGATCTGATCAGTTGTTTAAATGTCTTTAAATCATTGACATCAAAATGACACTGAGAAGTCCTATTTTACATTGACGTCAAACGACACAAAATGAGCCCTATCTTACGTTGACATAAAAACTATGCTAAATGAACCCTTTCTTCCATTGACATCAAAACGACACTTAATGATCCCTAACTTACATTGACATAAAAACGGCGCTAAATGAACCCTTTCTTCCATTGACATCAAAACGACGCTAAATGATCCCAAACTTACATTGACATAAAACGGCGCTAAATGAACCCTTTCTTCCATTGACATCAAAACGACGCTAAATGATCCCTAACTTACATTGACATAAAACGGCGCTAAATGAACCCTTTCTTCCATTGACATCAAAACGACACTTAATGATCCCTAACTTCCATTGACATAAAAACGGCGCTAAATGAACCCTTTCTTCCATTGACATCAAAACGACGCTAAATGATCCCTAACTTACATTGACATAAAAACGGCGCTAAATAAACCCTTTTTTCCATTGACATCAAAACGACGCTAAATGATCCCTAACTTACATTGACATAAAAACGGCGCTAAATGAACCCTTTCTTCCATTGACATCAAAACGACGCTAAATGAGCCCTATCTTACATTGACATCAAAACAACGCTAAATGAACCCTTTCTTCCATTGACATCAAAACGACGCTAAATGATCCTTAACTTACATTGACATAAAACGGCGCTAAATGAACCGTTTCTTCCATTGACATCAAAACGACGCTAACTGATCCTTAACTTACATTGACGTAAAACGGCGCTAAATGAACCATTTCTTCCAATCACATCAAAACGACGCTAAATTATCCCTAACTTACATTGACATAAAAACGGTACTAAATAAGCCCTAACTTACATTGACATTAAAACGATGCTAAATGAACCCTTTCTTCCATTAACATTAAAACGGTACTAAATAAGCCCTATCTTACATTGACATTAAAACGGTACTAAATAAGCCCTATCTTACATTGACATTAAAACGGTACTAAATAAGCCCTATCTTACATTGACATTAAAACGGTACTAAATAAGCCCTATCTTACATTGACATCAAAACGGTACTAAATAAGCCCTATCTTGCATTGACATCAAAACAACGCTAAATGAGCCCTATCTTAAATGGACATTAAAACGACGCTAAATGAACCACATCTTTAATTGTATTCAAAACGACTTTAAATGAGCCCTATCTTACTTTGACATCAAAACGACGCTAAATGAGCCTATCTACATTGACATTAAAACGACGCTAAATGAGCCCTATCTTACATTGACATCAAAACGACGCTAAAGAAGCCCTATCTTACATATACATCAAAACATCTCACACACAACCTCGGACATACACCAACACACACCTTCGCGCTAACACGCACCCTACCCCCACACACGCAGTATTTTTTGTTTGACTTATTTCGCAGATCACAATATTTTTTTTAATAAACATACAGTAGTTAATAAAATTATTGACTCGATTTTGTTTAAGTGTTAGATTTTGGTTATAAAGCCTTATAATATTATTCCGACGATAAATTTAGGAAATAGATGGTTCTCCTTTATTGAGACATAAAGTAATTTCCTAACGTGACATTTTGAAATACTTTTTTTATTTTCACAACTATTTCGTTCAAACGTAATATTATTTCTAGTAGATGGCAATTTTCGGCTATTTACTCGTCTATCGATCTAATATTTAAAGAAAGAACAGTTACTATGGCTCAAGCGTGTCTCCGGTGCCTCTTACCGGCACGATACCACTGAAGTGTCCACAAGGGTCCGAAAGTGATTGCACGATGTGCTTATGGTGCTTGTATGGCGAGTTTTATGTTTATAGAACTGGAACGTTATTTTCAAGAATAAACTATAAAATAAACACAAGACAAATAGTTTTTATTATTGTTTTGCCTGTCTCAGATTGTTCTTATAATTGAACTTAACTTGGATTATTTAGCCCTTTTAACAGGACGATACAAGTGAAATTTATGATGACATTTATAGTCGTTATAATAGATTTCCATTTTTTTTTCTCCATTGTTTCTGTAGGTTTCATTTCATAGACATGTCATAAATCCATTTACCAGGCGGAAAAAGCAAAGATCATGTTAGAATGTCATTTACATATAATTATTGTCTTGATTGGAAATGTTTCATGAGCCATAGGAATGCTGGCATAGTAGACTAAGATTAGATTCTTTTATTCCTCCAAAATGGAGAGCAAAACATATATACAGTAAATTAGGAGTGTAACAATATGGTAAAAACCGTATTGTAATATATTGCAATACACGAAACCCGTATTGCAATATATTGCAATTTATTGCAATACATATTGTTCTTTGCGCATACATGCATAGCATAAATTAATGCACGTGCATCAACATTGTACATAGATATTTGTATTTTCAAATGATCTACACGTATTACGCAAATGTTTGAATAAGTTAGAAAAAAGATTTTGAATGGACTTTCTAGGATATTTATTCTTTCACTTTACGAAAAATATTTCAAGTTTCCGAACACATTTTAACATTAATTCAAACATTTAAAATTCAGACTCTGATAAAAACAATCAGTATGGAACATAACTAGAAAAACCAGTTCAGAGAAAAACGAACCGGTTAAAAACCGTCAGAAGTCGTATTGCAATATTAACCGGTATATCGGTTAACCGTTACACCCCTACATTAAATACAATTTTAGAAGTATGTATATATACAATCAAACATAAAACATAATTAAACAAAAAGAAGAATACACAAAAATACCACCAACACAAGTATATATATATACAATCAAACATAAAACATAATTAAACAAAAAGGAAGAATACACAAAAATACCACCAACACAAGTATATATATATACAATCAAACATAAAACATAATTAAACAAAAAGAAGAATACACAAAAATACCACCAACACAAGTGTATATATATATACAATCAAACATAAAACATAATTAAACAAAAAGAAGAATACACAAAAATACCACCAACACAAGTACATAGACATACATATACAGGTCGTCCACGTAAATATTGCGTATACACACATTGCCGGTTTCATTACACGCTAATATTTAGGGCGATTTTTTTTTAATGGTATAGTTAGTTTACACTTATTTAATAAACACATTATTGTATAGAATTTATAATGTGCATATACACTAATTAAAATAATTGTAAAATATCAAAGTGATATGTTTAAATCAGTGAAAATGCTTTAGTCTGTTAATGCATCAGCTTATTCACCCATTTAGAGGACAAGTCCATTGTTTAAAGTACAAAAACACGCATGACCTAAAATACGACCTGTAGCTATTCTCTTCCCGTAGATGATGCCTTATCGAAACAAATAATAAGACAACAAAATGGAAACATGGTAAATTAAAGTGACATGGACCTTTGAAGTAATAATTAGACTGATAGCAAACAAAGAGCGCTTGCAACTGCTAAATTAGTCAATAAAGTACTATTGTTTTCAATCGCGAGTCGCAAAATCATTTGGCACTGATAGATAGGCGGTTTATGTATCAGTTCCCCGTATTGCTTATATCCAATACAGCGTATTAGTATGTCGGTCCAGTTGAGAAAAGCGTCTAAAAAAGTGGTTCGCTGTACTCATAGGTATATCAGCAATATTTTGATGGTTTTTGATAGAAAAAATTGTGCTCTTTACGAATCTGCCAGGTGATTTTTCAAATTTTTGGGCAGGATGATGCTATTGGCCAAAAACCGATGACGTCACTAATTTCTAAAAAATCGCCTTTAAACTTTAAAAACGAATTGCGCGCTTATTTGTCATGTTTCGAACAAATAAATTTGGTTGTAAATTATGATATGCTTCGACTCTAAGATTTTGTAAGTGTTTTGAAAATAATCGGGTACTGGAAGCACTGATCATCAAAACAAGTGATTACGTCACATATTTACCATTTTCCGAGATATAAGTTTCAAACGTCAATAATTCTATGTTCTTAATTTTTTCTTTAAAAATCAAATGCACGGAGGTTTTGACCATACCATGAAGATAAAAAATATAAATTAGAAAAATTCTTGATGATAAAACATAAGCAAATACCAGCTCCCTAACCAGCCCTTACCAGTCACAGTTTTGTGTATAGCCATGCAAAAACCATCAAAATATTGCTGATATACCGATGAGTACAGCGAACCACTTTTTTAGCCTTGGGCCGACATACTATATCAGTGCGTCCCAAAGCTTGGACTGATCAAGAGCAGCACAGAAACATATACGGTGCAGTATTATATTGTCCGTATGTAGTAAACATTGTGCAAATTGCCGGATGTACAATCTTGATACCCACATGGCACATGTGCGTATCAACTTCCTGCACACATGAGCAAGAGATTTCCATTTTCCACAGTCTAACTACATAATTGATCACTTAATGCAATGTGTCATATTGATATGCATGAAGATTAATGTCTTATTTCTATATTTTCAATACCGACATTGAAATCGAGTACGATTTAATGAGAGCTAGTAGAAATTTATCAATACAAGCCTCACCTGGGCTGGTTAGGCCCATCCACGAAAATCCGACTATAATGTCGATTTTCTTCCATAATCAGGAATATGCAGAATTGTTTGGTCTAGTGAAATGATAACTCAGAAATGATTATAGACAAAGGCACAAGAAAACTAGGTGGGATGACTGCCGTCATGTGTTATATAGTTTGTTTGACAGGGTGTTAAACCTAATAAAATACAGACATTAGTCATTGAGCTTTCTTGGTTAGAGAAACTTAAATCTAGAGAAATGAATTACGACATTCCATTTTAAAACTTACAAAAAATCACTTACGCAAACACAAATAAAAGTAAATTAATGTAGTTAAACGCCCATTATTAAGCGAAACGTTGAAGCGTTGCGCTATGTATGTAATCAGTTTTGATAATATCGCTGCAAGTGGAACTTTTCGTATGTTACTGCCTAATTACTGTACAACTCACTTTTCTCATGGGGACCGCCATTGAAATCAATGACGGTCAGACTAAAAGGTGTGCGTACTTTTTTGACAATATTGCTTGACACAAAGTTTTAGGTTACATCTGTTACATCTGGTGTGTTTTGTAAACATTTTATGAATTTGGTTTTTGCATTTATATTTATAATACGTTTATAATGAGTTTCTCCTAGAAATTTTAAAATATCTTCTCATCTAAACAGCGGTTTAAACTAAAACATGTACAAACGATCTTCACGGTCTCTGTATGCGCTTGCATAGATAACTTTTGGGAACTGTCTAAATCACTGACGAAGACACTGACACCATATACATTTGTACACCATAAACAAAGAATGCTTATCCGACCATTATCGATTATAATCCTATTACATATTGTATAGTGCGTACAAGTTGACCCCGACCTGACCTTTATGCAAGAATATTAATTACATTGAATACGAAGGTAAATACGTAACGAGCCGAAGCATATTGTAGGCGTGGTATTGATTTTCGCCGGGATACGTGTAAATGATAATTAGATGCAAATGTGAAAGGTAAGGTCGGGTTCAATGCGTACGCACTATACATTTATATAAGTGTTTATGTTTTAGTAATCATACTTAAATGCTTTAATTAGCGGCTAATGAGCAATATTTTTTAAGAATTTTAATGTCTCGTTTGCAGATAGTCACATGCTAAAGAAGTATTTTCATGTTATCATTTTTTTGCACTCTTTGATGTATTGCCCCAGCATTTCTTGTACCTGTATGTTCTAGTGTATTTAGTTTAATACCATACTCTGAAACTTTAACAATATTTTAACCGATAAGAATATCACCTTCATTTTACATTTTATTTTATTTTGTTCTTTTATGGGCAATGTTTTAGTTTAGTTTTTATGTTGTGTTCTAGCTCGCGTGAGTATATCTCATTGTCTCAGTTAGAAACAATCATACTTTTTTGAATTATTTCTGGGTAAGTTAATGGCACTTAAAGTTTTCCGTTTCTGGGAAGGTTTAGCAATGAAGCTTATAAAATAATAACACTTAAAAACGCTTTGATGTGACTTTTTTATTGTTTAATTCGATCTCACTTTTTAATAAACTCTTCACATAAATGTATTTTATTTCATTTAACCACACGTCTCTGACCTATAAGACTAGCTCACGCAGAATTAACTATTTATACATTGTTGTGATTATCGCTATTCCTGAAAAAAATATGTGTTTCATAGTTTTTGCAAAACGTATATAACTGACGTTGGAAATTTGATGCGGAGCAAAAAGTATGCACCTTTCTACTTAGCCTCGCGTAAGTATCATGGAAATCTGACAATAATTTAAATACTTACAGCTCTTTAAAACTCTAAGTCGACGCCGACTGTTCGTTGTCGTAGCATTAATGATGTCATAATCACGTGGTGAAGCCACCTTGTTTACAATGTCAACAAAAATTAGACATGCTTTTCCAGATTTTTTGTTGACACAAAGTTGATAAGTTTATCTCAATTAAAGCGCAGCCTTTCACTCTGTTTCATTTCGACAGGAAATATTTGCAGTCAAATAATTAATTTGTATCAAAACGAAACATGACGTGAAACAATTTAATACAATTGTTGCATTTCAATGCGTTGGACGCTGAAAGTTAAAACGATTACCAAGACATGGGGAACTGACTAGGAACAATTTGTATAAAAAAATGTTTTTCAATTTGAACAAAGTCTGCAACCTTACGCGTATTTCGAAGCCTTGTGTTTTTTTCTTTAAAACTAGTTCAGCTTAGTACAAGATTCTAGTTAGTGTCTTTCGTGTGTGTTTTTTAATATTTCTAAAAAAACCACTGTCACTCAATTAAGACTCTTCTAATTTTTGAATACGAATACAAATTATTATGACGAGGGTTACATGAATTAAAATACTTTATTCTTACCATTTTTAAAACGTATTTAACTTCAAATAATGAGTGGCAATTATACGTTTAAACAAAAGTTTACGTAAGTTGCGATGTTTAGCGTTAGTGATGCGACGTTTAGCGACGCTACACTGCTGTTTTTATTTTTATTTTTGGTTTTACTGCATCTTATATCATCTGATACAACACTTGCACTCCTATTTTGTCGCTACTATAAGGTTTTTACTTGCTTATATCCACGGCGAATTTTTAATAGAGAGTGTAACGATTTGTGTTGAACTGAATGATGAAACAACTTTTGAAAACAGCTAATGAAAGAATAATAACGAAGACTATATCCTCCGAGGTCCTAATTTCGTCTATGTCCTAATTTCGTCACCCCACCTTAAAAACATAAGGCATATAGCAGTAATAAAATCTAGGTAATAATTCACTAAAATAAGCTTATATTCTCGTTTTTTTTGCTCGAAATCTAAACGTAGGGCGGAGCTACATTGTGGGCGGAGCCAAACCTGCACTGATTGTGATTTTACACTACTAGTAAACATGTCAATATTTAAAATGGCGGAATTTCGATGATTTTTGTCATAAAATTGTTGAAGAAACAACACAGATTGGAGGTAAAAGATCTAAATATTGCATATAAATAAAAACAACGGAGATTTGGTTCACATAAATGAAGAAACACTTATTTTTATTTTGCATTGTTGAATTTAGGACCTGCTACAACAGTCGTCTGCATTTATACCTTGCCCCATAACATTCTGTTTACTAACGTTAATGGACAGAATAAACCTTAGAAAAGTTGATAGAATTATAGCTATATGATCCATTTACATATTTTACAAATAAAAAGTCAGTAATTACAAATTAAACATTGTATTCATTCATTTCATTAAGGTGACGAAATATGGTCTCCCTAGTATATCTATAATTGTATTGTACAATTGTAAAGTTCCGCCATTAAGACCATTTTTTGTTATTTCAAAATCATGCAATTTTTGACAATTATTAAGACCCAAATGCTTAATTTGTGAACAAAAGGGTCTCTATAATAAGACCGGTCCGCTATTAAGACCACCGATTTTGCTGGTCTTAATAGCGGAACTTTACTGTATTCATTTTCTATAATGATGTTACTCATTCACTTTGATGAATAACTTCCAAATAATATCAAATAGTTTTTACAAATACACTTTCTGTTATAATAAACGTTTATTTCATTATGAAATTGCTTTATGTACTTAATTATTTAGCTTTATCACAGATTCAGTTATATTAATGAGATTGTATAATCAAGACACATTTATATAATGTGACGTTTGCATGATTTCTAATCCTAAAACGGATGAAACACGAAACTGTACTACCCCAATCTAATCAATAGTAAAAACACAAATAACAACGTTTTTAGAACAAAATTATTTCATTTCTTATTAAGTAAATTGCAAATTTGCAATGTTTCTAACCAGAATTACATTTAATTGTCAATACATGTATAACGGTTTGTTTTGCCTCAATATCGTTTAGCAATTTTTAAGGAAAGGAAAGCTATTATTTCAGCCAATTAAATACCAGTAAAATTTGGGTAAAATAATGATAACTGTATAGTTTGACAACGTTAAGGACTATGTAATTTACGAATGTCCTTCATGACTTTAAAATAGGTGTGGTTGCAATAATTGAAATTTACAAATAATTTTTATAAATTTCAGTTTTCATTTTAATCCTAATGAAATAAATAAGTAAGTTTAATAGAAAAATATCAAAGAAGTGGTTTAGTAATATTTATTTGTTTTGAAAAAAGTGAGTTTAAACATGTAAACTTTTGTGCAAGTTTACATGAAGTACAGTGAAAACAGTTAAAATAAAATATTCCAATCAGATTGTGTACACCCCCGTACAGATGCACTAAGAGTTAAAAATACAAAATAATTCATACATTGTCTGAAATCAGTATAATAAAATATCTCTATATACTAAATTTTATAAATTTCAACATGTCGAAAATATAACTTTACACAAAAGAAGTAGTACAAACAAAAAGTACGGTGTCCAATAATGGACACAGGTAATGAAAGGTACACACTTAAAATAGGTATAATTCACTAATGTCATTATTGAACGGCCTGTTAGCGGAAAACGTTTCAGACAAACAGAAAACGGTTTAAGTATATAGTACGCGAGTATGAAACAACCTGAAACAAAATAGTTCCAGTATATTGTGCAAATTAGTAACTGCCATTACAACGAAGATGGCGGTGTTACTCCTGTTGATTTAGATCAATAAATTTACACAAAAAAGTAAACAAGAAAACAATTTCTCCTCTCCGAATTCTTCTAATAAATTGAAGTAAAGATTCTTTTGTCCGCTATCTTTAAACGTTCGCGCTTCAACGGATCGTTCACTTAGCCGTTCATAACGGTAACGGTGATTGACTAACGTTAAATGCTTACTGAACGCAGGGCTGATAAAGAACTGGGACTGTTTCATAACAATCTTACGTAAGATAGCAAACTTTCCGAAATACTTACTTACGTTGACCTTAGTTTACGATGAGAGCATTTCAAAGACGCACTCGAAACTTAAAACCTTTGCTTCTATACGATCTGACTTAAGTCAACGTCAAGTAGTGAAGCCCTCAAATTTTGGTCACATGATTTGTTATCAACAATACATTATAAACTGCAAAGCATTTAAAGAAAAAAATATGTTCCACAAACTTCAACGAACAATTTCACAAACGGAGATTAGAAGCTCTCGAAGAAAATGCACGAGGGCTATACCGAGCCACCGTACTCTTGATTTTTCAATACACGGCCAATTTAAACAAAGATGGTATGACACAATAAATGGTCATCTGCTAACAAAACATCGACCAATTTAAGACGGAACCGATGGATGTCAAAATGAAGTAATAAGGCACAAAAAAGTTCCCACGTGGCGTCAAATAAATACCTTAAAACAATAAATCATCCAATCTACAGACATATATAGTAATAACTTCATAAAAAATAAACCATTCTTAAGACATTTCATCGAAATCTTACAATCTTTATATAGAAGTTCAGTTTGCGTATGTACACACGTTTTTGTGATTAGCCCCTGACTTCCGCAAAGATGTGTAATGAATAAGTTTTTTATACACACAAAATGGACGCCAACATTTTGATTACAGAGCCCACTTATTTGTTTGTTCATATATGTAAATTCAGTCACAGATATAGAAAATGTAAGCCTCAGTGCATCTAGAGTAATATTAGTGCATTCAATATCTGCATATGTATTCTGAATTTGTTCGCTAGAATAAAAGGAAACTTGCACAGAAAATAACGTATTTATTTCTGTATTCACAGGTGATGTAAAGTACCTACGATAACATTGCCTGGTCCAAAAGATTTCAGGCAAGAGGGATGATTAAACAATATGATATTTTTAGCACTGCATTCACCCTAACCAACTTTTTGAGGGCCGGTACTTAAAGGTACCTTTCTGTAATTTCAACAATTACATAGTCCTTAACCTGAGCTTGACCTTTATGCAGTACTAATACGTACTTAATAACAAAACGTGTTTGAGTAAACATTAAAAATGAAACAATCCATTTCAGAGGTAAGCAGTATTGAAAATAAATGTTGTACAATTCATTTTAACAGAATACAGTTTTCATGATGCACGGGAATATATGAACAATGGTTTGAACTTCTGAACGACCAATGAAAGTTAACCAAATTCCAATTTGATGGAAAAGCTTTATACGCATTATTATTGATTGAAACGATCACCTGATTAAAATAACTATAAATAGACGGGTAAACAACGTCATATATGGTTTGATCATACTAGATACGAACGCGTATGACGTCATATATATAGCGTGGCTTTATTTCGTATTTAAATTGAATAATGCTCTATATTTACGGTTAAAAATTCAGAGATTCAGAGATACACGTGTAAAGAGATAAATGATTACATATTCATGTTGGTCAATTTTCTTTATTTTTACTAATGCAACAATCTTCAACATCTTTGCATTTCGACATTTTGAAATTATAGGCGTTAAAATTATTTAGCAACCTAGTAGTTGATCAAACGTCTACTAAAATGTGTGTGTGTGTTTGTCTAAAATTAGAAATATCAGTTTGCCCGTACAGATCGTCCTCGTAAACATTGCGTATGTAAACACAGCCTGTTTCATTACACACCAATATTTAGGGATGAATTAGTTTTACCATTTTATAATTTAGTTAGTTATAAAATAAGTGTAATGTGCATACACACTATTTAAAATAAATGTTACACATAAAAATAGCTGGTTAAAATCAGTAAAATGCTGTTCACGCATCAGCTTATTCACCTATTTAGTAGGCAAGTCCATTGTTTAAAGTACAAAAACACGCATGACCTAGAATACGACCTGTAGCTTTTAGCAGAGTGAAAAGTGAATGAGTGGAACTTTGTGAGTAATTGTATTGTTGATATGATACACTCATACACATAACAAGCTTTTTTTCAACAAAATATCATTTCCTCTATGGTGTTATGTCTAAAATTCTGTTACACAGTATAACATAACCTGTAGGGCGTTCAGTTACCGCGAACGTTACAAAACGTTCCGTAACGATATATTCGGAACTCCTCGGCCATTCGCTGCGAATAATCTCGGACATATTTAGATGCTATTTTGAAACTACCGGTGTTGAAGTAAACAAATATATGATCGTGTAGGCATTGAGTGATGTTTCGATTTTAGTCCGTAAATTTTGAAACATCACTCATTGCCTTAACGATCGCATATTTGTGTATTAGATTAGATTATTCGCAGCGAATGGCCGAGGAGTTCCGAATGTATCGTTATATATATGTAACGTTCGCGGTAACTGAACACGCTACTGTATTCATCTACGTCCTTATCACAAATTTTCCAGTCGATTACCATTTGTCCTATTTTAGTATTTACTTCATTAATCATTTGACCATAAACATGTGAACACATCTCACACAGAATGTGGTCTATGAAGATTGAAGACTCACTGACGAAATTCAGGATGAATACATTGTACTCGGTGTTTTAACAATTGTATATGACATGTATAAACTAGAAAAAAAAATGACTTAACCTTTTGATTCTTAAAATAAGTGTTAGTTCAAAAGCCAGGGGCGGATACAGAAAGCATCAACAATGTTTTTTGAAAGTGAGAAAATTTTATCACTGTAGCGATTAGTCATTACGGGAAATAAATAATTGATATGTAATGGCACAATTATACCATTATTTCAATATAGTTGTGTTAATTCATTATACAAAGGGTAGGCAATAAAAAAATCCACAGTTTATAAATTTCATCCACAAAATTCTAACGACTAATTTTAACAATTTCTATTTTTAATCATTGTGTATGACTAGTATTTCTTGAGATAGATAATTTTTTAACTCGTTATTTTTAGGTTCAGATAAAAAAAAATCAGTTTTAATGCACTATATAAATTATGGAATAAATATTTTAACGATGTACTTTTATCTTCGAGAATTTCTTGTTTACATCTGTGTATTAATTAATTTCAAGAAGAATCGCGAATTACCAATTTGTCCAGTAATTCGTTTTTTGTTTTTATAGATTTAACGCCATGTCAACACAATTTAGGTCATTTTACTGCGTCCAGCGCACCTAACATAGCTTTCCTGGACCATTGTCTATAACCAGTACTAACCTACCCTTCCACAAGGCCGGAAACTTCTCCATATCATCTAATCAATGGAGGAAAATCGACATTATTGTCAAATTTTCATGGAAGGGTATAACCTCCCCGGGTAGGATTCGAACCCGCACCCCCTCGTGCACGAGATTCCAAATCCCGGCGCGCTACCAACTGCGCTATCGATCCGGGTTGTCCAGTAATCAACGCATAACCAAATCCATACTGATAAAATAAATGTTTTTAATGTGTTATCCAAGTTGTTCGTCCTTGTTCATCGACTTTAAATAATCATGAAAAGTATTTCATCTAATGTCTAGATCAATCAACAACAAACTTTAAGAGCTTGGGATTCCCCAAATTTCATGTGCCGAGTTCGATTTTTACTATGTAATTGTTATCTTGTTCACATTTATGCAAATATACTGCATAGTTTTGTATGAATTCGCCAATAATCATACATTGTCATTGTAATTTATGTTTTAGTGGTCGACTTCAGAGTAACCCAAAAACATCGTCTACAAAAGTCGACATAAATATTGTTCGTAGTTCATAGTTTGATTCACTTACGTTTAAAATTATTTTGCAATGGTTCCCGAACAGATAGTCCAGCATATAAAATAGATAAATAAATGACTGTTCAAAACCATGCAGCTAGATTAGTAACAAATTCTCTATTTAATATATATTCAGACTTTAGATCTTTCAATTTTCATGCTACCAGCATAACATAACTTCCTTATTTTGAAATACATTAAGGAAGAATTCAACGCTCAAACAACATATGAAAACAAACTACTAAAACTTATTATAGTTTTGTTCGAATGATACAATCAGGTGATCTCTTCAGCACACATATACTAGTTTTATATTAAAGTAACATAACCTACATGAGTCTGAGTTCAGTTATAAATCAAAATTGCCTTTATAGCGACACTTTCATAAAGTTCAATGGTTTGCTTAAGTGTATTTAGTTATTCGATACGGATTTAATGTTGTTTGGGTCAACAATACACAGTACAATATGATTTCATAAGATATTCCTTTGTTTGCTTTTGTTTATCAATGTATTACGAATCTTTGAGTATTTCAATAATGTAACTGAGCTATTACTACTGTGGTCAGACCATATATAAATTATTAAGATTGACTAATTAACGCAATTAGGCTGTTCATAAACGTCATCCCTGAAAACATTGATACCGTGTTTTGTGGATATATATAACCATTTCCGTGAACGGCGACACCTTAATGTGACAATATTTACCAATATTATAGTGCGTACAAGTTGACCCCGACCTGACCTTTATGCAAGAATATTCATTACATTAAATACGAATGTAATATTAAATCTCGATAGCTATCGGATTATATCGCCGAGGCCCGAATGTAATTTTAACACAGGGATTAATTTTAAAGTACTTTTAAAGCGTACAATGAGTGTTTATGACACATAGACCGGACCAGATGATTATACGATGAGGCTAGCTACCAATTCAAATGGTGTGGGTTTTAGCCCCACAACCGCCATCCCCCATCCATTTTATTATTAATTGTAATCTGAAGGTAAGAACACTCACTTCCCGTTTGAATGCATTTGAATCGTGAGTTGTTATACATGCGGGCTGTGTATACTCTATTCATGTCTTGTTTTATCTTAAATACGTAACGAGCCGAAGTATAGAGTAGGCGTGGTATTGATTTTTGCATGGATATGTGTAGATGATAATTAGATGCAAATGTGAAAGGAAAGGTCGGGGTCAACTTGTACGCACTATACTACTATAACTATTACTAATTCTTTTGGGAATACGTGCTACATAGAATAACTTGTAAAAAAGTTTTGCTTATCTGACAATATTCTTGACAATTTACAATACATACGACTTAAATTGTCACTATAATTGATATGTTCAAAGTAGTAATGATATGGAATAAACTAGAATGCATTATATATGTCAGATTGCAACACAAACATTTGATTGATATATTGCTGTTTCATCTGAATACACATGTACTCAATCATTATACGTAAATTCGACAGTGAGTCCAGTTATTGTGTAAAACATATAATGTATCATGTTTTATATTCGTTATGAAATTATTGGTTCCATAAAAGCTGGTCAGAATAAAACACATTTAAGTTGTGCAAGGATATTTATTGTAATGCATTGTAAATGTAATAGAAGACAATGTTGATATTGGTACAGATATAATTCTATGAAGTCTTGTATTGAACCACATACTGGTATAAAAAATGTTGATTTAACTGATTCTGTTGCAATCAATGTGGATTAAACTATTGATGATATAAAATATGTTTTCTTCGTGGACATATTAAACTAGACCTGGCTATCGTTTTGATTTTTCGCTATGCCTTAATCGTACTATAGACGGTCATGATGGATAGGCAATAGATACGAAGTAGATCTCTTCTTGTCTAATATAAATAAACCATAAGGCCAAGAGCTTCCATAGGTAACATATGACCTGATCTCGACGTCCTCTAGGAAGATAGTTCAAATTATACCCCTTGGGTCAATATTGTCCCCATTTCAGGGGTTAACAGTTTTGATAAAGAAATCTTTAAGTCTGAAACTATAAGGCATGCAGTTGCCATATTTGACAAATGATATGACATCGATGACTTCTACAAATATTGCCAACATTATGACTATTGGGTCAATACTGTTCCCACTCCAGGAATAAGACATTGTTATGCCTAGAGGTTCCGTATTCGAAATGTGACATCGTCTCGTGGAACTCTTAAAACTTTGTCAAAATTATGACCAAATTATTTGCCCAACCTCAGGGGCAACATAGGTAAATAAGGAAGCCTTCAAAAAACTTCTTGCCTAAAATTATAGGACCTACTAGAGCTTTCGTATTTGATATTGACACCAGCAAAATGTCCACTATAAGATTGTTCAACTATGCCTCCGGGTTATTTAAACTATTAGCCCAGGGTCCACAAGTTTTATATAGTGTTATAAGGATAAAAGGTCATTAACACCATTACGCTAAGAACGTCGTTATATGTTAATAGTTCTATAAGTTTACAGTGAGTTGATTACGAAACTTGTAAACTTTCTAAAACCTTAGGGTTGAGTTACAACTGTACGGGAAAGCGGTCCAGACTTACCATAAAACTTATGCTTTTAAAGTAATCCATTAACATTGCTATATTAGGTTTGTTACTGTACGTAGTCTGAATAAATTCAATGTTATATTGTATTTGTTAGTTGGTTCACTAAATTGTAGACAGGAGTTATTTCAATAGTTCAGTTTTTTAAGTTGATAGAAGGCAATTTAAGACAAAGTTAACACCGTGATTGCTGAAATACCATTCTTTTATAATACGTATTGATTAACATTGTCGTGGCTTGCAACTAGAGATAAGACATGTAATGTCACATTAACAATGACAACATCGTATCTTAACAATTCCTGATATTGACATGTTAAATCTTATTGTAAGAGGAAGTAGGCCACATGTCTTTATATTAGGGCCGGAAAAATATTCGGAACGACACCGAATATTCGAATGTCGAAAAACGAATACTAATATTCGAAATTCTCAACGTAAAAATCTGCATTTCAAATTTTGTTATCTTAACTAAACATTATTGACTATTGTTGTCAATTGTTGCGAAGAAAAGTAAATCTAAACGCCAAACTACTCAATGGAGAACACGTCAAACACGGCTAAACGGCGGTTTCAAGCATTTTTGGAAATGCCTAATCAAAATCGCCTTTTAGCCGAGTATGACGTCTTCTCTATTGAGTAGTCTGGCGTTTATATTTACTTTTCTTCACAATAATTGACAGCAATGGTCAATTGTGTTTAGTTGAGAATTACGAATATTCGTATTCGTTTTTTAACATTCGAATATTCGGTGACGTTCCGAATGTTCGAATATTTTTCCCGGCCCTACTTAAAACGTCTAAAGTCACACAGTATTTATATAAATACTTCTTTCTGTACTTAGTTTAGTGTTATATTGTTATGAATACTGTAATCGTTCGTTGACACATCGATTTCTAACTCTATTTCACGTTCACAACTATAGTTTGATTGTACATATAATCGTATTTATTAACTCCGTCAGAATTATTAGAATATTAATGTTACAATCACGACAATATCATACTTGCTATTCTTACAATGTCTAGAAACCAATTATCACCTAATTGGTCAATATATCACACGATGGCAGGTCCGGATACATTTGTCACACAATATAATGTAATTAACTGTCGCTCTCCTGATTTTGCCCGACATCGACATGATATTGTTAAGAGATGTTTAGACTAAACTCACTACACGTGTTAACTAACGGGCGTTATTTGGTACGTCGTGGAAATCGTAGAATATTGTATCATGTCATCTCCAATTTTATGGTGCTAAATTAGCAATAAAGAGACAACCTACCTTGGCAATAACAGAAACACATTTTGGCATATAAGAAACTAACCGGATATAAATTATATCGGGAAATTTTTCAAAATTTGACTCAATTTAGACTCAAAACCCAATAGTTTAAGGAACAAAGAGGCACATTTTTGGGTCTGCACGTAATGTATCATCATGGAGCGGACAAACCCTCATTAAATCCTAACAAAACAAATTGTATCATGTGATACGTGTACATATTTATATGTATGTGATAGTAAATTGTGCGATGCATTTTGCTTTTTGTTTATATGGTGATTTGTGAGTATGGGTATCCGGACATTTGCCCCCGGACATTTGCCCCCTTTTTATGACAAGGCGGACATTTGCCCCTTCAGTTTTTTGAAGGGTGGACATTTGCGCCTTTGTGTGTTTTGGCAGGGTGGACATTTGCCCCTAAAAGTTTTTGGAGGGCATTTGTATTTAAATTGCTGACTATTTTCTATTTTGTTTGATACAAAAACGTTCGCACTGTTGTACAAAGTTCGGTCAGTTTTTATATCTAAGCTGTTATGACTATCGTTGTACATAGGCACGTGTCACTGTCGCATAGAAACGTTATGTATTCTGTAAGCTATTGACTGAGAATACATTGTAATAAAAACTGAGCAGAATTCATTGGAAAAGAAATGATAAATTATTAATTAAAATGAATTTAACTCGTCAAAAAATAACCATATCCCCAAAAGCTGTGAACAATGCTGAGTTTTGTGAAAGGATTGAAATAGCAATAAATCAATTGAAATGTATTGTATTGAAAATTTCCTAGAAACATAAAATACTTGGCAATTGTAAAAAATCTATGAATAAATAACTAGTCTAGAGTTATTTCTCCTTCGAGACCAGAATAGATTAATTTATTGGATGACACTTGAATAACTTAGAATTTATATTTATGATTTTTTTCTCTTAAAACGTTGAACATTTATATACGTGGAAAGAAAGCTAAAGTGAAAAATGTGTTATAGATTGGAAAATAATAAACGCTCTTTCTATTGCCATAAAAATTCATTCACAATTTTGAAATTTCTTATATTTCCATTTGTTCCATTAGTTGCAGAGAAATATTGAAAATGAATTTAGGATTAGCAAACTACTGTTTATATTCCTACAAGTATAGTCGCATATAGTCATTATAGTTGCATTGTTATAGACGTTTCAAACATTAATAAACTTTAACATTGTTTGTTTGGTTTTGTTGGGTTTATCGCCGTACCAACACATTGTATAAGTCATATAACAACGGTCGTTCAACCTACTCATTGTTCCTGGAAAGGCTAAATCTCTTAATTAAGCTGTAAACCAACTTCTAAGTGCATACTTTCGTCAGTAACTGACGACAGCCCTCAATAATAAAGAATCATTGGTAGGAGAGAGAATGGCCGTATAAATAATTTCATGACCAAGCTCCACGAAAGTATGCTCCACCCGGGTATCGAATCCACGACCCCTCGACCAGTAGACTTGCGTGCTACCAACTGAGCTAGCCGGGCTCCAATCTTTAACTTGCACATGTATAATCTTAATTAACAAAAGTAACAAACGACATGTTTTCACAATACATGTCAGTTCATAGTTTTGATGCAGAATGTATATGACCTAAAATGATACATACTTGTACCATGTAAGAAACTTCTCTAATATAGCACCTGGAAAAATATTCAAATATTCGGATCTTAACAGAATATTCGAATATTAAAAAACGAATACACATACATGTATTCGAAATTCTCAGCATAAAATTTGGCTTTTTCAATTTTTGCCACATCAAGTTGCAATTGAAATCGTAGTTTAAGAAGCATGCTTATAGTTGACATGTTTGTTTAACACGTGTCAAATTATTGTTTTGATTCCCTGCAATTAACTGTACAAAACTTTGTTTATAGACAGATCATGAAGGCTTCATTCAAGATTTATTGAAATTTCATATATTAATTCTTTATTAACCAAAATGGCCTAGTATTCAGGCACTGACATACTTGGAATCTTTTTTTAGCTTTATAAACAACGAATATTCGAATATAAATAGCGAATATTCAAATATAAAAAGCGAATGTTCGAGCATCAAAATTTGTATTCGTTCCCAACCCTACTCTAAACTCTCACTCATTTGTTCAAATAAAACTGAACAATTGGTCTTTGTCCTGAGACTTTTATGTCACATATTTACGATCGTAATTTGTCCTGGACTATCATTGATGAATAAACCAGCGAGAATTTTCACAGTCAATGATCAGTTTTATTAACTGTCTCAATCGTTAAACCTCGTGTGAATCCGGACCCTTCATAACGTATATGTATAAAATGATTCGTGAAACATCGGATAGCTCCGGGATAAACGTAGAAAATATAAGTAAACTGATGAGGTTAGATCAATATAATGAGATGAATGTATACGTCTGTAGGCTAGTATGAGACAAGATGACACAGTGATCGCTTGTCTTAAATGTATTGACACAAACTTAATATATATAGACTTGGGTTAAACATTCCATTCATTGAACCTAAGTTTTCTCATCTCATCTCTTAATAACGTAAACACAAACATTAGTAGCGTCTTCTTGTTTTATGTCTTTTGAATGAAATATTCTTCCATTCACAAGCCTTTAGGAATATTCTGTGAAGTGTCAACATTTCTTCTTAAAACATGAATTCACAGATAGTTTGTGTATGTCTCACTTTAATTCTTACTCAAGTATAGTGCGTAAAGTTTGACCCCGATCTGATCTTTCACATTTGCATCTAATAATTATCTACACATATCCCGACGAAAATCAGCACCACGCCTATTCTACCCTTCGGCAGCGATTGTAAAATTATAGAAGTATGTTTATGTGTTTTTCAACACATAATTTTCGCGGCCACGGCGTAATCGAGCATTGATACTACATTCGTATTCAATGTTATGAATATTCTTGCAAAAAGGTCAGGTCGGGGTCAAACTTTACGAACAATATAGTCCGACAATATTAACCTGAGCTTGAACTACCTTATTATAATAATGACACACTTCACTTACATTAAATCGCGAGTTTCCGTATGTGTGTATACGATTATACGCGTGTTCATAACAATCTATGAGACTATAAATCGTTTTTTTAAACACGGCATATTGTTGTACTTATAAGTTTGGACTCATTCCTTTACGAGGAAACAATTAAGTCAGCAATATTGTGACACAGTTTGATAGTATTTATTCTCATTAAAAAAAATAAAATTAATTGTCCAGTACGTGTATTTTGCCGAAAGCTTCCGATAAAGCGCGATTAACAAACGAAGACAAAACTAGACAGTAAAACTGAGAAAGGTCAAGCTCAGGTTAATACTGTCGGAATGTATATGTATACACACGAGATACGTATATCAGATCTAAACGTGTTAGAACGATCTTATATGTTCTTTTGCCAGGTTGTTCTTAACTTTATGAATTATGACGATAAACTAAGACGATATCTCCTATTACAGACCTCTACAAAAATCTGTATACAATATGTAATAAATCCGATCATTGTCCTTGCTGTCCATTCCTGATGTCTCTAAGGGTTATGTCACGTGGTCAGTTTGAACAATAGAATACTAACAACACGTACATGTTCCATTGATTAGAATATAACAATTCTCTATGGTGTTTAAGTAAGTCTGTAGAAATCTATATTATATGCCAATGTACATACATGTTGTATAGATTCTAAATTTAGATTATTATCACATTAAATTCAACATTCATTATATATTATCTCGTATTTAGTATTTGTGTAACTATATTGGTATAGTCCAAAAAAATTAACCTGAGCTTGACCTTTATGCAAGAATATATTAAACTCAGTATTTACAGTCTATTTTTGTCTACGTTTGTAAATCGCGCTATGTCGGAAGCTTTCGGCAAAATACACGTACTGAACAATTAATGTTGTTTTCATAAGAATAAATCCTTTGTAACTGTGCCATAATACTGCTGACTTACTTGTTTACTCAAAAACTAATGTGTCCAAAATTAAAAGTACAATAACTTGCCATTTTAATAAATTGATTTATACTTACATCGGTTGTTATAAACACGTTTATAACCGTATACACGCATACGGAAACGCACGATTTTATGTAAATGAGGTGTGTAATTATTATAATTAGGTAGTTCAAGCTCAGGTTAATTCTGTTGGACTATACGTTTGTACAAAGGGTTATTATCGCCGTTTCTGAACGGCGATATATAAAATCATCAAGATTTGAGCATTCTGTAGTCGACACCGGTTGCCCTTAAGCCAATTAAAACGTTTAATTTTAGGTCACATGATCAGAAAATGACCGTCAGAAAGTCAATAAAGGGGTGCGTGAATGAACCTGTCTCCGCCATGTTTTTGTCGGGTTACCTGGTTTTATTACTGGAAAATGCCATTATCAATATATGAACGAGTACCAGTGTCAAGAAAGTTGAAAAATTAGACCGAAAATGCAAAACTAGTTGTTATATGTCATTTATTTACAAAACGTTTCCTTAATGAGAGTATTAATTAATATTTTCTTTTTAAAACTAGCAATTTATTACAAAAATGCATGTATACTTATTTCCCCCATTTTCAGGCAAATCTAAGAATAAATATCGGTGAGCTTTTGATTGGCTGTCGGAATTTGGACAGAACATGTTCTTGAATCGAATACTTCGGAGTGTTGATAAATCTATTATAGTTTCTAAGTGACTAAATACACATAGAAAAGGTTAAATTCTACCATAAAAATGTTATTTTACATGCACAGTTGGAATATGTCCAGGGCAGCGCCTATTCATACGATGTATTTGTATCAGCCCGGAAGGTTCTACACAATGAATCAAAAGCGTCTAAATGTTTTACTTATCTTGAACACGGCACGCCAATAGACACCCTATAAATAGACATGGGACGGTCAAAAGCACTGAAGATGTAATTAACGGCTAAATGGCGATTTCAAGTATTTTTGGAAATGCTAATACTTGCTCATTTAAGAATCACTTCATCTGATTGCTTTTGCTCCCTAGACATCTACTATCTACTATAGCCGCCCATTTAGAAGAGTTTATTGATACGAATAAAAATATTTTTGCCAAACCTAGAGCTTCCAAATATGGCACGTGGCAACACCTAAATGTCCTCTTAAACGTTTGTTAATATTATGCCTCTAAGATCAATATTGACCCCACCAAGTGGTCGAAAAATTTTATATAAGGAAATCTTCAAACATCTTGTGTGAAACCATTAGGCTCAACCCTAAGAGTCAATAGTTTAAGTTTAGGTGCTTCCGAACGGTGCTGGTAGTCTACGGCCACTATAATCGTTTAAATTGTTAAAACAATTGGGATCATGAATTCATAATCCTATCCAATCTAGAAATCTTTTTGTTTATCCCCGTCAAGAAATAATAGGTCCGCACCTGTCGGTCTAGGATCCTCAGGATGTGTTAAATGAATCATGAAAAAACATAATAGAATTAGTTAATAATTTAGCTAGATCTGTCATACAATGCATTCATAGATCTAAATCTCAAGAACAGCTTGAATAGATCTTTAATTAAATAGACTAAGTCTGGTTTGAAACTATTATTGTACATCATTTATATAAGCACAAACTATGCTTAGCTTTTAGTCTGTGTGCCACCCCATAGATCTCAACTTTTTAACTTGCTTAATCTTTAATGAATTTGATGAACTTCTTCTCTATGATTATATAGAACAGTGATGTACTGTAATGTGGTTATATATTGTTACCCTGGAGAAATTGTAATAGTTAAAACATTTCCTATTTTATAATTAAAATATCTTGTATATTAAGTCTCTACACTTTAATTACCGTGAGAAAACCAAGATTACAAATTACAATCGTTCTATAACTACAACTATAATTATATAGTGAATGTATGATTGACATTTTCTTATTGTTTTTGTGTTGTCAAATGTTAACTTTATATATCGTCTTATGTAACAGTTTCGGATAATAAAATATATAAGTTTATTGTACTCATGGTGATGGAGGCCGGCAAAGCTAGTATATTAAGTAAGAAATGACAGACTCAGTTATAGAATTGAAATATGGGCTTTTATTTATAAAGACATAATATATAACAATGTGAAAAATGAAACTGATCAACAGAAAATAGATGTATAAATCCAACATATCAAGACAGAAGAAGCGCTAAGGTCAAGTTCACATGACAACGCCCTGACAAAACTTATTCGGGGTAGCTGTCTCAGCTGACTTTCGGGATACCCTTGTCTATTTATAAAATTTCTTTGTATTTGGCAAATGCTAAATAACGTAAGGAAAAGTAGGAGAAACCCCTCGTTCTATAGGTTAAAATAGAAAGAACAGGCCACAAGAACTGAAAAGAGAGATTCTCCGTATTCGTCAAATTTTAAACTTTAAAACAATCGGTGGTGTTTTGTAAGCGTTATAAATGAAGTAATGCACCACCGCGATTATACTTTTGAACATTACATATTTGATGAATACAATCAAATGAACGTATGTTAGGTTATAGTCAATTAATTGTATTTTTTCACATAACGCAAGAATTTTATGACTGGCCTTTTCGGATTATGGATGGCCCCTGAAATATGCTTCAAATAAAAGTTAGTACAAATGACTATAATCTACTGTAAGTCTGTTTTTGATTTGAAGGGTGTTGAGATTATTTGTGCAAACTGTTTAAGAACACTGTGATACTATTTTCAGAATAAATAATAATTTTATAATTAAGATATCTTGTATATTAAGTCTCTACACTTTAATTACCGTGAGAAAACCAAGATTACAAATTACAATCGTTCTATAACTACAACTATAATTATATAGTGAATGTATGATAGACATTTTCTTATTGTTTTTGTGTTGTCAAATGTTAACTTTATACATCGTCTTATGTAACAGTTTCGGATAATAAAATATATAAGTTTATTGTACTCATGGTGATGGAGGCCGGCAAAGCTAGTATATTAAGTAAGAAATGACAGACCCAGTTATAGAATTGAAATATGGGTTTTTATTTATAAAGCCATAATATACAATAATGTGAAAAATGAAACTGATCAACAGAAAATAGACGTATAAAACCAACATATCAGGACAGAAGAAGCGCTAAGGTCAAGTTCTCGTGACAACGCCCTAACAAAACTTATTCGGGGAAGCTGTCTTAGCTGACTGCCGGGATACCCTTGTGTATTTATAAAATTTCTTTGTATTTGGCAAATGCTAAATAACGTAAGGAAAAGTAGGAGAAACCCTTCGTTCTATAGGTTGAAATAGAAAGAATAGGCCACAAGAACTGAAAAGATAGATTCTCCATATTCGTCAAATTTTAAACTTTAAAACAATCGGTGGTGTTTTGTAAGCGTTATAAATGAAGTAATGCACCACCGCGATTATACTTTTGAACATTACATATTTGATGAATACAATCAAATGAACGTATGTTAGGTTATAGTCAATTAATTGTATTTTTTCACATAACGCAAGAATTTTATGACTGGCCTTTTCGGATTATGAATGGCCCCTGAAATATGCTTCAAACAAAGTTAGTACAAATGACTATAATCTAATGTAAGTCTGGTTTTGATTTGAAGGGTGTTGAGATTATTTGTGCAAACTGTTTAAGAACACTGTGATACTATTTTCAGAATAAAATCTGTCTAAAAAGTTTTAACAGTAAAATGTAATTCCAACATATTTTAGTAATTTCCTGAACTTTTAACAACAGAATCCGAAACATTCATATCGTACAGATTAATTCTGTGCAATCTGATAACTTGAACCTAAAATTTAATAATGTGACCACTTTTGATAAAAAGTCCCTGAAACTAACTGTTTCCAACAGGCATGTTTAGTTCAAACAGTTGGAATTTAGTTGACTCTAATTAGAACTGTAGCTAACTTTTTGCCGTACGTAACAGTAAGTCACCGGTAATTTTCCATTAAACTTTATGTTGATCACGTGACAAAAACTGTGTAAACCAGCTGCGTGTGCAGTAACGACTGTAAGCTAACGTAACGGGTACAGGAGAACTCAACCCGAAGACAACTCAACCCGTGCAAAACTCAACTCAAAGTTGGGACAACTCATTCCCTTAGTAGGATATTGAGTTGTCTCGGAATGAGTTGTCTTAGGGTTGAGTTGTTTCGACACTTCCGTTACGGAACGTTTTGGAACGTTCAGAGTAACTGAACACGCTGCAGCGTCACCTGACGGTAATACAACTGTAGTGGAGAGCAGAAGGGTCAAATTTAGTTCTAAGACGGTGAATAAATATAAGTTGTTTGCGCATTTTGAATACAGTAGCGGTGAAAACGTAAATTCCTGGAAAATAAATGATATTACAGAATAAATATCAATAAAGAACGTTGTTCAGACGGTCGTTGCCTTGTCGTCTAATTAGCGGCCAGTTAAATAAGAAAGTGATATTCTGTCATTACATCACATTGAAGTGTACTTGCAAAATGGATATAAGAAATCTAAATAACGTGGGAAGTCAATCTCATCGTAACAGTAGTTCTAAAATTGACAACTGATTTAAAGTCAGTATTTTATAATAGACAACTCACAAACAAGTATATAATGACCTACATCAGAACTATCATGTACCATTTAGTCTAACTACATTGTGCACTTAATTTTTGGACCAGTCTTTTTGTAGCAAGGACAAGGTAATTTTTAAGTACCACAGGTACAAGTGTCATACATCATTTGAAAGGTCTTATTGAGAAGAGTTCATATCTGTTTGGATTTTGCAAATTGGACAACTATAACTAGAGTTATGGCCCTTTAATTTTTTTGAAATCGGAGGATTTTCTGATATGCTTCCGGGATGTTTCAAACTCCTCAAAAAAGTACACATATATAACCAAACACTTACTTCCTATATATCATTGGAAAGGCCTTGTAAACAGGTCTTCAAAACTGTATAAATTTTGCATTTTGAACAATTTGTACTGGAGTTGTGGCCCTTTAAATTTCATGAAAACTGCGGATTTTCGGATATATCCTTCGATTTCCCCGATCTATCTGAAACAGAGCAACTATTTATCCAAACACTAAGTTTCTATATGTCATTGGAAAGATCTTAAAGAAGGGAATTCTGAACTGATCTTTTTTAATTTTACATCTTTTAAGAGAGTTATTGCCCCTGAATGTAACTGCTCGCATCTCTTCGGCTTATTCTTATTGATAGTGGACATATTCAACAACAAATAAGAATGCTAAATAAAGAAACTGTAACATCAACACTAATTTATTCTTGTTATCTTACTGAGTAGTTATGCACAATCTATGATCTAAGCTTCAGTCAAGATCTCAAGGTCTTTGGCTTGGTAATGGTCAGCGAGGTTGTCAGAGTACACCGCAGGGTCATTTTCATACATAATGTTGAATCATCTTGGGAATCCAGGCACCTGAAAAGAATACAGAAAACAGAATGTTAGCACATATGCAAAAAATTCATTACAAATAATACATAGTAATTGTATTTTAATCATTACAGAATTAACTGAGAGATTACTTTTCCTTGTGACCAAAATGCATTACCAGATGTGTCAAAGAATTTTTGCTTCACCCGTTTCCCTACAAACAACGATCCACTTATATCATGGTTAGAAGTTTGAATATCAAAATTAAATGATTCTCGTACAAGTTTCGCAACATTCGCTTTTAATTCATCAACACTTAAATTAACCCTTTTACCATCAACAACCTTGCTAAATGCTTATACACTACTGTCTGCTTTTTGTTCAAATACATGTTTTCTGAAACGCAACTGTGCCTTAAGAGCCTCCACTTTTTCTTTATCTGATTTTATTAACTGAAGTTCTGAAGAAATTTGCTCCATGCTTTGCCATAACCCATAAAATTGCATATCAAGAGTATCCTTATCAAGTCTTTCAATACGTTTTCTTTCTTGTCTGGCTTTCATTTCAATTTGTATCCTCTGATTTTCCAACCTTTTCTCTCTAATTGACTGCTCCCGAATTTTGAATCTTACACGCTCCTTCTTAACTTCTTTTCTACTTTCCAAAATAAGTTGTTGTGCTTCTGCTGGTGTTTTGCTGGTAAGCCATTTGTCTGTTTTGTTCAGTGAAAATGTTATTTGTGATTCAAGAGCGAGTGAAGAGATGTTTGGTTTCTGAGCTAGCAGGTAATCCACATAATGCAAACACCCTTTCTGGATACTTGTTGTGTTTGTCTTCGCTTTTGGTAACCTCTTTATCGACATTCTCATGAATACCACCTGGGAGATGGTCACCAAACTCATGTTGCACCAGCTTTGATAAGGCGGGCAAAAGCACACTCAGTATTGTCACAGTATGGTCATCAAGTTGGTCATCGGGTTTAATCAGCCGTTCAAATACTTTGTCTTTTTTCACCGGAACATCTGGATAGAGTATTGCTTCACCACTGATAATATCTTCGATGTTGTTGACAGTGTTGTCCAGAAACAGCTTAAGATCTAAGTATCTCTTGGCCATATCACTGATGGAAATGTCCTTGCTTTCTATGACATGCCAGAGTGGGGTAGTGATTATTTTTGATATTAAGCCAAGGGCTTTCAATCCAGCAATGAAGAAGTCTTGCTGTAGATCATGGAGTACCGACTGCAAAAGGCCATTGAGGTTTGGTGTATTTTTTAGAAACTCAAGCAATTGTTCTTTAAAGAAGAAAATGTGCCCAGCATTTACAAAAAGAATATTAAAGCGATTTCCTTTCAGTGGTTGCAGTGGTAGGGAAAGAAATCCCATTTCATCAAAATAGGCTTTACAAATGTTAAAAAATTACCATGGCAACCATTTTTCTGGTCTCCACGGCGGGCAAATGCTTTACAAGCAGTAAACAGAAGGCGAACAGTGCCTGACTGACCAGGCTTTAAAAAGAGTTGGTTCTGAATAGGAATATCACTCTGAAAATGTGCATTTTCTACTTCATAGATTGCCTTCTGTGCAGTCTCAGCCATGTGCACCAAGGAGTGAAGGCCACAGAAAAAATTGTTCATATGATTGATAGCCATCTGTGATTCAATATTAAGTTTATTAAAATTTTCCATTATTTCAGGAAGAATTTCATCCCTATATTCCCTTAAAATATCATTGAATTTCTTTTCGGTACTTGCCTTATCACTCATAGTATTTTTAATATTTACTAAAATTTCTTTTCCAGCTTTTTCATTTTCAGATGCTGCATCAATATCACTAATTATTTCTTTAAAAGTGTCTAATGTGTCATGTGATGATTTGGTTGCCATATCACGCATTTCTAGAAGTAGGTAATTTCCATCGGAATCACGACTTGCGAATGACCCCCACTTCTGCCCGTACTAACTACTTTCATCACTGTATAAAGTCAAATTTTCATTACCTGATAGCTCACTAATTTGCTTTCTAGCTAGAAAGTATCTCTCTAAAGCCCAATTTTTTATAGTACTTTTACTAGGTGATTTATTTGCTTTTTTATCTACTAATTTTAGCACACTCTCTATAACACAGCTTACATGTTCAGTGCCAACATGATTGTTTAACAGCGTATATACACAGGCATGTAATTCTGATATATACTCATTTTTATCTTCATTGTATAAAAAAACTGTATCACTCTGTAAATGTGTCAATCTATCAATTTCATTATGTAAAAAACTTATTTCACATTTGAGACTTTCTATTTCCTCTTGGTATTTGACATTTTTTGAGGTCATCAGCTCGAGTTGAGCACTAAGATCTTCATTACCACACACATCAATATTCTCAACATTTTAAATTTTTTCCTCTAACTTTTCTAGCATTTTTCCCGCCAATAATTTTCTCTAGACACAGTTCTCTTAAGATTACGCTTTTGATATTCTAATTTATTTTTTGCTTCCTCAAAACTAGTGTCCAATTTTATGAACTGTTCTTTTACTTTTTCTGACTCTTTTAATTCTTTTTTTGTTTCATTTAATTCATTACATATTTTTTCTGCTACTGATTTATAGGTTTGTATTTCAAAATTTGAACTATCTTTCACATTAAATGTTGATACTGGTGATGGTGTTGATGATATTTTAGTAATAGGGAATGCATATTTTATGTTACAGAACTCTTCAATAGCTTTTACACCTTTATCTCTTGTCTTATCTTTTAAGAGACGCTTATGTTCCTTCACAAGGCGGTCAATTTGGGTGTATAGAATCTTTCTGTCACATTTACCTTGGCAAAGAGTCAACAGTCTAGTGATAGTGTTATGTAAACCAATTTCTACGACTAGATTTAAAACACTTTTGTTGTCTGTCATTGACATGGTGATTTAACTGAAATAATAATAATAATATTTGCATACTAACATTAAGATATTTAAGGCGACTGATATTTTAGGTGACTGTCGTTGTGGTAACCCCCATAAGAAAATAAAGTCAAACTAACTAAACAAAATCTAAAAAAAAATAACAAAATATAAAAATAACAAAAGGAGATCAAATAAAATGAAAATTAACAAAAGAAAATTAGTGAAATAAATCTTCCTGAGAATCATAACCGTTCACAAACACACAGTCAGATAAAGAATCTACATCAGGAACATAATCAAGTTCTGGATCCGGGGGCAGAGTATCATCAGAGTTCGACTCTAAAGTGAGCTGCCTTGTTGACCCAGATTGTGCAGACGCAGAACTAGAAAATGATGTATCTGATTGTATATCATCATCAAATCGGTTATTGTACTCGAAATACCAGTAAGGGTCTTGGGCTTGTGGCGGAAACAAAGCAGACAATAAATAAGGATCAACAAAAATTTGTAAAGGAATGTCAGTAAGGAAACGAAATAAAAGTCCCATCCGAGCATCATGAAAAACTAAATAGCCATGGCATACATGAGTAAAATAAAAATGAAAGTTGTTTCCAAAGTAAGGTAAAATGTGAGCGGGGTCAACAAACTCAGGATCATAATGCAACACATAGACAAAAAATAGGCTGTCGGGTGTCACAGTTGTACGTGCCATATTCAATGATTTAGTTTCTATTTCAATCTCTTTCTGACACAAAAAATCCTGTAATTAATTAAAGAGAAAAAAGAAGATATTTATTTTATCTACTCATAATAATCTCAATCTATAATTCCTTATCAGTCAATAAAATTGGATAAAAATTACCTTGTAACATTCCAAAATTTCGATGTACATTAATTATTGAAAATTTTGGTATTTTCAAGGTAATGCATAATAAATTCGAATAAAAATCATTAAAATGCAAAATTATGTTAACTGTGCTTATATCTAATAATATTTATAAAATCATTTCTATTCTAGAAAATACCATCAAAGATAAATTGAAAACTGTTGCAAGTTTGACAGCTATTTGTTTACATCCGAAATTGTCCGAATTTGACTTCTGGTTTTACGGGTCACGACACCGGCCTCACTTTATGCAAATGCGCTACAATGCGCAAAGATATTGGCGCGGTTTTCGATTGGTTCACTCGAGAAATGACTAAATTACAATAAAGTCTTTGATGCATTAGTGTGCTTACAACAGTTTTCAAGTAAAATACATTTTTTCTACCTCGACAGCTATTTTTTTATTTAAAACATGCAGGGATAACGGGTGAAAAACAAAAATTTACACTAAGGTCACTGAAGCATAAAACTAGGTTAATGGCGTCGTCTTGTACCCACAATGCAATATTAAACGTGAGAATCTCACCTTTTCCGAGACTTGAAAATGTTTACAAAATGGACGCCGTCGAACGCGGAAGTTGACAATTCTATACTTCGAACAATAATTGCGAAGCGATATTAGCAATTAATTACGTAAATTGATTGCAAACCAATCAAATACAGCATTTTCTTTCATTTTCAGCCAAAATATGTGTAATTTATGGGTTTAAACGGCATTAAATACACATGACAACACTGTCACTTTTACATTGGGCAGAATAGGCCAATCGGGTGCGAGCAGGTGCGCTGACGTCGCTACTTTTTGTGATATTTAAGTGTAATTCTTCGTGGTGTATATTAATAGCGGCCAGTGCACCGAACAAAGCTTTCCTGGACCCTTGTCTGCCTGTACACCAGTACACTCATCTACCATTTAACACGTCCGGCAACTTCTCCATGGAGGAAAATTGACATTATTTTTCAATAAACAATCTTCTGAATTACTAATCCTTTTCTCGATGTAGCTATCAAGCTAGAATTCTTTTAGTTTTACGCCGTTTGTCTTTTTAAGATATGACTTGTTTGAGTTTGTACTGTAATAGTTTTATAATGTAAAACTGAAGCAGAAAATGAACCCGGGTCGATAGCGCAGTTGGTTGCGCGCCGGGATTTGGATACTCGTGCCCGAGGGGTGCGGGTTCGAATCCCACCCGGGGAGGTTATACCCTTCCATGAAAATTTGACAATAATGTCGATTTTCCTCCATTGGTTAGATAATATGGAGAAGTTTCCGGCCTTGTGGAAGGGTAGGTGAGTACTGGTTATAGACAATGGTCCAGGAAAGCTAAGTTAGGTGCGCTGGACGCCGTGAAATGACCTAAATTGTGTTGATACGGCGTTAACTCCAATAAATAAATAAATAGCAGAAAATGATCTTTCAAAAAATGCATGCAATGTTTATCACAGTAATTGTACAACTTTATATATCAGTAATGACATATTCCGTTAAATGTATTGACAAATACACACATTAGTTTCCCTTGTTGTCATAGTTCTCTTTAACTTACAAGTTTCTTAACATATTATATACGATTTATTGTATCAGGCTGACTCGTTCAACATCCATGTAATTGAAAATGTCAAGAATGTAGATGAGGGCAGCCAGACAAGTTAATATATTATTTCAAGAATTGTTGAATGTGATGTGTCATCTGTACTCACTATTTTGTATATCTATGATAGCTAATAGATATATAACGTTAATACAAGACAGTATCACCTGAACATAGAGATAAAGGATGAATTTATTAATTTTAATATCCATGTGTATTTTTCATTGTATTACGGTATGATGTGATTACTGTACTAGAACCTATGGTGATATTTAAGGATTAGTAATTGCAATAGATAACATTTATTATAATTCATATGCTTAACATGTGCTAATCTTTTCAACGAGCCATACTAACATAATTATATACATGTATACACACATAGGAGCTCGGCTAGAACGTACGATACTAAATACATGTATATCTTATTTACAACAATGCAATCTTCAGAATTAATAAATTTATATCAAATGAAGTCATATACAAATGCGAATCAATTGTTTAATTACGCCCCCCCTCGTAGCTCAGTAATTAGACTTCATTCACACGCTGCCTTAATTTGATATCGACCATTACTATGAACTTATGAACGACCAATGAAACTTTACCAAATTCCAATTTGATCGAACAAGTTTATACGCATTTACATTGGTTAAAACGATCACTGGACTACAATAAGTATAAATAGCCGGGTAAACAACGCCATATATGGTTTGATCATACTAGTTACGAATGCTACAGTGTATGACGTCATTTAAAGCGTGGCTGTATTTTGTATTTAAATTGAATATGCTCTATGTTTACAGTTAAAAGATTAGAGGTAAACGTGTAAAGAGATCAATGATTACTTTCATTTTGGTTAATTTTCCATTATTTTACTAATGCAAAACTGTCCAATATCTTCGCATATCGCCATTTTGAAATTATAGGTGTTAGAATATTTATGCAATCTAGAAGTCGATCACACATCTACTTTTAAAAACCACGTGTCTGTCATGAGTTAAAAATGAGTGTGTGTCTCTGTCTAAAAATATAAATATACCCGTAGTGTTTTAGCAGAGTGAAAAGTGAACGAGTGAAACTTTGTGTGTTGCTAAGGAGAGTATTGTTTAATCAACCAACGTCAATGTTTTACAAGACAAAAAAACAGTTGTGTATCTTTGATACACTAACTTGTATTGTATCATATAGACAATAAGTATGTCTGTTTTCTCTTACATCCGTACATATTGTATGGGTAATTTCTGAATGATTCCAACCTCTACATATAACGCTATTATAACTATATACACTACAACTGTCAACATGGACATGTCTATATATAACATAATACGAAGTCTATTTCACTTGTACCATCATAGTATCGTAAAATGTATAGAAACTGTTTTATAAGTTTCATTAACAGTTCAAAAGACAATACTCGTAGTCTCTAATGTAATGTGACTAAGAGAAATATTACGAGTTGATTGTGCATTTCTACTTTTTATACCCCCGCTTTGAAGAAGAGGGGGGTATACTGTTTTACCCTTGTCCGTGCGTCCGTCCGTCCGTCCGTTACAAAATTTCCGTCGCAGTTTTCTCAGCAACTATAACATGCAGCAGCCTAATACTTTGCATATTGCTTCATCCCATAGTCCCATGTGGTGTAAAGCGATTTCATGCTCCTTGCTCATCTACTTCCTGTTTGTCGCATATTTTTAGATTTTTGCGGGGTATCACTAGTGAGCATTAGCTCACAGATTTACTTGTTATTTCTAATTCAATATCAATATCAATGTACAGTTATTAATATACATGTGAATACATGATAGAATGATTCATATATTGTTTCCCCTATCCTCATGTATTACACTTCTATCTATATCAGATGTAGAAAGTGTAAGATTAATCTCAGCTGAATGTTCTATTTATGTGATATTTATGTTGACTGGCTAACTTTCCTGAATATGTAAGTTAGACATGACGATTACTACTGCCATGTTTTGCAATGCAAATCAATGTGACATACCACCATTTAATGTAATTTATTCAACAAGCAGACATTGGTAATAACGAAATAAAGACGGATGGTCGTAATTATTGAAATAAATTCCCCGCTTAATCAATTCTAAAATTATTTTCAGCCGTCATCAGCGGGACAATGGTACGAATCAACGACAAGTATTCCAACGACATGGAGAATGAGGCCACATATACTGTAGCTTATGATAACATGCAACCACAACCAAATGTACCTAGTTTTACACGAGGTATACCTGACGAACAACGACTTATGAGGTATTTGTTTAATGGATATGAAAGAACAGTACGCCCAGTTAGGAATGCTAGCACTCCAGTTGTTATACGGATGGGGTTGACTTTCACACAGATATTTGACATGGTAAGTTAACCTCTTGTGATTTAAAACTCAGTCATTGACATTTTACCACGTTAAATATGTAAAGTACCCACCAAATGTTTAGAGACTAAGCAAATGTGATAAAATATTAAAATTCCATTGATAGTTTTTGGTAGAACCATTATTCTAATATATTTGATATAGTTGATGATTAAATGAAAACAAATTTCTTGAATGCATCGATTTATACAATGTAAGATTCAGCATGTGATATCCTAAAGCCTCCAAAAACCAAATTTAAATGCAATTCTTTTCAATAACATAGATTTAAAGCTACGTTGGCAGTCTCAACTACAAATAGTACCATAACAGAAAAAAATAGCAAAACATCATTTAAAAAAAAAACAACCTATGTAGTAGACTTATAAAGCGAAAATGTCACCAAATATTTGGTTGGTATTGCTGATCTTCAACTTGTAAACGTATTTGCTGTATATGGGCTGAGTCACATCGTCTCGTGTTTTCTAAATATATATGTTATGTGAAAAGTTTGTACACCGAGAGGAACGAATACTAATTGATGGCAAGACTTTCAAACAAAGTCTGGAATGCTCTAAATGATAATTATGTACAGGTCGTATTCTAGGTCATGCGTGTTTTTGTACTTTAAACAATGGACTTGCCCACTAAATAGGTGAATAAGATAATGCATGAACAGCATTTTACTGATTTAAACATACCATTTTGATACTTAACATTTATTTTAAATTGTGTATATGCACAAATAAAGTTTATAAATGTTATGTTTAAAAAATAAGTGTAAACTAACTAAACTATACAAAATGTAAAAATATTTCACCCCTAAATATTGGTGTGTAATGAAACTGGCTATGTTTATATACGCAATGTTTACGTGGACGACCTTTTTTTGTAGAATTATTTTGTTTAGATATTAAGTTCAACTATGAATGTTTACTTGTATACTTAAAGTCATCAACTATTATTGTCAACAATAAGTATACAAAATGACATAAAAATAGTCCGACAATAATAACCTGAGCTTGACCTTTATGCAAGAAAAAATTAAACTTAGTACTTGCAGTCTATTTTTGTCTTCGTTTGTGAATCGCGCTTTATCGGAAGCTTTCGACAAAATTACACGTACTGAATAATTACGTTTGTTTTTATAAAAATAAATACTTTAAAACTGTGCCACAATATTGCAGACTAACGTGTTTCCACCAAAACTAATTTGTCCAAATTTAAAAGTACAATAACATGCAATGCTTAAAATATTGATAATTATTCACATAGGTTGTTATAAACACGTATATAACCGTATACACGCTTACGGAAACTCACAATTTGATGTAAGTAAAGTGTGTAATTATTATAATTATTTAGTTCAAGCTCAGGTTAATATTGCTGCACTATCCAACCAATTACTAACAACTTGTTAGACTTTCATCTATAAACATTACGTTAGATATGGAAATAAGAAACGTGTCATCATAAACGAAGGAATAAACGCTAAGCAATCACTTGTTTATCGTGAATGTAAACGGTCGGAAACACATGAAATACTGTAATAAGCAATTATAGTGTTTCTTCGTTCAAGTATGTTTTAGAAATATGTTCGTAATTCCAATCAGGAACCTGTTTCTATTTTTTCTATTTGTAAATGAAGAGCTCGCCCACTTACCAAAAGAATTGCTTCATTTGCATGCGTTTGGTTGATTCAAGTTGGGAATAATAAGTGTTAAAATTCTACTAGGTTGTTCAGGAGAAAAGACAATTAGGCATTTTGTTCCATGGAGGATGACAATCGAGTTGAATAGAGATAAATCGAAGAGATCCCTAGACAGTTATATGACATTCCATTAGATGTGAGATAATTAGTCAATGACAAATCACTGTAAATCATGAACCTCTGGAGAAATAATACAAATACAATAAAAATGGTTAACAAACGTCGTCGTTAACTTGAATATTTCCTATATGTTTAACTTTGAAAATACTTTAGTAAGAAGGCTGTATAAATTGTATAATAAACGGTCAACTGTCACCAATAAATAAGAGGTACAGTATTCTTCCATATATCATAGACTATGCAGCTTAAACATCAATCACAATTTAACTTCTACATATCATATCTACAGTAGATTGTTAACAATTCTATCATGTCTAAACGTTCCATATCAGAACAAATCCCTAATTCTGGGTCAAATCCACCTAGTCTTAGGTTCAAAGCTCTAACCAGACAGAAATACTGTCCAGCCATACAAGTGTTGACCTCTAAATGGGAGGAAGTTAAGTCAAGGGGTAGCGAGTTATGTAAGTGGAGAGATTTTACTCTTTTCTAGCTCACCTGACCACAAAGTACTTAAAGTAAGGTGTTGTTGGGAGTCTGACCAATGTGAGCTAGTGCGTGCGTGCATTCGTGCGCGCATCCGTCGTCAACAATTTCTTTAAAACAAAACTTTTAAAAAACCATACAGTCTACAGTTATTAAATTCAGCAACACCACAGTGCTTAACAAAGATTGTGTAAATTATTCCCCTTGGGTCAAAATTTGCCCTGCCCCAGGGGTCAACGGATATAAATAAGGAAATGTTTAAAATCATCTCTCAAACTTCAAGGCCGAGAGTTTTGATACTTGCCATGTAGCATCACTAGAAGGTGCTTTACAAAGATTGTACAATTTATGTCCCGGTGATCAAAATTAGCCCTGCCAAAGTGGTCACAAGATTAACATAGAGCTAATTAAGGACATGTTAAAAAATCGTCTTTTCAAAAACTACAAGGACTAGAGCTTTCATATTTTTATGTACATGTAGTATTATATTGAGGTCTTCTACAAAGATTGTTCAAAATATGCCCCGGGTTCAAAATTGTTATCGCTCAAGGTATCACTGTATTTGCATAGAGCTATATGGGGATATGTTAAAAATTCTTCGCTGAAACTGTAGGGCATTGAGCTTTCATATTTAGCACGTAGCATCAAGTTAATGCCATCTACAAAGATTGATTAAGTAAAACTCCATGTGGCCACAATATTTACATAAGAGTTATATAAGGAAAAGTTAAAAAATCTTAAAATTTGTCATACAAATCTACTATTGTCAGTTAATATAAACCGGAGAAACGGTGACTCATTTCTAAAACAATTTCATAAATTGTTTTATCAATTAATAAAATTGGTAAATTTTTTTATACATATTGTTTTAGTTTCATAAGTTTAGATATCTATATTTGTGTTAAATCAAGTTAACTTTTAAATAGCGGTTATTGGGATTTGAACTCACCACCAAACATTGTTATTTTCACAGAATAGTTACAAAGCAAATGGTATTGTCTCTTTAAATCGAACAATATAAAGTCTTACCCTAACCCGATTGATAAGAAGCAGATATCAAGAGTTGACTGCAACTCTGTTGTCAGTCCTTAATCGTGTAGCTGAGGTATAATACGGCACTTGTACTCCCTTGCCTTCAAGCTAGTTTTTATAGCGACGTGGTAAAGTGTCCGCTTACGACTCGAGATGTCGTGGGTTCGAATCTTAGTTCGGACCATGGATTTTTATCGGGTTACAATCACTTATCAAAGTATGAAGTTTTGTTGTCAACCTAGGATTTGTTGGCTGATAATGGTTGCAACGATAGATTATGTTGTCCCAAGAAGGCTTAAATACTCTTCCATTTACTACAGGTCAAATATACATCTCTAACAGCGTCATTTAAATGAATGTATATACAAGGCGAAACTTCTAACGCAACAGAGTACGTTTACAGCGATAAGAACTTAGCATGGGGTCTATGATTATAAATATATATATATAAAGTGATACTAGTAAACAAAATGAAAATCCCAGCACTTTCAGTGCTTTGATTGTCATCATTAGTGTGTTATAGTCTACATTATGATGTAAACGCCGTTACAAAACAAATACTGGGCTGTGATATTTGATAAATTTACAAATAGATTGCAACAATACCAACTATCATAGCCGCCCGGCTATCTCAGTTGGTAGCACGCAAATCTACTGATCGAGGGGTCGTGGGTTCGATTCCCGGGCGGGACATACTTTCGTGGAGCTTGGTCATGGAATTATTTCTACTGCCATTCTCCCTCCTACCAATGATTTTTAATTATGTAGGGCAGTTTCCAGTCACTGACGAAAGTATGCGCTTAGTGGTTGGTTAACAGCTGAATCCAGTGATTTAGCCATTCCAGGAGGAATTAGTAGGTTGACTGACCGTCGTTATATGACTTATACAATGTGTTGCTACGGCGTTAAATCCAACACAAAAAAACCCCAAAACAACTATCATATCATATCAAAGTGTGTTACTCCTAGGAGATAAAAAATAAGATGATATAGTGTCTTAGCTAAAACAACATTAGACGTAGTTCAATCATTTAGCTAATTATTTCTACTGTACACCATATATCATTGGTCAGCCTGAACTGATGACATAACGTATAAGTATAGTCAGTGGTCAAGATATAATGATCTGTTTGATAAATGAGATTTGTCTGATCTTTCTGTAACCCTCTCTTTCTCTCCCTTACTGCCCCCCCTCTCTTTCTCTAATAGTTTTTTATCATTAAGATTTGTTTTCGTGATTTGTAATGATAAACGATAATATAAATATAATGGTGAAAACAGAAAACTGTATGAATTCTTACTTTCACTGTGGTAAAAATACATGTATAAAAGTCATGTCTAGTAATATACATATTATGTAAGATTCGTCACAAAGTATACAATCTGCGATCACGATATTGATTTATAAAAATGATCAACAACAATTATACCTTACAATACATTAACTAAATTGTATTGCTACGGCGTCAAACCCAACAAACAAACTAACAAACTAACTAAAATAGACATATAACACTTTAATCCTAAACTGAACTAGTTCGTTAAAAATATTGAACGATGCACACTTTATTAGAACAGAAATAAACTGTAGATCATACATTCAGTTTGTTGGTTCACTAGAACATAACAAATATTATTATTGTACATATCAAAATGTATATACGCTATTGATTACTATGTCTGGGGAAAAGTTTTGATGAATTGATAAAATATTACAATCAAAATTTATTGAATATGCAAGACTTTTGTAAACATCCATGTCTGTAAGCAGTCGCGTGAATACATTGGTTGTATGTTGGATGAAGACGTTTCCTCATCTGATTTAATTGATGTATGAGAAATTAACTTGTTGTTCCATTTTTTTAAATAAATAATTTAGATACGGGTCGATAGTTTTTGGAATTGAAGTGTAGAGTTTGCAGGGACACATATACTTTCAATTAAATTAGGATAATGTTACTTTTAAGTAAACAGCCATGCTCTTTATGGCAAAAAATCAATGCTTACTTTCATTTTGGTTAATTTCCATTATTTTACTAATGCAAAACTGTCCAACATCTTTGCATATCACATCTTGAAATTATAGGCGTGAGAATTTTTTTCATTCTAGTAGTCGATTAAACATCTATTCAAAATAACAACTTAAAATAGAAACACAGAGACTTTCAGCAGAGGTCGAAAATAAACGAGTGAAACTTTATGAGCCGGTGCACTGAAGAGTAATAAATGTATATTTTGTACTTTCAGGATGAGAAAGATCAAGTTTTAGTAACAAATGTTTGGTTAGATCAGGTAAGATGTATATTTATGTTCAGATCGTATAATAGGTCTTGTGTATTTATTAATTTAACATAAAATAAATAAATTAATTAATTTAACATACCTCTTTTTAGCTCACCTGAGCGATTACCCAGAGTGAGCTATTGTGATCTTTGAATGTCCGGCGTCTGTGGTCTGGCGTCTCCTGTCTGTTCACATTGGCCTTGTGTTCGATCTTTATAAAACTTCATCAGAATGTTTGTCTTGATAAGATCTATTTTGGGATTCTACGAGTTATATGGATCATCTTAGGTAGAACTTTAGGTCACGGGGTCAAATCTTAGCAAAATCTTGTGTATGCAATTAGAGCTGTATTTTCCATCAAATTTTCCTTATATCTAGTCAAAATGTCAAAAAGTCAAAATCTTAATAAGCTCGAGATTGGGAATATTTATGGGTCATATGGAATCAAAAACTAGGTCACGGGATCAAATCTTAGATGAACACTGTGTATGCTATAAAGGCTGTATTTTTTTCATCCGATTTTTCTATTATTTAGTCAGAATGTTAGTCTTTATAAAATCTAGGTTGTGATTGTATCATCTGGGGTTAAAAACTAGGTCATGGGGTCAAATTCTAGAAAAACCTTGTGTATGCGATAGAGACTGTATTTTTACATTTGATTTTCTCAATATTTAGAATGTTTGTCTTGATAAAATCTATGTTGGGATTTTTCACTCTAAATGTGGTTTGTGTTTTTTCTTTTGTTTTTTTCTTATATTTCTTCTCTTAATTGTGTTCAATTGATCTCTAAAAGTGCAAACTATCTAATTATATTATTATTATTTATTATCATTATTATTCCAAATTTATATAGCACTTTTATTCATGTATAGGCATGTTCAAAAGTGCTTTACAGATATAAATGTGCTTTAAAAAATAAAATAAAATGACAAACATTATAAAATGATATTAACAAAGTGTATGGACATAAAACAGTAAAATAATTATGCACCTAAACATTTAGTACATGAGATAATTATCAAATAAAAAGATAAAACCGCTAGACTCATATATTAAAAACCCCTAATACTCTAGAAAAGTCTTAATTATACATGTACTATAGAATATTTTATAAAACATATAGTAAAGAGATACAAATAAAAAACCAGCTTTAAGATGTTATTAAAAGTCTGTATCATACTTCAGACTTAAAAAACATATATTTAATTCAGTTATCAGACTATAGTTTCTTTAATAATAATGAAGTTTAAAAAAGTAAGTTTTTAAAAGTGTTTTAAAGCTATACAAAGACTGGGCTAGTTTTATATCTAATGGAAAACTTTTCCAGTAATGAGGTGCCGCCCAGCTGAAAGATGTTTTACCAAATGTAGCTGTTTTAACTTCGGTTCAACTAAAGATATATAGGGAATTATTGGAACGTAGGTTTCTAGCAGGAATGTAGATGTCAAACATGTCTCTAACATATTTTTGTGCAAGACCATTCAATGCTTTAAAAGTATGCAATAAAACTTTGTATTGTATTCTATAGACAACTGGGATCCAATGCAATTCTTTTAACATAGGAGTAATGTGACTATTTAGAGATGTCTTAGTGATTATACGAGCTGCCGTGTCATTATGTATGGACAAATTTTTTATATTGTTTGCGTCTTTACTATACAACGCAATCTTAGTGACTAACTCATCAAATATTTTGTTTCAACGTGCAATTTCATAATTATCTCAAGCGTTTGTGTAAAACATACATTTTTGTATCAAGTAAAAAAGTAAAAGAGTATGGCAAGATTTGAACCTACAACTTCTTGTATCTTAAGTATTTACTTTACCACGACGACACATATTGACATGACATGTTTCGTATTATAATCAACAATATAAAAGCTATAGCAGACCAAGATCTCACACAAGAATTTATTTATAGTAGCTATAAATATCCCCTTTATATGGATCATACCAAATGTAAAAGTGCAGACCCGCGTAAATGCTCGTTGTCGAACTATATTAACATTCATAATTCAATATAAACCAGTGGGTGTTTGGATGACTGTTTAAGCATTTTTGCCAGGCACACTTAGTGACCTGATAAGTAGAGCTGTCACGATACGCCAGAAGCGTACCGCGATATATTGCAATACGCTGTCATCGTATCGCGATACGTACCACGAAATATTGTGGGCTTTTAGATTCGTTGTTCCTCCGCTGTATTAATAAAAAAAATGCAAATCTTATATGCAGCTACTGATAGAATCCAACCTCTTTAAGTATTTACGGTCATTTAGGACTGAGACGCGCCCCAATTGGTTAATTTTTTGCAACTTCAGATTAGATGGAATGAACGATGGAAAAAACTGACGTTTCGCTTCTTTTATTTTGCGAAGGGAAGAGTTTTCCAATGAAATAAGAAATATCGCCAAATACCGGTACATTAAAATCGTACCGCGGTACGTATTGCTCAGCTGCGAATTGCAATATACCATATACCGGTATACCGATATATCGTGACAGCCCTACTGATAAGTCACTTCATCTAAGACAAATAAGGAAATATCCTTAACTTGAAATTAATCAGTTTGACTCTTCTCTGTTAAATTAACATTTTCAAATATTAATCAGTTATGTCATATTTCTTCCATTTTCAGGAATGGATAGATGAATTTATGAAATGGGATCCTCTTGAATTTGCAAACATATCAGTATTACGAGTCCCGTGTGGTAAACTATGGCTTCCTGATATTGTATTGTACAACAAGTATGTATCACTAGTAATGACACATGACTCAACTATCTTTGAATTTACAAGTATGATCAAAGACGCGGCTGATTCCTTGTTTTCTAAAGAACTCAATGTTAATAAGTAGTATTCATTGAATTGACTCAATCAATTGAGAAATAATACCTGGCCAAGCAGAAATGTAATGATGTTTTAAACGATTTTTATCTATAATAATTCTTCTGTAAATAGAGAGCAAATATGTGTATGTAAAATGTCTTATAAATATATTGTAAAATTTAAAAAAAAACCGCATTTATACCCAATTGAAAGTTAAGCAAATTGAACAAGTTGATGCAGTTCAGTTGACTCAGTCCTTTTAATGAACGATGTTTATTAAACGTGTTTAAATTCATACATACAAACTTTTAATTACTGTGAGCAAAATTCCAACAAATAGTTTCAATATTTGTATCCACAGTGCTGACGAGTACACGGATGGTCTGATGCCAGCAAATGTTATGATACGATATGATGGTAATATATTTTGGCCAATTCCTACAAAACTTCAAAGTTCCTGTAAGGTTGATGTCACATATTTCCCTTTTGATCAACAAACATGTAAAATGAAGTTTGGTTCCTGGACTTATGATGGATATCAGGTATGTCATTATCGTCGGTCATGACCGACGATATACACAATTATCAAGATTTGAGCACTTTTGTGTCGACACCGGTTGCCTTAAGCCAATCAAAACGATGCATTTGAGGTCACGTGATGATAAAAATGACGCCGTGTTGTCAAAATAGGGGTGCGTGTATGGACTCGTCGACGCTGTGTTTTGTCGGGTTACCTGTTTGTATTAACAGAAAATACCATAATTGATATATGAACGAGTACCAGTTTCAAGAAAGTTGCAATATAAGACCAGAAAACATGCATAACTAATTGTAACATGTTCATTTCTTAAAAAACTCGCATTTGTTGAAACAAAGCAAACCCTCTTCCCTACTTTCGAGCGAGTCTATTAATAGATATGAACGTTCGTTTAGCTGCCGAAATGTGGGCAGAACATGTTCTGAAATCGAATATTCCGGTTTGCCAATCAAATAAATATAGTTTCTACATGCCAAAAGGAAATGTGAATTGTGAATTCCACTATAATAATGCTTTTGTACGTGCGCGGTCGGAATATGTCTGGACAGCACACGTTCATTCGATGGTTTTAATCTGGCTTTACAGTGTGTAGAATTAATCAAACGCTCTGTATTCTATAAATAGACTTGAGACGGTTTAAACGCTGACGCATATCTGTATCTGTAGTAATACGTCAGAGCACCACTTCTGGTATAAATCTGACGGGGATGGAGGCGCTCTAGTCGAGCTTCTGAAGGACAGATTTAAAGCCCTCTACTGTATCGGCATGCACTGTTTGATCTGCATATTGCTTGAATCTTTATTCTCTAAGGAGAATACACGGCTAAACGACGATTTCAAGCATTTTTGGAAATGCTAATACTTGTACACTGTTTAACGACGTGTTTGTTTAGACAATTTGCGGTCTATTTACATGTACCGAGACAGACTCACTCTACCAATTTTTATTGACTATCATTTCTAAACTATTGCTTAACAACAGTTCTATATGCTGAATACTGACGGCAATTCGCACCAAAAGTATGTTATAACCGAGTGTATGCCTTATCCGAGTATATTATAACCGAGTTGATTTTTGAAATAGAATATATAAGGATGAAAAACGGACCAGGAAAGCCAAGCGTATGTTATAAACCAGTATGTTTTAACCAGGTTTTACTGTAGTGAGGAATTTTAACGATCGGGCCGTTTTTGTAACGGTGCTGTAACGGTTTGAAAACTACGACCATTGAACAGGCGTTAGAGATCTTTCCTTTATATATACTATAATAATGAAAGTTCTTGTCTGGTACCTGCGGACAAAAATAGAGTTATCAAAGAAATTATTTAGTGAGCTAGTTTTCAAACCTGTTTACCGTATTATTACGTAACATATAAGAACACGATACAGTGTGATAATGAAATTAAAGTTTAAAATATAATTATATTACCTGCAGATAGTAAAATAATGAAGAAGAAAAATAAGTTAAATATGTCATTAAATCTACGAACATAAATGTATAATAACGTCTGAAACAATACCTTCAGGCCACCTGAAGAGGTTTGCGCTGAAAATCACACAAATTTGTCAGAGACGTCTGAAATGTTAGTTAGTGTCTGATGTATGTAGTTTAGTAAATGTCTTAAACAATGCCCATCGGTCATAAATGATAGTTTATATCAAACCCGCAGACATTTTGTCATGGATGTATGTTTGATAAGTGGTTTACATGGTATATGTTGTTTATATAATGTTCATTTATCACTAAAAGTTATACCAATGCTCTTCGGCGTAATTTAACAATGTTTGCCTCCTTATTTAACATTTTGGTTTAGAGCTATACGTCGGCAAAATAATTGTCATGGTAAAGACGTTAATTGGACCGGATTTGTTGTTCTCTCAGAGTTTCTAAGAAAGTTATACAGGAAACATTTGAAGGAGTGGTTCGAGTATTCTCAGACATTAATTTCATTTAGGATAAAATAATGACTACCGTGGAAACGTTTCAACTTGTACAAGTGTTTTCAATCGAAATGCTAGGTATTTGGTGCTACTAATGAATCTCGCAATGTTCTTAACTCGCAATTAAGGTTACACTTGTCAAGATTATGTTGGTAACGAAGCTAATTTTCAAAACTAACAAATATATTTTGACGATAGCTTCCATATAACATATTGAATTTCAAAGTTGAAAATAAACTTGTAACTGTCAAATATCAAACTATATGTGCCATTGTGTTCTCCATTTTCAGGAATTGGGAATATTTTTACCAAAATATTGGTGAATAAATTGGGGGAAATATAGCTACAATGTATTTAGAACTGTTAATGAATCCTAGGTCTACGGCATATAGTAGTTTTGTTATTGAACACCGACAATGTTAAAGATGAAACAAACATAACCAGGTGTATCAGTGGAATGTTGATTGCCATATAACTATTAAAACATGTATTGTTTTCAGAAGAACGAAGAGAAACATGGAAGGAAGAGTAAAATGATATTATGTTACAATTTTACATGAGTTATCTCGTAGTTGCAGGCTATACATCCAGTAAATACCTTGATATCGTCGGAATGCCCGGGAAGATTATGTATTAAGTAAAACAAATATTCCTGACACGCAATAAGTGTACCATCTCTATATATTTCATTCTAGGTTGATATAACAAACAGAACTAGTGAAGTTGATCTGAGTAATTATGTAAATAATGGTGAATGGGAGCTATTAAGTATTACAATTGTACGTAATGTTGTGACCTATGGTTGTTGTGATGATCCTTTCCCAGATGTAACATTCACCATTAAAATACGAAGACGTATATTATACTATATGTATAATGTAATCTTTCCATGTATCATGATGTCAGCTTTAACTTTACTCGTCTTTTGTTTACCACCAGATTCAGGAGAGAAAATTGCACTAGGTATGGTATTAACTGTTTACTATGGTGGTTGAATTACGCTATGTCGCATTGTCGTCTCGCGCGGCGCCACATAAAATCACGAAAGTACGGCAAAATGGTATTTGTGTCGTATCTTCGTCCCGCGGGGCGCCATGCTATTACATACGTCGTACTTTCGTGTTTTTATGTGGCGCCCCGCTGGACGACAATGTTACATGGCGTAATTCAGCCACCTTAGTTTACATCTTTTATCATTACTGTCTATTTGATTACAATGTATTTCATTGCTGGCCATATTTTGATTTGATACCTTTCATTATCAAACCATCGTCGGTTATCCCCCGATACATTACTCCGCTCTGCTGCGTTATGTACCATGGACCATTTGGTTAGGAAAATCTCGTAATCATGAATAATTAATGAGGCAGTTTCATTGGTTCCTCAAGGAATCGCTGCTGAAAACTAGCCAATGAAATTACGAATCCATTTTTAAAATAAATATACGCGTTTGTTTCTATTTTAAATAAGACAAATCCAGTATGACGTCATTGTTATTTTTGTAACATGTAATTTCATTGGTAGAAGATTGGTATCCCATGCCTCATGCATATGCAAGCCTAAGTCAAGGAAGAAATAATGCTTGACGTTTAGAACGTTTTAATGTTCATGCAACTGCTCTTCTAGAAAATCACATTTATTTTAAATGACAACTAATAAATGTTTGCTTCATAACAATTAATTTAAGCACTGAAAATACCAGTTTGATAAGATCACAACTTAATATATAAGAGTGTTTGTATTTAATATAGGTATAACAGTTTTACTGGCGTTCTCTGTATTTATGTTAGCTGTAGCTGAAAATCTTCCAGAGACATCAGAATTTGTTCCTCTGATCAGTGAGTATAATAACTGTTGGATTAACTTCCAAGTTTTCTTTATGTCAGATGTTGTTCAATTTGTATTATTTGTAACAAACTTTCACATAACGTAGGAGCTGTAATCCAGTGGTAGGACGCGCGCTTAGGGATCGAAAGGTCCTGGGTTCGAATCTCACTAGGTGCACTGCTAAATTCCTTGAGCAAAAAATTTACAATTTGCAATTGCTTCACTCCACCCAGGTGTAAATGGGTACCTGTTAGAGTCATACACTGTATGCTGTGGCTGCAATCTGCGCCGTATGTTAACGGTTGGTGTGTGACCCGATGATTGGGAAAGTTAATGTCATGAGTCGGCTGCTAGTGATACAAAAACTAGACTTGAAAAACCTTGTTTTAACTATAATGTGGATGATCATTGTGTGAGTTGTCATTGTGTTTCTTTACATTTACATTATGTTTGTCAACTCTCGGAAGTATATCTTGTAATCTTTACAGTGCTTGCCCGGCTAGCTCAGTCGGTAGCGCACAAGTCTACTGATCGAGAGGTCGTGGGTTCGGTTCCCGGGCTGGGCATACTGTCGTGGAGCTTAGTCATGAAATAATTTTATGCGGAACGCCGAGGTTGTCCGAACGTAAGAGTAGTAGTGTGTACCTTAGTACGAAATATCTCCTTCAATTCTCATGTTAAATTTATATTATTTTTGAAAAGGGGGGGGGTAACATCTAGGTACATATACAAGTTATTTTTCATTAATATCTTTACAGGTATATATCTCACAATTGTAATGGCACTGACATCAATGTCAGTTATAATGACTGTATTTGTTCTAAATCTTCACCATCGAGGTCCTAACAAACGAACTGTCCCAAAATTTATCAAGGAAGTTCTTCTTGTAAAAATATCGCCATTTCTTTGTCTTTCACAAGACAGTGAAAGTAGCCATTACATTAACAGAATGGAAGAGAGATTTATCAAAGATATGTCTTTAAAAATAACATTAGATAATATACAGCAAGCTTTACAGAATGAGAAGATACTAGAGAATGATACCGAGACAGAGACTAATCAGTTTGGATGTGCTCGTGCTTCATTATTACGTCATGAAACTATTCATGAAAATGATACTTGTATCAATGTCCCTGATCACACAATACCAGATAGTGATAAACACATGGATAAAACAAGTGACGAGCTTCATATAACTGATCCAGAGAAAAATCTGATAACTAAAATTATATGTAAACATGAGGTCAGTGGTGATATCAAAATTAATGAAAAGCATGATAATGAAAAGCCAGAAAATGTACAGAAAGATTCTAATGCCCCATCGAACCATATTACTGAAGAACAAAGTGATACTTCAATCTATAGAACAAAACAGGACGACAACACTGTCACTATTTCTCAAAATTTTCACAAGGACCATGAAGATGTTTCACTGAATGATACGAAATTTTGTATTCATCAGCGCATCCATGCATCTCAAAATGCACATACGTTAAAGAATAGATTACCACCACAGAGATCTCCATGTTATCAGCATTATAATCCACAGACACGTGAATGTGTCACTAGTACTGAACATTACATATCGTCTCTATCAGCACAGCACAAACAATCACAGAATACACGTGATTCTGGATGTAGTTCCGGTAAAACTAAACGGAAACCAAACTCTAGTTTAAGCAGAACAAATGAAGAAATACTGAATTCTTTGAAGAGAATTCTTGAAAAGCATGAAAGGGAAGATAGAGATTATGAAATCATTCAAGATTGGAGAAGAGTAGCACAATGTGTGGACAGAATTCTATTTTTTATTTTCTTTATTGCTACAATGTCATCAACGATTGGTATATTAGTTGTGGCACCAGCAACACAATGATGTTTGATATTGTTTGTCTACAATATTATATTTATATAATGAAAAAACGACTTCAACGTTCCATACACATTGCTTTTTGCATTACATATTCCATTTAACATGCTTGAAAACTATACCGGAGATGAGTTAATAAGGAAACATGTTAAAAGAAAGCATATACATATCTTGGCCGTACGTACATTTAATATCTTAATGAAGTAACTATGTACAACATTTCACAGTGTTTGTATTGTCCGTCTTATCTCAAGCGTCAAAACTTGAATAATTTCACGGTTACTGAATGTATTATATTTATACTCTAGGCCTCGTCGTTAAAGAAATAGCTTTACTATAAGTCTATCATACGACATAAGCAGCTCTACTTAATCATAATACACATTTTCTGAAAGTCGTGAAAGTAACAAGACGATAATTTTAACATATGAATTCACTAGGGCTGTCACGATATATCAGTATATTGCAATACGCAGCTGCGGCAATACGTACCGCGGTACGATTTTAATGCACCGGTATTTGGCGATATTTTTATTTCATTGGAAAGTTATTCCTTTCGCGAAATACAAGTAGCGAAAAGTCGATTTTTCAATTGTTCATTCCATCTAACCTTAAGTTACAAGAATTTAACCCATTGGGGCCCGCCACAGTTCTAAATGACACTATATACTTAAAGAGGCTAGATTCTATTAGTAGCTGCAAGTAAGATTTGATTATGTTTCTGTCAAATACAGCCGAGGCACAAAGAATATAAAAACCCACAATATATCGTGGTACGTATCGCGATACTATGCCAGCATAATGCAGCATACCGCAATTCGCTTCCGATGTATCGTGATAGGCCTAGAATTCACCGAGTAATTTTTCATTGTTTGACAGTTGAGAAAAAACGAACTTTAACAGATTTTTTACAATGACCTTTTTTTAAATGGATTAGTTTTGATGCTATGCGAATGTCACAATTAAACATCAAACGTGTTCGTGTAACGCAATGAACATATTTTTTTGTCATTTAACAAATCTACCAATACTTTATTTCTGGAAACGTGTCAAATGTATACAGATATTTGACCTTCTAAGTTTGTTACTCTATTTTGTATATATTATTGAGATGTATGATAAAGAAAGGGAGAGTATGATTGTTCTGAATATATGTTTTTATTGAGAGTTATCTTTACTATCTTGTATTATTTTACAACATGTTAATTTTGTTTTCGTTATTCCAGTATCATAATCTCTATAATAGTTATATCAAATATATTTACCGTTTTGTTTTGCAGTGCCATATATTAACTGAAAGTGTCATGTACATATATGTATATACATGTAGTAATAAATTGTGTAAATTATTATACAGCTATTTACTTCAGTTACAATAAGCCAATCTGATATCTAAAGCATTTATTTATTTGAATGCATTTAAGTCCATTGCTAACATGTACATGTAACTAAAGAAAAGTTATTATTTTAATTTATCTTTTTCTCAATTAATTTATACTTACCAAAATTAACCAAACTTAAATGAAAAATAAATTAATTTATAGCTGAACCATCCTTTTAATGTAGGAAAATGTCCCACCAAACCAATATCTGAGTTCAATTTGTGATTCTGTATAAACCTCTGAAAACCGGAATCCTCTGAAAACCGGACTTTTTGGTCAGTCCGGACCAGGTCCGGTTTTCAGAGTTTTTACTGTATCATTATTCTGTAGTAGTAGACATTCTTCAATTTAATCAAAATACTTTGGTAACTGTTCCTGGCATACTGTTGGCAAATTCATTTATTTTATGAAATCTAAGACTAAAAAGAACATCATTAATATCGCAAATTTTATAAAAGAATCTATATCCATCAGAAATTAATGTCTAAACATTTAATAACCCTTTATATATTATGTATTGTTTTATGACAATATTAATTTAACTGTTTTATAATATTGAATTTTGTATTTGTGATGTATATTTGTCATGAATGTATGGTATTTGCCATGACTCTTGTAAATGGTCAAAGGCATGTGTCAATGCCGTTTTTTTTTGCCAAATAAAAATGGTATGGTTCTATATAATGTGAATACATGTATATAAGAACGAGTATAGTTAACTAGTATGCAGATTCTAAATTAAGATATTTTTTCTTCAACACCATGTCAATATTATGTTTACTTCAAATCTTCCATCGAAAAAATTAATGAACAGGACGATGAATCTGTTGGTAAAATATCATATGTAAAAGACAGAATCTTACTGACAATTCTATAATGATGTACATCATCAAGATGTACTGGTGAAGGGTCACATACACGTGAAGAAGGCGACACATTTTTGTATAACAATGTTGATGTAAAATGTCCACACACGATTCAATGTACTTTTCCATCAAAGAGCATTATTTCAGAAACTTCGACAAGGACACAGCTGTGGCCGTAGCATTTGTGTTCGCTTTTTACAATGAACCCCACGGATCTGAAATAAAGTTATAATAAAATATATTGACGTGCTCACACACGCATCAAACATTTGACGACTTGAAAAATATCGAAGTGATTTGATATGTCAAAATTAGGGTTCAAAATTTTGACATTAAACACTACATACGATTGAATATTGATACAAAAGTTTTAGAACGTGCACGAAATCTTTACACAAAATGCACTGTGACATGCAGGAAATCTTATTAGCGATATTATTATATATATTATTATATTAGCGAACAATAAAGACAAAAACCTGACTCAATCAATTCAACTTGGTGGCAGAAAACTTTTAAAACAATAAATCTCTGCTCAGGTCTTTTATGTTCTGTAACTTAGTAGGATTACAATAATTAAAAGATCCATACACTTATCTCGGACATTTGCTTTAGTAATTAAAAGTTTACAAACAAATAAACGGTAAAACGCGTGTTTACAAACACAACGTAGATACTAAAATTATATAGAAAAGAAACTTTTTATTTACAACCACATGGGATATGAGCGGGCAATAACAAAAAAGGTACGCTGGGCGGAACAATATATGCCCCCTGTGCTAACCGAGCCAGGGACTGTAGTAGATGGAGGTTTGTAGCAATGGAATTATTGAGTAGGTATTAAGACTAGGTAAGTTTTTTCGGCGTAGCTGTCTAAGCTGGATTTTGACCTACATTTCTGTATAATGACGTCTGTCTGGGGATTTCGGAAATCCGCCGTTCTATTGGATGATTTTATAAGCACTGAGAATGACGTACGGGGGAAACAGAGAAAACCCCCTCTTCGATTGGATGGCCCTGACACGCGCGAAAAAATAAAGGCCACACTATTGTAATGCAATGTTTTACGAAATTTTGCTTCGTTCGTAGATAATTTTTTTTGGGTAGACTTCTATTGCTTTCCAAAGTGTTTTTTTATTTTGTAACAATAAAAAGTTACGTGTCAAACACAATATTTTATGGGTAAAATGAATTACGTCTCCAGATGTGAACCGGTTTCTAGAAAAAAGTCTGACATATAACCCAATAATTATTAAATTAGCCTCACTACGTCCAGTTTCCGGGGTTTACACTTTGAGAGTCACAGCTCCACATATACACCAGTTCATTGTTATTGTTATGATGTCTATAAATAGTAACAAGGAGCTGATAAATACTACAGGTAACCGTTCGCTGGTTGGCAAGAAATGATAGCGAGTAAATACAATGAAAACACAGTAATTTTAAAATTGCAATTACTAAGTCATTTTTCATCAAACAATTTTGCATTTTATATCACTAGAAAGGTCTTGAAATTTATATTATGAATATCTAAAAATTATTTGTCAAAAAGAATTGTTTTTTGTTGGCGAGTGTTTTAATGATCTGCCCTATGAAACATTTAATATTCATAGCTCGAAGAGTTGTGTTTAATCAATTTAATCGTGCGGTTAAAGTGCTATAGGGTATCAGTATTTTTTGTGAGCCACAAAATAAGAAATCTAGATGAATCGGTCTAGTAAACGCAGTTGTACCCCTTGTATATAAGTATATTAAAGGTATGTTGGAAAAATCAAAGGGAGGTAACTTGACAATTCCCTGTGGTTATCAGTGTACGGCAATTGCATTGGCTGTCATATTGTTTACGGTAGGCAATCATGTGCCAAGTCTGCGAAACTGGTCTGCAAATGTTGTTGATGAAGTGATGATGCGTGGTCACAACTTGTATGAGCAAATACTAACGGAATCTGGCAATCCATCACCACGTCAAAAAATAGGTTTTAACATTAGTGGTCCTATGTAAATGGCTCTTCTGTGACCTTTGACCTTTTCCTTAGGTGAGCACCCAGGGCCCTTTGGGCCCTCTTGTTTTTAAATCGACGCCGTTTGTCTTTTTTAAAGACATTTCTTGTTTGTAATGTTGAATTTAAGGGGAAAAAGTAGTTTGCGCGAAGGTGAACCTACGTACAGCAGCTGAGGAGTCATCATCTAGACATTTTTTTCCATACAAGACTCATATTGACCTTTGACCCCGGGCATATTTATGATCCAAGGGCTATCTACAGTAAGTGCTGGTTAACCTAGGTACAACAGTTGTACATTTATCGTCCTAACAAAGTTTTCCCACATGAAGTCCAGTGACCTTGACTTTTACGCACCTTACGCGGGAACCAAACCAACGTGACGAAAGCTCTATTCAGACATACATCACGAGGTAAGGGTACACAGATTTTCAATCGTATTTTGATTTAATATTTCAGAAAAGAATAACGTACTCGTGCTTCAATACTTTCGTCATGATCTTTATCATTATCATTATCAGTAATTATGGCATTACATTCCAATGTGAAAGTGGATAGAAACAGAAAGTAGAATTTGTATATTATATACAGAATTGAGTTTTGGTCTCAACCTGGTTTAGCATGTCTTGTGAAAGACTTGATAACCGCTCAGCGTATTTGTTAGCTAAAATAATGTTTTTAGTTATTTGTATTTATAAATACCACGTTAATGGATGCAAATGGAATGATAAAACCCGAGAAGGTAGGATCGAACTAGCACCCCCTTTAAAATGTTAGATTCAACATCCCTTCAACATTCTGTACCATTTGCATTTCGGACTGGACTGTATGTAAAATATCAAAATAAAATTAGTTCGAATATAAAATACTTATTTTAAAACTTGAGCATGTGTTGCTAGCAGATAATTTAACGATTTAAAAACTTCTTTTCAGGTTTTAAAAAAATGAGTTTCATTTTTACTAACATTCATAAAACATTTTGCTCAATCCAGTTCAAGCCGAAAAAAATGACATAGTTATATTATAACAACTAAAACATTTAATTTAGAAGAATTAGAACAATTTGAAAGAAGATTCGAAAGACCAGAGTTTCTTACTGACTAAGTAAGTTCATCATATTTTAGTGAATGAAGGATGTTTCAAGCAAATTTAGGGCGTACTCGATTGGGCTCACAGAATCAAATTCCGACTCTTCAACAGAATCTGCAAAACGAGTGAAATTGAGTGTAGGATCTGAATCATAGTTATGGTGGCTAAACTTCTATTATTAGACAAAATTCTTTACAGTTCTTCGAATGAGAATTTCGAAGACAATTCATTTGCAGTGGTAATTTTACCTGCTTTCGCAGCCGCTTTGTAAGTAATACAGTACAGTAAGGCAAAACAAGTTGTTTGTTTCCACTATTATCTCCATAAATAGGATGGGGTAGGTCGGCAAACTTTTTCATTAACTTTCTTTTCAACCACTATTGAATTATACTACTAAGATGTTTACCTCGTGTTGGAGAGGTATTGTGAATAAAATGCCAAGATGCAACCTAACACGAGCGCCAAGAAACAACTAGTAGGGTAATGTGGGGTAATTCGCCCAGTCGGGATAAAAGGCCCACCCGATTATTTATGAAAATATCATGATTTGTAGACTTCATGGCACCGTGACGTCATCAGTCGTGTCGATTTTACTAGCAGACAAAAAGTGGGAAAAATAAATAGTGAGTATTTTATCATTGTTGTAATAAAACATGCGCGTTTCTTGTAATTTTAGCGATAGAGAAATTTTGTTGGAAATCCTTGACTTTCTATCGTATGTCATTTTCTGAAGTGTTATTCGATAGTGTAAACTTAAACGCGTAAAAAACCTCCACAATAGACAGTTATCTCCCTTAAGATATTCTGTTATCTTTGACTAACTACTATTAGATGTAAGGGGGTGAAACGCCCATTACTATGTCGGGGTAAGAAGCATAGCATGGGCGTTTTGCCCCCGAACATATCAATGATGTTTAGTATTTTTGACTAAGACTGAAATTTTACCGCGTTTGTGCGATGTCACAGACACGCGTTGGTCTAAAACACGCTTCTATCATCAAATTTATCACGAAGAATTGTTGGTTCTCGTTTTTCAAACAGGGTGAGAACTTATACTTGTAAAAGATAGACCGATGTAGTTATGGCCTAACTTCCCTTTCTGATGCATTTAAGGCATTGGACGACGGTATGCATCTGATACAAGCAAGTAAGGAGTTTGGTGTTCCTGCTCGAACTTTACGACGCCATAGTGACCCAGGTAATGGGACAAAAAGGCCAAATATTTTTTGATTGCTTATTGTATTGTTGTATTTAATTTAACTCTAAATTGACCACAATAAAATGATCTATACATAACAGTCATTTACTTCACTAAAAATAGCAAACTTGAATTGTGGAAATCCAACACTCGCTGATGATATTACATTAGTTTCGAATAATCTGAAAAATCTTGGAGAAATGCTCCATATTGCATACGATTATGCTAGTACATGGCGATTTCGCATTAATCAAAATAAATCGGTTCTCGTTAAATTCACCGACAAAAAGTCCACGCATATGCAATCTATAGTAGTCGGTCCCTTTTCATTGACTCAAACCGAATCAGCTAAACACGTAGGCATACATCTTACAAGTAATATGAAAAACACTCTCAATATTAACGAGCGATGCAATAAAAGTCGAAAATCATACTTCTCAATTATGTCTGTTGATCCAAGCAGATCTCACGCCAAACAGTTTATCTTAACTAGTCTTACCGAAAAAGTGGTTCTACCGACGTTACTTTTCGGATGCGAATTATGGACTTCATTAGAGTCTTCCGATTTATCAAAACTTGAAAAATTTAAACGAATGATAGCCAAAAATGTTCAGAAATTACCTGTGAGAACTCGAACTGACATCGCACTTCCCATGTTAGGATGGATGCCGCTTGCTGCCGATATTCACGTACGAAAGTTAATGTTCCTACAAAAATTGTGTACTATGGACACAAATATGCTATCTAGACAAATATTTAGCTACAGACTACACCTATACTTCTTAAGAGGATATAATTGCCAATTAGGCTTCATCCCTGACATTTTTAATATCCTTTTAATGTACAATCTCCAACACCATCTAATAAACTACATACATAGCTCAACATTTCCTACTAAATTTGCATGGAAGCGAATTGTGAACAATACAGTTCTTGGTTACCATCACCGCGCATTAATCAGTCGCATCGAAGCAGATCCCGAACTGTCAGAGTTTTGGTATCAACAGTAAAGCAACTGTAAAATAATGTAAAATGTGTACATAAAGCTTATGCTTTCATTGTAATGCACAAAAAAGAAATGCATACATGTGTCTATTATTGTCTTTCATTATTATTATGAATTAATTCACTTTCTTGTAATTTTAATATAATGTATTTACCAATTGTCTTGTAATTTATTTATTGTCATCCATTTTGTTCATTGTAGTGTTACTCATTTATTGCCCTGTTATTTATCCATTGTCGTGTAATTGTTTCATCGAAGTTTAATTTATTCTTTGTCATGTGTTTTGGTCTTTCTCATGTAATCTAATCACTGTCATGTATTACTTTCGCTTGTCATGTAAGTCATTAAGTGTTATGTAATGTGTTCTTTGTCGTGTCATGTAACATGTGTCATGTAATTCATTAATGTAATTTGTCTATTTCCATCTGCTGAATTACTTTCGCTTGTCGTGTAAGTCATTAAGTGTTATGTAATGTGTTCTTTGTCGTGTCATGTAATATGTGTCATGTAATTCATTCATGTAATTTGTCTATTTCCATCTAATTTCCATGTGTATTTTCACTGTTCTGTAATTGTTTCACTGTCATGTAATTACCTTATTGTCATGTTATTGTTTATGGTCATGCTATCTGTTCACGGTCATATTATTTGTAAAATCTACGTTTTATGTTTTCTATATTATGAAATGTAATTTATATGTATATCCTTCTTATAAAAGGGAAATAAAATGTATATATATATATATAACAACTCGCCTCTGAGATAAAACTTGCCAAGAAAGAAAGTATAAAGTATTCTCGATTTTTCAGGTAACAAGAATCAACTTCTACGAGTCCCTCATATGTGATTACCTATCTTCAAATTTGACTTTTTCGACTGAAGTAACCAACACACAACATTGACTAATTATAACTTGAGAAAATGATTAACCAGTGAAAGTAACACAATGCGATTACATTATTATCTATAGACATTATAAGCGTACAAGCCACGAGGAGGCTGATAAGAGTGTCGTACGACGAATGATCAGTGTGGCATCAGTGTGGCTAAGGAAGCCTCTAATAGAGTGTCAATACTATCAGAGGACAATGTATTGTTTTTTAGCTTTATACCACAAAATAAAAATCATAATGGATTCTCCTAATCGTGACATTAATGACACGAATGCAACGACAGAAGCGAACAAAGACTTGATAACAGACAGATCTACCAACAGTACATGCTGCAACAAGGATGATATTAATCTGGCAGAATAACATGGCTGTTTTGAAGCCAATAAGAAAGATTACTACAGTAGCAGGCCTAAAACTCCACCTACTACACCCATCGTTCTAACTCTGCAGAAAAAAATCTAGTAAAGGTTTGTTTGTTTGGTAGCAACACATTGTATAGGTCATATAACGGCGGTCAGTCAACCTACTCACTATTCCTGGAAAGGCTAAATCTCTGGATTTAGCTGTTCACCAACTACTAATCACATACTTCCGTCCGGACTGACAACTGCCCTACATATTAAAAATCATTGGTAGAAAAAGATTGCCTCTGTAATAGATGGCGATTCCCCCGTTGTCTGCCTAATGAAAACTATTGTGGCTGATGATCTTAGACCAAGGTACGCATATTGTCTAATTCTATTAATTTTTATGATAGCTGTTCTGACCATTTCGATGATAGTGTTCAACTGTTACTGTTTAATTACTGCTGAATTTATAAATTTGTTATAAATCAGTCTTTGCACCGTTTATAAACATATATAAAGACTTAAACTTCTCTCTCCCTATGAACAAAGTTTTATTAGATATTAAATGTTCATGAAAGGGTATAACCTGTCGGAAATCGGACCTGCTACCCTCCAGATATGACATGAAGATTTAAGACCCAAGATTTAAAACATCCTATCTAAACGATGGCGATGCCTCAACTGTTTCCCCAAAACTCATCGATTGAATCATTGGCATTCTGAGACTGGAAAACTGCTCATGTTATTCAACCTGCAAGTACCTGAAATACCACAATTTGGACAGAGTGAGTATCGGATAAATGATAGAAACAAAATGCTTTTATGATTATGAATAACGACAAATGGTGATACGTGAACTTGGTTTTACATTTTATTTCTTGTTTTCGGCGTAGCTGTCTAAGCTGACTTTCGGAATACCCATGTCTATGTATAAAATGTCATTCTATAATAAAATGCAAAATGGTCTGTGGCTTGCATGTGTGATCTTGAGCTGTCCTCTACAATCGCTTCTCGGAATTTAAGGTGGGTCGGTACCTTACTCGGAGGGAAAAACGAAAAATTGTTATGTTCACCGATTATGATAAAAGTTGGCAGGCAGACACCTTCATGCTTCTTGTTTGTTTTTCTGGTAACCTTAGCGACGTTGTCGTTTTTTTCACGACGTCACGGACGTCACAATGGTTCGCGCTAAAAACAGGCATGCAAGTACATTAAACCCACATACTTGAGATATTGAATGTCCGAGGTCAATGATAATTATTCCCAAATGTTTCTGAAATGTTGTAGCCTACAATCATTTTGTTCCGATTATCCAAATATCACGTCAGTCGTAAAGAGTGTACATTTCATCACTGAATTTAGGGGTTTCACGTCTAAAAGGTTTCATCCGAGTTATAATGTTTATTTTCATATTAAAGCAGCACGGTGGTCAAATTCTTATCGCGATTTTTGAAATCTACGCACTTTTTGTGTCATTTTAATGAAATAAAAAAGGAAAGTGAACGTTCTGTTTTTCACAATATCGCGTTCAAAGTAAAATTACCTTCATTGCAACGACGTTGATATAGCACAAAACAAACCTTGTTCATTAAGGTGAGTATGTTGCTTTCTCAGGCAAGTAGTGTCGCAAAGATGAGTGACTGTTCAACATGACAGTTGCTCTACAACAGATGTGTAGTCATAAAATCACAGAAAGCTTTGTATTTAAACCAAAACAAGTAAATATGTGAGCTAATGCTCAATAGTGATACCCCCGCAGTGAGAAATATGACTATCATAATGTAACTTTCATTTAACGAAATCTAAAAATATGCGACAAACAGGAAGTAGATGAGCAAGGAGCATGAAATCGCTTAACACCACATGGGACTATGGGATGAAGCAATATGCGAAGTATTAGGCTGCTGCATGTTATAGTTGCTGAGAAAACTGCGACGGAAATTTTGTAACGGACGGACGCACGCACGAACACACGCACGCACGGACAAGGGTAAAACAGTATACCCCCCTCTTCTTCGAAGCGGGGGTATAATGATTGCACAAAGAAAGATGCCTACATGAATTGTTTTACAGATTTTGATGTGAAAGACGTTAATATTAAATAATAAAATATATTAACATATAAAATAAAAACATTTATTATGTGTTGTGATGCGGAAGAAGTACCAACATTTTGATCAGCAGGTCATAAACGCTGATTTTCTAAAGCCTGTTCTGTTAAAGTTTACTCACCTTTTGACGATAGAATGAAAAAGAAACGATTCTTTGACAATTTGCTTCTTTCTGTTGACAACTGTTTTTAAAGGTATTGTCCTGGAGGGAGTGTATCGACAATTGTTTGTGTTGCTGAAATCCCCGGGAATAGGTCTGCCAATGATGTGCAAATTCAGCCGGTCTGAGTCATAGCTTAAATCAGTGATCAGCTGCCGGAGTATCATACCATGGTTATGAAAACTGATTTTAAACGCAGAATGAATCGAGTTGCCAACTATTAGCGAAGAGTCTGAGACTTTATTTATGAAGAATAAGCTGTAGATTCGTCAGCTGCTAAACATTCAGAAATGCAGGATAGCATGAAACTAGTTTCACTTGGTTAAACTGGTCTTGTTGCAGACTTGAGGGATCTGAGCACAGGCCGATCTATAAACAAGTTTGAAGTATTTTTCGAAAAACGGGTGGAGGTAGTGAAGAACATTACAGCGGCACGGTGCTTTACCTCTCAGCCACTAGATATCACTAGTTGATATTATGAGTCAAGCTGCAGACAAATGTCCTGAAGGCACCCTCGTACCATCGAAAAGCCTTGTTAGACTCCAGGTCACACCGAGCAACAGATATTCCCGTGGGTTATGGTTGTTGAAAATGCGCAATTATTCCCGAAGGTCCTATTTCATGTGATACTGCTCATATCACTTTGTATTGTACTGACCGCAGTACTTAGAATGTACCTGATAACTAACTTAATTACAAACTACTTATATTTTTATGCGTGTTCATGTAGACTTAATCTGCAACACTAGATGTTCAAACTAAGTAATGCCATACATAGCATGCTTTTTGTCGGATTGGTAGTATTTGGGGGTATTTGCCCCCCGCAATAGCATGTAACATTACAAAGGTAAAGACATCTAATTGTGCAGACTGTAGAAGCCCATGTAATGCATAAAGTCGGCATAATAGCTGTAATGTTCCCTTACTGAAAAAGTTCTCTCGTTGACTCACATAGAGAAATTTTTTCAGTTGGTGCCATCATAAGCGATATTAAACTATCTGAAGGAAATAAACATTTATCATGAAATATAGGACTCAAAACCATTATAATTCGGTTGCATTAATAGTATCATCAATAGCTTTCTGTGCGATATAATTTTCTGTGTTGATGCACAGATATCAACTGCAAGTCAGACAGACGTTTAATCATTAGGCACAGCAGTAGCAAAAATAAATTTTAACTAACTGTAGAAAAACTTAAGGCTGTTTGTAGGAAACACTTGCGAATGATGAATCACTAGTATACACAGATAAGAGGAAATTGCAGAATCAGGTGGCCTGTCCACGGAAGCTGGAACACAAGACCTTTTTAATCATTTTATGTTTGGTACAGTTTAATTGATATTATTATACCTCACTGGAATTTCCCTATGCTTAAGCCATACACCTGAGCGGGTGTTTTTATTGTTCGATCACATTGTTATATAACCCGCTATCTAAGGGAGACACTTATTAACGATTAGTAACCATTACTAACAAGTTACTTCCCTTAGTTTATAAGCGGTTCCCGGCTTACGCCTGTGTACTGATAGCGAAACTGGGAATAATACCAGATCAGTGTTGCAGCCAGCAATTCGTTTCCAGTGTTGTCAAAAAAGTCAATCGTAAGACAAAAATGACATCAAGATTTGCTACCATTTCGACGGAAGATTTGGACGTGCTGGACTCGGGTTAAAAGTTTTCCGGGTCAAATGCGCGATGAGTGCATTTTAGTCGATAGAGGGGGGGGGGCATCATGGTGATCCTGAGCTTTACATTTCCGGCTCGAAGTATGTTTGTTTTTTTGAGTTTTACGGCGCACCAACACGAAAAGGTCATATCGCGCCAAATGCAATCAATGATACTATTAATTCAAACGATATTGATGTGAAGTTCTATATCTTATTATATACATTTATTTCCTTCAAAAAGTTAAGTATCGCAATGATGGTACAGATTCAAAAAGTTCTTTAAGTGAGTTAAACTTTAAAATGTTTGTCACGGATGTCTTTAAGACCCCGACAGTCAAGGAGAACGTGTTTTACATTAAAATGCTCGTCACATAGTATTCACTTAGATCTTAGTTAACATAAATAACTAATAGTATTAATAACAATTTTATCATTTTTTCAGATTCTCTGTATTATTGGCCATAAAAAATCGTAGTTCAGACAATATTCTTATTAAAAGTATCGAATTAAAATTACATGAAATTTTAAAATCTAAAATAGTACACCTCTGCTGGATATCAAGCCATATTGGTATACAAGGAAATGAAAAAGTTGATATTTTAGCAAAAGAATCTTTAAACCTTCAACCAGTAGATATAAAATTACCAAGCAGTGACTTCAAATGTTCAATAAACACGTTAATTAAATCAAAATGGCAAACAATGTGGAACAATGCAATTTTTAATAAGTTACATAACATAAAGCAAACACTTGAAACATCTTCGTCGATAATATTTTCTAATCGCCGAGATCAAATAGTGATTTCGCGATGTAGAATTGGTCATACCAGATTAACACATTCATTCCTTCTCAAAAGAGAGGAAGCACCTAAATGTATACCATGTGACGAGCATTTCAATGTCAAACACGTTCTCTTTGACTCTCAGGATCTTAAAGACATCCGTGACAAACATTTTAAAGTTAACTCACTAAAAGAACTTTTTGAGTCTGTACCATCATATGCGATACTTAACATTTTGAAGGAAATAGGTGTATATAATAAGATATAGAGCTTTAGATCACCAATTTCGTTTGAATTATTGGTATCATTAATTGCTTTTGGCGCGATATGACCTTTCTGTGTTGGTGCGCCGTAAAACCAAAACAATCAATTTCAATGGCTTACGCTAATGACCAAATGTTTTCTTTATATCGGCGTCTTAGTAATCTTTTATACTTGGGTTGTACAAATAACCACGCTGACACACTAATTTTTTTCTCACTTCTTCAGGAATTATGCTATCCGCGTATACATGTCCGCGTACACGTCAAAAATCGAGTAGTGAGCAATTTAAAGCGGACGCGGAAGAAGAATGCGGAAGGCGGGTGAACGACGGATGATATCTGAACAACATTAAGGTCAGGTAAAGTAGAAACAAAAATGGATCAGTTTATTGCTGGTGCATTAAATTATCAAGGTAGGGATGTCATTGAACTAGGTAAAGTTAGAGAAACATTAAAATATTCTGTTAATATTGAAAATGAAGACATGCCCAGTTTTGTTTATTTCCCTTTCAGTCAAAGAATTAATAAATATACATGTTACATGTATGAATGGAAAATGTAGATCATTGCGTGGACACAAGAAAGCAATTAATATGTTATGCGACACCGAGGTTTGTGCACATATTGATGTTATAAAGAATCATCCTGAGTTTTGGGAAGTTTTAATAAATGACAAAAATTCTGCACATCTTGAACTGGATAATGATATTTCTGATGATACTGATATACATAATGATACTTACTTAGATAATATATTTGACAGTAGTTCTGGACTCAGGAAATTTAAAAGTAGAAGCAGTCATTCCCCAGCCATACGTGATTGTAAACCTTTAAAATCTAATGTATATAAGCTTGTGATCGGTGGAATGACGATAATTTTGAAAGACTAAGTGATGGTTCTTTGAAAGGTCCCGCATTGTATTCTGCTATTCCAGATAATACATGTAGCTGTAATGCTGGTTGGATTAAACAAGAGAATGGTAGTGGATATTGTGAAAATGGTTTAACTTGTAATGATAATACAAGACATTTAACTATTTATACACAGCTTCTGTTAAATGTGAAATTTTTTTATAGAAAATGTTACACCTCTGAAAACCCTTGTAAGATGATACTATGGGATGAAGGAAAGTCTTTCAATGTTCATGTTTACATTCGTGATACTGCAGCTGGGGATGAAATTGGGTGGGAATTTGTTTCAATGGTAATTAACTCGGGTATATTACATTTTCATCTCATTGTCTGTTAAAAACGGAACTTGATAAACTAAGGAATACTGATGCAAAGTATGAGTAGAATTGTTTTTGTTAATTGGTGGTTTGGTAGGGCATCTAGTATGAATATTGATTTTAGGCAGCCATGTGACGTCTGTGGTTTAGAACCTAAACGACTGTGTTGTGATGGCACTAGGGTAGGCATTGGCTTTAGACATGCTAATTATGAGGAAATAAATCAAATTGAAAAATATTCACCTATTTATCCTACATTACATCGTAGAATAGATCGTTTTTTTGAAATATGAATGGGTGTAACAAACAGCAAATGATAGCTAATAGAAAATTTTGAGACTATTTGGCACGAAAAGAATTGGGTGAAATTAATGCTAAAGAAACTTTAGAATTGCATGAAATTAATGTACGTTTAATTGCCTTGTAATCTGTATTACCTTTCGAAATCTTAACATCTTTTGAGAGATTTTTATTGATGTCTAATACAGTAAAAGTAGCATGTGCCCGTGATTTAAAAATGTTAAGTACTACAGCCTCTGTCTTGAGTCTTCTGACTCCATTATTCTGTGCTCAACTGCAGGAGTTTGTTCAAAATCCAGTTTGTTTGTTTGTGTTTTACGGCGCACCAACACAAAAAGGTCATATCGCGCCGAAATCAAAATCCAGTTACTGATGGCAATGAGGCCAAGTTTTAAATTCAATGAGATGCTATGCTCCTGAAATTAAATATCTTATTTGTGAATTAATGAATTGCCATTACGGATATTTGCCATTTGATATTAGACTTTTTATACAATATATTTTAAAGGAATGTTTAAGTTTAAATTACAATGAACCTGCTCCTGCCTTACCTCAACCTGATACGTATAATCCTGCTAAGTTTGGGAGAGCATATTGTTTTAATAAGACTGGTAAAAAAATACGTAATGTTAGACAGTTTTCCATTGATAATGAAAATAGTACCAGGAGAAATGTTGACCATGATAATGGCACTCTGGAATTTGAAAAATGTCAAAAATTGTTTTCTAAAGCCCAAAATTCAGCTAAGGGTACTTGCAATTTGTTTATATGGTTCTGTGCTGACCATGTTCATTGCTATGGCTTTCATATGACAGGCGCTGAAGGTAGAAAAGATCCTGCTGCCTCACTTTATTCATATTTAGAAAATCCTCCAAAAGATATATTTAATGATTTTGCTTGTAACCTACAAGAGTATTGTTTGAACCGAGAAAGTGGTTTTTTTAACAATGTAAGATTCTTTCATGACATCTTTCATGGTTATTCACATAAGTGCTCACGTGCCATTTCATCTAGTAGATTGCAGGGATTTGAATCTGTTAATTCGGAAATTTGTGAACAGTTCAATAGTTTTATTCAATGTATTCAAAAAAATCTGGTCACACATCGTGTGATCACTATAAATACCCCTGTTAACACTTGTCTATTAACGGGATTGGATTATCAGTCTTCTAATTGCTGGCTTGAAGTATGTTTTATTTTTGGCAATTCCATTGTTCTACCTTCGATGTTGCTATTAGGAATCAATGGTTACTAATTGAATTTTATTAGTGTTTTATTCCTTCCTGTAGTCGAAAATAATATTCTTTTTAAACTCTGATATCTAATAAATAAATCTCCGATGTTGTAATACCTTTTTTCTTGTCTTTCAGACATAATGTTTACAGCCAATATCCTTTCTCCTTTAAGGAGTTTTGCTGCCGTTTGTGTTGTGAACATTATTATTTGGTGTGTGTGTGACTGATGGACTGGACTGTATTTAATCATGTGTTAAATTGTACGAGTTATTGTTTGTTTGGGTTTTACGGCGCACCAACACAAAAAGGTCATATCGCGCCGAATATATGTTATTGTATTTCTTATGCAATGTTAAATATGTATTTAGGAATAGTAGGCTTACTTAGAATAAGTAGATGTATGTTGGTTTATATTAACTATTTAAACTTTTATCGTTATGTGTAAATAAGAAGTATTAGATGTACATGTATGTAGCATATTGCTATGTGTAAATAAGTTTATAAATATTGATTTCCATGTAAATAAAAATAATAATATATGTACATACTTTAATCATGTGTTATTATTCTTTTAATGTGAAGTAAAATAGAGAAATTGATTGTGGAGTAGAACTATCCGACTTTATTATGGTCTATCAATGAGGTGATATCTTCACCTGTTTATAGAATGGTGCGTTTTTTTCAATTTCTGGCCGCGGATGACGTGTGTGAACGCGGATGACGAGTGACGTCATAGCGCGTGGTAAAAGGCTGACTGACAAGAGCATTACACTAATTATTTCACCATATTATATGAGAAGAATCCGGGAATACATGAAGTGTTTTATCCCGGTTAGCTTTTCACAGTAGATTGTTTAGATCATTAACACATTTACAAATAGCATTGACTGTTCGGGCAAGTAAACATATACAGTTGGTTGTCCAACCGGGCAAACCTCTTTAAAAATTAATGTCGATATTGTGTCTTAGGTATGGAAAAAGGTCCTCCTACCTATTAATAATTAATTTTCCAGGGTCTGAATGTCTTTTCGTTATTTTATAAAACACTATACGAAAGAACTGTCCGACAAAAAAGGATGGTCCAATTTCAGCACTGTGAAAAGACACATTAGCTTTTACTTAATTTGGCGACAACATGTGTGACTTGGTGCAATTTAAACAATAGAAAGTATCAATTGCTTTGTCCAAGTGGTAAGAATTTTTAACAAAACATGTTAATGCAAACAGACACGCTGTTGAATTTTATCAGGGCCTTAACTTACACGTCGATTGCATACATCTAACAAATCCCCACAGCTAAAATTAAATGATTAAATAATATTGACTCATCTAGCTTTCCCTATGAGTGTAGTTTTCAATTTTGATATTTGTATTACCCTTAACTTGGATCCTGTCTCATTGTATTGTATCAACAATCCATGTAGCAGTTCCTGAGGGCTGACCGCATCTCTTTACAAAAATGTCGAATTCTGTCACCACTTCTCTACCTTAACTATTGCAAATACATGTAGGAGCTGTAAAAGTGGAAATAGATGACAGGTATAGCAAATTAGCAACACATCAATCTGCAAACGTGGCTCTAAAATATCACATGAAGCACATTCACGCACAAAAGAGTCTAGACTCAATCTAGTTTAAGCGAAGTGGGATGACATTTTCGGCGCGATATGACCTTTCTGTGTTGGTGCGCCGTAAAATCCAAACAAATCACTCTCCACAAGCATTAATATAAAACAGATATAAGAAAACTAAATTATAAAAACAACATAACTTAAGGAGTGTCTCTGAATAATTGACACAACAACTTGTTTAGGCAATAAACAAAAACTTCATTTCATTCATAATTTCAGTGGAAGACTTGTCAACTAATGACAATACATACTGTATTATTAAACTTGTGTGGTAATTGTTAGAAGCAATTAGCAGAAAATCAAGAGCATTTGATGCACTTAAATTGGTTATTAAAGATAATAAGTTCACATAGTTTATGAATACCATAGTAAACTGCGCATTTAAAAATTCAAACATGTGTATCTGTCACGTCACATGGAACACCATACATAAACTTAACAACACTAATTAATAACACGTGTGATATTTGTATTAGCCTTAACTTGGATCCTGTCACATGGTATTGTTTCAACAATCCACCAGCAGTTCCTGAGGGCTGACGGCATCTCTTTACAAAAATGTCGAATTCAGTCACCACTTCTCTACCTTAACTATTGCAAATACATGCATGAGCTGTAGAAGTGGAAGTAGATGTCTGGTATAGCAAATTTGCAACACGTCATTCTGCAAAACTGGCTCTAAAATATCACGTGAAGCACATTAACGCACCAAAGAGTCTAGACTCATTCTAGTACATGTATAAGCGGGATGATATTTCTATTAACAAATCACTCTCCACAAGCATTAATTAAAAAAATAAAGAAAACAAAATTAAAAAAACAACTAAAGAAGTGTCTCTGAATAATTGACACAACAAGATGTTAAGGCATTAAACAAAAACTTCTTTTCATTCATAATTTCAGTGGAAAACTTGTCAACTAATGACAATACATACTGTAGTAAACTTGTGTGGTAAACGTCAAAAGCAATTAGCAGAAAATCAAGAGCATTTGATGCACTTAAATTGGTTATTGAAGATAATATGTCCACACAGTTGATTAATACCATAGAAAACTGCGCATTTAAAAAATGCTAACAACATCTGTATCTGTCACATCACATGGAACACCATACATAAACTTAACAGCACTAATAAAATGTGTGAGCCTAACTTGGATCCTGTCACATGGTATTGTATCAACAATCAATGTAGCAGTTCCTGAGGGCTGACGGCATCTCTTTACAGTAATATCAGATTCAGTCACCACTTCTCTACCTTTACTATTGCAAATACGTGCATGAGCTGTAGAAGTGGAAGTAGATGACAGGTATAGCACAAATTAGCAACACATCAATCTGCAAAACTGGCTCTAAAATATCACATGAAGCACATTCACGCACAAAAGAGTCTAGACTCAATCTAGTTTAAGCGAAGTGGGATGACATTTTCGGCGCGATATGACCTCTCTGTGTTGGTGCGCCGTAAAACCCAAACAAATCTTTTAACAAATCACTCTCCACAAGCATTAATATAAAACAAATATAAGAAAACTAAATTATAAAAACAACATAACTTAAGGAGTGTCTCTGAATAATTGACACAACAAGATGTTTAGGCAATAAACAAAAACTTACTTTCATTCATAATTTCAGTGGAAGACTTGTCAACTAATGACAATACATACTGTATTATTAAACTTTTGTGGTAATTGTCAGAAGCAATTGGCAGAAAATCAAGAGCATTTGATGCACTTAAATTCGTTATTCGTCAATCTATGTAGCAGTTCCTGAGGGCTGACGGCATCTCTTTACAGTAATATCAGATTCAGTCACCACTTCTCTACCTTATCTATTGCAAATACATGCATGAGTTGTAGAAATGGAAGTAGTAGATGACAGGTATAGCAAATTAGCAACACATCAATCTGCAAAACTGGCTCTAAAATATCACATGAAGCACATTAACGCACCAAAGAGGCTAGACTCATTCTTTGTAGTACATGTATAAGCGGGATGACATTTCTTTTTACAAATCACTCTCCACAAGCATTAATTTAAAGAAAAGAAAATTAAAAAAAAACATAACTTAAGGAGTGTCTCTGAATAATTGACACAACAAGATGTTAAGGCAATAAACAAAAACTTACTTTCATTCATAATTTCAGTGGAAGACTTGTCAACTAATGACAATACATACTGTATTATTAAACTTGTGTGGTAATTGTCAGAAGCAATTAGCAGAAAATCAAGAGCAATTGATGCACTTAAATTGGTTATTAAAGATAATATGTTCACACAGGTGATTAATACCATAGAAAACTGCGCATTTAAAAAGTGCTAACAACATTTGTATCTGTCACATCGCATGGAACACCATACATAAACTTAACAGCACTAATAACATGTTCATCATCAAACTCGTTGCAATTAATGTTTATATTTTTCAAGGGAACACCATCTTTAAAAAAAGTCTCAAAATATACAATGTTCAAACATGAACATGAATGAATGACACTAAAAGGGGTAACCTAGCTTTATGTCTTGTTCTACATCACATATTTTACCTGTTTCAAGAGCGCTTGGGTTTTTTTCTTTTACATTTGATTCAGCCTTAAGGGTCAATCAGGTTACATAAATGTACCTGCAAGTATCGCCAGAAAACGACAATAAATAAAACAATGAATGTTAAAATGTACATACAAATGCAGAATAGATAGATTGAAGAATATTGATACCAGTAAAACAAATGAGATTCCTATAACATAAATAATTCACGTATTACCTGTAAATTATAATCTTAAAACTCATGATCATGAACTTCATTTCACAGAAAAATGGGTTAAAAATATTTGTAACGAATCTTGCTGAATTCACTAAAATATGTTCAGTAACTTTAGTACATAACAATCTATGAATATTGATAAATGTTTACGAAGTTCTCGGCTATACAAGTTTATTTTAACAAAATATAGATTGTAGATTAGATTAGATTTTATTACAAATTTCACACATAGAACAACACAGTTTGACCTTTGCTAAAAAGCAATTTGTCAAACACAAAATTACAAACATATAATGATGGCATTACAGTGTAACAAAACATACATAGATATTCAAAGTACAATTACTTACATAACATACATAACATACATACAGAAGAAACAAAAAGAAAGAAAAAACACAAAGATAAATGTGTATCGATACACACGTAATACAGACGTTATGTTGCATTATAAAAATTGAATTGAGAAACGTGTCCAGGTGTTAAGAAGAACCACAACTCTTGTGTTTACTGTACAGACCGGAATGGTACGGACGATTTTGTCAAAAAGCTTATCTTATTACTCATAAGCGCTTGATTTAGGCACGGGAAACAAGCGTCTTGCCATTTCGATTTCTACAAAAAACACATGGATGGACGATGTTTACTCAGTAATCTTCACATTTTAACAAATAGGATTAATTAATGTGGACGTAATGATCGTTTGTTTGTGTACAACATTAGTATTTTTATAGTTATCCAGAAATAATGAACAGGAATGGATACCAATTGACAAAATTAAAGAATAAAACGAGGACAAGGATTGTAGTAAACACGTGAAAAATACGGTGCTGATTGTAAGGAATATCTTTATACACGTGCAAATACGAGACATTCGGATTTACTACATGGATATTACTAAAGTGCGTTTTACAGTCAGTCCAATATTTACTTATTTGTCTATGCTTGGCTGTTAAATTTAGGCCAGTCAAACTAGATATTTGATACATATTGGCTGATAGGACTGCAGATGATAAAAGGGGATTTATCATAAGGAATATGATTTATAGGATGGATATAAGCAACCAAGGTCCATTGGCTTTTTGCAGTCAATCAGGTATGTTACATTTTCTTAAGGAATACAATGAAAATGCTATAATTAGTATAACAAAACTGTTATATTTACATGTATCCACATGCGTACACAAACAGACAACATATGATATAATGTGTATAATTGTTTACATTATAAACTTACATGTACATATATGCGCATACTTACATGCGTATATATGCATATGTCTTCACATGCACACACAAACATACATGTGCCTATACATATTCATATTTAAGTATAAACTTGCACACAATTATATACTCATAATGTGCTCAGCTAAAATGACATATATACTAATAATACTTGCAATCACATACAAAAAACAAGTAAAGGCCAAACATATATATATATATGTATATAATTACACTTACAAACTATTGATTTGCATAAAGTTTTCTTAATTCAAATGCTTTATAGATGAACATGGCAAGATTTTTTATAATTGTTTCATTTTCAGAATTCAATAACTGTTCTGTTTTATAGATATTGGGATTTTGCAAGTAATATGGTTTGATATAGGTGTTTCTTATATTGTCATACAAATCACAATTAAATAAAAAGTGTCTTTCATCCTCTAAGGTATTACAGTGAGGGCATAACCTTTCATTTATGGGAGTATTATTCCACCTACCAGTCTCTATTGCTAGTCTATGAGATGAAACACGAAATCTTGTCAATGCGATACGGAATTTACTTATATTTATCATATCAAGATATTTGCTTCTTTCAAACTTTGCAAATATTCTATAAAAATTTGCACGAGATGAGTTTTCTAAACTGTTTGACCAAAGTTGAGCAAAATTATCGGTAAGTCTTTGTTTTAATAGAAGAATAAACAATTTTTCATTACCCACTCCTTGCGTAATCCAAACTTCTCCAAAACCTAACCTATTTAGTGTATCCCTCACTTGTGATGCCCAATTAACTTTATTCGGTTTTGATTGTATGTCTCGTAACATTAAATTGTAAATTATATGTATGTATTTTCTCTCATTAGAATTCAATATCTTAAACCAATATTTTATTATTTGTACTATTCGTTGTGTCATAAGATCAGTTCTTCCAAGTTCTCCATAAATGAAATCATTTTGGGTACTACTTTTAACATTTAAAGCCACTATATGAAGACATAATCATTAACAGTAAGCTTTAAAACTATTTTACAACCATGAAGTTGTCATAATAAAACATGTATTAAAGACACAATTAACTGTTCAAACCATTCTGCTTTCTAAATTTGAGTTTGACAAAGTGTCCAATTCTTAAAAAAGTAGGGTACTTTTATAAGAGCCAACTATATTTATTTAGACACTGATGTTTAAAATAACTGGTCCAAAATAGTTTAAAAGCTTAATTAAGTAATTAAAAAGTAAGTTTTCTCTGTAATAAGCCTTCATCTTTAACATACTGTGATCAAAACTATTGTTTCTAGTATTGACATCCGAATTCTACTTTCGGTTTCGATTTACTGTCACTTTGAAATACAATAAATAACATGAACATATCCAAGCAACAATTGCATTTATTTAAAAAAATCTTGTTCACCAGAGGTGTTTGAAATAGATAAATGTCTATTTTCTTTCCAGTCTAAAAACAGTGTTACTTTTGATATAGGGGCTTTAAAACATATTTACAAAAAAGTGTATGTATTCGTTCCAATGGTTGGGCTTTACTAAAGCCCCATACCTCACACCCATATGATAATATCGGTTTTACTAATTTGTCAAAGAGATCCAATGTATGTTGAGTCGTTAAATCAGTAAAACGGTATAAATATCTTTTTAAGGTAAATATTGCTTTCTGTGCTTTGTCGGCCAATGTTTTAAAAGTCTGTGAAAAGTTACCACCAGGTGTAAAAACGATGCCTAGATAAGTAAAACAGTTGACTACTTCTAAGTTACGGCCATCATATGTGAAAGACAAATCATTGGGTAAGCGACCACCCTTTCTAAATACTAAAATCTTTGTTTTTTGTTTGTTTACACTAAGTTTCCATTTTACACAGTAATCATGCAATATATCTAAATTATTTTGAAGATCTTGTGGAGACTTGGCAAAAATTACAATATCATCTGCGTACATAAGCATGAACAATTTTAGAAAACCAATGTCAATGCCTTTTGATCCCTTAAGAAATAGTTCATCTTCCAAATCATTAAGATACATAGAGAAAAGGAATGGAGATAGACTTTCTCCTTGCCTAACACCTAGGTTGCTTTCAAATATTTCGCCCAGATTGTTATTTAGTCTTACTTGTGATGTAATTTGATTATACATTGACTTGATTGTATTGAATAGCTTACCTCTTATACCTAGGTTATAAAGTTTATACCAAATATTTTGTCTAACTAAGTAATCAAAAGCTTTCGAGTAGTCAACGAAAGCGCAGAACAATTGCTTATTATCATTAATTAGGTGATTGACCAACCCATGCAATACAAAGATGTTATCAATAGTTCCCATTTTTGATCTAAATCCAGCTTGGGATTCTACATAAATATAGTAATTTTCGGCCCAATGAGTAAGTCTAGAATTAATTAAACTAGTAAATAACTTGCCAATAATACTAAGAAGAGTTATACCGCGAAAATGGTTTACATCAGTTAAACTGCCTGATTTATGAATGGGAACGATATAACCCTCTCCCCATTTTTTGGGAAAATACCCTACATGTAAAATTTTATTGAAAAGCGTGAGTAAATAGTCTGTGACATTATCTTTGGCATATAATAAGAATTCATTCAAGATTCCATCTGGGCCCGGACTTTTGTTTAGATTAAGTTCCGAAATACCACGTAAATCGTCTGATCGCGAGAAGGGCAAGTCTAGTTCATGAAACATATCGTTTAATTCATTTTTAACAATATGATCATTAAAGTATATAATATCATCGTCTGCTTGAAAAAATTTGTCTTCGGGATTATTGATTGCCTTGAAATATTTTGTGAATGTATCAAGGGAAATATTTTTTGGCTCTTTTTTTGCTACTGCTTCTTTTAACATGCGCCAGTACATTTTTGCATTTTTAAATTGTGCTGATATTAATTTTTCCGTGTTACGTTTCTTTTTGATGTAATTAAAACTACGAATATTTTTTAAATGAGCAGATCTTGCTTTGATCATTTCTGCCTTATTGTGACTTGTATTATTTCGTTTAAACGCATTTAACTTACGGTAAAAATCATGTTTACTATCACTGCACAATTCATTGAATAATTGTGTTGATTCATGACTATGATTTTTTGAATTGGCTGTCATATTATTATTAGTTGTTTTATAAAAAAGAGGATTACATACATCATCCAAACAAGAAACAAAATCATTAATATTACGGTCAATCTCTTCGCCGGTCATAGCATTACTCAAACTTGAGCTTAAATTATTTATCTTAGTTTGAGTTACAAAATCATTCATTTTTTCTATATATGCATTTTTGTTTTGGTTATTCCATTTATAACGACCATCAATACAATTATAAACTGATGGATTGTCATTATATAATATATCAGAATTCTCATTGTTACACACACCCTTTAAAGTGAATTCAATATTACAATGATCACTTATAATATTTGGTTTATGTACAATAAACATCTTAAATTGTGATAGTATATTTTGACTTACTATACAATAATCTACTACACTAGACCCATTTGTACCAACAAATGTATAATTTCCAGATATTTCTGTATCGCCTACTCGTCCGTTAGCAATTTTTAGTCCTGTTTGTTTGAGAAAATCTATCAATTTATAGCCATTCGAATTAGTACCTGTATCACTTGAGACTCTGGGCAATACTGTATCAATTTGGTAATCATCTGGGAGTAAATGGTCAAAAAATATCAGGTCATTGTCTTCCATGACATAGTCTTGTAAATTACCAACTCTTGCGTTAAAATCCCCCAATAACATGAAACTACAATTTTCATCCCCAAATTTATCTTGTATATATAATATGTTATCAATAAATACATCATAGATATTTTCATTTACTAATACATTTCTACTTGAATTAGATGGTATAATATAACATACACATATATATAGATCAGTATCAAAATCAAAGTATTTTGAGTCAAATTTTAACCACAAATGTGAGTCTGAATGACTGAATAGTAACATATCACTCGAAAAATATTTGTTTCTAATGTATACAATTATTCCACCTGAATGTCGTTTAGTGTTAATTAACTTCTCATCCCTATTTAAAACTAAATACTGAAAGTTATCTACATGGAAATCATGCTCTAGTCCACCCCAAGTTTCGGTGAAAACTACAACATCATTATTATTAAAAATGTCTATGATTTCAGAACACTGTAATTTATTTACACTTTTAGTAATCAATCCCTGTACATTTAGAACAGAAAATCTTATATTACAGTCAGCATTATTTGTGTGATTACCGCTGGAACACCCCTAATCTCCTGTAACCGTATGTTGACTCAGTGGAGTAGCGAAAGTGTTGACATTAGTTTTGGTTTTTGTAGGTCGTACACTAGCTGAACGAGCGCGTGCTCTATTCACAGTAACTGTAGATGATGACCTAGATTTTGCCCTACCACGTGACTGTTGTTTACGTTGTGTCCCTGTAGGTTGAGCAGACTCGATTGTGGTATTAACCTGGCTTTGTGTGACCGGAATTTCAAAAGTCGAAAGTTCACCAGACTTGGTAGTAGCTTGTTTGACAGGATTCTGAGCGTTGGTAGATGTATCAACATTTACTCTAGAGTTAATTAATCTATTTATGTTACTCTCAATAGAATCCATGGTAGCTTGTGAGTTATAGGTTATTGTACGTTTACCTTCGTCATGTTTATTGGCAGACGAACTGGTTGTGTTTATACTCACGTTCTCATGGTTAGATACACTATTTAACGATTGAGGGAATGATATGCTAGTACTATTACGCATGATTTCTTCCCAGTATGGAAATTCGTTGCATACAACCCTATCGTTGACCACTAAGGCGGCAGGATATCGTAAATTTACTCTATTGTTTTTGTTTGTTCTATACTCTTTATATATTGGCCATAATTTCTTTCGTGCTGTTCTGATTTCACTAGGATAGTCACGATCCACTGCATACCTCGTGCCGGTTAAATTTCTAGCATTCCTCATGACACTATCAACCATTCTTGTGTATCTGAATGACACTAATATTGACCTTTTTGGTTGTGTATTGTAGTTACGTCCACGTCTTTGTGAACCGAGCCTTTCAGCTGATTCTATACACAAATCGTCAGTGTTCATATTTAACCATCTTGTTAAGAATTGATTAACATCATCATATACACTGCCCCTGCCTTCTTCGTAACCGTATATTATAACATTACATTTCCGACTTTTTGCTTCTAGGTCAATTACTTTATAAGATAAGGCTAGGATTTGTTTGTCGTGTACGGATAGCTTATTGTTCATTTCATCAATATGGCCCTTCATTGTTGACAATTTTGAATTAGCGATCTCCTGTCCACTTTCAATATTTTGGATTTTATTAAACAAAACGTTCAGTTTTTCATCAGGAGACATAGATTCATACGATTGATAATCGACACTACCTGTATTCATTCTCTTTCTTTTTGACTTGTTATTGTTCATTGTCCATTGTCCAGTTCCCGCCGAATACCCCACCCTGTCACTATCCGATTGTGAAAATAAATCCTCATTTTCCATCTCTTGTGAGGTATTTAACAACTGGGATAGAGTCTGATCTTCGTCTACACCATTACTAGCCATAATTAACACAAATTATCCAATATTTAAGTAATCCACTATTTTTTCGACCGCCGTTAAAATTACGTTCGACTAGTCGGCCATCTTGTAAACACATATATTACTTTATATAGCTAAAGGGCATCATCACATGGGTTAATATCTTCAGGATGAGGTTTAGACTATGTAAATGTTTTCACTTCAGAAAGACATTACCAAAACAGTTCCCATAGATCATTCGTCATATAACCTTTCTCTAGATAAGACCAATATGTATTTTCTCGTGTATTAAAATTAAATAAACTTCGGGTGTCTTACCTTTTGCAACAAACATATGGGGCATAGATTTGCCTGCTGCATTTACGCATCCCATGATTGTTACAATTGAGCCTTTATTGCTCGTCCTGCTAATTACATTTGACATACCTTGGCCAGTCACAATTTTAATGAGTACATGTTCAAAGTTTTTTTCAAGTTTCATCACAGTTCCAGATTAAATCTGGTCTGTCTTAAAGATTAAGCTGTAACATTATTAAACCTTAAGAATTAAAATATTTGGCTACAACCTCCGGATTCATCATCCTGCACCTAGTGGTCCAAGCTTTACCAGTTGTTGTGTAAGGTAGTGTCTTTTTTCATAGACCATCCCACCCACCAGGTCTGTCCAGCCTTGAAGTCTGGTTATGAAAATGGACAAAAATAAAAAGAACTTGACACCATCGATAGAAGGAAAGATAATTGATTTATCAATAAGTTTTTAATATAACTAAATGTTAGTGAGTTTCAATCGTAACTAAGTTTTTTTCCAAATGTCTCCATCCTGAAACAAAAACTTTTTACAAATAGGCATTTATGTCTTACGCTGATGCCTACATGCCTGTCCGGTGTTGATAAAATACTTCGGGAAATTTTTAGTTCATCTATCGCATGTTCAACCCTCATTCTATATTTTCGAACCAGTCTGTCCAGTTTTCAACTTTATTGTCTCTCATCAGCTGATTTTCTTGCCAACTGTGCCGATGTATTCGGTGTCATGACATACACACTGCTCGGGTTTATTTCATCCGCCAAAAGTAGACATTCGTCGGGGAATGGTAGGTTTGTATCAATCTGCTGCATAAGATCATGCTGTTGGACAACCCTGCCCAAAATATCTTATTTCTTCTTACAACTTGTTGACCATTCATGAACAATTGGTGCACATTTGGATTAGTATCTCATAAAGAAGTCATATGCTGCAATTAGATGTAGACTGATTTTAAGTACAAATGATGCCCTGCAGCTGCAAAATAGGGAAGCATGTCCTTCATGGTATTCAAATGTAATTCCCGATTCACTCCCAATCTCCAAATAAAGAAACCTTAACTTGGCTGTTCTGTAACATTTGTGAGATTGTAATATAATAGGTTCATTAATTTCGTTATCTTTGGCAAACATCAAATATTTGCTCAAGTTATTGGTCACTTGACCAGATTGGACACAATCACGTTCAAGAGTTTTCCAATTTTTAATAAGTTGAAACATGTGTGCTTGGATTCACTTGGCGTGGGTACAAGCACTATATAAGGAAGCCGCAGCTTGACTGCGGGCCCTCAGTAGTTAGTCGCTGCTCGAAGAGTATGAGCAAATACGTGTACCAATAAAGTTTATGTAACCGAGCTGTTGTTGTGTTGAGAAGTTATACGACAGAGATTCAAACAGGCTATTGTACATAGCACAGGCGGTCAGCAGGATCCCTAATCAAAAATACTTTATATACATATAAGGTATATTGCTAAAAAACAAATGGTATTTTTTAACCAATTTTTTTCGGAGGTCAGTTTCCCCATTATAATTTTTTTTAATAATGCACGTGTAGCTAAGGATTTGCTAAGCCAAGTTGTAATGGTGGATTTGTCCCTCTTGGAGTCGAGTCCTGTAAAAATGCTTTGAGCTATAGCAACAATCTTGGGCTCAGATTTTTTGCTTTAGATTAGTTGCTGAAGAAACAAAAGAAGACTTGGCGGTACAAACTCTTTGTTTGATTAAACACTCATCTTCTCATTTGAATCTGGATAGACATCTTTAGAAAAATTATTTGTTTTTTCCCTCAAGTAGATCTACAAGTCTTACAGCAGTTTTGATAAGAAAACATTTCTCAGCCATTGCTTTAGTTTGTTTGCCTATGAAAAGCGTGGAGAATAGAATAGATAAAAGTAACTTTTGGTCAATGAAATTGTATGAGTAAAGTTAATTGACGGATGCAAGTTATTGATGTTATGAATAAATTGCAGAAGATCTTTATGTGAATGATCCCACACGAAAAATATATCATCTAAGAACCTAAGCCATATTGAAAGTTTCATTTTACGCGAAGACGGGAAATCTTGTTCAAATTTCCCCGTAAAGAGGGATGCGTAAGTAGAGGTCATTAAGCTGTCCATAGCAGTACCCATACGTTGACGATAACTAACACTGTCAAATTGAAAACAATTGTTTTCTAAAAACTAGTGAAATAAGATCAGCTTTTTTATCACTTGATACTTGTGTAGGGTTAGAGTTACAGTCTAAGAAATATTCACATGCATCTATTCCGTCTGCCGGTAAGCAAAATAATGTATGGTTTATTTCTACTATTAATGAACTACTTTTTCCCATAAATGGAATTTAGTTGGTATGTTTTAAACCATGAGCAACCCTTATTTTATAAATGTAGTTAAAATTGAGAATACATAAATATAAAAAGAGACAATAAACGAACATCAGTTAGCTGGGCTCCACGTGCCACACTCACAGAACACGGCACAGGAAACTGTTTGTTTGGGTTTTACGGCGCGCCAACACAGAGGGGTCATATCGCGCCGAAAGCAATTGATTAAATAAGATCTGATAGAATGAATGATATTGTTAGAAAGTTCTGTTCTTAAGTACTGTGTAAATGTTTTGAAATTCAGCATATGAATAAAAAATTGCATTATTGTAAACACAAATAATACCCTAATCAACAAAATTTCTATCATCGAATGATTTACCCCTAATTTTAATTTATGCCTTAATGTAAGAAATAGCCAATTCTTTGCAATAGTAATAGTGACTTTTTACATCAGGACCGTCTGCGTCTTTACGCATCAACCGGATCTTTTGAGAATGCAGTGAATATGACTTAGTGCAAGATATGGTATACAAAATTTGATAGAATGCTGTCATGGCGGTCATTAGTGAATATAATAGTTCAAAGGTGATTGGCTTTAAATGATCAAATCTCTGAAGAATTAATTGCAGCTGCTCTAAGGCGTTTCGCTCCTGAAAATCCCTCACGACTTAACTTGTCACCACCTATGTGAATATTAACTTGTATCTCTGCATTTTCAAACACAGATTCTAGGTTTTTTATACTCATCTCATATTTCAACTGCATCAGTAAATTTTTGTTCATTCTTAGCCATGACTGGTAGGGGAATAACTTCATTTTTCTTGCTCAATAATTTGCTGTATTCACCTTGTATCTCTTAATGAGCTGCCTTACGTGCTAAACTCATCCATGGGAAAATTCTGTTAAAATTCATTTAAATAATCGTGACATATCTGATGTCAATTTGCTCCAATCCCCCTCATCTATTATGAAATTTGATTCAGGTAATGTTAGTAAGTCACGTTGTGGTGATACAGAACACAAATGGTCAAATTTAAGGTTTTGTATTCTGGCGGCTGATCCAAACCAGTTTTCAATATGACCAACCTGAGCATTTTTTTCAAGGCATCAATTAGCTCAGAACTGAAGTATCCAGATAAATGATCCATAGTTTTCAATATGCCGGAGTGGCTCAAAGTCATTCCAAGAGACTGTAGCCGATCATATACCTGCAGGAGCAAAATATATGGTGTTCATAATAACATGCATGTGGTTATGTTGATTGTGAAACCAAACGGTTAAGTATTACAATAAGATTTTAATGTTTTAACACGTTTTCATTGACTGTCAGGATCTTAAACAAACATTTTAAGGTTAACTCACTTAAAGAACTTTTTGAGTCAGTACCATCATATGCTATACTTAACTTTTTGAAGGAAATAAATATATATAATAAAATATGGTATTTTAAATCATTATTGTCGATTGAATTAATAGTATCATCAAATGTTTTCGGCGCGATATGACCTTTTGGTGTTGGTTTGCCGTAAACACAAACAAACAAGTGTTGGATTAATGTGTTTTTTTTTCAACATAGATTCTGACAAACTGCTTCGAACCCATGACTATGACATTTGCTACATAATAATAGATTTGTCTTAAACTGTTTCTCGAGTTCCTTGGAAACTTCTGCGTTCAATGAACCACAGTGACGACATACACCATGCCGGCCAAATTCCAGAATTGTAGTATGAAAGCTCGACTACATCAGTGCAAGTCAAGCCTGATCTGACATGCACATTATCATGATTTGGTACCGCAGCAATAGTCAGTCTCTCTTAGTCGCACAGGTATCTTAGGTCTTAATTTTTATAAAAGATCATGCGTGTGTTATTCTGTGGGCCTCAGATCATTCAACAGTGTACCGAGAATTTTGTGCTGTAAGAAAGGTTGCAGTGAAGGTAGATGAAACAGTAATGCTAGATTTTGTTATTAATAAGATCTGTACATCATATGATTCAGGTGCTTCGAATACGCTTTTTGTACTTTTAATGTTAGCTCTTGATAAATTCCTTGAATTGGCCACAGTGGTGTATTTTAGTGCTGGCTTGAGTAGAGATGGTCGGTCATGCTCAGTTGTTGCCTTTTGCTTCACCACATGATATTTCATTTAATGATCTCTGGTTTTATCAAGTACAGGGTAAGGTAACCAATAAGCTTGTCTCTAGAATGTATAGCAGTAAGTTGTATCATCACACCCCCTCATTTGAAAGATGTGGTACCGCTGCCGACAATGATTTTTCCTCCAGGTTTGATAAGATGCTACCTTGGAAGGTCAAAATGTAGGTTAACAAGAGCTGTCCAAGGACAGCGCGCTCGACTTTTCGGGTGTTTTGTTCATGGCAAGGCTTATCTTTAAACAAAAGTAATTTCAAGACAGGACATAATTTTTGAAAGGATATAATTCAGTCAAACAATAATTACCAATTCATATTTGTAAAATATAAAAGGGGCATTACTCCTAGAACATTCATCCATAGTAACGCCCCTTCAGAGTAAAGTAGACATAGTATCAACGAATAGGCATACCTACTTTCATTTAAATATCTATGTGAAGAACTTTAAATACATTGTATTTCAATTTGAACAAAATTCAAAATTAAAGTAAGGGGCATAACTTAAAAAAAAATCATGAGTAATGTCCCTTTGTAGTCGCGTAGATGTAGTACTGATGAATAAGCATACTAATTGTCATTTAAATATCTTCATAAGTATTGAAAATATTTCACTTCATCATACTTTCTCCCGAATTAAAAAGTTGAAAAGAGTCACAACTCCAACAATAATTCATCAATGATTACGTCCCATTGTATTTGACTAGATGTAGTACTGATATAAAAGTAAACTAACTTTCTATCAAACAAAATATATTAAATTTGAGCAAACATAACCCTTAAATATCAAAGTATAAAGGGGAATAACTCAGAAATAATTCATCTAGAGTTATGTCCCTTTAAAGTCCGATAGATGAAGAACTGACGAATAAGCATTCCAACTTTCATTCAAATATATTCATAAGTTCAAAATATATCCCATTAGAACAAATTTTAATCTTAAATGTTAAAGTAGAAAGGGGCATAACTCCAACAATAATTCATCCAAAGTAATGTTCCTTTATAGTTGTGTAGATATAGTACCCACAATTAAGTAAACAAACTTAAGTCAAATATCTTGATTAGTATTAAAGATATTACATAAAGAAATAATTTTAACATTATATTTTGCATTTTTCTTAAGTATAAAAGGGCAATTACTCCAAAAATAATTCATCAACAGTTACATCCCTTCATAGTCGGGTAAATATAGTACCGACAAATAAGTATACAAACTTTTAGTCAAATATTTTGATCAGTATTGAAGATATTCTACATAGGAAAAACTTTAATCTCATATTTTGCAATATTTTAAGTATAAAAGGGCAATAACTCGAATAATTCATCCAGAGTTATCCCCTTTCACAGAATGGTTAATATAGTCCCACTAAATGAGTATACCAACTTTCAATAAAATAACTTGGATATTGTTGAAGTTATAAGTGTTTCAAAAAACTTTAACCTGAAAACCAACGCCGACGCAAAAGTGATAGCAATAGCTCTCATTTTCTTCGAAAAGTCGAGCTAAAAATTACAGGGAATAAATAGAAGTTGTTAGCGAATTTTAATCACAGGCTATCGGCGTGGGTTAGGTCAATATATCCCCCCCCCTCTTTGGACCCGCTCAAGACCCATCTACAACCCAAAACCCCTTAAACACATCTTATAACACATAATTCTTATTAAAAACAACATATCAAAACATAACAAAACATTTCTCAAAAAATAAACAACACCGATACTATATACTAAGAAAAGGTATGTAACTCTCAAGCTTATTTCTGTAGAAAAACAGACATGGTTGTAATCTATGCCTCATAGATCAGTCAATTTTTGGCCGATTTAAGTCAGCCCGAGCTTAATCAACTCAGAAATAAATATTCTTTTCAATGCCATAAAGACCTACTGTCTATCTACAACTATCGCAGCAGTGCGAGGGTCAAAACTGCTCGAAATACGATCTAGGACACCGTGTGACCGTGGAAATGCATTGTGCCGTAATGGATTGAATACGGTAATCTATGACAAATATCTGTTTTGTCACTTAAAACCAGTATTGTTTAACAGATAATGTAATTATTTAGTACTCACATGCGGTCGCTTCATTGAAAAATCGCTAATTTCCGTGCAGTTCGCCTTCTTTCACTTTTTCACTTTCGTTTTTGACGGGCGCTTCCATATTGAATCGCTGAACCGGAAACGGTCTAAAACGAAAGTAAACAAGTGAATGAAGGCGAACTGCACCGACAATAGCGATTTTTCATTGAAGCGACCGCATGTGAGTACTAAATAATTACATTTACCATTGAACAATACTGGTTTTAAGTGACAAAACAGAGGTTTGTCATAGTTTGCCGTATTCAACATTGACGGCACAATGCATTTCAACGGTCACACGGTGTCCTAGATCGTATTTCGAGCAGTTTTGACCCTCGCACTGCTGCTGTAGTTGTAGATAGACAGTAGGTCTTTATGGCAATGAAAAGAATATTTATTTCTGAGTTGATTAAGCTCGGGCTGACTTAAATCGGCCAAAAATTGACTGATCTATGAGGCATAGATTACAACCATGTCTGTTTTTCTACAGAAATAAGCTTGAGAGTTACATACCTTTTCTTAGTATATAGTATCGGTGTTGATTATTTTTTGAGAAATGTTTTGTTATGTTTTGATATGTTGTTTTTAATAAGAATTATGTGTTATAAGGTGTGTTTAAGGGGTTTTGGGTTGTAGATGGGTCTTGAGCGGGTCCAAAGAGGGGGGGGGGATATATTGACCTAACCCACGCCGATAGCCTGTGATTTTAATTACAGAAGCATTGAAATGTAACTTCCTGGAAAAAATGATCGGCTCTCGAACATATGCGATGGTCTTGCGAGGCTTAATTCTTCCCTATTTATAGGACAATAATTATATGTTAAGGCGCGAATCTAAGTTAACCGGTCATGTTTATTATTTAATCAAATTTGTAATTAGAAAAACAAAATAATGCTAGTATCATTTGGTAACAGTATTACAGTTAATTCATAAAACGCGAAATCAAATTGCGTAAGGAAGAAATAAGACAACGCCATTTATTTTGTGGCGTATCAATGGAAAACCGGAAACGCCATGCGGTCATTAGAAAATAATCTTCTGAATAACTAAAACAAGCTTTCTGAGAAATGCAATAATTGCACGTGCTCACTATCATGAAAATGTTAAATTCTTATAATTCTTAGTAAGCGAGATTTCTACTAATTCTATGCCTTCTGTATTTTTTTCAAAACATTTATTGTTCAGAGCTTGATATCGAAGCATTAAATTTCACTTAAGGACGAAGTAAATTTTGTGCTCTGATTATTGTTGATTTTTGTGTATGCTTATTTTCAATAGTTTTACTTGAAGCAAACGACGCTTTTACCAGGCCTTTTTTCCTTCTTTAAGTGACGCCGTTAAACGGCGACTTCCCCAAGCAAAATAAGTATCTTTTTTCCCCAAAACTAATCAATTTTTCCCAAAACGACCATTTTCCCCTTCAAACTATCTATAAACCACGTAAACATCGAAAAATACGGCAAAACAGAAACCGGAAATCTCGCTGAATATAATTACCGCAACGGTTATTTACCGATACTTTATTACACGATCGGAACATGACCATTTCGTTAAATAAGTTTATCAAATCAAAGTGCTGAAAAGCACTGAACAAGACAGCGTTGTTTGCTGTGAAACTTCATTGGAATTCATTGGCCTTTGATGTAGAGACATGTGGTCATTACAATTAAGGTATAAATCAGGTTGTAGGACTATTATGAGCTAAAAAAATAAAAAGGCCTAGCATAGTTGTACATGGACATTTGTGCAGAAAGATTTTTATGAAGACTGCTTGTCGAAGTGTAAGCATATTTTGCCATAACACTATACATGGTAAGTGATTCAACAGTTTTATTGATATACTTTAGGATTTTTTGTTTGTATTCCAAGTTTTAAAGCTTAACAGTCTTTTGACAAACAGTGGTCATTTTCATAAATGAAACCATCAACAATTGTTAACTAAGACTGCATTAATTAAATTAAAACACAACAAAATGAGGTAGAAAACAACATGATTTGTTGAATTTAACAAAAACAGCAATCATTTGCCAGAGTATGTCTTTTGTTTGTTTGTTTGGGTTTTACGGCGCACCAACACAAAAAGGTCATATCGCGCCGACAGCTATCAATGATACTAATAATTCAAACTATATTAATGATGTACAACTCTATATCTTATTATAAACATTTATTTCTTTCAAAAAGTTAAGTATCGCATATGATGGTACAGACTCAAAAAGTTCTTTAAGTGAGTTTACTTTAAAATGTTTGTCACGAATGTATTTTAGATCCTGACAGTCAAGGAGAACGTGTTTGACATTGAAGTGCTCGTCACATGGTATACATTTAGGTGCTTCTTCTCTTTTGAGAAGGTATGAATGTGTTAATCTAGTATGACCTATTCTACATCGCGTGATCACAATTTGATCTCGGCGATTAGAAAATTTGATTGATGGAGATGAATCAAGGGTTGGCTTTATTTCATGTAACTTATTAAAAATAGCGTTGTTCCATACTGTTTGCCATTTCGACTTAATTAACGAATTGATCGAACACTTGAAGTCACTGCTTGGTAATTTTAGATCAACTGGTTGAAGGTTTAAAGATTCTTTAGCGAGGATGTCAACTTTTTCATTTCCATGTATACCAATATGGCTTGGTATCCAGCAGAGGTGTACTATTTTTGATTTTAAAATGTCATGTAATTTTAACTCGATACTTTTAATAAGATTATTGTCTGAACTGCGATTTTTAATCGCTAGTAATACAGATAGAGAATCTGAGAAAATAATAAACTTGTTATTTATACTATTTGATATGTATGTTAAAGCCAGATCAATTGCTTTTATTTCGGCAGTAAATATAGATGCTTTGTCAGGCAGTCGCATTCTTGCAACGAAAGAATTTCCGAATGCGGCGCAACCAACTTTGTTTCCATCTTTGGAACCATCGGTAAATAAATGAGTAAAATCTTTGTATTTTTCCAAGATGTTTACAAATTCAGATTTAAAAGCTTCAGGACTGGTGAAAGATTTACGAAAAGTTGATAAGTCAATATTGACGTCTGGAATGTTGTAGGTCCAAGGGGGGATATTTTCATCAAAGTTTTGTATCACAGACGAAGTGTTTATATTTAGCATTTCTAAGTCGTTTTTAACGCGCAGGCCAAATGGTTTAATTTCGTTTGGTTTGTTGTCAAATTTGCTGGTGTAATCAGGTTTAAAAATAACATTTCGTGCCGGGTTTCTTTTGTTAGAAGATATACGAGTTGCGTATTGTAATGAAAGTTTTTGACGACGTAATTTTAGTGATGGTTCGTTAGCTTCAACATAAAGACTTTCAATAGGTGAAGTTTTGAAAGCACCAAGGGCAATACGTAAGCCCTGGTTGTGTATAGTATCTAGCATTTGTAAGTATGATTTGCGAGCTGATCCGTACACTATTGATCCGTAATCGAGTTTTGAACGAACAAGACCAGAGTATGTCTAGTACGCAGTATTCAAAGAATTGGGTCCATTTATACTTTTCTACCAACAATGAATGGACTAACAGAACTTGTATGCAGCTTTAACAGCGATTCAATAGAGTCAATTGGAGAAATGATTTAATATTGTATAGCACTAATCATTTGCTAGTCTCAACTACAAACAAGGTGGTCCAAACTTTCTAACCACAACCACATTATACACTGTTTGCAGTATAATGTAACATATTAGTTACTAATTAAAACTACATAAGTATTAGATATAGTAAGCATACAGAAAATTAGTTTCATGCTACATGAAAATGGCTTTCACGGGGATTCGGACCCCCATTAGACCCGCCTATGCATTCCATAGCTTAACTCAAATGAGTACGCATAAAGTGAATAGTAACGATCAAAGAAGAAAGGCAACACAAACAGAATTTATGCCTTTGAAGTTAACAAATAATAAATATATGAATTTTGTGAAATGAACAGTATATGTGTGTTTCTAAAAGGTTCTAATTCCTTCACTTATTTCAGGTTATTTTTTCATTTTGATATCTTAAAATGAATTATTTTTCGAGATGGGAGGAGAGAGATATTCAACAAAATCTGACTTAAAATGGATTCAGTTGTTTGTCCAGCCAAACTTATAGTTGTCATAGGAATGACAGTGTCCAACACAGTAAGTTACTGTCACATTCTCCCTTGGACGATCCGTCTCAAATTGGGGACCGATCGTCTAAACAAAGTTTGGACGATTCGTCACCTTGTGTGCGTAGTCATATGAATGCTTACATTTAATATGAATATTATGGTATTATATATGTGTTTTTCAAATTCATGTATATAAATAATACATAATTTAAGAGAAAATTCCAGTAATATAAATGATAATATTTACCACTCAAATTGGTAACAAAATATTATAATCTACAATCATATTATGTTCATATGAAATGATGATTTTTAATAGGGCTGTGGATCGTTGAGCAAGTGGCGATCCTATCCGAACCACGATTCATGTGTAGCGATTTAAGAATCGAACCACGAATCACTTGTTAATGGAGAAGCATACAGAATTCATGTAATAAAAAGAGTTGATGAAGAATTACAAGAGCTTTTACTATAAGGAATACCATGTAGTCCAAACATGTCTATTACCAGACGTTTTATGGGCATTTTCAGTGATAACATTTTTGTTTTAAAAGCGTATCAATCGAATTTTGACACAAGATTTTTTCGTTCCCTACATAAATTTAACTTTACATTAGATGTGCGACTAGTTTTTAGTTGTAATTAAGCTGAAAATGTTCTTTCATTTTATCCAAAAAAATAGATAGATCGCGATCCGACGATATCGGACGTGACGAATATTCGTACTCGATTTTCTGGTCGGGATCGCGAATATCCGATTACTCGGATCCTCGCTGCAGTCCTAATTTTTAATCATATTTAAATCAGCATAATTGATAATAAAAACAATGAAAAAATAATCTTTTAATGTTTCAAACTCACAATATTTCAAATATTAATTGCATCAAATCGGATGTCGTCACAAGCACCTCCTACCTATATTTTGGTTGATTTACTGGTTGGCAGAAAGAAACCAATGTTTACATACATTTGATAGCAGCAGAATTTTTAAATCATGATAACTTTTTTATTTATAGGCCGATTTTTATGATATTTATATTGATAGAAAGCTATTGAAATTCATATTTTACAAATATAAGAAAATTGCCAAAAATTTGATTAAAAAAATATATGGGGTGATTTAAACCTGTCTTTTGAACTATCTTCTTGTCGGTTTGAAGCACTAGGTTTAAACACTCGCCAATAAAATACAATTCTTTTTTGACAAATATTTTTTAAATATTCAAAATACGAATTTCAAGACCTTTCTAGTGATATAAAATACTTAATTGTTTGATGAAAAATGACTTAGTAATTGCAATTTTAAAATTACTGTGTTTTCATTGTATTTACTTGCTATCATTTCTTGCCAACCAGCGAACGGTTACCTGTAGTCTTTATCAGCTCCTTGTTACTAATTATAGACATCATAACAATAACAATGAACTGGTCTAACACTAATAGTAGAGGGAATTATAGTCTATCGTTTCACCGCGGAACGCCTACTTTACTTGAGACAGCCAATAAACGAATCCATCCGCGCTCCATTCGCAATGATTATAGGTCGCGCATTTTTTGTCCTACATTGTTCAATTTTCATAACAATCGTTAGATAATCATGAAATGGAAGCATAATGATTGTTTTGAGAACAGATAAACTAAATAGAGTACCGAGTTATAGAAGTTGCATGGAACTATTTATCAGGTGCGTATGATTTATTGATGACAGGAAAAAAGGACGACGATTAACACGTCTCATTTCTGAAACCCGCTTACTATACTCGACAGCTTCGCTGTCTTGTAAAAACATAAATAAATAAGCCAATGAAGCCTTCAAATGACCCGTTCGATAATTTCTTTCTAATAATTCGTCCTCAGTCACATTCGCCCCTAAGCTATTCGCACTCAAACCGGCATCGAATTGACCATTTTTGGTTGTTTTTTCGCGACGCACGTGGTATGTCTTTCCGAGCATTTTGCAATCGTTGGGTTTCTCACGAAAAAAACAAAATGTCGCCCAATTGGCGCAATTATACAAAAAAAAAAATGACTCAAAAAATACTCGTACTCTGAATTCGTTTTTCTTAAAAACTTCAAAACATAATCAAGATGAGTCCTCATCAGGTAGTAATCAACTGAAAACACAAGAAATTTCGTTGGAAAATTCAACTTCTGATTTGAATGATCAAAAACTATCAGTACCCCTGCCAGTGACAACCAGGAACCTTTGAATGAAGAACCTGATGTTCTTTTAATTGAACATGAAATTGAGTCAACACCCATTGATGATGATACATCTAAAGCTACAGAATCTCCACCCAACAAAAAAGCAAAAACAGATGCCCATGAGGGCAGGTTGGCCTACCCTGCCAAGTATGAAAGTAGGTTTCCATGGCTGTATTTCAATAATGTTAAAAAGGGTTATATGTGTAAAATGTGTGAATTGTTTGCAAATTGTACAGACCAGTATACCCCCTACATAAGTAGTGGGGCAGTTTTTGATTCACACCCAACCCGCAGGCTTGAAATTCATGAAAAATCAATAACCCATAAGGAGTCTGTATCAACACATAGTAGGGTGTTACAAGGTCATTTTATTAGTAAAGCATTTGCTCAACTAAAGCAAAGAAATATTGAAAAAGATGAACAAAAAATACAAAGAAACAGAAGTTATGTAAAAAAAACTGTTTAAAACTATGACATTTTTAGCAAGAAAGAATTGGGCACAAAGTAATTTTGAAGACCAAGTAAAATTCATGGGTGAAGTATGTGACCAAGAAGTTCAAGACATCTTACAAAATGAAATTGTGACTTTCTTGTCCAGTACATCAGTGTCTGACATAATATCAGTGTTTAGTGATTATGTATCTTGAAAGAAACATACTTAAACAATTTGCTGATCAAAAATTTACTCTACTAGCAGACGAAAGTACTGACAACAGTAATAGAACCCAATTATCCATATTCATTAGATGGGTTACTCCAACAGGTCCAAAAGAACATTATGTAGGACTCATAAATGTACAAAAAACTACGTCAAAGCACTTAATGGAAGCAATTAATACCTTTTGCATTGGCAAAGGAATTAATTTGCAAAATGTGAGATTTGTTGGACTGGATGGGTGCAATACAATGAGTGGCAAAAATAAAGGTAAATAACATTTAGATATACCATTGATTTTTAGACAATTTCCATCAGTTTTGTTTTACATGTAGTATACAATACTAAATATAAAAATAACTCATGGTTTTGTGTAATGCAGTCTACTATTACATTTGTTGTGATAAACTTATTTCATACAAATTTGTTGAAAACAATATTAGGATAAGTATTATATAGTTGTAACAATAAATAAAACACATTGTTTTATATGAATAAAGAAATCATACAGGAAAAATTGAAATAATGTTCAAAGAACATTTTTAATGTCAATATGATTTAATTGCTATACTTTTCAATTAACATTCAATCCTTTTTTTAAAGGTCTCCAACGAAGAATAGGCCACATTAGCCCATTGTCGGTTTATGTGAATTGTAGAAATCACAAACTTGCACTGTGTTTTGTGCATATGATGAAAAACAATGAATTACTGGTAGATGTTGACATGTTATTGATTTCAATCTGGAAAATATTCCATTACTCGCCTCAAACGGCTGCCGTTTTTGAGACAATTCAAGAGGTCTATGGTCAAAGACCTATAAAATTTATAAGAGCAGCTACGACAAGGTAAATATAACAAATTCAATATTTAGTTAATGTATTCAGTTAATAATTACTGACAACAATAAAGCATGTTTACAAGCACAATTACTCTTAATTAATAGTTTCGGTCGTTATCATGGTTATCAATTAAAATATATTAATAGTACACTGTACATAAATATTTATGAAGATTAATATAAATGTAATACATTTAAATTTATTTCATTTTTAGGTGGTTGTCACATCTTAAGGCCTGCTCAAGATTCATCACAAGGTATGAAACACTTGTAGACACCTTAGATACATTACTGCAGTCCACACATGTGCCAGAGCTTGTTGGAATGAGGGATGGTGTGCTTAGAAAGAGCATTGTTGCCACCATTCTAGTATTAGCTGATACATTAAAACCAGTTAACTTACTATCACTGTATCTTCAAGAAGATGGTGGAACATTCACTGAGCTGCCAAATAGAGTGAAAATGTGTATCGATGAGCTGAATAATAGCATTACCCAGTACAAAGAAGAAAATTATGATGGTCTTGAGTACAGGTAACACACATTTTGTTTACATTGAAGGTACTGATAAATTTGGATTATCAAATGTTAAATGAGGATTGAATTACAACATGATCATTGCCTTTCATTCTCTTTTGATAATGTTTCGCCAAAACATGATGTTTTTTAAAATTCCATTACATTTTTAAAAAGAAGATGCTGAAACAAGTTCTTCAATAACTTATATGAATATTAAACGCTCCTAATTTCACTTATTGGCCCCATTCCCCTGAACCTGAAGATTCTTCCTTGATAAAATATACTGATGACTGTAAGATTAAAATAGAAGTGTAAAATATAAATGTAAATAATTCATTGTACACATTGTATTTACAGAAAATGTAGTGATATGTTTCATATAATAGACGAGAGGACAGAATTGTCAAGAAGAATGAGAAACCATAATCAAGAACAAACACCCAAAGGTAATGACTTATAAGTTAATAAATACTACAATATTTATGTGTTGGTCTGTAAATTATTTACATGTTTACAAAGACTGAGACAGTGATGCAATTTATTTGAACAAATTTTAGGTTATCACTGCATTTATGGTAGGTAATGTATAGTTTGACAATATGATTCATGAATAATAGTCTTAAAATAAAATTGATTAAAATCTAAAATGTAAATGTTCTATTTAACAATTCAATGTTACTTATATAATCATTTGTATTTATAATTACACAGATTATCTTCACACCTATGGGGTTCCACTGGTTTATAGTCTTGTTGAAGAGATAGAAGGTGCATTTAGTATTCCAAACCCAGTTTTGGCTGCCTTCTCCTTTTTGGAACCTAAGAATCTTCCGGACAGCATTAGTGATATTGGTAATTATGGCAAGGTAAAGTATGTTTTACTTCTTAAATGTTCATTTCATGTTCTACTCTTAACTATACAGACTGGTAAAAGCCCAGGCTGGTTAATGTTTTAATTTAAAAAATAGATGATAAAAATTTAATACGAATAAAAAGGTCATTCTTTTATTCCAATTAATACTTCAACAATGATAAACAACAAATTGACTTTACAGGACAATGCTAAGATTTTAGCAGAATTTTATGGTTCAGCATGTAGATGTCTATGAAGGGCATAGGTCTGTAAGTCCCCCTGATTCAGGGTCTGCTGATACTATTTTGGAACAGCTACTGGATTTTAGACGGCAGATGTTTGTTTACAAGTCAGTAAGCCAGGAGTTAATTGCATGAATTACTGTTACAAGTTGCTACAACAAGTTGTCTATTTAGATAAATCACTATTTTGGTATTTTGTTATTATTGATTGTCTATTGAATACAGTGCTATAACCACAAGATCCAGTGCTTGTGGGTTTTGATTTCACTGAAATTAGACTTAAAAACATGAACAAAATACTTACTTGTTTGTTAAAAGCATGCTTATCACTGATTAAGTGAGTTACAAGTTATCAGTTGTTTCATTAAATGTTTAACTGTTTTGTTGATTTTGATAGTTATTTCAGTTTTACTTTTGATGTAATTTTATCTATTAATTAAAACAGTAGATTTGGTGACTATTGTTATCAGAAATATAGATCAGAAATTCAATAGATCAGAATATTCATCTGTTAAGAGAAATAATATCTATTAAAGCCACTATATGAAGACATAATCATTAACAGTAAGCTTTAAAACTATTTTACAACCATGAAGTTGTCATAATAAAACATGTATTAAAGACACAATTAACTGTTCAAACCATTCTGCTTTCTAAATTTGAGTTTGACAAAGTGTCCAATTCTTAAAAAAGTAGGGTACTTTTATAAGAGCCAACTATATTTATTTAGACACTGATGTTTAAAATAACTGGTCCAAAATAGTTTAAAAGCTTAATTAAGTAATTAAAAAGTAAGTTTTCTCTGTAATAAGCCTTCATCTTTAACATACTGTGATCAAAACTATTGTTTCTAGTATTGACATCCGAATTCTACTTTCGGTTTCGATTTACTGTCACTTTGAAATACAATAAATAACATGAACATATCCAAGCAACAATTGCATTTATTTAAAAAAATCTTGTTCACCAGAGGTGTTTGAAATAGATAAATGTCTATTTTCTTTCCAGTCTAAAAACAGTGTTACTTTTGATATAGGGGCTTTAAATATGTTATTTATATAAAGCATCTACCGGGTATATTTTATTGAAAATATTAAATCACATGGTTAATCATTTTGTTTTTGTTAATAATCACAGTTTTGTAAATAATCCTATATTCAGACATTAGTTTGGTTGCAGAAAAATAATTTATTCCATCCAAGGTATATTTAATTTACATATTATTAAAATATGTTACATATTATTAAAATATGTTATTTTCACTAAGTTCTAGCAGAGAAACATTAACTTTCTTTCAGACAAGATGGAATAGACACAGTAAAGAAGCTACATATCAAGCTTTCTAAAGATAATTGTATGAGATCAGCATTCCCCCTGATTCAACCCCTGCTGAAATATGCATTACTCATTCCCCAGTCCACTGCTGGGGTTGAGAGGGTTTTTTTCACTAATGAATGACATCTGTACCAGTCAAAGGTAATCATATTAGGTATTAAGTATTCATATTAAGTATTCTTTATCATTGAAATGACAAAATGTAGAAATATTGAAACAAAATAATGTCAGTATAAATAATTAATTCACCCTGTTATAATGGTATTGGGATTTTATTTATATTAAGAACTGTGTCTGTAAACTGTTTATAACATTGTAAATGAACATGTATTAAGTATTGGTTCAAGTGTTTATTTTCCTCATTTTTTGTTTCAGGTCACTATCTCAGAGTATGTTGGATGCTCTAATGAGAATCAGCAGCTTCACGCACCAAGACTCACTTAGTGAAGAAAACTATGAAGAACTGCTCACATCCTTTATTGAAAAAAACCACGAGAGATGGCCCTGACATTCAAACATAAACAATAACAGTTTAAATGGAATATGATGAAATAAAAGAATTAGATATAGAATAGATCATAGTCTAGTTTTATTTTTCCCCATTTTCGCGCGCCATTTTTCCCCTTGTAAAAGGCTACAGGCTACATCCCCAACACATGAAAAAAGGCCTGCTTTTACTGTCTTTCCTTGGCTTCACAAGTACTAGAATTCTGCCAGCAAATGCCTTCTTTCCTAAAAATCTGTGATTGAAAACGGACTTGAAGCTACACGGCAAAACGGCGATTTCAAGCATTTTTGGAAATGCTTATACTTTTAAATATAATACAATGACTACATACAATGGACAAATGTATTTTATTTGTGCAATTTAACAATGACATATATTTACATTGCATAACGACTCACACAATAGTATATACCCTAGACATTGTCACATATAAGATTATACATACAAACATACTTGTTCTATGCTGTATAGTTATATATACTCAACCAAAATTAAATAGGAGGGAATATAAACATCTAAACATTGTGTACAAAACATATATTTTATTCAACAAAACGTTAAGTAACAATTAAGAGGACATCCTATCTGAATGTTTATCAAAGTTTAAAGACTAGCCAAAATCACAGTTAAAGTAAAAAGTGACCCACTTATTATCTATTCATAGTTCTGCCAAGATGGATGGGGGTAATGTAAAAGATAAATACTAGCCGTCTGCGCCATGTCCTTTTCAAAATTAAAGTTAATGGACTAAGTGTGTTAAAGCTCCTCTGACAGTAATTATCCTATCACAATGTTTGGAGCTGCGAATGAGTTACCGGAAGTTTGACTGAGAAATTGAGATCTATTAGCATGTTAGCTTCGTTATCAGAGATTTCCAGGGTGTTTTTGGCCATGTTATACACCCTGAACATTCTCTATCAAATTGAGATCTGATAAAATTTCTGTTTAGTCCACACTTGTAATCCCCCGCCACTCATTGTAAAGTTTTACAACTATACTCTCCTGTGTGTTCGTGCGTTTTTATCCATAAGAGCAACTCCCAACTGCATCAGTGCAAGGACACAAAGGAATGAAGAATCTCGTACATATATCTTGTAGTCTTCGTGGTTTCTTCCGTACTGCATAAAGTTTCATGTGACTCCGGTCGATATGTCTCCCCAAAACAGAACAGAGCCCGCACCAAACCTGGCATGATTTGGCCTTAATCTGCCATAAAAAGTTTAACTGCCACCTTGATTAAATTGCTTTGTTGCAATACATCGAGTGCTTATAAAGATGAACCATAAAAATATATTAAACCATAAAGATATATTAACCTTTTTGTCAAGCTTTTTATATATGTGCATACTTAATTGACAGACAGACCAATTTTCATATCATTTAACCTTATAAATATTCCTGCCCATTTAATATTTGTGTTGAGTATATTTATGTTATACATACAAAACATCTATAATTATGATCATGAGACAATTAAAGATGGTAATGAATAGTCAGTTATCGTTCTACAAGTGTGCTTTTAGACATTATGTTCTTCTCTGGTTTGCCAATACAGATTATAGCTGTTTAAAAGAGGCTTTACCGTTATTTATAAAGAAACTGTGAATACGTTTGCTTTTCAACAACTAAGCAAAACAGTGACCCTATATGTATGTTATGTAACGATAATTACATTTGTAAGCTGTACAGAGAAACATCAAAGACCGACGTTCAGGTATCATAAGTCAATCTTCATGAATGAGTTTTAAATGTTGATATACACAATGTACAAGCAGGCACAGATGTGTAAGGAAGTGTTGAGACAGAACAACATTTTTACTAAGCTTTAGTTAGTCGGCACTCTGGCATGTACCAAGTTTTTTTAAGTCTAAAATTATCATATTCATATTTGTGTGTTGGTTTGTTCTGTGTAAATATGTATTTGTCTAGGTATGTTTATGACTAGGGCAGCATATTATCAAAAGTCTTACGACAATTATCATAACAATATAGAAGGATTTACGACTAAAATCGGCCGTAAGACGCTTGATAATACGGACCCCAGAATCCTAATGAATAGGCTTAATGCTGAATTAACGTATTGTATTATATATGATTCGCTTTACAAAATAAGCCAATCAAATACATTAGTTTTATAGATATTTAACGTACAATCAGTAAGACAACTATAATAGACTTCAGTAACATTTGTGGTGAAATCACACGAAACTTTAAAAGCGAGATAACAATCAAAACCATAACATTAATGTTGAACATGATGTAAAAAGGTCTTAACAAAAACGGCAATGGTACTGATGATTAAGAACATGATAATGATGACGAAGATGCTAATGATGACAATAATGATGATGACAGAGATAAAAGTTAAAGCAATAAATATACTCAGAGGTAGCAAAAAACTTAAAACAAACAAAAAACAAGCACAAAGCAAATCTCTCATCAAATAAGACATTCATATTAACATGTACTATCGATATGAATAAAGGTAACTTAGGCGCTAAACGGAGTCTGATTTGTTCGGTATTAAAAACATTGTAATAGACAATTATGATTGGTTAATTTATAAATGATTTAACCAATCACATAACGTGTAACATTTATTCCGATATCAATAGAAAGTATAAGTTAGTTTTATGACAATATTTCGGCCACAAGAACCTGTAGAATAAGATAGACCTGACGTGTTTTAACCACTCTACCATTGTCTATAAATATGTTTCGAGGTGTAACCATTGAGTTCACGTAACTGCTTGCCAAATTAGGGAATTCACGTATAACTCTTAGTCATTTTAAGATGTATGTGTAATGTTGATTACCTTCAACTAATTAACTTGTCATACTTTGTTTCCAGACGTGCTTTGACGGATAAAAGTATGTCATGCAAAGCAGAATAACGGCTGTGCCTAATGAATTGTAGAAGATATCGGATAATTATGTTTTCAAATGAAAATTTTTCACTATAAAGGCTTAAATCAAATGTTCTTAGTACAAGAACTACAGTGGATACCTTATATTCGGCTCTCGGTTCCATTCATACTTAATAAAGTATCCGAAATTCTAACGAGACTATTCAACGTCCGAATTGTGTCCACTTTGAAGACATGGTTTTTGGTTGATCGTTCGCTATATTTGAGTCCACAATGAAAAGTGGAATTCAAATAACATGAGTAGTACTAAAGTCCAACCGAATTTACCGTCGTCAGAAAATGATCATGCAAAATAAAGAAAAAGAAAATGTAAAAGAAAAGTATGTAATATGAAGATAAATTGAGGGCGCGGCCATTATTGTGCTTTGCCTTACCCGATAACGATAGTGGTAAGGGGTAGGTAATCCAGACTAGACTACTAACTAACTATGCAAGTTTAAAATGAAAATGAATAAAATATTATACTAGGACTTTTTTAATGAACATGACTTGGTACATTTATGAACATGAAGTTCTGTACAGCTAAGCTATTGTTAGTTTTATTTTATAGTGAAACAACTTTTGCATGTAACGGGTTGAAGTTATTGAAGTGGTCATCTATATTTTAATAATAATTTCTACACCTCGTAATTATGAAATATCCGCACGCATTTTTTCACACCATGTGAAAACACGTTTTGTGAAAATTGAGGTTCAACGGTGGTACCACTGGCACTGTTACTTACAATATTGCATGGTTACATGTAGCGTTTTGGTTAGAACTAAAAAATCTTAATATTTTGTCCAATATAATTCCAAAGAGAATATACAAGTATTATGAATAAAATTTAAAAAAAACTCTGTATCAATATTTCGGCCAAAGCCTTTATCAAGATTTTATTTTCTTGATAATGGCCGAAAAATTGATACGAAGTTTTTTTTTTTATTTTACACATAAAATCTTAATCAATTTATTAAAGCCACACGCGCCAAGTATAACCGACGTAGTTACGTTTACAAACGAAAATTGATGAAGTTTCATTTCAAAGTAAACATCAGCAGCGTGTTCAGTTACCCTAAGCGTTCCAAAACGTTCCGTAACGGAAGTGTCGGAACAACTCAACCCAAAGACAACTCAACCCGAGACAACTCGATCCCCTACTAACGGATTGAGTTGTCCCAACTTTGAGTTGAGTTATGTACGGGTTGAGTTGTCTTCTGGTTGAGTTGTCCCGTACCCATAACGTTAGCTAACAGTAGTTACTGAACACGGGGCAGAATATATCAACAATAGTACTATAGTTTTGATATAAGCCAATGTATCATAGCTTATATAAAGTTCGTATATCGAAGATGAATTTATACAGTTAATGGTAAATTGTTTGTGAAAAACAAATGATACACATGAGTACAGTACTAATGTTGGAATGTTTATAGATATATCATATAGAAGCATAAATACGATATGTTATACGTGATTAATGTGATAGATTGACTGACAACATCGTCTTCTTTAGATTAATAAATCAAAATAAACCCTATAGTTGGAGAAAATGTCTAATTACTTGATATACATGTACAGTGTATAAGGAAATAATGCTTAACTCAGAGACATTGTGTTATATTCCATAAAAAATCACAACTATTCCAAGCAAAAAATTAGTCTTTGTTGTATTAACATGACAATCAATTTTAAGTTTTTTATCGATCACTTAATAACTTTAAACTACCTATACCTATAGAGGTGTTTTACCATAAATATACTAACATAAACAGCTGTCACATAATGTCTAAGTACTGTATCATAATACCGATACATACTGTGCGTAAAGTTTAACCTCGATCTGTACTTTATGCAAGAATATTCAATACATTGAATACGAATGTACTCAATGTAGTATTAATGCTCGATACCAATATCGAAGTATACACATTTTGAAAACGTTACTTGCCGAAGTGTAGAATATGCTTGCTACTAATTTTCGTCGGGATATGTGTAGATAATTATTAGATGCAAATGTGAAAGGTCAGGGTGGGGTTAAACTTTACACATTATAATATTTTTTCAATAGAGATATATATTGTTGTCTAGTTATATTTTTTCATGAAGTCAAGTAACATAGAAGACCAGCTCTCCATTTAAAACATGTTCGGCCATTCCATATCGGAATTTTGTTAAGCGTCCGCGTAGGTTTTAGAGTCCTCAATCTAAAACAAATCCAAAACTTTTGGTAAAAAATTCTAAATAATTCCGATGTTCCGGAATTCGATAACGACAATTTCGTTCGGGAAAATGTGTTTGGCAATGATGTTATTCTTTGTAAGCAATTAATCATAACCGTGCCATAAATACAATATATATTTTACGTGACAAAGCACTAGTCATTTTATATTAAACCACATTATAAGTCCGAGCTTAACCTAGTCATTTCATGAATAATTCAGACCATTGTTTCATAATTTGATGATGTTTTTCCATTAAAATGTATATACATTGTACATGTGTATCATTATAATGCATTGTTTTTGACGTACAGTATTTGTGTTTTCGTTTTCGGTTTGTGTGTGTTTGTGAATAGATACCTAGGTTTGTCAAACAAATTTGAGTCGACGCTTAACAAAATTCCAATTTGGCATGGCCTTGTATAGACTGTCATGTTCATACAGAGAGCTGGTATCTTGACACAAACAGTACAAAGTTACATTTCTATATACAACTGTTACAAGGAATTCAATCAATAAAGTCATGACATGTCCAAAAACATGTATACATTACATGATGAAATGTTCTCTTTAAAATTAAAAAGAAACAATAAATAAATGTACACTAAGATAGTTGACTATTATGTATCTAACACACCCACAGATCAGATCAATGCTTAGTTAACTCCCTTTGATATCATGTTTAATAAAAGGCATATGAATAGGAAACAATAAATGCAATATTACAATTAAAATACAATTCACTCCAATCATACATACTTATAATATGCCATTCAACTGAAATGATAATATGATATATTTGTAAGGAAATATAGAATGTTTACATGATAGAGAATATTGTATAACATTAAAAGAGAAAATAGCGAAGACAGCAGCAATAGATATAGATTTAAAATGATGAAAAATTACAATAACACACTAAATAAATCTTGAAAAAAATGAAGAATCAGATGCATCGTCTTACATTGAACTTTCCGTATAAAGTCATTTGCTTTTATCTTTCATTCAGATCAACCTATGTTGATGTACACGTACATAGTTACTTTAAAAGTTACCCTTGGTCCCATCTAGACTGTCTTCACTTTCTATATTCACTGAATTACTTTATCATTTTATACACAATACTATACGATAGTTTTCATCAGTCTCAACATGCTACGTAATAAACACTCCGTTTTACCAAGTAAACTGTACTGTAGACAAACATTACCTGGAGAAGCGTTCATTTTAATCTTACGAGTAGTTGTGTATTCAGATGATAACATTCTATTAATATCATCTATTAGTTTTTTATTACCATTTGTTTTCGACAATTTTCTATCAAAATTAGCCACTCCTTATTTCTTTCATTAAACATTCCACACTTAGCAAACAAAACTAAAGTTTTCTGTCCATTGGTGAGAGTTAACACAGAAACAATCCCGAATCCTTTCGAGTGTTTCTCGTAAATTAACCAAATTGAAATGTTTATATTTTCCAATAATAAACTTCACAAATAAAGTAAAACTAATTTGTTTATTTGAGCTATTGTGAACACATGAAGCCTAAACTATACTTGTGACGTTTCTTTTATCAAATATTACAAATATAAGTTGATCTTAGGAATATAATAAATTACAGCATCAACTAGTATGAGAATCATTTCTTGAGTTATCAAACTAAAACAAAAATATAGAGAGCATTCGTCAATTTTGGCGTTAAATAAGTTTTTCACATAAAAAAGTAAACTCACTAAAACTTTGTAAGAATTTGTAAGAATGTCGTTGGATCGAGTGATAACAGTATGTTCTAGACCAGTTGACATAAAAAATACATTTTCCTGCATTGACGAATATCATGTTTCTTGAACTGATAACAATGTAGTATCATTTCCTACAAGTTTATATCATTTGATGTAATACCAAAATATTGATTTCAAAACTAAAAGGCAACCAGACACAAAAACGTTTTAAGAACGAAATGCCCCAATATAATTTATGTTGTCCATTTATATTTAATACCGACTAAGTTTCTAAAATGATATCCAAGATGTTCATATTGGGTATGAATTAGAAACCATCAATGTTGTTCTATATTCTCTTTTAACTTAAATCAAAACCTATGTGAGCAATAGTTCACATCCGAGACAAGACAATAAATCAATGCTTTAACATTTTGCTACAGATTAGTGAATGCCATAGGTGAAAGAGTCATGACGTCACAATACGAATTATTAGGCTAAAGTATGTATTAAAGAGCAACTTCCGGTCAGAGATTTTCACAACGCATAGAAAACGTTAAATGCATGTTCAGCAAGCAAAGATAAAGTTCACACGCCTCAATATAAACAGCTTCTGATCAGCAAGATCACGTTTTAAGTTGATTTGATTTTCACACATAGAAATATTAACTGTTGAATATTCTAAGTAAATATTGTAACATTAGGCTACATGTTATGATGCTGGTGACCATGGTTACATTGTACCCTCTATCACTTCCACCTTTAGATGCCCAGGTATTACCTGAAAGTAAAATTGTGGTACAAATTTAATTCATTCTTAAGATATCCCGCAACAAACTCTTTTCGGACATAACCCGTATTCGGCCGGCCCTGGAAATTTTTAGTTCGTCCCTTAGGTAAGGCTTACACGGGGATAAACCGTTAGCTGTCCGAAGATAGGTTGTACTGGGATATATACGGTATCAGTATAAGTACAATAAGTAGTTAAATGCTATTTTCTAATAAATGCTTGTGAGAATTTTACTTCAAATAAGTTGAGAGCCTTCAGCTGTCAGTGAACTTATTTGTCCTTCTGTCAAAAATCACCTTAAGCTGATGTAAATGCACAAAAAATTTATTAATGTTCACTTCTTCTTAAATTTAATTCAATTAGATACAAATTGAATGATATGGTTCTTTATTTTTTAAATCACTTAAACTTGGGAACTATATTGTATAATCACTACTTTTAAATATTGATATTTTGATACAGACATAGGCGACAGTCACCTTAAATAATTCTAAGATAATCTTATCCTACTAGTGTCTTTCTACAAACAAACACATTTTCTGTGCCACCCTGATATATGTCTTTTTTGTGTTTTCAGTCATATATCTGTGACCGTTTCCAAGAAAGAAATACCCTAAGTAGTCGATCACTTCTCCATATTGGACAAAAATGACATTGAGGGTACCTGTATCAGCCCCTTTCATTAGACATACAGCCTTTATACAGTACCCACCAAAAGTTTGGAGACAGTTTTAGACTTTAGGTTAATGTTCATTTTAAAATGCTTTGTAGTTTTGAGACTACAAAAATACCATGAAATCTATGATATGGAAAATAATTACAATAAACGTAGTTTTGGAGGCTTTAGGGTGTCAGATGAGGAATCATAATTATAAGGGTGTTGCTTTCATGAAAAAGTATTCATTTTATCGCAAATCATACGTACATAATTATATTAAATATATATTATATATTCAGCAAAAATGATCATCAAAATTCAAGAATTGCAGTAAATTACTTTTGTCTCCTAAACTAACGTGGGTACTGTATGTAGGTTAGTAACATTTTTGGCGTGCTCATTTTGAAATTCCGACTGTTAGAACTGGGAGAACTTCAATCGAGTGCGTCGGAACTGTGTTCTGGCAGCGTTTTACACATTCAATCGAAATAGGTTGTGTGAACTAAATCGTTCGTGGTTTATTCATACCCAAAATGGCTGCGGCATCACTGCAAACACGCGAGTTTGGTATTTGAGAGCGAATATTGTAAAAATTAAACGTTTGCCCTCTTGTTTACGATAACAATTTAACCATGTGCTATAAATAAAGTAAAAAGAGAGTATATACATATTTGCTACGGATATTGCCTTTTGATTCAGTTCCGACATCCAATTTCACGCGTTTGGCAGATTCTGTGGAAGAGTCGGAATTTGATTCTGGAACAGTTCCGACTGCCCAATCGAGCAAACCCATTGTTTGATACATTGGCATTGTGGCATAGATGTTTGTTTTACTATACCTGACATAGATCCTGCTGTATCTCTGGATGGTGTAGGATAATCATTCCAATGTCCTCTATCATTATAACCACCAACACGATGTGGATGCCGTAATGTTTTAGTATCAATAAGAAATGGATCAGATGTTGGAATAGTTGACGTTTTAGGTTCTTTTAATTCTACAAAAAACAGTCAGATCATTGTGTTACTGGACTAGTACAAATTAATCTGTATTATAAGGAGCAGTGGTCCAGTGGTAGGACGCGTGCTAAGAGATTAAGATGTCCTGGGTTCGAATCCCACTAGGGGCACTGCTAATTTCCCTGAGCAAGAAATTAACCTGTGATTGCTTCACTCCACCCAGGTGTAAATGGTACCTGCGAGGGTGGTATAATTCCGTTGCGCTAATTTTTCGACTGCACTAAAAAGCGGAGGAAAATGACTCTCCCAACGAAGATTGATAGATAGATACCAGTAGCCCAATGACCATGGGTAATAGCTGTAAAGTCGGTGAACGTGTGTAAGCATGAAACTTAGACTATAAAATGTCATTACATTATAAACAATATGATATGTTACATGTATAGTACTTGTAGTTAGATACTTCGTTCACTAGGTCTAGTTGATCTTCATTTGTAATAAAGAGAGACAACTCTATCATCATTCTTACTTTAGAAGTTGTTTCCCTTTGATAACAATGACAACAAATACATTATATAACATTTTCTTTCTCACCGGAGAAATCTGCCATACAGAAAATGTATAGTCCAACAGAATTAACCTGAGCTTGAACTACCTAATTATAATAAGTACACACTTCACTTACATTAAATCGTGAGTTTCCGTATGCGTATATACGTTTATACACGTGTTTATAACAACCGATGTGACTATAAATTTATTACAAGTGGCATGTTATTGTACGTTTAATTTTGGACACATTAGTTTTTTGGGAATCAAGTAAGTCAGTAATAGTATAGCACAGTTTCAAAGTATTTATTCTTATGAAAATAACATTAATTGTTCAGTACCAGTATTTTGCCGAAAGCTTCCGATAAAGCGCGATTTACAAACGAAGACAAAAATAGACTGTAAATACTGACTTTAATATATTCTTGCATAAAGGGAAAGCTCAGGTTAATTCTGATGGACTATAGCCCCGCCTATTTCAAGATTCTGTATATGACCGTGCTTATGTTGCATCGATGTAGTTAATAGAGTAGTGGTAGTAAGTGTAACGTGATATCGGTACTAGAAAATATCCTAATGAAAATTATATATCAAGCATGACAAGTCCAACATTTCACTGACAAGAAGAACCACACTCAAAAGATCTGACATTATAAGTGGGAGGGTGTCTAATTGAAATTCCATATACATGTTGGTAAATATTAATATACAAGTTTTACATGGTTTCAAGTTTATTTAATAAAGAGCCTAGCGGTCAGAGCTGAACAATTTTTAAATAATTTTTGTTGTCTTTCTTTGTGCAACACGTGTATTGTGGTTGGATTTATTACCTTAGTAAGTATAAAAATTATGTGTGAGAATCAAGTTTTTTATTTACTTTACTTTAAGTTGTTGCTGAAGCTTGTGTGGCTTTATACCAAGAAAATCAGGGTAGAGTTTAGTTTACAGACTAACATTGCAAATGCTTCATAAACATATTGTTTGTTAGACTTGCTATATTCAGTAGGAAATATGTAGTATTACACACTGGTAGAACTAAAATGCTCCGATCTATTTAAACTTTTTTATTTCAAGACGTTTCGGCCATTGGCTTTCTTCAGTTGATATTGCCACAAAATAATAATAAGAAAATGTAAACTTGTTGTGGCATTATCAACTAAAGAAGGCGAAACTTATTCTGGCAATTTCAACTAAAGAAGGCGAAACTTATTGTGGCAATATCAACTGAGGAAGGTCTATGGCCAAATAGTTTTGAAAGAAAAGAGTTTAAATATCTTTGAATATTATTCACTTTCCCTACATGGATAAAATAAAAATACTAAAATGGTTATGACTCAAAGATATATCACGATATCTGACAGGAATAGGGCTGCGTATCTTGGCCAAGGTCGCGATATGATACATATCACGATATATGCCTCGCGATTACGATATTAATCGCGATAAGATTTAAATTGTAAATTTGGTATAAATGAATTGACAAATTATGATATTTTTATCAAACAATCATAAAATTAACAAAGTTATTAATTGCCCTTACTTAGCACAAAATAAAATCAACAAAACAAATGTTATCTTTGTTTAATGACTGTTGAGAATGAGAAGTAAACTGTAAAGATTGCAATTACAAGTTAAATGCTATAGATATATACATTGCAGTATATTTTGTTTTTCACTGATTTCTTGTAAAGGGCCTTCTGAATCGCGATTTTTTAGGGCGCGATTCGATACACCCGTATCGGACAGTTGTGAATACGATCTCACGATGCATCGGTGAATCGTCACAGCCCTAAACAGGAATAGATAAGTTTATAAAAACACTCGACCTAATCTTACCATATAATGTCATCTCCTGTGCATCTTCACCATGGTTGTTTTGAGCATAACATTTGTACTTTCCAAAATCTGTTTCAGTTACATGTCCAATTCGTAAATTTATTGTTTTTGTATGACGGTCATCTGAAAATACGCTGATCCCATGTTTGTGTGAATTAGTTATCTCCCTTCCTTTATGTTTCCATACAATGAACCCAAATGGGTTCGCTGTTATACGACAAGCTATGATTGTTTCCTTTCCTTGAATTTGACCCATTCTGGTTGCATATAAATCCACTTCCGGTTTAACTGGAAAACATAATAAATGATCTAGCATTGTTTTGTAACGTAAAAGTTATATTGGGATAAATATGAATGATTAAGATATATTCGTCGCCTGAATCTAACAATGTCCGATTTCCATTTTTGAAAAAAATGAGATAAACATCCCAAGCGATTTGTATGATCTTGTTATATCTGCTAAAACAGTTTCGAGACTCTATCATGTCAAATAGCTTAATTCGCCAATCGTATATTATCCTATCTCCACACATTTCCTCTGCTCACAGCGTAAACATTGATCTATGTCCAGGACATAGATCAATCTTTTGCTGAAAATACTGTGCCCTGTGTTAACCAAAATGAATATTTTTGCTGCAACATAGGCAATGTTACAAAATCAAAATAACAAAAAATGTTCACAAATACCATTGTATTGTCTTCTTGGAGATATAACGCAATGTTATGTAAGAACGAGATGCATCAACCAAAATAAGCTAATTTTGATCTATCTCCAAACACTTTTGCAATTTTCAGTATTACAATTTATATTTAAAATGTATGTGAAGACAGCAGTAACGGCAGTACAGCAGTACAGCCCTACTGCCAGAATTTTCGGCAGTACAGCAGTACAGTCTTACTGCCAGAATTTTCGGCAGTACAGCAGTACAGCCTTACTGCCAGAATTTTTGGCAGTACAGCAGTAACGTCTTACTGCTAGAATTTTCGGCAGTACAGCAGTACAGCCTTACTGCTAGACTTTTTCGACAGTACAGCAGTACAGCCTTACTGCTAGAGTTTTCGACAGTACAGCAGTAAAGCCTTACTGTTAGAATTTTCGGCAGTACAGCATTACTGTTAGAATTTTCGGCAGTAAAACCTTACTGTTAGAATTTTCGGCAGTAGGGCAGTACTGTTGCAGACTGCTGTATCATTCTAGCAAATTATTCTTTATTGTGCCTCTCAGAATTCTCAGATCATAAAAGTTATATGTTTGAATTCTCTATAAGGTCCAAAATTAAAAAAGAACATATAGAGCCAATCTAGGATGAGGGATATGTTAAAATCAATACTATGAAATATGAAAATAAAAAAAATTATTTGTTTTAATTGGGTTTAACGTCGCATTCAACACACATTTAGGTTATACAATGTATATACGACATCCAACTCTTCCTACTAAAATACCCTACCACGAGACCGACAACTCATGTATAGGGTATGACATCGTACCGCGACCGGGCTCGAACCCGTGATCTCTGGATTCGAAGTCAGACATGCTAACCGATACGCCACTGCTGCAGCTAAATAAAGAAATAGAATGAAGGAACACATTTAGTGATCCGAGGACTTGGATAATTATATACATGTTTTTTTCTTGTTAGGTTTTTATCCATGTTTTATTTACAAAAATTGTTCTACACGATCACAAGTTACTGCTGGTTCTTGTGACACTATGACCATGAAATATGCCATTTACTTCCCATTTTCGCAAAGCTGAATGAACAAGCTTTCTTTTGGTATATAATACTGCTACAAGTTCGTCTAAGTATTTAACTCTGGATGAGTTATATAACGAACAGTTTTTCATATTTTTTTAATTCTCTTCACAAAGAACTGATTCAAACGTACTGAACGACCTATCTCTGATGGCAATATTTGCAACGTATTTGTAATAATATCAACGGCATAACATGGATATGCAATGCATAAAAATAACCATAAAGAATGAAAACATACGGCTACATTGAGTGATCGAAGTGCTTCAAGAAATATATTCAATATTCTTGTTTGGTATGTACTTTTTTGACAAAAAATGTCCTACGCTACCGCAAGTTACTGCTGGTTCTTGCGACATTATGACCAAAACATATGCCATAAAATACACATTTTCTGAAAGCTTAATGAACAAGCTTTCATTTGGTATAAAATACTGCTACAAGTTCGTGTAAGTATTTAACTCTGGATGAGTTATATAACGAACAGTTTTTAAATTTTTATTTGATTTCTCTACACAGAGAACTCATTCAAATGTACAGAAGGACCTATCTCTGACGGTAATATTTGCAACGTATTTGTAACAATATCAACGGCATAACATGTATATGCAGTGTATGAAAATAAACAAAAAAAAAAGAAAAATACGGCTTCATTAAGTGATCGAAGTGCTTCAAGAAATATATTCAATATTCTTGTTTGGTAGGTACCTTTTTTACAACAAAAAATGTCCTGCGCTACCGCAAGTTACTGCTGGTTCTTGCGACATTATGACCAAAACATATGCCATAAAATACACATTTTCTGAATGCTGAATGAACAAGCTTTCATTTGGTATATAATACTGCTACAAGTTCGTGTAAGTATTTAACTATGGATGAGTTATATAACGAACAGTTTTTCAATTTTTATTTGAATTCTCTACACAGAGAACTGATTTATACGTTCAGAAGGACCTATCTCTGATGGCAATATTTGCAACGTAGTTGTAACAATATCAACGGCAATAACATGTTTATGCAATGTATAAAAATTACCATAAAGAATGAAAAATACGGCTTCATTAAGTGATCGAAGTGCTTCAAGAAATATATTAAATATTCTTGTTTGGTAGGTACCTTTTTTACAAAAACAATGTCATGCGCTACCGCAAGTTACTGCTGGTGCTTGCGACATTATGACCAAAACATATGCCATAAAATACCCATTTTCTGAATGCTGAATGAACAAGCTTTCATTTGGTATATAATACTGCTACAAGTTCGTGTAAGTATTTTACTCTGGATGAGTTATATAACGAACAGTTTTTTAAAAAAAGTTTTGAATTCTCTACACAGAGAACTGATTCAAACGTACAAATGGACCTATCTCTGATGGCAATATTTGTAACTTATTTGTAACAATATCAACGGCATTACATGGATATGCAATGCATAAAAATAACCATAAAGAATAAAATATACGGCTACATTAAGTGATCGAAGTGCTTCAAGAAATATATTCAATATTCTTGTTTAAATTGTACTTTCTTTACAAAAAAATGTCCTAGGCTACCGCAAGTTACTGCTGGTTCTTAGGACAATATGACTAAAACATATGCCTTAAAATACACATTTTCTGAAAGCTGAATGAACAAGCTTTCATTTGGTATAAATACTGCTACAAGCTCGTGTAAGTATTTAACTCTGGATGAGTTATATAACGAACAGTTTTTCAATTTTTATTTGAATTCTCTACACAGAAAACTGATTCAAACGTACAGAAGGACCTATCATTAATGGCAATATTTGCAACGTATTTGTATATATACTTTTATTTCCTCCAATTACTGAAGAGCAATATATATAATCATATATACATATAAACGATAAAGCAAGTATATTATATAGATACAAAAATATAATCAAAGCAGATCCTGTAATAGCTAGAAGGCAAAGAATTATCTATACATTACAAGCTATTACAAGAATAGTTCAAACACAAAATAAGTAAGTTCATGACCAAACCCATCTCACTCGAGGGCGAAAGCGAAATGTGGGTGAGTTGGGCTAAATGAACTGTTAACAAAGTGTTCAAGCAAGCAATATCATATACAACCAAAACCAGCCCTAAATGTCACACATAGAATTAATACTCTTAATGAGCAAAAGATTAGGCTCTAACCTACCTATCGCTAATAAGAAAATGTATGAGCACAATGTATGAACGGAAGTGAATTTACTTGTTCCAAAGTGTTTCAAAGCAATAGTAATAAATTTATCTCTAATGTGATTGTTACTAAGACAAAACCATAACTGATGTTGGACAATGTTTGTGACTAGATCACCACAAAGAGTACATTGTTCTACATATGGACGAGAGAAAAATCTACCTAGAATGCGCATAAATTGACTACATATAATGGATAGTTCATCAAAACGACGTGATAATGTCCAGATCTTACATGGTTTACCGACTATCAGTGCTGTATGCAGATCTACAGCGGGTACTAGGCTACAGACAGATTGCAATCTTGAAATGCGTCCTGGTAACATTACTTTTTTATGTAGAAGGGTTTTCCATGAATATTTCGATGGAAATGACCCAGAAGACAAATACAGGTCAATAAAACTGAATAAATCATACTTGTGAAGCAATCTACATACATCTGGTACAAAGCCTTGGTAATATTCAGTACCTTTACAGTATCTAATTAGTCTTTGATTAAACACATGTTTTGCTAAATACTTGTATGGCAGACGACACAGCTGACCAAAAAATTGTAATTTCCGATAGTTTATGATAGTTTCCATCGGATCCACATCTAACATAGAAAGAGAGAAGGCTGTACTTGTGGTTTGCTTGAGGCCTTGTATGTGTTTAATACAAAAACGATGTGAACGTTCAAGTTTTACAACATCCGTACCAGACAATGAATTCCACAGTTCGCAGCCATACAAGGATTTAGGAATAACTACAGAGTTGTACAAGGTTTTACAAGTTAAGGGGTTAATGTCAGTTGGATGAAAGCCACTGTTACATAAAGCCAGGAATGTACCACGCAGCTTGTTGCAGGCATTGTCAATCATTTTTTTATCAGTCAAAAATATGTCACAAATCAAACCCAAATGCTTGTATGATTTACTCTCTGAGATAGTATGTTCACCAAGATAAAACACACGTTGAGACAGGTGACGAGGTGGTTCATTAAACACCATAACAGCTTTCATTTGGTATAAAATACTGCTACAAGTTCGTGTAAGTATTTAACTCTGGATGAGTTATATAACGAACAGTTTTTCAATTTTTATTTGATTTCTCTACACAGAGAACTCATTCAAATGTACAGAAGGACCTATCTCTGACGGTAATATTTGCAACGTATTTGTAACAATATCAACGGCATTACATGTATATGCAATGTATAAAAATAACCATAAAGAATGAAAAATGCGGCTACATTGAGTGATCGAAGTGCTTTAAGAAATATATTCAATATTCTTGTTTGGTATGTACTTTTTTACCAAAAATGTCCTACGCTACCGCAAGTTACTGCTGGTTCTTGCGACAATATGATCAAAACATACGTCATAAAATACCCATTTTCTGAAAGCTGAATGAACAAGCTTTTATTTGGTATATAATACTGCTACTAGTTTTTATGACACTATATTAGTTTTATAAACAACTTTTTTTTCATTTGAATTTCTACGCGAAGGTCCATATAGTACATACATATAGGGCCTATTTTTGATGCCAATGCTTTCCAACAGTGTTTAAAAAACAATGACACAACATTTATCAAAATAAGGATGAAGAATGAAAGAGCACAGCTACAAACAACATTGTAAGTACTTGACTGTTTATAAATATATATACATATTAAACATTCTTTTTTGGATGCTAAAATTTACGTGATTTTTTAAAAAACGTCCCTTGCAATCAGAGGTTACTGCTGATTCTTGTGACGTTATGAATGAAAAGTATGCTTTGTAATGCCCATTTTTGTAAAGATGAATAAACAAGCTTTCATTAGGTATATAATTCTGCTACAGGCTCATTTAAGAATTTAACGCTGGATGAGTTTTATTACGAACAGTTTTTCAATTTTCGTTTGAATTCGCAACACAGAGTACTTAGTTAAACGTACAGATAGCGCCTGCTTATGATGTCAATATTTGCATCGAATTTGTTTAAAAAAATCAATGGTTTTACATGTTTGTATAAAATAAGCGTAAAAGACTACGGCTAAAGATAATAATCTGTAATAAAACTTTTAAAAAATTTGTAGATTTAGTATCCCTGTGTTTTTCCAAAAAGTTTTACAAGTTACTGCTAGTTCTTGTGACGCTATGAACGAAAACTATGCTTTTATCACCCGTTTTCGTGAAGCTGAATAAGCAAGCTTTCATTGGTATATAATACTTCTACCAGATCGTGGCAAAATTTCACACTGAACGAGTTTTATTAGGAACATGCTCTTCAATTTTTATCCGAACCCTACTCGGGGTTGGATTAAATGTACAGATAGGACTTATCTTCAATTTCAATATTTGCTGCAAATATAGATATAGAACAATGGTAATTCATATTAAACATTGACAATTACATTAACATTAATTGTTTTAATACTGGCAGAAATAAGAGCTCTGAGGGTTGGTTATGTTCACGTACTTCGTTCAAACTTTAACTTCGCTATTGTAAGTTACTGCTGTTTTTTGTGATCCAATGACTGGGTACACATACTATTCAATACACATATTCACAAAGCTAAAGGATCAAGCTTTAATTTGGTATATAGTACTGCTTTATGTTTTCGATAGTTTTCAACATCGGATATATTTAATTTAATACATATCTTTCAATTTTCGAATGTTCACTCGGGATTCAAATTAAATGTGCAGATTAGACTTCTCTCAATATTTGTTACAGATCTGCATAAATCAATGATAATTTATATCAAAATAAAGAGAAAACATGGACGATTACATCAGCACGAATTGTTTTAATAGTGGTTGAAAAAAAGAGCGTAAGCGTTGGTAAAGTTTACGTACTTAGTACAAATTTTAAAACCATTTTATATTGTAAGTTACTGCTGTTTTTGGTGTTGTTGTGACTGGTAAATATACCATTTAATATACATTTTCAAAAAGTCGAATGGACAAGCTTTAATTTTATATATGATACATTGTTATGTTGGTTTGTATACACTGAATAAGTTTTTCTTATGACATTTCTTTCAGCGTGGTAATTAATCTTGATATTTTCTCCGCATTTAAGACCAACTTCCGGGTAAAGATAGATAGCGAAAACAACTTGATTTTTCATTTTTACACATTCGTTAAAACCTGTTACATAAATATTATATGGTTTTTATTCAAACAAACTTGATATTTATGAAAGCATATTATAAAACACGTTAAATGAGCTAGTTTTGTTACAAAAGTCCTTAACATAATAATTTGTTGTTTGCGTAAAAAAAATGTTTTCGCGAAAACAATTTGATTCCGCTGTCTTTCTATACCCGGAAGTTGATCTAAAATACAAGTTAATTTTATAACATGAACCATGATTATTCTGTTTTTATTTGCATTATTTTCTTTCACTTTACTTATCAAATATAACATGAGTTATCATACGTGCAAGATAAGATTTACGAAAAGGAATGATTTTATTCAAAATCAAACGTTTAACATCTAACAGATATTCGGTACGCAAGTTTAATCTGCGGCTAAATATTTCATTCGGCGGAGAAAATATCAAGAATGATTACCACGATGAAATAATTGAAAAATATGTCATAAGAAAAACTTATTCAGTGTATAAAAACTATCATGACAGTTGAGATGAATAATATACCATATTAAAGCTTGTTCATTCGGCTTTTTGAAAATGTATATTAAATAGTATATTTATCGACCATAATAACACTAAAAACAGCAGTAACTCGCAATATAAAGCGGTGTTTAATTTTGTACGAAATACGTGAACATAACCAACGCTTAAGCTCTTTCTTCTACCAGTATTAAGTAATTCATGTTGATATAATCGTGCATGTTTTATCTTTAGTTTGATATAAATAATCCTTGTCTTTTAATGCAGATCTGTAACAAATGTTGACATTGAAGATGGGCCTTATATACGCACATTTAATTACAACTCCAGATGAATAATTCGAATGGAAATCGAAAAATGTCATTTATAAAACATATCCGAAGTGGAAAACTATCTTGAACATAAAGCAGTATTATATACCAAATGAAAGCTTGTTCATTCAGCTTTACGACAATAGGTATTAAATGGCAAAGTTTTCGTTCATAGCGTCACAAGAACCAGCAGTAACTTGTGATCACGTTGGACAATTTCTGAAGAAACCTTGGATGCCAAACCAACAAGGTTTTAATTTTCTAAAGTTTTATTGCATGTTATTACCTGTAGCTGTGTCCTTTCACTCTTTATCCTTATTTTAATATATACATGTAATGTCATTGAGTTTTTACATATTTGATGCAAATTACTACATCATAGATAGTCACTATCTGTATGTTAGATCAAGTCCCCTGTATAGAGAATTCGAATGCAAACTGAAAAATGTTCGCAATAAAATTCGTCCAGTGTAAAATACTCACATGAACTTGTAGCAATATTATATATCAAATGAAAGCTTAATCATTCAGCTATACGAAAATGGGTAGTAAATTGTATAGTTTACGTTCATAGCGTCTCAAGAACCAGCAGTAAATTCTGACTGCAATGGACATTTTTTGTAAAATTATGTTTCTTTAACTAACCCAAAAATAACTTTGTATATAAACATATAAGCACTTACAATGTTATCTGTTGCTGCGCTCTTTCATTTTTCATCTATATTTTGATATATGTTATGTCATTGATTTGTGTAATTACTGTTGGAAAACATTGGCATTAAAGATAGACCCTATTATGTATGTTCTACATGGACATTCGCGTAGAAATTCGAATGAACAAAAATGTTGTTTATAAAACTAATATAGTGTCAAAAACAAACAAGAACTAGTAGTAGTGTTTTATACCAAATAAAAGCTTGTTCATTTAGCTTTTAGAAAAGGGGTATTTTATGGCATATGTATTGGTCATATTGTCGCAAGAGCCAGCAGTAACTTGCGGTATCGTAGGACATTTATTTTTTGGTAAAAAAGTACAAACCAAACAAGAATATTGAATATATTTCTTGAAGCACTTCGATCAATAAATGTAGCCGTATTTTTCATTCTTTATGGTTATTTTTGTAGATTGCATATGCATGTAATGCCGTTGATATTGATACAAATACGTTACAAATATTGCCATCAGAGATAGGTCCATTTGTACGTTTGAATCAGTTCTCTGTGTAGAGAATTCAAATAAAAATTGAAAAACTGTTCGTAATATAACTCATCCAGTGTTAAAAACTTACACGAACTTGTAGCAGTATTATATACCAAATGAAAGCTTGTTCATTTTGCTTTACGAAAATGGGTAGCAAATGTCATAGTTTTCGTTCATAGCAACACAAGAACCAGCAGTAAATTCTGATTGCGAGGGATAGTTTTTGTAAAATTATGTATATTTTACTAACCCAAGAAGGTTGTTGTATATACATATATTTATATACATTCAAGTACTTACAATGTTATATGTAGCTGCGCTCTTTCATTTGTCATCTATATTTTGATAAATGTTATGTCATTGATTTGTGTAATTACCCTTGGATAACATTGGCATTAAAGATAGACCCTATATGTTTTTTCTCTAAATGAACCTTTGCGTAGAAATTCAAATGAAAAAATACTCTTCGTTTTAAAACTAATATAATGTCAAAAACAAACAAGAACTAGTTGCAGTATTATATACCAAATGAAAGATTGTTCATTCAGCTTTCAGAAAATGGGTATTTTATGGCATATGTTTTGGTCATAATGTCGCAAGCACCAGCAGTAACTTGCGGTAGCGCAGGACATTTCTTTTTAAAACGGTACCTACCAAACAAGAATATTGAATATTTTTCTTGAAGCACTTCGATCACTTAATGTAGCCGTATTTTTCATTTTTTTGGTTATTTTCATACACTGCATATACATGTTATGCCGTTGATATTGTTACAAATACGTTGCAAATATTACCATCAGAGATAGGTCTTTCTGTACATTTCTTAAATTAGTGATTCTTATAAAGAATGATTAAGTATTTTTTTCCGTTTTCTTTGTTCCAATTTTGATAATATCATATTTTTATTATAAGTACTTCACTTGAATTAAGTAGAAACAACATGTGATATTATAATTGCCATAAGTGTTGACAAAATAAAAGACACGAAAACACTCAAATTATTATAATTATGTATTCATTTAAAGGCGAAACGGAAGTTATGGTACTTGTTTAGATACTAATAAAAAAACGAACAAGAACAAAATATTAGCATAGATACTTGATGTTATAGTATATGTACAGTGCCTTCCAAACGTTCTTGATAAAAAAATCAAATTTTTAGGATTAAAACGAGTCACATTTTCTCTTGAGAAAAGGAAACAAAAAGTCATCTGAAGAAATCCCACAAGCAACATTAATTATATAATTATCCAAGTCCTCGGATCACTAAATGTGTTCCTTCATTCTATTTCTTTATTTAGCTGCAGCAGTGGCGTATCGGTTAGCATGTCTGACTTCGAATCCGGAGATCACGGGTTCGAGCCCGGTCACGGTACGATGTCATACCCTATACATGAGTTGTCGGTCTCGTGGTAGGGTATAATAGTAGGAAGAGTTGGATGTCGTATATACATTGTATAACCTAAATGTGTGTTGAATGCGACGTTAAACCCAATTAAAGCAAATATTTTATTTTTTTTTCATGTTTCATAGTATTGATTTTAACATATCCCACATCCTAGATTGGCTCTATATGTTCTTTTTTAATTTTGGACCTTATAGAGAATTCAAACATATAACTTTTATGATCTGAGAATTCTGAGAGGCACAATAAAGAATAATTTGCTAGAATGATACAGCAGTCTGCAACAGTACTGCCCTACTGCCGAAAATTCTAACAGTAAGGTTTTACTGCCGAAAATTCTAACAATAATGCTGTACTGCCGAAAATTCTAACAGTAAGGCTTTACTGCTGTACTGTCGAAAACTCTAGCAGTAAGGCTTTACTGCTGTACTGTCGAAAAATTCTAGCAGTAAGGCTGTACTGCTGTACTGCCGAAAAATTCTGGCAGTAAGGCTGTACTGCTGTACTGCCGAAAATTCTGGCAGTAGAGCTGTACTGCTGTACTGCCGTTACTGCTGTCTTCACATACATATATTTAAATCATATTCCTCATGTATGTGTTGAAATACGTACATTGTTAATGTGCCTACCAAGTCTCGTGTCTATACAGATTGAAACAAAGAAGATATGACATTTCGAACTTTTAAAGTCGATTTCCAAAATATAAAAATTTGGTAGTTACAGCATTTAAAGATTAAGGATATGGTTTGTCCATTAATGTGCTTAGATCACTCTCCGTAAGGCCAACATTTTTTATTGTTTGTTTTACGGGAATTTTTTCAAAAAAATTGAGTCGGGGGGGGCTAAATAAAAATAAAAATAAAATCCACTTTTTGGTCGAGTCGACAAAATAAAATTGAAAAAAGGTCAGCATTTTTTTATTTTTCCGAAAACTTATTTTTGATATCATTTATTGCTATAATCACAAATATTATTGACATAAGTTCAGTAAATATAATCATTATTGTTATAATATGCATTTTATATCATATATCAAAGAATAAATCTAAAGGAAGATTTTTTGTTATTGTTTTTTTTTTCAGTTCAAATATAAAAAGCTATAAAAAGTATATGAAGTGATCAAAATCAGGGAATTAGATACTATGTCTCTGTCAAAATCAAATTTTCAGGGATCAAAATCAAATTTTCAGGGGTCAAACTATACTTCATGCGTTTTTGTCCATTGATTTTAATGTCGTTGTTGTAGCTTTAAGCAATAACTTCAATTACTAAGATTTCAGAGTTCTCACTAGGATTTTACAAGAAGGAGTCCAAGACTCTCTTTAATACTAAGAAAAGTAGTCCCACAGACAAAAGTTGGAGTCCCATATTTTCTGCATGAGATTTTATAAAACAACAGTTACATTATAGTTTCTGTCACATTTGACAAACAGACCCATGTATAAAATCATACCTTTGGTTAAAACATGCTTTTCATGTAGCAATAGATGCTATTTATTGTTTTTAGAGTCTAAAACACAGATAGATTATGTGACGAAAATTTTAAAATTGTCACATATTTAACCGATGTTTATTCTTGAAATCGATAAAATGAGGGAATTTCCCCTTACTTATTGCTAAATTAAGAAAATCTAAAAATCAAACTGATAAAACATAATTTAATTACAACATAATTTGAACGATGTTTCACTTTATTGGCGATAGCGTCGGTCGCGAAAATGTATGACAGTACAAAATAAAAAACTTAATTCGTAGTAAAATGATTTGTATTAATGATTATTTTGACGTGGAATTTAACGATTATTATTATCATTTAATCAGAGTTTATCATTGTTGTCAATTTCAATAGTCTTTTTAAAAAATTTGCTAACTGGCTATTACGTCTATTTAAACTGCGTCACAACATGCTCATAATTAAATACAATTATCAATTTAACGGCTAGCATCCAAAAGCTTGTCTACTTTAATCAATGCAATATCACAGTTTGTCGCATGTTTGTTAATTGCAACAGTTTGATTACGTAAACAATCTTATCGCGCCGACATGTAGCACTATTGATTTTTTTAGCGGACGTCCATTGGTCTTATCGGGCGACAAAAAACACAGGGGTGATTGATAAACAAAGGAGTTACTTGTTATCGGCTTTTGAAGCGTGTTTACTAACTACAACCCCCGCGTAGCGCGCATCCCTGATTGGTCGATTACATCAAATAGGCGGACGTAACATACGCTCCACTTGTTGTCGATCCGAGATCTTGATTCAACTATGACTCTTGAAGGCAAAATATACGCGGGTCAAATTGACGCACGGGCGATTTTGATATTCAATACTTATCGAGTTGTCCAATAGGTATTGATTATCGCTAATTTTTTCATAGCGATACGTAGCGAAATCGTTAGGTAACGCGCCCGATTTCTCTAACAGATCGCGGGTAATTTTTTTTGCAATGGAGGGAATTCATCAACTCGGCGGCGAGAAGAAAAATAAAAGAAAATTTTGTTTCTTTTATTTTTATTCGGCGTAGCTGTCTAAGCTGGATTTTGATCTACATTTCTGTATAATGACGTCTCTGGGATTTCGGAAATCCGCCGTTCTATTGGATGATTTTATAAGCACTGAGAATGACGTACGGGGGAAACAGAGAAAACCCCCTCTTCGATTGGATGGCCCTGATACGCGCGAAAAAATAAAGGCCACACTATTGTAATGCAGTGTTTTACGAAATTTTGCTTCGTTCGTAGATTATTTTTTTTTGGGTAGACTTCTATTGCTTTCCAAAGTGTTTTTTTATTTTGTAACAATAAAAAGTTACGTGTCAAACACAATATTTTATGGGTAAAATGAATTACGTCTCCAGATGTGAACCGGTTTCTAGTAAAAAGTCTGACATATTACCCAATAATTATTAAATTAGCCTCACTACGTCCAGTTTCCGGGGTTTACACTTTTCCCCCCTTCAAGTATACTGAACAAAAATAGAATGAATTTTGTGTCTACTCAATAAAATTTGACTATCCAACCAACTAACCTCATTAAACTAAACTTTTATACCGGTTGTTAAACATTCGTCATAACGTGTTTACATCTGTCATTCTTTACACAGTAATTTGAATTCAAAACTAGGTTACACGGTTTAACTATGCACCTATACCTACAGAGGTTTAAAAGTACTTTGTATTGATAGATTTATGATCCTGTAGCTATGAGTGATCATTTATTTTACATTTCAACAACGAGTCTGTCAAAACACGAAAAAATGCAACGATTTTGTCTTCATCCGCCGCACTTTATTCTGTTGCGTACCAAACGCCGAATGGACCAGTTCATTGTTATTGTTATGATGTCTATAAATAGTAACAAGGAGCTGATAAAGACTACAGGTAACCGTTCGCTGGTTGGCAAGAAATGATAACGAGTAAATACAATGAAAACACAGTAATTTTAAAATTGCAATTACTAAGTCATTTTTCATCAAACAATTTTGCATTTTATATCACTAGAAAGGTCTTGAAATTCATATTTTGAATATCTAAAAATTATTTGTCAAAAAGAATTGTTTTTTGTTGGCGAGTGTTTTAATGATATGCCCTATGAAACATTTAATATTCATAGCTCGAAGAGTTATGTTTAATCAATTTAATCGTACGGTTAAAGTGCTACTAGGTATCAGTATTTTTTGTGAGCCACAAAATAAGAAATCTAGATGAATCGGTCTAGTAAACGCAGTTGTACCCCTTGTATATAAGTATATTAAAGGTATGTTGGAAAAATCAAAGGGAGGTAACTTGACAAGTCCCTGTGGTTATCAGTGTACGGCAATTGCATTGGCTGTCATATTGTTTACGGTAGGCAATCATGTTCCAAGTCTGCGAAACTGGTCTGCAAATGTTGTTGATGAAGTGATGATGCGTGGTCACAACTTGTATGAGCAAATACTAACGGAATCTGGCAATCCATCACCACGTCAAAAAATAGGTTTTAACATTAGTGACCTTTGACCTTTTCCTCAGGTGAGCACCCACGGCCCTTTGGGCCCTCTTGTTTTTAAATCGACGCCGTTTGTCTTTTTTAAAGACATTTCTTGTTTCATTTCACCAGAAATTAGGGTCGGCGCTCCCGTAAATCAAAAAATATAAAAATGTTGGCCTAAACAGATATCCTGTAGAGCGTTGTCGTACAGGCTCTCTACTTTCTCCGTGGAAGGTCACGTCGAGATGAACTTTATGTCGACCAATCAATGCGTAGGTTTCATCAAGACGAAAACACTATTAAACACATTTTGATTTCGTAATTTCTATTTTTAGACCAAGGTTTGCATGCTTGTTTAACAACAGTATTATTCACAGTCTGCGATTGGGCGGCTCATTTCAAATTGCGTGACGTAGGCGATGTAAACAAGTTACGTATCATAACAAAAACGACTTAGAAGTGCTTAATATTAACACCTCTACCGTTCTACAGAACTTTGATGAACATGTCCCTCCTTGGACCTACAACATACCAAACGTTAACATTGATTTGTCAAACTTACGTAAATCTATTACCAGCCCAGAGGCCTTCAAATTGGAATTCGTAAACATCTTAGAAAAATATAAATATTGTACACATTTATTTACTGACGGCTCTAAAGATGGTAACAAAGTTGGTTGCGCTGCATATGGAATTCTTTTTGCAAGAATGCGATTGCCTGACCAGGCATCCATATTTACAGCTGAAGTCAAAGCAATAGATCTTGCTTTATCATACATATCAAATAGTATTAATAATAATTTTATATTTTTTTTCAGATTCTCTATCTGTATTATTGGCCATAAAAATCGTAATTCAGACAATATTCTTATTAAAAGTATCGAATTAAAATTACATGAAATTTTAAAATCTAAAACAGTACACCTCTGCTGGATACCAAGCCATATTGGTATACAAGGAAATGAAAAAGTTGATATTTTAGCCAAAGAATCTTTAAACCTTCAACCAGTAGATATCAAATTACCAAGCAGTGACTTCAAATGTTCAATAAACATGTTAATTAAATCAAAAATGGCAAACCTTGTGGAACAATGCAATTTTTAATAAATTACGTGACGTAAAGCCAACCCTTAATTCATCTTCGTCAATAATATTTTCTAATCGCAGAGATCAAATAGTGATTTCGCGATGTAGAATTGGTCATACCAGATTAACACATTTATACCTTCTCAAAAGAGAGGAAGCACCTAAATGTATACCATGTGACGAACATTTCAATATCAAACACGTTCTGCTTGACTGTCAGGACCTTAAAGACATCCGTGACAAACATTTTAAAGTTAACTCACTCAGAGAACTTTTTGAGTCTGTACCATCATATGCGATACTTAACTTTTTGAAAGAAATAAATGTTTATAATAAGATATAGAGCTTTACATAATTGATTTCGTTAGAATTAATAGTATCATTGATTGCTTTCGGCGCGATATGACCTTTTTGTGTTGGTGCGCCATAAAACCCAAACAAACAAACAAACATAACAATTTCGTCATGAATGTTATGATGAGAAAGGTCACCTGAACGTGACCTTCGTTTTGAAAAGGCCAGATCTAAATTAGCGAGTATGCGAGTGTAAAATTTTAGATCGGGTTTTAATCAGATTATGCTTAAATATACAATCTATTGATGGAAGGCTTGGTAATCTACAATTAACATTATACACAATAACTTCCTTGACTAAATATGGCTGAGTTCGATCATCAAATATAGTGCCACTATATGCTAATCAAACTCAGTGTAGTTACCGGATATGACGCAATTTTTTCTACTACAGCTCAACTCACGCTTCTCCGCTAGTTCCTCTAGTTACAAAATGGCGGAGAAATGCAAGAAAGCATTTCGGCGTTGGTGCATTTTCTATATTTTGCAAGTTATGTTAAAACACGGCTCCTTTCAACGTTTTGCTATGTTTATATGTAATTCACACTGATCAAAGGTGTGAAATAATTATTAAAACCACAATATTCAATTTCTCATGTTTTGACAGACACTATTGTCAACTAAAGTACGTTCGATCACGCGCATGCTCAGATAAACTTCCTGTCCCAAACTAGACTAGAGAAGAGTTGATGATCGAACTCGGCCTATGTGTCACTATTCACCTGTGTAAAGTGTGTTATCGTACAATTTACACCAACCAGCGGTGCATTTTGGAAATTTCAAGGGAGGGGCTCTGGACCCCCCCCCCCAATGTAAAATAAACATTGATTTAGCAACAACATATCTACATAGAGTGCGCAACTAAGATCTGAAGTAACTGGTATAATACACCATTCATTATGAGCAAAGTTGATGGAATTTCTGGCACGATACCATAGTATAAACAAGTTCAAAAATATAAAAGAAACAACGCACGGGTTCAACTATTGAGATAAAACACGTCTTATGTCATGATTAAAGAAAATATTGACGTTTATTGTACAAAGGAAGTGGGTAATACACGCAATATTCTAGGATAACTATGTTGTCTGACATGTTTATTGTTTAATGACTGGTATCTATTAACAATATTCGACAGATACATAACAAAACAACAACATACAGGAGATGACGGGCACGCCTTACAATATTGAACAGTTTATCTTACACAGATTTCTAGATCACTTCATAATTTCACCAAGACGGACAGTATGTGTATTAAAATGATCAATTTATTAAAGTTAGTTTTTGATTTCATCTATACATCGATGATTAGTCTCATACCGGCATATAAGGCTGGACCACAATCATATACCCACTCATTAAAAGAGATATATCTTAATTACAGCATTTATTACAACCGTCAAGTACTTTATTGTGAAAACGCCTTAAAAACACTCATCATTGAAAATACTCATCATTGCGATAAATAGTAGTCACAGATAATGAGATAATGAGCCTTTTGACAACGCCGACACCTTGGCGCTTGCAATACCGAGTATTGGCATCAGAGTCCGTAACTCATGAAATATCACGTTCCTATAGATCGTCTGTTATCCCACCATACATTACTCCGCTATGCGGCGTTATGTACCGTGGGCAATTTGGTTAGGAAAATCTTGTAATCATAAATAATTAATAAGGCAGTTTCATTGGTTTCGCAAGAAAACCAATGCGGAAAACTAGCAAATGAAATTACGTTATATATTTGAGGTTTGGTTAATTATTCAAAATGAGAAAATAAACATGTGCGTTGGTTTCTAACGAATCCCAGTATGACGTCATTGTTATTGAAGAGTATTTAATTTTAACATGCAATTTCATTGGAAGAAGATTGGTCTCCCCTGCCTCATGCATAATCATGAAAACGAGATTTTGCCACTCAAATTGCCCACGATACGTATGAAGTGTAACGGAAGAAATACTGTGGTTGCCGACGATGGTCTGTATATACAGTATTATTGTTAGATTTTTGACGTTGAATATGGGTCTTTTTATCCCGACGGTACATATGAACCCGAGGAAGTAGCCGAGGGGTTATATGTTACTTCGAGGGATACAGGGACCCATATACACCTTCAGAAAATTTTATTACGGTTTAATAAAATTTCAAATCCTTTTGAAATTCTCTGAGAACACTAAAATGTACAATAAGTAAATGCAGTTTCACCGCCGTGCACCCCATTGATTTTTTAGGATACAAAAAGCTCGATTTATTAACAGGACTTTTTAAGATCAAAATATGTAAAAAAAACAAGAACGGGTTTACTATTTGACATATAAACTAATATTTCTCGCGCATGTAGAAGACATCATAAGACGATTGGATACTACAAATATCTATTTGAAAAATCTGCATAGCTTGGCTTGAATGAACCACAAGTCAACCTTCATTTGGAAATCAAAATGCTAGATAAGAACATACTTACACATTAAGAGGTACCATTATTTTCAATACTGTCCAACCTTTGGAATGGATTTGTTCATTTTATTGTTTTCAATAATACGTAATTTTATTTTAATATGAATTATAAATAGGGTCGTTTATTGTGTTTGTTGACAAATTATTAGCAAAGCATATTTGTGTGTTTTTTTAAGATTATAAAACCTCTGGTGCCAGTGCGAGCATTTTTAGATAAGTACGAGTGTAGGCACATAAGATAATACGATGCTACTCGTATATATCATAAGAACGTTAGTACGTTTGTTAGACTTTATAGTTTTGTGTACAGTACCGATCTCCATAAACAGATATCCTGTAGACCGCTGTCGTACAGGATCTCTAAGGTTCGCTAGGAGGGCCACGTCGAGATGACCTTTGTGTCGACCAATCAATGCGTATGTTTCATCTAAACGAAACACTATTAATAGAATATTGATTTTGTAATTCCTATTTTTGACCGAGGTTTGTGAGGTAATTTGACTGTCGTGTTATTCAAAGGCGGTGATTTGACGGCTCATTTTAAATTGCGTGACGTAAACGATGCAAACAAGTCACTAAACATAATGATTGCGTCATGAATATTATGATAAGAAAAGGTTACTTGAACGTGACCCTTATAACATAACAGCCAGATCTAAATTAGCGAGTAGGCGAGCGGAAATTTTAGATCGGGTTTTAATCAGTTGATACAGTACATTCTGTCTATTGTATAGCATATATTCATTATTGACATACAGTTTATATCTAGAGCTTGACTAAATGTTTACTTACATTGAACTGTTACATTCATTTTTTGTCTAGCATTAGGTTGAACATTATTACTGGCTACACATTCATATACATCTTCACAATGTCTTGATATATTATGTATCTTTAATGTTTCACCTTGCTCTCCGATCACTGGAAAATAGAGAAAACATTTCAATATTATAGTGCGTACGAAATAACATAACGTGTTTGGGTAAACATTAAAAATATAACAATCCATTCCAGTGGTAAGGCAGTATTGAAAATAAAAGTTGTATTATTCATTTGAACAAAATTAGCATGGCAGATAAACCACCACCCCTTAGTCAATCATGTTTGTAATGGTAAACCGCTTTACCATTACACCAACAAGACACAAATAAAACATATTAAACTTATATATTTTATTGTCATCCTGAGCATCCCCTGTCGTGGTTAAGTTCATTGAACTGTTTATATAAACAGCGTTTTATTTTTTGTACAAAAATGTTGAGTTTATTTGATATTGTTGTTTACCTTCCCTTCTAGCTGTTTTGTCATATATATAATGTCTGTACCAAGTGATTGATGGAGGCGGGGTACCATTAGCATTACACCATAGAGATACTGTTGATCCTTCTTCAACGTACTGGTCCCCGGCATGGTCCTTGATGTATGGAGGTTCTGAAAATATCAATGTATGTGTATCAAATATCAATAATGAGAATTAAATCAATAAAAGCAGGTGGATCCGGTACAACTCAACCCGAATCCAACTCAACCCGTGGACAACTCAACCCGAAATTGGGACAACTTTTATCTCAATATCAAATTTAACAGTTTAAACAATTATTTATAATGAATAACTAATTATATATCATACGGGTTGAGTTGTCCACGGGTTGAGTTGTCCCGGCTTACGGGTTGAGTTGTCCCGGGTTGAGTTGGATTCGAGTTGAGTTGTCCCGGTCCCAAGCAGGTTATAGTTTGCTTGTGACATGTTGACAAATCAGAACCTAGACACACGTATGTTTAGTGTTAATACAACTGATTACTGGTTTAGATTTGCATCACATAAATAACTAAATAAGATCAATTTTATTTATTACACATTAAAGTGCCTTGCAAATAACAGAAAAAAATGACAACAATAGTAAATCTTGTTGATCAATTAATTATTTTATTATTAAAGCCGCCCGGCTAGCTCAGTTGGTAGCACGCAAGTCTACTGATCGAGGGCTCGTGGGTTCGATTCCCGGGCGGGGCATACTTTCGTAGAGCTTGGTTATGAAATTATTTCTACGGCAATTCTCTCTCCTACCAATGAGTTTTAATTATGTAGGGCAGTTGTCAGTCACTGACGAAATTATGCACTTAGTAGTTAGTAACAGCTAAATCCAGAGATTTAGCCTTTCCAGGAGGAGTGAGTAGGTTGACTGACTGCCGTTATATGACCTATACAATGTGTTGCTACGGCGTTAAACCCAACACACAAACAACAAACAATTTATTATTAGTATTGTTGTAATGCACAGACGACTATGGTAGATGTACGCAGTTGTAAGCGAAAGGCGAAAAAGCGAAAACACAATTATGCGACAGAGTAGATCTGTCGCATCTTCGTCCCGCAAAGCGCCACACGAAAACACAATCATACGACAAATGTCTTTTTGTCATATCTTCGTCCCGCGTGACCTGAGACGATAACACAAAGATACGACAAAATTAATACAATCGCACGACATAAAAAGTGTTGTACTTTAGTTGAAGTTTTGTCGCATTAATACATGTTTGCATTGCGCTACCTCAAGCGAAAACACGACAAATGATTAAAATGTCGTATTATTGTGCTTTTGCATGGCGCCGCGCGGGACGAAGATACGACAAAAAGACCTTTTTGTCGTAGTTTCGTGTTTTTGTGGTGGCCCGCGGGACGACAATGCGACATGGCGCAATTCAGTTACCATAAGTGAGTTCTAGCATAAATAATTGACTAACAATTTTTTATACAAAAACTTATTAGAACTTATAATGTTTCTTACCAAGGGAACCCGGGTCGATAGCGCAGTTGGTAGCGCGCCGGGATTTGGATACTCGTGCCCGAGGGGGTGCGGGTTCGAATCCCAGCCGGGGAGGTTATACCCTTCCATGAAAATTTGACAATAATGTCCATTTACCTCCATTGATTAGATAATATGGAGAAGTTTCCGGCCTTGTGGAAGGGTTGGTGAGTACTGGTTATAGACAAAGGTCCAGGAAAGCTAGGTTAGGTGCGCTGGACGCCGTAAAATGACCTAAATTGTGTTGACACGGTGTTAACTCTAATAATAAATAAATAAATTCTTACCATGGACGGTTAGTATAACTTTCATATGTTTTGGTTTTTTAGTATTCAGTTGACAATGGTATGTACCACTGTCATTTAATCGGACATTACGTATATGTAGATTCCATGACTTTGTTATCGGTCTCTCTACACTCATACGTGTGTCTGTAATTATTCTTTTCTCTGCTACAGTTAGTAACTTCTCACGAGAGTCTGTCCATGCAACCTGAAACAATTCAACCAAATATGTTAGTAGTCAGTCAAGGCCGTAAGAACAGGGGGGGGGCAAGGGGGCTCAGCCTCCTAATATTTTCAGCAGTTATATAGCGAATGAGGATCTTTATTTAATTTGCCACACTCAATTGACTGATACAATTCGAGGATTGCCTGCCAGATTGTCGTAAGTGAATTGTGTTCAAGAGCAAGTTACTACAGTCTTGCGGGCAATCCTCGAATTGTGCTTTTTCGGCAAAATCGAAAGTACACGCACTTTTTATGGAGCAAGATGCTCAAATGCAGTGTAAAATTAAACTTAAACATGTATACATTTCTTCAATACTTTTTAAAAAGCCCCTGTTAATACCGTTTTAAAATTATTTTAAAAAGACCCATGTTCTTAGTTATGATCTTCTATAAAAATAAATAATATTATCATAACAAAGCGCAAAACAATTAAAAATCTTTCGCTAATTATTTAACTAAAACTGCCTAAGATAACCATAGGTCTTAACCAGTCTCCAATCTGAGAAAAAGGCTAGGGTTCTTGTAGGACAAAACTAGACGTATATGATAATTAAGAACTGTTTATCCATAAAATAAATCTGAATAAACTAGCCCCCCCAATCTGAAAATGCTTCCAACGTGCCTGGTCAGTATTCTTGTAATCATGAGAGAACAACTTAACAACATCATCGTCGGCAACCACGGTACTTTCTTCCGTTACACTACTTATGTACAGTGGGTAATTTGACTGGCAAAATCTCGTTTTCATGAATATGCATGAGGCTGCATGGGGAGACCAATCTTTTTCCAATGAAATCGCATGTTACTACTAAATACTCTTCAATAACAATGACGTCATGCTGGGATTTTCATACTTAGAATAGAAACCAACGCACAAACTTTATTTTCTCACAATGGTTGCGTTATTTGATTTGCTAGTTTTCCGCTGTGGTTTCCTTGCGGAACCAATGGAACTGTCTCATTAAATATTCATGAATACGAGATTTTCTTAACCAAATGGCCCACGGTACATTATGCAGCATTGCGGAGTAATGTATCGTGGGATAACCGACGATGACCAACATTAGCATATTTGTCTTTGTATCAATCTTCCATTCATGTAATATATCGTACAGACGTATAAAGGAATATTTGTTTCACATGCATTCGAATTTGAGTTACGATAACTTGTTTCGTAAGAATTTCGTAAAAAGTTGCACTGGTTGTCAATATATAATCTGGTCAATTCGTACAAACTATAATAAAATTAATGAGATATTTTATAAGAGTTTATACACGTAAATATGCTGTAAGGTTGGATGATTTGTAAGTATAAATGTAAGTAAGTAGTTTGTAAGATTATATACATGTATACATAAGTATATAGTATACATGTACATGTCAAAACATTATAGGTGTCCATTTCTTTTAATGTAATAAGAGTAAGACATATAGATCTTATATATTCAAATAATTGTAATTTATATCAAGTAATGACCTATTATACCACACTAGCATATAATATGAATATGTTCATCAATCCATCAATGATAGAAATATAAACAAGTAATAAGTGTAATATAATATGGTATACAATGTTATATTTGATATATAAGGGGAGAGCCGTAACTTAGTTACAGAACTTGTGGCTCAACCCTATTGCCGTATATACATATGGATATTTGTCATTATTGTATTTGTTGTATTTCTGTAATTGTAAATATGTAATACAAGCTATAGAATAAGTTAAAACTATGTTTATAAATAACAAGTTAAGTCCAGGTATTACAATGTATAAGCATTAAGTTATTATGATTGCCGGGAAATGTATCAACAAAGCCTCCATTCAAAGTTGAGATTATCTGTTTGAGGGTAATTTGTAAACAAATCTTGGAATTATCATCCTGTCAATGCTTTGTGTATAAAACATAGAACTTATTGAAACACAAGCTTTAACCTATGTGGGGAATCACGTGACATTAATGGTTCCTAACACGACAAAAATGACGACCTGATCAACAAATTTAGATGAGGAAAATGACATTTATTCGTAACCGATTTTTATCAGACCTAGTGCAGTCTAAGCAGCACAAAATTCTCTTTCAAGGGGTAGTCCTCCCAACCCCACAACGGTTCTAGTTTTCTAGATTACCTTGAGGCTTTTAACGAGTCAGTCGATGGATTTTTGGTAAAATATCAATAACACATTTTTTTCTACGTACATCATTTTTTCATTAACAACGAAAATTCAGTGAAGTTTCTTATTTTATATACAATATCCTTTAAGACATCGTAATCGATTCTATTATATATGCTTTTTTAAATATAATTATAAAAATATGAACTGTAAGCTGATCTTGAAATTATAAAATTTCATAGATACATGTTTATATAACTGAGACCATTATGGGTATGGTAACAAATGTCAGGAATAAAACCATACATATTGACATATGATGTGACTATGTATTCCTGGCCCGTGTTCAGTAACTACTGTTAGCTAACGTTACGGGTACGAGAAAACTCAACCACAAGACAACTCAACCCGTGCATAACTCAATTCAAATTTGGGACAACTCAATCTGTTAGTATGGGATTGAGTTGCTCGGGATGAGTTGTCTTCGGGTTGAGTTGTTCCGACACTTCCGATACGGAACGTTTTGGAACGTTCAGGGTAACTGAACACGCTGCTTGTATTGAAGCCCCAGGCCCATTATCAAAAGTTACACTGTTATTGGACTGCAAAGAAAATAGATATTTATCTGTTTCAAACACCCCTAATGAACATGATTTTTTAATTAAATGCAATTATTGCGTATATAAGTTTTTGTTATTAATTGCATTTTAAAATGGAAGAAGATTAAAACCGAAAATAGAATTTGAATGTAAATACTTGAAACAATAGTTTTGATCACAGTATGTTTAAGATGAAGTCTTGTTATAGAAAAAAAACTGTTCCTAATTACATAATTAAGCACCAAATCTATTTTTGATCAGGTATATTGAAATTTAGCGTATAAATGAAAATAGTGAGCGCTTATAAAGTAGTAGCATCCCTATTTTTTTACGAATTTAGAAAGCAGAGTAGTTTGAATACTTTATGGTGTCTCTTAAGCATGTAATATTCTGTGGTGCTTTTCACAAAAGTTCTTACGAAAAAAATCTTCGTAAGTCAAAAGCTAGAAACATTAATAATACGCTCATTTCTTTTGGCTTATCAATTCCAAATATTATAGAATTGTTAAGAATAAATTGTACCTTCTGAATATCATATCATAGTTATGCTTATTATTAATCTGACTTTGAACTGCTAATAATATGAAATTGACTTACGATAACTTTTTTCGTAAGAATTTTTGTGAAAAAGGAGCACTGATACTTGAATGTTAGAAAAACAGTTTTCAAGTCTACTATTGGTGAATACATCTTCATATAGTGACTTTAATGTTGTATATAAAGTTAAATTGTATTGAGATCTAATACAGAGAGTTTATACACTTGTACAGTACTAGTTTGTCGAATACCAAAATTTTATTTAATTAACAAGAAAACAGACGATACTCTATTAACCTTCAATTACTATATATTACAGTGGAGTATTACAGGGAGTTATTGTACAAGATTGCAAAGTCGGCTGAACATGTATATGGAAGCAGACTTAAAACCGAACTTTTTAATTACAAGTATATATTTTTATGTTCTACAATTATTGTTTTCTGTTTCAGACACCCTGACATTCTACTAGGTCTATGTCAATGTTTACTACATACTCTGAAATGACTCATTGTTTATCATCTTTAGATTTGTTTTTATATTTGTTTTAGAATGCATTCCTGATGTTGTTGTTTTTGGTATATCATATATTGTCAAGACACGATATTTATATTGTTGTGGCACGTTACCAATATAATAGGTTAAGATATCTGATATGTGATGTGTAGGTCCCTATAGGACACTTTCCTAATTTAGAATAATCCAGTCTGCTAGTCGTAGGAAATTTATTTCTTTCTGAAGACAAATTTAGAAGTATATACATGTACATGTATTTGGTAAACGGTAGGCCATATCATATGTACTGGTTTTATTTTAATGTTGTATTCGTAAATTATAAGACCACGCTGTAGCTCAGCTGCATACCTTATTCACAAAGGAAGGTTTTGGTCACATACATGTAAAGGGGGGGGGGTATTTTAAATTAAAGGGAAATGCAGGCAAATCACAATAATTATTTGTTTTATTCATTCTAATTACTCTAGTAAAAATAAAAACCCATTTCTAAATAGACTTGGTGACTAATTACGCATAAGTGATCAAATTAAAACATATGATATACACAAACGTAATATACTATTGGTTAGTTTTCCGCGGTGGTTTCCATGCGGAACCAATGAAACTGCCTAAATAATTATTCATGAATACGAGATTTTCCTAGTAACCAAATGGCCCGTGGTACATAACGCAGCATATCGGAGTAATGTATCGTGGGATTATCGACGATGTATTTTAAAGACTTGTACATGACAAGTTGTTGAACTTACATTCTTCCTGCTTCAACGACAACATTTTAATTTCACATTGTAATATACATGGAAGTATCCTTACTCAATTTGATTTTTTACCTTTTATTTCAAATATAAAGTTAAGTAGTTTTAAGGGCATATGTCAGGTATACATATTTCATGGTACGAGTGACAATTTACTTTCATAGTTTACGTGCTTCGTGTTAAGAATTAAACATGCGTATCAATGATTACATAAATGTGCCATATCTCTATTTTTTGAAGTTTAAATAATCCATTTCATACAATTGTATATATTCCTAAGCAACTTAGAAAACGCAAAGTGTCGAACAATAACACAGATTGGCGGAATAAGTTGATTATATGTAAACACACATTTGTCATGTTGCGCTTAAAAGGTCAGATTTATTTTCTGTTGGGCAACCATCAAAATAAGGATATAATGAGCAACTATTTGTAATTATTCACAATCATGTTTTGACAAATGTCCTTTGTGCTCTGGTCAGTTGGATACATGACCAATAAATAATTACACTTGTTTGAAAGTAACATGACTTAATCTGTGAGTTATAATCATATACACTTCTACACTGTTAGCTACCGGGAGTTTTCTATGATGTATAAAATAAATACACTATAATATCAATAAGAAAAACATTTTCTATGATAGAATGTTTAAATGTAGACTGGTGATGAATATGTTATAAAGATCCAAGTGACTTCAATATATTGACTTCAATAAGATAATAACCAATCAATTATCCGATTGCTAGAATTACACTTTGTTGAAAGTCACATGACTTAATCTGTGAGTTATAGAGGGTTCATACAGAATTTTAGTGACAAAATTCAAACACTTTTTAAGCCTTTTTCAAGGACAAAAGTGCCAAATTCAAGCACTGTAAGTTTTTACGGACTGACTCGCCATGCTGGCGATTTCTGTTGTTGTGTCGCATAATCTACAATGAGCCTGTAGGTTAGAGTTCGTGTCTTTACCGAGTGGTACTTGGAAGACGAAGTCGAAGACACATTTTTTGCCTACATTTTGTCTGTAAAATGTCACCGAAAGTCAAAACAAATCTGTAACACATAAACTGCTATATCTTTTTTAAAAAAATAGAGCATTGAAAATTAGAATATACATGTAATCGGAACATTATATTCATGCAGTCTTGGGCTGAAAATAAGCACTTTTCAAGCATTTTTCGAGGTTGCAAATAAAAATAAGCATTTTCAAGCATTCAAAATCATTTTAACAATTTTCAAGGTAGATCTTTATAATCAAGAAGTTTTCAAGGTCTGTACGAACCCTGTATACACTTACATTGTTAGCTACCGGGAGTTTTCTAGGATGTATAAAATAAATACACTATAATATCAATAGGAAAAACATTTTCTATGATAGAATGTTTAAATGTAGACTGGTGATGAATATGTTATAAAGATCCAAGTGACTTCAATATATTGACTTCAATAAGATAATAACCAATCAATTATCCGATTGCTAGAATTACACTTTGTTGAAAGTCACATGACTTAATCTGTGAGTTATAGAGGGTTCATACAGAATTTTAGTGACAAAATTCTAGCACTATTTAAGCATTTTTCAAGGACAAAGGTTCCAAATTCAAGCACTGTAAGTTTTTACGGACTGACTCGCCATGCTGGCGATTTTTGTTGTTGTGTCGCATAACCTACAATGAGCCTGTAGGTTAGAGTTCGTGTCTTCACCGAGTAGTACTTGGAAGACGAAGACACATTTTTTGCCTACATTTTGTCTGTAAAACGTCAACCGAAAGTCAAAACAAATCTGTGGCACATAAACTGCTATATCTTTTTTAAACAAATAGAGCATTGAAAATTAGAATATAATCGGAACATTATATTCATGCAGTCTTGGACTAAAAATAAGCACTTTTCAAGCATTTTTCAAGGTTGCAAATACATGTAAAAATAAGCATTTTCAAGCATTCAAAACCATTTTAACAATTTTCAAGGTAGATCTTTATAATCAAGCAGGTTTCAAGGTCTGTACGAACCCTGTATACACTTACATTGTTAGCTACCGGGAGTTTTCTAGGATGTATAAAATAAATACACTATAATATCAATAGGAAAAACATTTTCTATGATAGAATGTTTAAATGTAGACTGGTGATGAATATGTTATAAAGATCCAAGTGACTTCAATATATTGACTTCAATAAGATAATAACCAATCAATTCATATTTTCTGATTGCTAGAATTAGTCTGGAAGGAATGTAAATATGTTATATGGCATGTAAGAAGACAAGTTAAATAGTAATTGTAGTTAACCACCAAATGTCAGAATAGATCAGTATTTATGTATGTTATACTCTACATGATATAGTAATCTCAATGGTAAATTGTTGTATACAATATTTGTTAGAATTGAGTAAATTGTTAGATATCATATAATGTCTAGATGGTATTTAGAAGTCATATTTCAGTAATGTCGTTCTGTAACATCTGTAATAGTTTTGTATGAACATATTTGTTGATTTAACAGATACAAGTAGTCTAACCATTCAAACTAAAATATATGCACTTTGAATACAAGTACCACAATAATTTTGGGTTAAATGCATTCAAATTCTATCTACATGAACATACTTAATAGAAACCCTTTGTTCATCATTCTACACACTCACCAAAATTTCTAATCGGTCACCCCATTAAATCCTTATTTTCAAATAACTGAAATTTCTCCACTTAGTGATTTTTTACTTTGTAAAAGACACTTGTATAAATTCACAATTATTGAGAATATGATAATATAATTTTGTCTGAAATACGAGTATACCTCTGCTCATATATTTTATAATAAACATTGCCATAACAATCCTTAGTTTATTAAAAGGATTTAATGGGGAGGCGATCAGAAATTTTGGTGAGTGTATATTTTGATATATATTGCAAGCAAAGTTTAAAGTGGGGACTCAAACAATGCTAAGGACGTAACACGGCCATTTAAAAACATAACAAAATTACAATGACTGTTAGAATTACAGATTGTATAGGATTAAAAAAGGGTCCGGACTCCCCTGGAATTTCCAAAATGTACCTGACCATTAGTGTATTTGTTGACTGTAATTCATTTTTAAGTAGAAGAAGATATTTTCTCGGTGCTTAACATAGATTTAGTGGTAATGTAGTTTTTATTATCAATATGTTGCATTATTCTGCAAAATGTGTATAATGTAGTTGTGGTTCAAATGTTTGGACCCCCTCAGAATAAAATCCTGGATCCGCCCCTGGATTGTACAATAACGAACCTAACACATACTATAGCTCGTTTAGGATAACTTGAGACAAACGACTCAGTTTGTTTACATATTTGGTACTCAGGTATTACATAAAATAGGGAGGTCAACTGATTTTGTGTTATGAAAGTATTAAGCATGTCTTAATGCGTGGAACGTGTGTTCTCGTACTAAATTTTATACATCTAAAACACACTGATAATAGTCGATAATTACGTGTACTTAACTTAAATCCACCTGTGTATAAAAATGGTATCGTTGTATTTTGTCTCAAGTTATCCTAAACGAGCTATATATAAGTACACATTGTTATTTATTATTAGAATAAATAAATTTAAATGTCATTCTATTTAATGTCACATGATAATGTCGTATGTTCTAGCTGACATAAGGTTATCTCACATATCACACATCGTTAGATTCAATGTACCTTATCTCACTTTACTCGACACCCTCCTCGCAGCTAAGTGCATACACTAGAAAGTGAACGAGTAAAATTTTCAAGTGATGCAAAGGAGAGTAACTTTATTCCAGCCTGGGTGTCGTCGTCAACGAATCTAAGTAGAAAACACCAAAGATCTCATATTGAACAAACAACCAAACATGTCTATAAAAATGGTAAAAATCTCATTTGGATGCACACATCTTATAATGACGTCAATGGTGTATGCCTTCAAATCACAAAGGTATTCTAGAATGGATTAAATTCTCCTCAATCCGGACAAAACATCTCGGTCTATGTAATATTATCAGATCTGTTGTAATGGTATTTCCTACACGTTACACAGTTCTGATCTAATCTAATTACATCTAAATTAAAGGAATTACATGAAGTTAATAACCTTTTTTAGAACGTATTAAAGCAATGGTACGTAGGTAGAATAGTCTTTGTTTAATGTTATTACAACAAATACTCAAGGACTTAACCAACGCGGGATTTCACGTGACTTAAAGTCAAAGAAAATGGCGGCTGACGAATGCTCCATTTAACTACACAAAGAAAATATTTTTAAAATGTATAATTTTACAGATTTGCTTGGTGTGAGATTGTTTTGTCATGTAACATCAGCAAGGTACCAGGTTATAAAACTATTTTGTCGACAAAACTCTGTTTTCATATTTAAAACAGATGTCAAATGCCATGATGGTTATTCTCTTCTTTTTGACCTTCAATTACATAGAGTTTAAATTCTGAGTAAATGCATTATATATAAAGTTATCTATGTTTAATTGTGCAAGTTTGATTCAATATTATTTTACTGGGTTTAACGCCGTTTCAACACAATATTTAGGTAATTTTGCGGCGTCCAGCGCACCATATCTAGTTTTCCTGGACCCTTTTCTATAACCAGTACTCACCTATCCTTCCACTTGGCCGGAAACTTCTTACAAACACCCTGAAAACCCTTCCCAAGTTTTTCCTATTCAAAAAAGGAATGACGACTGGTCACTGCAGCACACTGAAAGTAATTGTTCTTTTAAATGTATGACCCTAGTCAAACCCAATCTCCGTAAACAGATATCCTGTAGAGCGTTGTCGTACAGGATCTCTACTTTCTCCGTGGAAGGTCACCTCGAGATGAACTTTGTTTCGACCAATCAATGCGTAGCTTTCATCTAGACGAAAACACTATTAATCACATTTTGATTTCGTAATTTCTATTTTTATACCTAGTTTTGCATGCTAATTTAACAGCGGTATTATTCACTGTCTGCGATTGGGCGCTCATTTCAAATTGCGTGACGTAGACGATGTAAACAAGTTACATATCATAACAATTTCGTCATGAATATTATGATGAGAAAAGGTCGCCTTAACGTGACCTTCGTTTAAAAAAGGCCAGATCTAAATTAATGAGAATGCGAGCGGAAAATTTTAGATCGGGTTTTAATCAGATTGAGTCAAACCTTCCTACTTACAGTATAAAATCCAAGTAAAATGTTCTTCAAACTAGTATCTACAGGTATACCATACACTAGTTGAAGGACGGGCCTGAAACCACGAAGATTTCTACTTATGACTAAACCATATCAAGGTCACTCGTACTTGTGTTACCAAATATATGGTTTCAATTTAAGTCGCAAGTTATCTGAGACTTGACGAGAACAAATAATATGATAATGATATAACTCTAGGGTGCCATCATTTTAGTCTTAGTTAGAACTTGTCTTACACAAAACACATAAATTTCTTGGTCTAATGCAACAATTAGCTCGCCTCAGTGATGTACAAGTTCTCTGTAATTATCTTGCCTTCTTATAATTATTCCAAATTTGGTAATAAAGCAAATGGATATTGTGGAGGGCAGCAACTGTCAAGTGATGTCATTTATCAAAATGTATTAGAGTTATTGTTTGACATGTGTAAACAATAAGTATGTCTCCACCGAAATTAATCATCACTGATGGAAATCAATCAACCAGAGTGTGTCTGTTGTGAACAGTTTTCAGTTAGTGCTCCAATACCTTCCCTCCCTCCTCGTTTTACAACCATTACTCTAATGTATTGATTGAATACGTTCAACCAATCTACTCATAAAGAAATTGATAAGCCTATTCTATCAAGCTGACAATACGAAAACTGGAAAACGATGTTCTCACTTTTAGACGGTACATCGTCTATCACAACGTATCATTTTTATCTTTCAAAAACATCAAACAGTTTCTTTGACTTCTGTGTATAGAAAATCTAACTTAACATGCCATTATTCTATAGGCGGTCTTTAGACTAATCTTTTCTTTAAGTGTAGCAGACAGGATTAAACCCTGTTATCTGTAATTTCTTCGTTTATTAAGATTAAATAAATGCGCAAGTCTGATGAATCTCTTAACAATATTATAGCAACAATTGAGACAAGCCTATAGGCTCGCTAGAATGTTCACAGACCGGTCTGTCAGGTTCAAATGGTGGATTGTTCATAATCGTGCCAATATTTATTATCGACTAAGCATTGACAATAGAAAAATGCAAATAACATGCATAGAGTTCAATTAGATTATATGATTGGCCGAATACTGGATTCTATTAATTAATTGAAAAAATGTATTATCAGTGTAAAAATGCTGTATTTAGTTACTGAAATGAATAACTGTTATTTGCGTTTTATACAACTAATTGGATAAGGACATATAAGTGAATGAAGTATATACTCTTATGGAGAAAATCTAAATATAAATGTTCCAGGCATCTTTACGCCCATTACCTCGATTTCTATGATGTCAAAAATGTGTCCTGAGAACTCGAACAAGGAACAACAAATTTTAGCATCACTAACATGCATCTCTATTCCCTTCAGTCTGGCGAGAACTAAACTAAGTTTGACTCGATGTAACGCCACAAACATTATTACATTATTTTGTTTGTTTGGTTTAACGATGTCTAGTACGTAGCAATACATTTAATGGGTCACATAACGGCGGCTAGTCAACCTACTCACTCCTCCTGGAAAGGCTAAATCTCTGGATTTAGCTGTTAACCAACTACTAAGCACATAATTTCGTCAGTGACTGACAACTGCCCTACATAATTAAAAATCATTAGTAGGAGAGAGAATGCCGTAGAAATAATTTTATGACCAATCGGTCATGGAATCGAACCCATGACCTCTCGATTAGTAGACTTGCGTCTTACCAACTGAGCTAGCCGGGCGGCTCTCACAAGCATTAACACTAAATTTAACATATGTTTTGTCACATAGCAACAGTTAACAATGAACTTATGCGGGTCGTATCAGGTGCAATGGTACTGTTTGCGCTTAATAAGAGCATCATAAATTAAATTGGCAATTCACAACAAAAATTTCCATACAAATACATTTAAATTTCAACTATGGCGTTATTTTCAAACCATTCTACCAATCATGGACACATTTACTAAAATCTTTTCTTTGTTCCCAACAACCCACATAATGTCACATTTGTACAGCGTTATAAAATTTGCATTTACAATGTATTTTCTGTATTTTCTTTTTATTCCAAATGCTCTTCGAAGACAATGAATGTAGAAACAATCAGTAAAAACAACTTTCATTTCTTTAACTTGATCCCTGATTTCACATCATGTAAAAAACTAGCGAGATAACGAATGAGAAGAAAAATAGATGATTTCTGTGATTGTTTGCCGGAATATCATGTGTCTATTCCGTTGCATTCTCCCAGTTTATTTAATTACTTAACAATTTGTCTTTTGGTCGTATTATATTAGAAAGATTGACTCCCTGATTAATTAAATGCCATTCCAGGAATCGCGGTTCTTATAGACAAATATTTGATAGGCTCTAAGTTAATGAAATAAATCTCTACCACAGCTGTGTGGAGAACACGACTGAGAAATCTGAAAACAAATGCTGTTGAAACAATTGGAGACAACCATCAAAATGGTGTAAATTACTCAACACAATTGACAAGTTTTCAAGTATGGTTTGATATTAGGATAGAAAATGTAGCTTCTATGATACAAAACAACAGCTGTTGTCATTCTGACTAGACTTGTAACAATTGTTTACAACATGACAGAACCCGGGTCGATAGCTCAGTTGGTAGCGCGCCGGAATTTGGAATCTCGTGTCCGTTCCGAAGGAGGTACGGGTTCGATTCCCACCCGGGAGGTTATACCCTTCCATAAAAATTTGACAAGTATGTAAATTTTTCTCCATTAATATGGTATATGGAGAAGTTTCCGGCCTTGCGGAAGAGTAGGTGAGTATTTGGTTATAGACAAGGGTCCAGGAAAGCTAGGTTAGGTACCAAAAATGTGTTGATTTTGTGTCAATTAAAAAAACCCATGACAGTATTTTATCCTAGATTCTTACACAATGTAACAATCTACATATCTGTGATAAAGGTATTATAGCTGACTGTTGGTTCTAAACAAGTCTATTCAAGAATTACAACAATACACTATTTAAGCACAATAAAGATGGCACGTCCTTACTCCTTCGTAAACATGGTACAGAGTAGTACGATGTCCTTTACACGACAATAACTGTAACCATTGTTTAAATCAGTTACACATTATTTACACTAGAGTGAAGATTTAATGAACGCCTCATTATAGTCAGAAACCACACGCCTTTTTAGCTACATCAAGACTTACGCCAAACACTACTTCAACAGCACTTGCATGTGCTTGTATGTCTTTAAAGACATTGTATCGACATAGTGGCGACATGAGCTCTACATTTGTCTTTGTATATAGGATCAAATGAGTTACTTATTGTTTTATACTCTTTGAGGTGCCTTCTAGTGTTCTATGCCTTTTTAGATTCCTGTTGTAATTCAATTAAACATTTCTGTTAATTGTGAAATGTGTTTGAATTGAACTAAATTTATTGGAGTGTGATTTCATCTTCTCATGGAAAATCATTGCTATTGACAATAGCAGTTTTTAAATTTATTTCATCAAATTGAATTTGCATTGATTTAGAATTTAGAAATCGATTGTTTTCACTCTGATAAGCTTTAATCGCATAGTACAACCGTTTTAAATTGTTCTTAAACTGTTTTCAAGAATTGAAAAGTCTTTTCTTAAAAACATAAATGCCTTTAACTAAAAAGTTTACAAACTCTGGAGGGTATCTAACGCAATGTAAGTACTAAGTACTATTCAAATACAGAATTGAATTGTCATTTTGGCGTAATTTGTTGTTGTGTATTGAACTATATTGTTTCTAAATGTTTCTACTTAAGATTTGAATCCAATTGTAACTTGATTACATTAAATGTAACACAATTCAGGTGCATTAATTGATAGTGTTACATCGTGCGAGTGTATTTCTATACCATGTGTTGTAAATCAGAATATTCCCACACAATAAGTTGACCACTGAAAGCAACCTAGTATAGCAAACTAAGTGTTATTGTGTGGTGAAAATGTCATCCGTATTACCTTTAAAGGTACTAGTTCACAGACTTGGTTAATTATTTTCTTTAATTTGAAATATCATTTAGTGTCTGTAATGGTGTCAAAACATTAATTCCTAATATTTTTAAGACAAACTGACCTATAGGTTGCAAGAAAAATACTATAAAGTCACAAAAATGCACTTAAAAATGTCTAAACCGTTACATATAGGGTAGAATTTTACTACATGAAACACCATCATTTGTAGTTATATTTCAATGTGCACTAAAATTGTCATTATCAGAATACTACTTTCCATACAGTTTCGATAGTTTCAGAAAAAGTTGATATTTAAGTTGAAATCTGTGAAAGAGTTCCTTTAATATGTAAAAGAAGTCATTACTTGGACATAAGTAAATATCGTTATACACGTTGTACTGAGACAAGATTAAAGTCAACAAAACTATCACAAAACTACTTTCTTTATGTAGAAATAAAGACTTCAATGATCTACTCCCTCATCTCTAATGCAGTATTCAGACATGTACTATTTGAAAAGAATCCAACATTGACTGGACATTCCTGTGTGGTCATTTATAATGATTTATATACATTAATAACTAATACAAGTTCCATGTCTTGATGTATTTCATTGAATTATTGAGTGATTTCTAGTTAACCAGTAATCAAACACTAGCATTCACCATAGTCGTTGATGACTGTTTCAATTTAGCAATATCAAATTTTGGCTTGCGTTCAATGATTCCTCTCCTCTAAAGTCTGCGATGTCTGCTTGAAGATGGAATTGTTGACTATCCTAAGATAAAGTTACGATGGAAATCCGCATGTAAAGAAATAATATAGATTTTCAAGACATTATATTAAAATTGTTTCGTCTGCAGTACTTCTCTATTTGTTTGATTCAGTTATTATCTTGGAAGATATCAAAAAAGTCCAAATGAGTCATAATAGTATCATATTGTATAGACCTTATCTGCAATTCTGGTCAGTGAGCTCTCGACTAAACAAACATAATTCTAATTTCGTGGGTTCATAGCCTTGATGTCATATGTTCTAGACTAGTCATCTTCATGATATTATGTTATTTGTAAAAATTATCTGACTTCTTCAAACTTACCATTTTGTATGGTTCCCAGTCGTACTTTGACAGGTAAAACTACGTCAGACAAAGCGTGATAATGGACGCGCCCGATGTAATGAATTAGGTATTGGGTAATTATGTTTTCATTTGAACATTTCTCACTACACAGGTTTAAATCAAAGGATCATTGTACAAGAATTACCGTAGAAAAACCTTTTTTTAGTTGTTTGGTTACATTTATGCTAAATCAAGTATCTGAAATTTTAACGAGACTAATCCACGTCCAAATTGTGTTCACTTCGAGGCATGTTTTTTTAATCGCTTGCTAAATATAGGTGAAATCTGAAAAATCGAAATCGAATTACCTATATAGTACCGAACGCCTATCAAGGTTACTATCGTCAGCAAATGATCATGCAAGATTAAAAAAAACGTAAACGAAAATGTTGCTACCTGAATTATAACTGAGGTGTGGCCATTATTACGGTTTGTCTGACCCGATAACGATAATGGTAAGGGACCGGCAATCCAGACTTACTTTCCCTTCACAATCAATAAATCATGCAGTTTTCGCGAAAACTTTCAATGGCGCTGGACATACAGTCCAGCATTATTGAAGTTTTTATTGGACCAAATGAAAGTTTACTGGACCAAAAAGAATCTTAGTGATGTTTTGAATTATGCAGTTAATATTATCTAATGATCAAGCACACTGTATCCTTAAAATAAATTAATAATGTAACCGAAAAAACTTTAGGTTGTAATATGTTAAAGGACCGTCGGACCACTCGCATTCTAAAATCACTTGACCAAGGGCGATTTCGTTGGACTCGGTCGACTGGCTAAATTCGAAGACTGAAACCATGTCAGTATAAACCTCACATGTATCATGTTCGAGCTCTACTACACAACACTGTAATTCTACATACACAAGTCTATATAGGTCCGACTTGATTTGCCAGAGCGGCTCAATTCGGCGTACGCCGGTTCCTTAACGGGCCTCGACAAATCACTTTATTTGTTTCGAGATTAAGCCGAAATAATTAGCCGGCGTACGCCGAATACGCCGGTTACGTCTGAGCGGCGATCGAGTGACAAATATGGCTGAAAAATAGCTACAGGGTAAACCATTACAATATTTTTTTATAATTTAATGGGTTAAATCATAACTGGTGTTTTGTTTAATTCCCCTTACTATGTAAGAGTTATATTATAAGTACACATTTTACTCGCCAGGCACGACTTGGAAAATATTGACGACTAAACGATTTATTTATACACATTGCTTGAAATTCGACTGTCTGCAACAGAAATTCATCGTCATCCTCGTCATCACTCATCATTACTTAGCGAATTATTTGTGTCACAACCACAGCCGTAGCTATTGACGCCATTTTAGTTAGCCGGAACGCTTGATTCATATTTCACACTGGGGCGAACCGATCGGTGATCAGTTAACGCCGGTTTGTAAGCCACCCTGGCAAGTCAAGTCGGCCCATAGTCTTAATTTCTTTATAAAAGCGAGGTGCATGTATGAAACATCATTAATTGTTAGTGCAATGTGTCGTGTATTTTCCATAGTTAAATATAATTCATTTATAGGATTTCAACTTGTATTTTAACTTGGATTAGAAACGTCATTGACAATATGAATATATCTATCGTAAATAATTATAATGAATGTATTATGGATGTCGTAATGTAACCTAGTGGAAATGATGTATAGCTTTTACATCTTTGATCTAATATTGTGTAACAATGTCATGTTGAAATCATGCATCACTCACAACATGAGTTTTAGTATGCAGGAAGGTTTATGTGGCAGTAAATATATGTTTTAGTTGTTATATTGTTCAGTGTCACATACTCACAAGACCGTGTGTAGTTTTAAAGATAATTAGTTGAACGCCATAACTGTAATAACTTAAGTTTAACCACTGTATGTTTCAACATATGTTGTGTATTTATTACCATAGGGTATCAACTATTTGACGCATGTTGCTATAATTCATGATTTTCCTATTTTCGGTCATACTTAAATTAAAAGAAGCAATCTTAACAATGACAATGAATAAAACAAACAAATATAAACTTTATAATGTGATGTATAATAGATCATCGTCGGTTATCGTCGGTAATATTAGTAAAAGTCCTATAATTCTTACAAAAGAATATACATTACATTGAATACGAATGTAGTATTAATGCTCGATACCGATATCGAAGTATACACATTTTGAAAACGTTACTTGCCAAAGTGTAGAATAGGCGTACTACAGATTTTCGTCGGGATATGTGTAGATTATTATTCGATGCAAATGTGAAAGGTCAGATCGGGGTTAAACTTTACGCACTATAACTCGATGTTAGATACTACATGTATTAGTATTGTAAAGCATGGTAATACCTGATAATTTCCATCTGATATTCCTGTAACAGTACATGGTAAAACAGCAATTGTTCCAGACACTGCTGTAACATTCCATACAGGTACATCAAAATTCGGTGTTTGTCCATCTGCTGAAAGTATACAAAAAATCAACACAAGTTAGTGACAATAGATTTGTCTCTTAGACACGTATGGTTATACTATTTACTTGGCAGTTGATATTTTCAGACACTGTGATTGTTTATAGTTGATTGAATACTATAACTGTACATTGTGACTCATTACCACACAGGATATATTTTATAACAAGATAATCTATCACAGTTCAATCTCCGTAAATAATTCCTGTAGAGTATTGTCGTACAGGATCTCTACTGTCTCAATGGAGGGTCACGTCTCGAGATGACCTTTATGTCGACTAATCAATGCGTAGCTTTCATGTAGAAGAAACACTATTAATAACATTTTGATTTCGTAATTTCTATTTTTAGACCAGTGATTTCAAGCTAATTTAACTGCGGTATTATTCACAGTCTGCGATTGGACGGCTCACTTCAAATTGCATGACGTAAACAATGTATACAAGTTACGTATCATAACAATTTCGTCATTAATATTATAATGAAAAAATGTCACTTGAACGTGACCCTCGTTTGAAAAAGGCTAGATCTAAATCAGCGAGAAGGCGAGTGGAAAATTTTAGATCGGGTTTTAATCAGATTGATCACAGTTCAACCTACCTATAATAAATACGTAAAGCACTTTTTAAACCAATAATTGTATCGTTAAAAGATCGGTATAAGGTTCTACGAAAGATGATCCGTTACATTATTAAAATCTGTTAACTAACGCAGTGTGTGCTTTTATAATCGTATTAGTTAATAACAAGAGCAGTCCAATCACTACGCGGTCGGCTTTTCAAGTGTTTGTTCGTAGCAAGGCTTATCTTTTAACAAAATTGCTTTCAAGACAGGACTTTATTTTCCAAAGGAAATAAATCGGCCTAACAATTATAACAATTTCATATGTGTAAACTATAAAAGGGGCATAACTCCTTAAACCTACATCCGTAGTAACGTCCTTTCATAGTTTTGTAGATGTAGTTGTAATTGGAACATATTTTAGCATTTAAGTATAAAGAGCATAACTCCAAACCAATCTGATTAAAACCCGATCTAAAATTTTACCGCTCGCATACTCGCTAATTTAGATCTGGCCTTTTCCAAACGAAGGTCACGTTCAGGTGACCTTTTCTCATCATAATATTCATGACGAAATTGTTATGATAAGTAACTTGTTTACATCGTCTACGTCACCCAATCGCAGACTGTGAATAATACCGCTGTTAAATTTGCATGCAAACCTTGATGTAAAAATAGAAATTACGAAATCAAAATGTGATTAATAGTGTTTTCGTCTAGATGAAAGCTACGCATTGATTGGTCGACACAAAGTTCATCTCGACGTGACCTTGCATTGACTAAGTAGAGATCCAGTACGACAACGCGAGTAGAACAGGATCTCTGTTTACGGAGATTGAACTCCAAACATAATTCAAGACATTTAGGCCATGTAAATAAAAATATTTATCTCTGATATTTATACATGAATACAATTAACAATATTTTGTCTGTAAAGATAAATCATTACCTAAAATTTCGCTGCCAATTAGAGAATCTAGTTGTCACCCGAAATTAAAAACAAAAAAAAAGACGGCGGCTATCAATAATCGAATTTGTTTTAATGATTTTCACATTACAAATGTTTAGAGTCCATACATCGATAATAAGTAGTCCAATGATAATGAATAGACAAGATTCTGTCCTTCTTTGTAATAATGAAATATTGAAATATAACGTACGTACAAAGCTGAATGTCTCATTAAACTTAATAACAGAGAAAGAATCATAATAAATGACAGATTAATTGTTTATTTAGCTTTAAGACTCTCCAATCAGTTCGTATTTAAGACTATTAGTAAAGATCAAAGGGAAAATAATTCTTTTGCCGATACTGTAAATTGTTGTTTTATGAGGGTTGACTAATCTGTAACAAAACAATAAATAATTGTTGAGAAATAGCTGACATATGACAAAATAAGTTAACTGAACATTTTCATCTTTGTTTAGTCTCCACTTGAACACAATAAACAGAAAATGATTAAGGAAACATTGTAAGATTTAATTTCAAATTGATTGGTGAATACCTTAAATGGCAGCACGATATAATTAGGATGTGAATCAATGAGAGTGAGGGTTTAAAATATAATAGGGGGCGTTTTAAATACATCAGAGAAAGAGCACTTGAATCAATCTGCGTAAACACATATCCAGTAGACCACGGTCGTACTGGATCTGTACTTTTTCCCTTTGAGGTCACGTCGAGATGAACTTTGTGTCGACCAATCAATGCGTAGCTTTCATCTAGACGAAAACACTATTTATCACATTTTGATTTCGTAATTTCTATTTTTAGACCAAGTTTGCTTGCTAATTTAACCGCGTTAATATTCACAGGCTGCGATTGGGCGGCTCATTTCAAATTTCGTGACGAAGACGATGTAAACAAGTTACGTATCATAACAATTTCGTCATGAATATTATGATGGGAAAAGGCCAGATCTACATTAGCGAGTATGCGAGCGGTAAAATTGTAGATCGGGTTTTAATCAGATTGCACTTGAATTTGATACATCAACCTGTATAGGAGCCGATAAGACCCTGCCGTAACAGAATAATGTCAAAATGTGAAACGAGTTACGGCGGGTCTTATATATAGGACTATTGAATTCCTTGAATGTTATACAATGTTTAATGTGATAGTTTCATGAAATAACAGATAGATTACCACAATTAATATTAGTATACGGCTTCAATAATGAACTTTTCCTGCTGTCAAAGTTTACATACATTGTATTTATTTATTCATATTTCATGACATTGACATGGTACTGTTATATTGAACACAACGATGGTAAAATATAAAGATAAATAAAGATTTATACATAAAATATTACTTATATAAAATCAGTCCATAAAATTGCATGTTCAGTAAGTTTTGTTTTTTTTTTGGTTCAAAGTCGTATTCAACACACATTTAGGTCATATATACGACGGCCAGCTCTTCCTACTATAGGTTTCCTGGACACTTTTCTATCACCATGACTAACTTATCATACCACGTGGCCGACAACACATGTATAGGGTATGACCTACCGCGACCGGGCTCGAACCCGCGATCTCCGGATTCGAAGTTAGACATGCTAACCACTACGTCACGACAGCGGCTATTCAGTAAGATGAGAATGGTTAATATAAGAGGCATAATTTCACTTGATTGAATTATTAAAGACCATGACGAATACATTAAAATACAGGGAAGGCACAAAAAACGAATTTAATCCTAATTTTCATTTCCATTGTGATCCCTGTAAAATCCTGTTTTCCTTTACATATTTTGTTATATGTCGTAGCTTGCAAGCTTTCTAGGCGACCATTGTTAACAATCTAGTTTTTTTTTTCATTTTTACTTTTTAATTATGCGTGTAATTGAACATCTCCAAAGCGAATTATGAAAAAAAGAGTTATAGTCCGATTTTTATCTGGTGAGCCGTGACTGCACTTTTGTATTTTTAGAATTTTTGGAATATTCCAACAAAAAAATGACAAAAACTTGTTTAACCAGCCATTTTATCATGGGACATTTGTGACCATATCGTTTTCGGACTGTGCTATTTCGGAAGATTTATTCGTGTACACAACCATGCATGTATATCTGAATAAAAATAGTTTGAACTTATTTTCAATTTAGTGTTTACTGGTTATAGCTATTGTCAATGTTATTTTTTACTCTTCCAACCCGTCACGGCTCACCGAGTAAAATCAAACTATACAAAAACCCATTTTATTTTATAAGACGACCTCTTTAATGAATTTAATATATCAAAAAAAGTTATGACTGAATACGAGTCAAAGTAGAAATAAATTCAAAATCCCAAAAAGAGCTATGCTGTTCTCCATTGTAAGAACTTGAACCTCATTGTTTAATATCGAGGGTGAAGTTGGGTCTAAGTTTTTATAGAGTATTGTAATGACATCAATACATCACATATATAATACTTAGGAACTACTTGGGAGCAGTGATTCGGTGGTAGGACGCGCGCTAAGGGATCGAGAGGTCCTGGGTTCGATCCCTACTATGGGCACTGCTAATTTCCTTGAGCAAGAAATTAACTTACAATTGTTCCACTCCATCCAGGTGTAAATGGGTAATGTGAGAGCCTGGTGGGGATTTCAATGACCAGGAGTTATCGTACTAATGTATTGTGTAAAGTCGGCTGAACATGTATATGGAAGCAGACTTTAGACCGCACTTTAATTTTAATCATGACTTAAAGAGAATGCACGTTAATGCTATACGTTAACATGTTAGCTTTCATCACATTTATACCATTGCACATCTTTTGTTCCTTTTTTTTAAATTCATCCGCAAGCAATATTGATATAGGAACTTTTCATTTTAGTTTATAATTTTATGGGAAATAAACACGAGCTTCTAACTTAATTCATTTATTTTTTGATCATCTTGGGTTTATTTTTTTTCAAGAAATGTGAACAATAATTAATTTAACACGCTACATGTTTACTGCTGGATGATTGCCCGGCAAGTAGTTTTGGCAGAAACGTTGAAAATGATAGGAAACTGTTTGTTAAATAAGATTACAATCTGATAAAATCCCCTCTCTGAAAAAATCTCTAAAATGTTTGGTCAAATAATTCGTAGTCTTAACCTATCTTGATAGGCTATTAAATTCTACTTTAAAACACCGTTACTTCCACTGAGGGACTCTCCATTTTGATTGCTTTTGCAAATGAACGTCTCAGTGCTTAAACGAGCAAACATCACAGCTCGCGTGTCTCTGCTTGATTAAAATATTCTAATTTAAATACTTCTAGAAAATGATGTGATCCGTGCCAATTACATTGCATGTTATAAGCCTGTAGAGGAACTAGTACAAACATTGGCAAACCGTAGATTTAAGAAATACATTGTTGCGTTTTTTGCAACATTTCTTAGACTCGCGGATTCAGCATTAGAAAATCTGTTAGTCGACACGTTTATCGGTATATGAAGAACCTAATGAACACCGTATGTAGCTACAGGGGTCTAAATAGAAATAAAAACGTAACAATACACTTAGTAAACCTTACAGAGGGAAGATTACCTGAACTATACATATATATGTTGCAAAAATGGACGCACATGCTTTAATTCGTCGACAAAATTATTTGTTATTTATAATCTTAGTTTTTCTCTTGATTGCTAGGTCCAGTTCGTATTGCAAAGGAAACGAACCGACTAGAAACAACGATAAAAAGACATGCTTTCGATCCTCGCCTTTACGGTATTAAAATGTCTCAAAAATTTAATCATTCGGTGCTTGTGTCTAAAAACCAACAGCTTTCCTTTTTACAGTCTCATCACCATAGAATGTATATCCATTTTTAACGAAATAAAACAGACTATCGCCGTTCGTAAGTTGGTGTCATTTTTAGACTTACGGCGATTTCGCCGAAAGGCTTAAGTTATACCACAAGTCGAAAACTATCGACGATTCAAATACCTGACCAGTTTAACCTGCGGAATGATGCATATGTATCTGATTTACTACGCAGTTTATTTCTAGGCGATAAAAGTAGTTCCGTAAATCAACTGACGCGTCTTTGATTCAGTGTCAGTGACAGGTATTTTCTTATATTGTTAAGCGTGTGAATAGACGGAGTCAAATCTCGTTAGTGCACTAAGCAGTAGTATTTGGCAGTTATACAGGACAGAATAAACACTTCGCCCCCATTTTTTGCCCTGCTCGGTTCGTACTTGAATCTAATGTGTAAGGAGTAATCGTTAGTATGGATTCGTTAGGTTTCAATGTTCACGAAAGTCTGTCTGTTTTTCAATCATTGGTTATCATATTAAGGACCGACACTTTATTTAATCACATAACTAACGAACAATGGCTGTTTATATACCCTTAACAACAGTACAGTACTATGTATATGAAGTTTTTGAGAAGGAATACACCCTTGCCATGTACACACTTTTGAACATATAAGATAAAAATAGCCATTGAATCATATTATGCGTTGATCTTACTTCATAAATTCAGCCATAGACAATAAATTGTATATTCATGTAAGTAAATGATAATAATTTGTTCCTATAGACTGATTACTTGTATAAATTGAGTGCTATATTTTAATAGCTGTCATAATATAGTGAAACACGATATCGTCTAGAGAAACCTAGTGTTACTTCTATTAGCAAACAAGTATTGTATTTCCCTACTCTTTACTGTGAAAACCCACTTTTATTGGTAATAAATATTTCTTTACAATATTCTGTCAGTAGTATGGGACGCCAGAGACTGTGTATAGTTTACGATGTGATAATATACATGTTTTATCCCTAGACCCTTCCCTGAGAAACAAATTACCCGTCAGCCATTTGTGAGACGGTCCGTGTTTTTATTGTTTATTCGTCAGCGTCTTAATCTATTTCACTCATAGTTCAGTCATTTACATATTAATTACATTCGTACAGTTTTAATTATTTTACACTCTTAAGCAATTACGTTGTAATAAATAAATTTGTATTTTTACGAAAATTTTAAACTTTTTTTTCGCAGTTTATAATCGTAAAAATTGAAGCAACTATCAAATGAATAAATACCATTATAAACGATTGACCACAAAGTTAGATCAATTCTATGTAGACTATGAATAGTTTGTTGTCCATTAGAAACATTTCATGTGGAAACAGTAAATGATTTATAAGTAAATTATTTTTAAAATTTCATACAATTGTTCTACATGTTCAAAACTTCTCTCAGATAGAGACTCATTTTTTACCATAAACCTTAAAATGATAAAATACAAATGAAACTGTTTCCATACAAAATTCAAATCATGCAGAAATTATCAGAAATTACTGACCAAATGCAGAGACTTGACTTTTGCCGCTGGGCTGCTGATGTTGCTGACAATTACGTAGATGCATTTAGTAATGTTTGGTATAGTGACGAGTCTAACCCAAACAGATAGACACCAACATGTCACTGATTAACATCAAATGAAAAGTAAGTAAAATCAACAAAAAAAACATGCGACAGTGTCATTGACAATTGCATAGTGCGAGTTTGAGAAGGGAAGAAAATGAAAGATGGCCACTTGGAAAACGTCATAAATTAGTACAATGACGTCGAAGTGTGAATTGGGTATTTTCAGTGTTTTAACAAAACGTGAGTTCAACTTCAGAATATTAGTTGTTTTTGCATTATGTTGTTTTATACTTTTTCTGTACATGTACAAATTTTGAAATGTAACAGATAACATTTAATATTATATATCTATAATTGAAAGTGTTACCTTACTTTTGGGACACCCTGTAATTGTACATGTATATATTTAGAAGACACACCAACTGTATTAATAAACAGTATACAGTTATACCATATATATTATTTTGGAACAGTCAAACTGTTGGCCCGTGGGGGAGAGAATAGTATTTGAACTGTTTCCAGAGGCCATAGGCCGAGGCCAACAGTTCAAAACACAATTCCCGACACCTAGGGACAACTGTTTTATTTTTTTTTCAAAATCACAAATGAAATAACTGTTTTAATACCTGATCAATTATTGTTTAAACAGTACTTGCAGATAAGAGCAAGAAACTAGATTTTAGTATTAATAATTTAACTGTCTTAATTTAACGATCGTTAAACTACGTCACACTGTAAACATATATTAGTTATTAACATGTTTACGTCTGTCATGTTTACGTAATTGAGCAGGCTATGATCAAGATCGGTGGACGCTTGATGCGTTCGAAAAAGCCACGTAAAGCTCAAACTCAAACTTCGTATGAACTAAAAATTGAAGCCAACAATATATAAACAAACAACACAAGATTTGTCAGCTTCCTGATTCCTGTCTTGTCTTTTGTTTTATCATGTTATTGTTATATATGCTTCACACAATCAATTACAAAATATTTACTGATAGTCTGATGAGGTTAACAAGACATAGTTAGTGTAGAATTATAGAAAGAAAATCTGTAAGACCTCAGAAAGAAAATGAAAAGCTTATTTATTATTCATAACCTATAGAGGTTTTCTATATATTGAATGCTGATTAATTATTTACAGATCCTGGAGTCCAAAATTAGTTTAAATTAGCGGCCAATTAGATTACACAGTACCGTATGGTGTCATATAAATATTTAGAGAAAACAAGTTAATTTACTTAGAGTATTAACAGTCACTTTGTGGATCGTATAATTTATCAACTATTTATATACAACAATAGACATAAAACAAGGTAAATCTATAGAGACGTGTATAACAATGTGAGGTCATGTGTTCTTAGATCTAGAGATAAAAGACAAACATCAAGTAGACGATATAATAATCTTACATAATAAAATGTTCCGCCTAAAATCTTAACTGGGTAACAAAGCTAATATGAATTATATTTGGCAAAATTTTCAAAATTTGACCCTTTGTTAAGGCCGCAAAATTAAACTTTCAGGGGTGAAAGGGTCACTACCCGGGGTCTGCGCATAATGCATCCATATGTGGCATTGGGACCCTTATTAAACCTTTGAAATGAGTCAGGCAGTGATCTTGGCTATGATCTGTTATGCTGTCGCCGACGTGCAGATAAGTTGGATATTCCCCCTATTCTACGATTTGTAGAGCTAACAAAAATAGTTCTTGTATCAAGTAATACGGTACAAGCTACGTTAAACATGCAATTCTTTTATCTGTACACATTCAAACTTTATATGTTCATGTAAATGTTTATATCATATTTTCACACGTTGTATATAATTAAATACACAATTAAAATATCAAGTTAATTGAATTATATTTAGTAAAAATACCAAAAATACACTATATGATTAGGAAACATCAGTCAAATATCAAAAATACACTTTATATAAAAGAAACTACAGTCAAATATCAAAAGTACACTTAAAATAAAAGAAACTACAGTCAAATATCAAAAATACACTTAAAATAAAAGAAACTACAGTCAAATATAAAAATACACTTAAAATAAGTCACCTACAGTCAAATATCAAAAATACACTTAAAATAAAAGAAACTACAGTCAAATATAAAAATACACTTAAAATAAGTCACCTACAGTCAAATATCAAAAGTACACTTAAAATAAAAGAAACTACAGTCAAATATCAAAAATACACTTAAAATAAGTCACCTACAGTCAAATATCAAAAGTACACTTAAAATAAAAAAACTACAATCAAATATCAAAAATACACTTAAAAAAAGAAACTACAGTCAAATATCAATAATACACTTAAAATAAAAGAAACTACAGTCAAATATCAAAAATACACTTAAAAAAAGAAACTACAGTCAAATATCAAAAATACACTTCATATAAAAGAAACTACAGTCAAATATCAAAAAGAAACATCAGTCAAATATCATCAATACTTTAGGCCATGCCATGTCGGAATTTTGTTAAGCGTCCGCGTAGGTTTTCCAAAACAAAACAAATTGTTGGTGAAATTTTCTTAAATAATCATGTTGTTCCGGGATTCGATAACCGATTTTTCTCAGGAAATACTGATGGTTCCTAGTTTCTGTGTATTTGATAAATGAAAATGTACATGTGTATGTTGTATATACTTTTTATAGAATTACTTTAATCTCATAATAATGTCATAATCATTCATTTACTACCGAGTACTTATTTGTGTGAATACTAGCTTGAAAGACATGTGTTTTCGTTTTCGGTTTGTGTGTTTTTGTGAATAGGTACCTAGGTTTGTCAAACTTGAGTTGACGCTTAACAAAATTCCAATTTGGCATGGTCTTAGAAACATTGCTTCTTTACACGTAGACCTAACCTGCTATCTTTACCTATTTTATGTGACACAGGGATTGTGTAAATGAATTTAATTAATTAAACGTAAAAATAATTAACTAAACTTAAAACTGTAATCAGATAATTCTACAACATAGCGACTGATAGATGGAACTATTTCAATTATTGTTTCTTATAGACAGACTGAGTTGATATGTTTAGACAGTGTGTTGTAGTATCATTTAACTCATGAATTGGCCCCATATTCTCTGTGATACTTAAAAACCCTTAACATTTCTAATATCAATATAGCTGTTCGCTAACTCTAAAAGAAAACATCCGTTAACCTCAAGTTAATTGAGCAATTAAATAACGATTGATTTTCTTTAAAATGGTATTCAACTACATTGTTGTGGTTTTAGTTAATTCGTTGTTTCTTAAAGAAATATGAGCAGAGGCCAGCACGTGTTCTAGTTAATTGAATGTACAACATCAATAATCTTTTTATAACTTCAATCGTCTAGTAGTATGTTCTTGTTGTATGCATGTCAGAAGTATCATAGTTTGAAGATAGACACTTGTTTTAGTAGTTTGAGAGATGAAAGCCTGCTACTTGATGTATAAATACACAAAACTACATTATTATATTGTATAATAGTTGTATAATGGTTGAATTCTAGACGACAATAGTAAACATACGACATCTGTTCAAACTACGAGAAATCAATGACAAATTGCAACATTTAAGAAAATACTTTACTAATTTCCCTGTAATTATGTAAATAAACGTTGTCTTCGTTTCATGGGTAATTACATAAATATGGCACCGAGTCCCCTAAATATGTAAATCAGAGACATGATTTGGGTCACTTTCTGAGTCATAGTTGATTCATGGAAAATCAGTATATTTTCAAACAAACCCAACATCTCAAGAAATATCTCTCCTAGGCTTTACTTCATACTAGGGGAGTAACGGTTAACCGATATACCGGTTAATATTGCACTACGAATTCTGACGGTTTTGACCGGTTCGTTTTCTCTGTACCTGTTTTTCTAGTTATGTTTCATACAGATTGTTTTTATCAGAGTTCAAAGTTTAAATGTTTGAATAAATGTTAAAATGCGTTCAAAACTTAAAATAGTCACTATGTGCTTTAATAGGTTAATAATTTCGTCAAATGAGAGAACGATTATCTATGAAAGTCCATTAAATGTTGCAAGCAGTTTTTTTTCGCTAGGAGAAATAAACTTAAAGTTACTGTTAGACAATCGTCAACTTTTAATACTAGGTACATTTAACCACCGATCTCCGTAAACAGATAGCCTGTAGAGCATTGTCGTAGAGAATCTCTACTGTTTCCGTGGAAGGTCACGTCTAGATGAACTTTGGGTCGACTAATCAATGCGAACCTTTCATCTAGACGAAAACACTATCAATCACATTTTGATTTCGTAATTTCTATTTTTAGACCAAGGTTCGCATGCTAATTTAACAGCGGTATTATTCACAGTTTGCGAATGGCTGCTCATTTCAAATTGCGTGACGTAGACGATGTAAACAAGTTACGTATCATAACAATTTCGTCATGAATAATATGATTAGAAAAGGTCACCTGAACGTGACCTTCGTTTGAAAAAGGCCAGATCTAAAATTGCGAGTAGGCGAGCGGAAAATTTAAGATCGGGTTTTAATCAGATTGATTTAACCACATGAAAGCAACTGAATTAATGAATATTATAAAACAATAGTAATAAATAATGCACAGTTTTGTTTTTATAGACAAAAGTAGACATGACAATGTTGTAGGCTTAAATATGTCATTTTAGTTCATATTACTAAATCTAACTACAAGGTTATTCTGATTATTTATATTTAAAATTAGAAGAATATTTAGTGAAAATCATGAAATCGTTTATTCCATTAAGTTCAAATATTTTGAGAAACTTAAACTTGTCATTTACTCTGTACAGAAATCTATCAAAAATCTTGAAAAATATTCAAATTTACCTAACAAACGAAGAAAATCAAAATATATAATGATATATATGGGTATTTTAGATTACTGTAGCGTCAAAAGTAAGCTGTATTTCCGGAAACGGTTTTCGACAACAAAAACTACTTTTTTTCTATGTGAAAATGCATAAACATAAAAATTTAAAAAAAAGTCATTAAGGCAGTTTTTTCCAGGACGCGGCTTATATATATCAAACAGTAAAAGTAACGGCCCTGTTTTAAAATATTATTTATATTAATATAATTCCAAGTTTCACAACATAATTATTTATGTACTTGTAGGTAGGATGTTAGATTATATCAAAGACAGGCTTTACTATTATTAACTATAGTTTAGTCCGCGTCAGTTAGTTTAAAGTTTATTATTTTGAGCGAATGAGGAAATACGTACAGGTCGTATTCTAGGCCATGCGTGCTTTTGTACTTTAAAAAATGGGCTTGCCCACTAAATATGATAATAAGCTTATGCCTGAACAGCATTTTTAATGATTTAAACATACCACTTTGGTATTTAACATAAATTTTAAATAGTGTATATGCACATTATAAATTTCATATAATGATGTGTTCTTAAATAAGTGTAAACTAACTAAACTATAAATTTGTAGCAATAAATCACCCCTAAATTTTAGTGTGTAATAAAACCGGCAATGTTTATATACGCAATGTTTACTTGGACTACCTTTTTTATTTTGTACATGAAGATGTCTTGTAATATCTAAGAATTATATGTTTTTAATGATATAATGATTATTTATATAAAAGATTAGTCAGTAAGAAACTGTTACAATACTAGGTGTTGAATACTGCCTTGTTGTAATAACGTCATAAAACCAATCTTTAAAGGAATATACAGGCAAATGACTGTGCCAAAAGTATGGAACTAACTTTGGTCTTTAAAACAGTATTAAGAACGTAAGAAATCACTTACTAATAACATTTGTTACTTATAACATTGCACTAACTACTTAGTTGCTGCTGTTCCTAGACATCAAGATTCTACGTTATTTTCTAAGATAAGCGTTGTGTGGACACCGGGACAAACTTGCGACATTCGGAACTCCTCGGCCATTTGCTACGAATAACCTCGGACATATTAAGGAGCCATTTTGAAACTACCGGTATTGAAGTAAACAAATACACGATCGTTATGCGATGAGTGATGTTTCAGTTTTAGTCCGTAAATTTGAAATAACACAGTTCAAAGATATCGCTGAACAATTGTTAGTTAAATATATAACATGGAAATATGTTTTGACAAAGATCTGTGCGTATACTACAAGAACTATTTTGCATAACTGTTACGTGCTTTGCTAGTGCTTCGTCTCGCGTAGGTAGTAAAAACCCAAGCCACTTGGGTAGACCCCCATGCACGAATCCTTCCGAGATAATTCATTCATGAAAGATCGAGGTGTTCAGAATGAAACTTGAGAGTCATCTAACATGTTTTTTAGGAGGAGGTGGTCAGATACAGCTGCTTCGACATTCACCATCACGTGTAAACATGATAATAGATCTTATTATATAGTAAGTAGTTTCTATATTTAAATATAACAACCTACTAAATGGTCAACAATATCATATTTGTAATATAAATCATTGGTTTAATGTATAAAACTTCTATATAGAAATCAACCTTGTCACTTACATCTTTTCTCTATAAAGTATTATATTTATTTATCGTTTGATTATACAAAGGTCAAGCACTGGACATTAATTACTGTTATGTATTTTCCGGTCATCTCTAGAGAGTCTATGATATTTTATATTGATGATTACGCATGCGCAATGATCAATCTATGGTAGTGCCCTTCATTTAGAACATATTGGCTTTTATGCTTCGTGGGGAATAGCTATTTAACAGAGTAAGTGTTCTATCATGACTAACGTGGGCCTTTTTAGACTTTCGGCGATTTCGTCGAAAGGCTTAAGTTATACCACAAATCGAAAATTATCGACGAAAATGCCTGACCAGTTTAACATGCGGAGTGATACATGTGTCTCTGACATACTACGCAGTCAATTTCTATGCGATAAAAGTAGTTTCGTCATCTGACTCGTCATTGTTTCACTGATCAGTGACAAGCGCTTACTTACTTACTATATTAATAAGCGTGTGGAAGGGGCGTAGTCAAATCTCGTTAATACACAAAGCAGTGTACGAAGGTTCACATTCCATGTTGAAAAGTTTATGAAGTAAACGCAATAAAATGATTACTATATCGTTAGTGTCTGTTACTGTTTTATGCAATGATACTGAAGTCATTAATTGTATTATTTGAAGTTTAAGTTGTTTTACAATATTGTACAATATTTATCATATTAAACTACTCCAATGAACCTACAGAATGCAAAGTGTACAGGGGAAAACTGTACTTCAAGATTTTGTATGACAAGAAGAGGAAAATAAAATCTGTATAATATTTGCCAGTAATACAGGGTAAAATAAACACTTGGCCCACATTTTTTGCCGTGCTCGATTCGTACTTAAATCTAATATGTAAGGAGTAATCATTAGAATGGTTTTGTTAGGTTTCTTTGTGCACGAAAGTCTTTCTGTATTTCAAAACTTTGATTGATTTATCGTGACAGTTTCCAAATACACGTGTTCGTAAATTGCTACAGGTGTAAATGCAATTCGTATGTGCAATTTACGAAAGAAACTGCCTCAAAAAATCATAAAGGCCCACGTCAGTCGTGATAGAACACTGTCAATTACTCGCTATCAAGTCGGAGTGATAATTCTTGAATAGAAAATATAGTATATTTTCAATTCTATGACTTAAAATAACATTTTTAAAACTTAAAACAACAAATTATTGCTGGTTCCACAAATAATGTCATTAGGAAACATACTTGATTTATGATATTTTTCAGTAAATAATATGAAAAGTGACACAACAAATTGTTAAGTTCTAAAACAGATATAGTGTAAAAAGTCTTCCTCTGTTTTGATATATGCATAAAATTCATGATATATTTTCATATCAAATGGCGAACAAATAGTTAAATATATCCATGTAAACATGCAGTGCCATTATTAAACGTAATAAAATACGAAAACATCACACAAAACGTAAATATAATCCCGGTAATTTCGTTTATCACGACGTGCTAGAAAAACGAATAAGATCACGTGACAGCCGCCATCTTTATTTGCGTCCATCAGAAATAGACAGCTATAATCTTGTCACTTTTAAATATCGTTCCTAGACATGTAACTCTCAAATAACTCTGCATTACGACTAAAAATCAAATTAACCCATACAAATCGGATATAGTGATAAAAAGATTTTTGGACTGTAATGTATCTTTATGGCCTTAATGATGTCGGGAAAATCCATATTAACAAAATAAAATCACACGAAGAAATGTTGTTCTTTGTAAAAAAATATGCTTAACTACATTAAGTAGCAGGAATAAATGCCGAGAACTTGTCATAAACGAGAGAGTTCCAGTGGTGTTATAAGCAGTATTTGGACAGCATTCCATTATGAATTTATATTCACATTATTATCTCCCAGATATTTTCCTATACAAGTATTCGTGATTTCAAGAGCACTCAGGATAAGCAGTTCTTACATTCCCGTCAATTTTCGAGTGTCATTAATGAAGCTTTCAAACCTACATGAAATACAAAATCTGAATCATAAAGATGCGTGTTTCTTCAAGTAATCAATGTAAAGATATACAATTATACTTCAGTCAATATTTACAGTTTTATAGACTGCATCTGTGATAAGATGTGCGTACTTTATTATATAATGACGAAAATGACACATCGCTAAAAGTTGAAATACAACAATAAGTCCGAAGTTTAATTAGTTATGGTTTATATTTATAACAAGAGCTTTCATTAATGATAGTTCAATAGCAGTGTCGACAGACAATATCAACTAAAAGTGGATTTTTCAACTTGGCACGTCGATTTAACAAAAGAATAGACCAAATGTCAAAAATAGGGATGGATTCGCCAAACCATCATTTTTCTACTTTGTAGCTTTATTTGATAATAACTCGACCAGTTTGCTATTAATTATTAGATTATAGTAAGTTTTACTATTAAATGTATGACCTTTTTTGGTGTTTAAAGTATCCCAGGTAGTGTTGATATTTATTATCTACCCTATCTGCAATCCGATTAAAACCCGATCTGAAATTTTACACTGACATACTCGCTAATTTAGATCTGGCCTTTTCCAAACGAAGGTCACGTTCAGGTGACCTTTTCTCATCATATTATTCATGACGAAATTGTTATGATACGTAACTTGTTTACATATTCTACGTCACGCAATTTGAAATGAGCCGCCCAATCGCAGACTGTGAATAGAACTGCTGTTAAATAAGCATGCAAACCTTGGTCTAAAAATAGAAATTACGATATCAATATGTGTTTAATAGTGTTTTCGTCTAGATAAAAGCTACGCATTGGTTGGTCGACAAAAAGTTCATCTCGACGTGACCTTCCTCGGAGAAAGTAGAGAGCCTGTACGACAACACTCTACAGGATATCTGTTTACGGAGAGTGACCTATCTGTATACATGTATAATATAAAATTAGGCAAATATGGACTGAAATCCATGTAAAAGCCCCTTGAAGAAGGGGGTGTATCCCCCTGAAACGTTGGGAATTTTTTTTAGTGAAAAGTCTTATAATTTTGTTTTATTGTCTGTCTGCAATTTTGTGAAATTGTGTTATTGTGTATAAACACTTTTGCTACAAAAGACTCTTAAAGGCAAAAACTCATGTCCCTCAAAACATCCCACAGGAAACAGTTGTTTTAAAGAAGCATCAGAAAGACAATGTCCACACTTGTAATTACTCCAGACTAAATGTTGACTTTAAATAAAATGGCACAGATATCTAAATATTTGTCTGAGTAAGATAATTTCGAAGTTGTCATATACCTGCTATGTGAGATAGAGAAATGAACAATTAAATGTCCCAGTTCTAACATTTAAACACAGACAAGACAATTTACCAACAACTAACAAAGCCTTGTAATAGCTTGGATAAACGACACACTGTTAATGTGGCTGAGTTTCTGACATTACTAGCAGAATGTCATTAGTTTTATATGACCCTAAGGGACCTTGCATCCAAAACTGTTAACAAGTTTTTACAGTGCTTACAGCTCACAAGTCCAATGAAGCCGACATCAATTGGTGGGTACGACTCGTAAAATGAGACAAGCTTTTTTCTGCGAGAATTTGAATTCGTCGTGTCTGAATAGCCGGGGAAATCTGGTGAATAATTAAGCTGGGATCTTGTCAGAACTAATTGAAGTTTAAGAACGCTCTATCTTGACATTACAATTACAGAGTACACAAACTATTTCACTATAATGAGACACAATTTAAAATGGTCTGACATTATTGTAAAAGAAACTATTCTAATCTGTTGTTTTACTTTGTTTAAAGGTAATAGTTCACAGTCTACATATTAGACTGATATACACGTACTAGCATATGCAGATATAATAACGAAATTGCAACAAATTAGGAGAAAATTGCAAAATTATGTGATACTGAAGAACATGACAAAATCTAATCCATATGCGCGTAACAAATCAAACAATTTTAACTTTCTAACGAGTATTCCCCATTCTCTGGTTCATCAAACATCAACAAAACTAACAACATAACTTTTATACAGAAAATGTAAAGTTTAAGGTTGAAGAAATGTTGAAACAATTAGTTTACAGTCACATAAGGGTTGGTTGGTAATTTACTAGTAGAAAATACCCTAAATTATACGAGGGTTTGAATACTTGATGTTTTAAAATTAACGCATGGCAAGATGAATGTACATGTATGAGATTTAGCATTGTGTTGCTCAATGTTAAATAACAAAATGGACATCAATAATATTTTGCTAAAAAATTGACGTGAAACAAAGACATTTTCATCACAATCTCCGTAAACAGATATCCTATAGACCGATGTCGTGTAGGATCTCTTAGGGTTGCTTAGAGGGTCAGGCGGAGATGACCTTTGTGTCGACCAATCAATGCGTAGCTTTCATTTAGACGAAACACCATTAATAGCATCTTGATTTCGTAATTTTTATTTTTAGACCGAGGTTTGCGAACTAATTTGACGGTGGTACTACTCACAGGCTATGACTGCACGGTACTTTTCAAATTGCGTGACGTAGACGATGTAAACAAGTAAATAAACATAATGATTGCGGCATGAATATTATAATGAGAAAAGGTTACATAAACGTGACCCTAATAACGAAACAGCAAGATCTAAAGTAGCAAATAGGCGAGCAGAGAATTTTAGATCGGGTTTTAATTCGATTGTTTTCTTTATCGCTTTCGTTTTATACTCAGTTATCCGATAACAGTCCACAGTCGAGTTTCATTCTGAACCCCTCAGCCAATCGCTACGAATAACCTCGGTCATATTTAGGCGCCATTTTGAAACTACCGGTGTTGAAGTAAACAAATACACGATCGCTTAGGCGATGAGCGATGTTTCGTTTTTAGTCCGTAAATTTGAAATAACACAATTCAATGCTACCGCTGAACAATACTGATTTAGTTAAATATATAACATAGAAATGTGTTTCTAGACAAATAACTGTGCGTATACTACAAAAACTATTTTGCATAACCGTTTCGTGCTTCGCCAATGCTTCGTCTGGCGTAGGTAGTAAAACCCAAGCTGTTAGGGTAGACCCCCCAACGAATCCTTCCGAGATTATTCATTCATGGAAGGTTAAGGTGTTCAGAATGAGTCGAGTTTGTGAGGTATGGAATGCTGCAGCCAGTCTATACTCGTATCTGCGCAGTGTTTACTCCTATCACATAACAAAGTACCAGCAAGTTAAAATTCCAAGTTAATGAAGGAGCAACTCAAAGTTATTTATAAACTGCACTTCTGTGAATAAAATACATACATGCTGTCGCTGTTTTATATCATCAGTAATAATATCTGTAACAAGAAATGTCTTTAAAAAAGACAAACGGCGTCGATTTAAAAACAAGAGGGCCCAAAGGGCCCTGGGTGCTCACCTGAGGAAAAAGTCAAAGGTCACAGAAGAGCCATTTACAGAGGACCACTAATGTTAAAACCTATTTTTTTGACCCAGTGACCTACTTATCCAACCAATCAGACCTTTTTGAACAATTTTGGTAGGAAACCACCCACGGACCATTCCTGTTGAGTTTGGGCAAATTATCATAAGCGGTTCAAGAGAAGATGTTGTTTGAACTGTTCCTTATATAATTCAATTTAATATTGTGATTCATGGGGTGGGTTCAATTTTTACCCAGGGGCATAATTTGAACAACTGTGATGGAGGACCTCTAGATGATGTTATATACCAAATATGAAAGCTCTAGGTCTTGTAGTTTTAGACAAGAAGATTTTTGATAATTGCATTGTGAAAACCTATTTTTTGATTCCGTGACCTCCGTTAGTATTTGCTCATACAAGTTGTGACCACGCATCATCACTTCATCAACAACATTTGCAGACCAGTTTCTCAGACTTGGCACATGATTGCCTACCGTAAACAATATAACAGCCAATGCAATTGCCGTACACTGATAACCTGCAGCTTGTGAGCATATCTGACCTTGATGAAATCGACCGTTAATAATCCTTACCATTGTTTTGATCTCCGTTGCCCGTTCAATGTTGTTTAGAGTCAGCTACCTATGCTCGGTCACTACCAATGCTCGGTCACCCCTAGCAAATTTCGATTAATTAAAAAGGGGACCTCGCGTATTGTTTCTAATTTTAGTCATACCTGTCAAACGCTCGCGGAAAACCCCAAATCATGATCATCTAAACGCTTATCTGTTTATGCAGACGATAGATACGAGCGCACCTGCTGTTTTCCGCTAGAAAATCCTAGAGGCTAGAAAATCGAATTTGGACAGCCTTGTCTTTTTCACTTATAATTATTATAATAATTCAAGAAGTATTATGATTTATTTAAATTTATAATATTTATACAATAATCTATCAATTGTAAATAAAAATCTCACATATTTATGTATATTCTAAGTAAAACAAGGTGACCGAGCACTGGTCCGAAATTTTCCAAAAATACCGTGTTTTATGTATTACACTCCGCGCCGATTTTATCCAATAATCGGGATCGTCAGACGCTTGTTTTTCTGTAAACGAAAGTAGGTCAACATGTAGACGATAATGCGTAATGAATTTGACATGAATTGACAGAATACCGTTAACCCGCTTCGATTTTGATATAAATGTGACCGAACAAAAATTATGAATTTATTCTTAAAAGTTACGTACCAATAACTCTGCGGATTAATAAATATATGTGGAGCTGTGACTCTCAAAGTGTAAACCCCGGAAACTGGACGTAGTGAGGCTAACTTAATAATTATTGGGTAATATGTCAGACTTTTTACTAGAAACCGGTTCACATCTGGAGACGTAATTCATTTTACCCATAAAATATTGTGTTTGACACGTAACTTTTTATTGTTACAATATAAAAAAAAAACACTTTGGAAAGCAATAGAAGTCTACCCAAAAAAAAAATCTACGAACGAAGCAAAATTTCGTAAAACACTGCATTACAATAGTGTGGCCTTTATTTTTTCGCGCGTGTCAGGGCCATCCAATCGAAGAGGGGATTTTCTCTGTTTCCCCCGTACGTCATTTTCAGTGCTTATAAAATCATCCAATAGAACGGCGGATTTCCGAAATTCCCAGACATACGTCATTATACAGAAATGTAGGTCAAAATCCAGCTTAGACAGCTACGCCGAAAAATACACATCGATAATTTATTTAGAGAAAATCGGTATAAACATGTTAGTGACATGCGAACAAGACATTGGAAACTTCAAGTTTACTAATGACTTGTAAAAATAAATAACTATTTAAAGCAAGTATCTCAAAGATTGAACCGATTTATCTAATAAGATAAATGAGATATTCCATGCTAGAAAAATAATGTGTTTTAGAACAATGTGTTTGTTGTAAGGAATATGAACCTAATGATCCTAATCTATCTAAAAAGTAACATTATGATATGAAAGTACTGCTTGCAGTTTGTGAGAAGTTTGAAATACATTGTTATTAAGATGTATTATATAAAACATATATACATTGTATGTTTACTCGACAGTCAGTTTTGAGATATTTCATTTATATATTATTTTAGAACAGAACAGATGTTCTGTTCTGTTCTATTATTTTAGAATCTAGTGTAGAATGCAGTCGACAATTGTTACACTATTACTCAATGTACGGAGCATCACGTGGACAAATGATAATGACCGTCTATCTAAAAACAATGTATATTTGACTTATTACGGGTACATAACAAAATATATATGAAGTCAATATGTGTATTTGGAGACATGAAGACAATTCATTAATATAGTATTTATAATTTAGTGTTTTTATCATAGCTCTGTTATTTAGCTGAATACAGTCATATTATACAAGGTCGTATACTAGGTCATGCTTGTTTTTGTACTTTAAACAATGGACTTGCCCACTGAATAGGTGAATAAGCTGATGCATGAACAGCATTTTACTGATTTAAACGTACCATTTTGATTGTTAACATTTATTTTAAATAGTTTATATGCATATTTAAAAGTTTATATTATAATATGTTCAAAAAATAAGAGAAAACTAAGTAACTATAAAATTGTAAAAATAATTCACCCCTAAATATTAATGTGTAATGAAACTGGCTGTGTTTACATACGCAATGTTTACGTGGACGACCTGTAGCTCGTTTAGGATAACTTGAGACAAACGACTCAGTTTGTTTACATATTTGGAACTCAGGTATTACATAAAACAGGGAGGTCAGCTGATTTTGTGTAATGAAAGAATTAAACATGTCTTAATGCGTGGAACGTGTGTTCTCGTACTAAATTACGATAATTACGTGAACTAAACTTAAATCCACCTGTGTATAAAAATGGTATCGTTGTATTTTGTCTCAAGTTATCCTAAACGAGCTTATAGCCGGAGAGCGCAGGCCGAATGCTAATATGACTGTCTCAAACCAAAATAACAAATCCATTCTGCAAAAAACTAAATTATTGACAATTTTATTAAATAACTATACAATTTGTGAAAAAGTTCATAAATAAAAGATATCACTATCTTTGCAGAAAGGGTCCCAATCAAAAACACTCAGATTGTACCAACCGTTTTAACATGGCGGCATTTTTTCTGCCTATTATTTAGTTATAATGCCGCAATGAACGCCATATCAGCCCTGAATTTGAAGTCTAATATCGTACAGTTATTTAATTAATTGTGAGTATTGCCAGTATGTGTTAAAAATATTACAAACATGTTTATTTATAAGTCCGGTTGTGATGTTTATACCACAATGAAAATTCGTTTTATCAATATAAACTATCTGGCTAATTGATCTTAAAATATACCCAAATTACAAACATATAACACCTTGAAATGATTAAATTCTTATCAACAAGCCATAATTATGCACGAGATTTATTACAAAATAATGTGCGGTCGCATGATGGATGTTCTGGTGGGATCCTTGGATTAGAATTCGACTTTGCATCTTGCAATTATGGATTTTCCAGGGCATCTAGCCAGATTCCTCATTGGCCGGGGGTTGCCTTTCCACTAATTATATACTCATTACCTTTAAGCTTAATACTTTATCTAACCAATTAGGTGCTGACGCTGATTGATGTTCTAAAGGGATCCTTGGATTAGAATCCGTCTTTGCATCTTGCATTCATAGATTTTTCAAGGCATCTTGCCTGATTCCCATTGGTTGCTGGCTGCTTTTATTCATAATCTAATCATTACCTTTAACACTTTTACTTTATCTGACCACTATATAATGCATGATCTTGATGGGACGTGCGGGCACTGGTGCTGATGGATGTTCGGGCGGAAGCCTTGGATAAGAATCCAAATTTGTACCTTGCAATCATGGATTTTCGGGGCATCTAGCCTGATTCCCCAACAACCATCTGGCTGCCGTTCTACCAACAGTGCCTTATTACTCATTCATTATCTTATACAGTTAAAAATTCACTTGTTTTGTTGTCGTTGTTTTAAACTACTATGAGCACTTTATTGATCACTAATACTTAGTTTTATATAAGTCTTCATTTTATTATTTTATATTGTATCATCTCTTTTAAAACCATTTTCATTTTCATTTAAACTCGTATTTCCTAATTATGCATATGATTGTGAAGCGCTTTTGAACATATATTCAATATGAAAAGAGTGGCATACAAATGCGGTATATAATAATAATAATTATATTTTAATATTTTTGTATTTCCATTTTAACACAGAGCACAAAACAAATACCAAAACGGAAACATAAATGAAATGTATATGTGATCTATATGTGAACAGTACCACAATACAGTAGGGGTGTAACAATACGGTAAAAACCATATTGCAATATATTGCAATACGTATCGGTTTTTTGGGTAGACACACAAATCATGAATTAATGCATGTGCATTGCATTCGTTACACGCATATGTGTATTTTCAAATGATCTCTTAACAAAAAAAATGAATGATTTCAGTTAAATTAACTATATGTTAAAAATATGCATGTTTTGAAACGGACTTGCAAAGAGAACTATTCTCTCAATTGATGAAGTGTTTAACATTTAAATCACAATAAGATTATTTCAAATTTTCAACACATTTTAACATTTATTCAAACATTTAGATTTCAGATTCTGATAAAAGCAATCAACACGGCACATAACTACAAAAACCGGTTCTAGGAAAAAGAACCGGTTAAAAACCGTCTGAATTCGTATTGCAATATTAACCGGTATATCAGTTAACCGTTACACCTCTACAACACAGTGAACCTTTTAATCATAGTCATCTTACTTATATTAACTATCTCTCAACAACTGTCAACATAGCATATGTTCTGATTTAGATGCTGTAGAGAGGTTACACTGTATTTAACAATTATTGTTTTTTTTATTTCAGATGTTTGTTTGTTTGTTGCGTTTAACTCCGTAGCAACACATTATATAGGTCATATAACGGGGGTCAGTCAATTACCTACTCACTCCTCATGGAAAGGCTAAATCTCTGGGTTTAGCAGTTAATCAACTTCTAAGCGCATACTTTCGTCAGTGACTGACGACTGCCCTACATAATTAAAAATCAGTGGTAGGAGGGAGAATGGCCGTAGAAATAATTTCATGACCAAGCTCCACGAAAGTATGCCCCGCCCGGTAATCGAACACACGACTCATCGATCAGTAGACTTGCGTGCTTTCGACTAAGCTAGCCGATTATTTCAGAACTAACCCTCATATTGTTTAGTACTTAGACGTTGTATCCACAATGTGAGTGATAGGTTGATGCTGAAAGTTTTAGATATATGCAACAATCTCTGTTGATTAGTACAGTTTATAAAAAGGACATTGAACACATTCAAATTAGATAAAACTCATTTTAGAGTGCACTAATTTGATGATAGGTGCCAAGGTTTTATAGATAGTTCTATTTTCAGAGAAAATTAAGTTTACTGAAAAACTATCATCTCAAATAAAGTATGTGGGCACTTAGAACAATTGTTCAGATTTTTCTGTTTACAATAAGGTCTTATAAACATTTATAGAATATGTTACTTTAACATAAAGATTTAAAGTTTGGTGTAACAATAATGATGTTTAACCGGGTCGGTGGCGCAGTTGGTAGCGCGCCGGGATTTGGAATCTCGTGTCCCGAAGGGATACGGGTTCGAATTCCACCTGGGCAGGTTATACCCTTCTATGAAAATTTGACAATAGTGTCAATTTTCCTCCATTAATAAGATATATAGAGAGGTTTCCGGCCTTGTGAAAGGGTAGGTGAGTACTGGTTATAGACAAGGGTCCAGGGGAAAGCTAGGTTAGGTGCGCTGGACGCCGTAAAATGACCTGAATAGTGTTGACACGGCGTTAAACACAATAAAAAAATAACACTGTTGTCACTATCATCATCAAGTGTAATATGTACCTCTATATGTATAGTGAATTCTACTTTTTTGCACCAATCATACATATGTTATGTTTCTATAAAAATACATTCGTACTTGTACTGATTTCCCCAACTGTTAAACTACAATATGGTTGTACTAACTTGAGTAGGTTAATATATAGATTTGCACTTAAACTAGTACTCCGTATTTAACATTTTCTACCAAACAAGAATTGAGTGAATGACTATAGAACAATAAGCAGTGAGATTGTAGTATTGATAGTATCATTAACTTAGAAAACATAACATGAGAATAAACACAAGTTCTTCAGTAAAATTTATCTATAAACATGTATACTACGAGGGCGGATATTAAATCATACTGGTTAGTCGTTCGACATACAATGCCATCCATAATTATCTTTACACTTCTGTTAATGTATGGTTTGTTTTTAAATTATTATCAATACTAAATAAATTAAATACATATCTTTATACAAGTGTTCATCATGCAGGGGTGGATCTAGGATTTTTTCCTGGGGGGGGGGTCCGAACTTTTCTAAGTTTTCGAACCACAACCACATTCTACACATTTTGCAGAACAATTCAACATTTTGATAATAAAAACAACATAACAATTTAATCTATGTTAAGCACCGAGAAAAATTGCTTCATGCTACTTAAAAATGACTTACAGTCAAGAAATTCACTAATGGACAGGTACATTTTCCAAATTCTATGGGGGGTCCGGACCCCCTTGTCCCCCCCTCCTAGATCCGCCTTTGATACATGTACAACGTAACATTCCCCTCCTTTTAAATGTTACAATCTATTATAACTATTATAATGCGTAATGCATTTAAAAAATTATATCGTATTAATGATATATACAACTTTTTACTAGTGTAAAAGGTAATTTTGTATGGCACTTTCGGTATATGTGGTTCATAATGTAAAATACTGGAGATTTTCGTTCCGCAATTTTTAAATGAAATTTTGGATATAAAACATTTGGAAACAATGTGGCTTTACTTGTATATTGAACCGCTAAAATATAACATTACAGCAAATTAGTCAATATTATCCAATAAATCGACTAAAATTTGATTTCAATTCCTGGTACCGGTTTATCTTTTAGTTCTTTAAGATAAGATCACTGACCAAAGAGAGACTTTGTTAATTATAAACTGTATGCTTAACAGAGTCCTGACATGATGATACCAAACAAATATACTAATAATTTATTATTAATAATAATTTATTTTAGCTTAATTGTGAAACAAGTTCTTACAACTTAAATTAATCACTTTTGAGTCCGCTTCCTGGTCCCCCAGTACAGAGCTAGTAGGATAAAGTTTCTGGGATTTGAACCAACGCGGAGCTGGCTACCCAATGATTACCAGTCCAACGTCGTAACCGCTCGATAAAAATCCATGGTCCGAACTAGGATTTGAGTACAAGTGCCGTATTATACCTCTTCTACACACGCCTCCTCCTTAACAGAATTCGTCCTCGTATTCTTGGAGCTTGATTGTCTGCGGGACTATCTAAGGGTGCAATCAAACAATTCCAAGTGGGCCCCACGTTGGGCGCCAAATGTAACCCGATAAAAATCCATGGTCCAAACTAGGATTTGAACCCACGACCTCTCGAGTCGTAAGCGGACATTCTACCACGTCGCCATAAAAGCTAGCTTGAAGGTAAGGTAGTACAAGTGCCGTATTATACCTCTTCTACAGAAACATTATTTTAAAAGTCGTTTGGAGAAGTTTCCGGCCTTGTGGAAGGGTAGGTGAGTACTGGTTATCGACAATGATCCAGGAAAGCTAGGTTAGGTGCGCTGGACGCCGTGAAACGACCTAAATTGTGTTGATACGGCGTTAACTCCAATAAATAAAAAAAATATTAAAAGTCGTTAATTTGATAGTAAAAAGAATGATTGCTTTCCTTCAATCTCCGTTAACAGATATCCTGTAGAGCATTGTCGTACATGATCTCTACTGTCTCCGTGGAAGGTCACGTCGAGATGAACTTTGTGTCGACCAATCAATGACGGTAGCTTTCATCTAGACGAAACACTATTAATAATATTTTGATTTCGTATATTCTATTTTTAGACCAAGGTTGGCAAGCTAATTTAACAGCGGGATTATTCACAGTCTGCGAATGGACGGCTCATTTCAAATTGCGTGACGTAGACGATGTAAACAAGTTACGTATCATAACAATTTCGTCATGAATATTATGATGAGAAAAGGTCACCTGAACGTGACCTTCGTTTGAAAAAGGCCAGATCTAAATTAGCGAGTAGGCGAGCGGAAAGTTTTAGATCGGATTTTAATCCGATTGGCTTTCCTTATACGCAATAGCAGGCATTAAAAAAGAATTTTAGACCTCACCTTCGTAACCAAACTAGTTCGACCCTGATAATATAGACAGTTATGTTTATTATTCTTCTGACTTTGAACAGCAAAATTTATGATATTGACTTACGCTAACTTTTTTCGTAAGATTTTTTGTAAGAAGGTGCACTGGATTATACATGTAATTGAAGTTAGATTATTGTATTATTCTCTAATTAAGAAAGTATCTTCATTAGTCACAATATTTAACTTCTATTATATGACGTAGTTCATCTACCAGATACTTTAATTATATTAACATGGTAAGATAATTTATTGATAGTGTAAAAACCGACCATAGATCGCCCAACTTACGCGCAGTTGAATTGATAAAATTGTTAAGATAATTCTAACATTAGTGAGGGTCAATTTTGACCCCAGGGTTACTAAATATAATAGTTTCACTCAAAAGACATAATTTAAACACGTTTTATAGAGAACTACACGATGTAACACAGTGGCTGGAATAGTGCGACAATATTAACCTGGGCTTAAACTACCTAATTATAATAATTACACCCTTCACTTACATCATATCATGAGTTTCCGTGTGTGTGTGTGTGTGTGTACACGTTTATTTACGTGTTTATAAAAACCTATGTGATTATAAATAAATTTTGTAAAAGTAGCATGTTACTGCCATTTTAATGTTGGGCTTATTAGTTTTGGGAAAACATGTAAGTCCGCTACATTGTGGCACAGTTTTAAAGTATCTATTCTTATGAAAACAAAATGAATTGCTCAGTACATGCATTTTTGCCGAAAGCTTACGATAAAGCGCGATTTACAAACGATGGCAAACAATAGACTGTAAATACTGAGTTTAATATATTCTTGCACAAAGGTCAAGCTCAGGTTAATATTGTCTACTATAACACTATGCCTTGTTGGGAAATTGTTAACGACGGTAGAATGGACTATAGCGATAGAAAAAGTTCTAATTTCTTTGTGGTAAGGTGAGCTGAAATATGAATTGAACTTCATGAAATTGTGATATATCATGATTAAAAGTATTGTTAAAGTGTCATTTCTCTATTAAAGATTATATGAACATAAAAACATGTAATTGACAAATCATTTTGTCGCCCTGGAAATATGATGAAATTTTGTAATTATTATTTATGGGCATTGAAACTGAATTGAAATTTCTGTGTTCATGAACGAACGCCTTCCAGGAATGCATTAATGCGACCTCGGTGAAACGTTGATTGAAAATTCTGAAAAGTGAATTAGAAAATAAGTAAATAATTCAGTTCTTACACAAACTTGAGATGTGTAATTTAATATAAATATCAAATTAATGAACTATTATATAGCTTATATGTACACTGTGAATGTACACTAAGTTGTGATTAGACAATCTATAGATTATCAGTAGTATTGTGCGTAAAGTTTGACCCCGATCTGACCTTAATGCAAGAATATTCATTACATTGAATACGAATGTAGTATAAATGCTCAATACCGATATCGGAGTATACACATTTCGAATAAAACGTTACTTGCCGAAGTGTTGAGTAGGCGTGGTACTGGTTTTTGTCGGGATATGTGTAGATAATTATTAAATGCAAATATGAAAGGTCAGATCGGGGTCAAACTTTACGCACTATATATTGTTATCACTTCTGTATGCTTTGAAATGTTTTGCATATCGACCTTAGCCGGCATAATGGTTTAATGAATACAACTATAGCCTGTTCAATTACCCCGAACGTTCCGTAACGTTAGGGTCGGGACAACTCAACCCGAAGACAACTTAACCCAAGACAATTCAATCTTCTACTAACGGATTGAGTTGTCCTAACTTTGGATTGAGTTATCCACGGGTTGAGTTGTCTTCAGGTTGAGTTGCCATGAACTATACATACACTAACCAAACAAAAGGTGTATTTAGTTTAAGCAGTAAATTATTAAAGTATCAAACATTTGGTCAACTTAGTATTACAATTCAGTAGAGTATTACAAATCATGTAAAAAGACAGTATTTGATATCACACTATGACGTCACATAACTGTAAAGGTCTTAATATCATCTATAATGGCTAAATAGATTTACACCATCCAAATGAAATATATTTTCTTAACTCGTCACCGCAGGCGCTCTAGGCGCGTCTATGGCATAGTTTCTTTAAAGAATTTAAGAACATGAATTGTGTATAAGCAGGGAAATTGTTTCTCCATATTTCAAGACAGTGACAACGACTTTTCTTGATCTTACGTTTTTTACACTAATTTATAACGCTTTAATTGCGAAAGAGAATGTAATATATTTTCGATAGATATTAATCGCTAAATACATGTACTTTGAGTGGAAATTCTTTCTCCAAGACGATCAAGTTATTTTTGTCTGAGACACCAGCTCTTTATAACAAGTTTACTGATTAATTATATGTTTGTTATTAATATTATATGTATTTCTCTTTAACAGTCAGAGCCATGGGGCGGATAGGTCACCTAATCATTAATAGTGAAATGCATGTGTACTTGTCTAACACTCTCAGTACACAACTGCCTAATCTCTCACATTGGAATAGTCCTTGCCAGAAAATGGACTTGATCGGCTATCATAAAAATGTTACAGTGATTTCAAATCAGCCACCTTGACCACTTGCCCCTCAGTGTTGTTTTATTTCTAGTTGAAGTATCATAGATGTTTGACAAGTCAATATTTCATCAAGGACAAAGTGATGATAGGTAAACATATATGTATAAACAGTTTGTATGATATATTGACATTGATATATCTACAACCATGACATCTGATCACCTTCTACATCTGTTTACATCTTATATCTCTTTGTAGACTTCTCTAGTTTTTACATGAAATGTACTTAAACTTCTTCATTTGATTAAACGCCTATTTCTATATTCCATATTCAATGGCGTTGTACAAAAAGATTATCAAAATTATAAAAAACAAATAAATACATTGAATGCATTACACGCATATTTGTATTTTCAAATGAACTGTTATCCCAACATTTATAATAACTTGAGTAATAAGGACTATTATGTCAGAAAATGCATATTTTGAAACTGACAGTCGAAGGAAATTATCCTTTCAATTGACAAAATGTTGAACTCATTTAACCACAATAAGAATATTTCAAGTGTTCTACACATTTTAATATTTATTCAAACAAATAAATTTCAGATTCTGATAAAAACAATCAGTGCGGCAAATAACTACAAGAACCGCTTTAGTAAAAAGCGAACCGGTTAAAACTGTCAGAATTCGTATCGCAATATTAACCGGTATATCGGTTAACCGTAACGCCTCTAATACTAAACGTCTGGCTCTATGAACTGGGGTTCCTAGTTCAGATATTGTATATATGGTAACCAAGACAACACAAGTCAGAACTTTATATCACCAAAGGTTCGTCCAGTCAATTTTAGCGATTTTTATCCGATCCTGGAGAGCCACTGTTTTTGTCAAGAAAATGACAGGTGGTCGTGTTTCAATGTATATGTAGACAATCCATGACCATTTGTTATGATTAAGACTTCTGGATGTTGTTTTGTGGCTAATTTGCAGAATAGCAGGCAAATTATTAGATAATATTGACTAAAACGCGTCGATGTATAAACAATAATAAAACTACTTGCCAGGGAGTTAATCGTCGGACCTGGTTGTTTTCCTACTACGTCTGATTTCTGAGGTATATCTTGGTAGATGATCGCCGATTTGTTCCGAAAGAACCAACAGGGCCACTACCCGGTGATCGACGCGGATTAAATGCGGTTCTTCACCGCGTCGCAACGGTTGCAGTCCTGATTTGCACCGGTGTCCAAACTAGGACGTACCGCGGCTGTACATCGTAACAATCTAAACTAGACATAAGTTGGTATAACCTCTGACCAGACACCATAAACGGTGTGACTACTTGTAGCCTCACATGCACATAGTACACATTCTACAAGAAAACCGCTAGCTAGCGCTTCGTCCTCTGGTACCTATTTTGCACCAAAAGTAATAAGTATGTGACACCAAATCGAGGGTACTAGAGAACGAAGCGCTAGCTAGCGATTTCCTTACAGAACGTGCCCATTGTACACTATAATGTAGTTTGATCTTACTCGGACACTTCTTGTATTATCATTGATATAAGTAGTTGATTGTGAAGTTTAAAACATATAAATAACAATATATCTAAACATCTAATGTATAGACTTGTATAATTTAATTAAATAATTCATCCAGAGATTACATGTTGTAGATAATTGATTCTTTTGATGTAACAAGGTTAGAAAGCAATCACGCGATCCCAATCGGGACACAACTCGGTGAAACTTTTTTTCACAATTTCGCCATGAGCGAAAACAGTCGATGTTAGCCGATTACCAGCGTCATTCTATTAAATGAATTAACCTACGTTATAGCTCTAAAATAATTTTCCGGTTCATAATCACGTGATGAATGAATGGAGTACGCACGATGACGAGATAATATGAGAATTACAAGTTAAATAACAATGATTGTACTGCTTGTTTAATGCATTAGTTGATAAGATAGGTTTATATGTCCAGTATTAATTAATGATATAAATGATGGTTAACTCAGAGTTACATGAGGCTTGTGATTTAAATAACCTTTCAACTATACGATGTGTGCTCGAGGCTTAATTTAACGTCCATCCAAAACATATATGGGTACACTATGTACAGTCCGCAGGATTTTACTATATATATGTTACAGGCAATTTGTAAATTTAGACAATTTGAAAAATGCCTTAAACTTTTAGGCATTTTGTAAATTGCCTGGCCTTTTTAGGCATTTTGTTTAATGTCTAAAATTTCTAGGCACTTTACAAAATGCCTGGAAAAAATAGCTCAACATTTTACACATTGCCTAAATGTAGTTTATGGGCATGAGGTTTGGGGATTTCAATCCTTCTTATCCAAATAGTATTTTAATAATGTCATTTTTTCCTTTGTTTACATCAAAATATTGTCTATGGTAATCTGAATCACTTTCAGCAGCCAATGAAAAAGATATCCAAAGGTAAATACACCATTGAATAAGAATGTTAACATGCAAAATGTTAGATTTTTACGGTTTTTACGTAGCTCCATCTGATTCAAAATTGTAGATCTGACCTAATGTTTTGAAATTTGAGATTTTGTAGCAGTTTAACTGTGTATTGTGTCTACTTTAATTCCTAGAAATAGTTATATTATCAATATATCATATAAGTTTTATAATCCATACCAAATGTTCATTGAACCTATAGAAAAGTATAATGGAAATTATAATTAATACTTAGAAGATAGTCATAAAATACAAAGTTTTGATATGTAATAATCATAGGTTGCTCATGTTTTGTAAGCTTTGTCATCTCTTACATAGTGAAGAATTCACATAATGAGTAATAAGTTAGCATTTACATCAGAACCAGGCAAATAACGTCCGCTGTGTTTAAGTGTACACTGGAACCTCGCTTAAAGACGATCCCGATTCAAAGTCCACCCCGTTAATAAGACTGATTTTGAAAAGAACGGATTTTTTGTCCTGTAACAAGTGGTCTTAAACCCCAAAATTAGGACCACCCCGCTACTCCGTAATACGACCACTTTTTTTGCAGATATACGTTAATATAGAATTAAATAAATGATTGTTTTACTTGTATACCAAGAGTATGTCATGATGAATTTCTGTTTAAAATCATATTGAAAACTTATGAAGTTGTCAATAAAATGTGATTGGTGTCGTACATCTAAATCACACATTAATAGTAGGTAAAGCCACCCTAAGCATGGAGTATGCTGTCTGATATCTTTGGTGCAAAGAACTGACTAGTGTATTTATTTCTGCCAACAGAATTAGAATCCACTCCTAGATCATTGTTTGTGATAGGTCATTGATGTACGATGGTGGTATAAAGTAACATCTAAAATGTTTGGATAAAGGAAGACCACATGTTTATTTTCTGTATATTTACCTCTTTAATGAACACATGTGTACATAAAATAATCGTAAACCTAATTACAGGTCGTATTTTAGGTCATGCGTGTTTTTGTACTTTAAACAATGGACTTGCCCACTAAATAGGTGAATAATCCGATGCATGAACAACATTTTTCAGATTTATACATACCAATTTGATATTTAACATTTTTTAGATAATGATTAAGCGCATCGTAAATTTTGTTAATGGTATGTTCATAAAATAACTACTAACTAACTAAACTAAACATTTCGTAAAATGAGAGAATAATTTCTCTTCCTAAGTCCGTTTCAATATCTGCATTTTCTAACACATACATGTAGTTCATTTTACACAAGTCATTCAAAAATTTGTATAAGTGATCATTTGAAAATGAACATATGTGCGTAATGTTAATCCAATTAAGACGATGCACATGCATTAATCCATGCTTCGTATGTTTAGCCAAAAAACCGATACGTATTGCAATATGTTACAATACGGTTTTTGCCATACTGTTACAGTCCGACAATTGTAACCTTAGCTTGACCTTAATGCAAGAATCTATTAAACTCAGTATTTACAGTCTATTTTTGTCTTCGTTAGTAAACCGCGCTTTATCGGAAACTTTCGTCAAAATTCACGTACTGAACAATTAATTCTATTTTTCATAAGAATAAACACTTTGAAATTGTGCCGCAAAATTGAAGACTTACGCGTTTTCCCCAAAACAAACGTGTCCAAAATTAAAAGCACAATGTCATGCCATCTTTACAAAATTTATATATAGTCACATAGGTTAAGTCCGTTTTTCTCAACTGTCAAAGCTTGAATAATTTCACGGTGACTGAATGCATTGTTTTTGTACCTGCGGCCTAATTGTTTATAAAAATATATTGACTAAAACATACCATACGTCATAAGCAGCTTTACTCGATCATAATACACACTTCGGGAAACTCATGGATGTATTACGACAATAATTTTAACGAACGCATTCACCGTGAAATTATTCATTTTTGACAGTTGAGAAAAACTTACTATACATAAGTGGAACCGTTTTAGTATAATTTTCAACATTTACATTGGATATGAATTACAACATATATGTTTGTGTATTTATTTATTAGTTACTAGTGATTTTAGTTAGAGATTTTTTTTTTTTTTACAACGCCATTGAATATGTAATATAGAAAGTTTAAGTTTAAAATAAAGTAAACATGTTTTGGTGTGTTGATTAATTCTTCTTATTTAGAAAGATGACAATTTGTAATATTTTAATGCGTTCAAATCCCTTTAAAAGGAAAATAAAAGTATATATAAAAGAATAAAAAGAAAAAGTTCAAACAGTTTTGTATAATTGTAAATATTGTGGATAAAATGGTAAAAAATCCTACATGATATCTAATGTATAATCATTCTATCTATCTGTATTATTAATATAATAGATTGCTACATCAACGTTCAATTAAAATGATAAATTGTTAAGCATTTTCTACAAGGATCAAAGACAACATCAAAACAGTTAACCAATTACGTAGTAACTGAAACTTTAAGAACTTCTATTACCAGAAACTATGTTGGTATGTAGCGTGCTTCTTGTCACATACAAAATATAATCACATTTATAATGATAAAATATACAATCATTAAACTCTACTTAGAAGTATGTTGACACACCTAATTAATTAAATCATAAAATATATCATAGTTTATTGTTTTAGTCAGGTAATGTTATCTCTCACATACAGACATGTTTTATGTACAATCTATGTTGTTCTTTTTAAGTAAAATTCTGGCGTTAGTTTTCTTTCTTGAAATGGGTTCGCGATGTGTTCATGAAAACGCACAAAAAGTTTGTAGATTATAGAATGAACAAAATATTTAAACATACATAGAAAATGAGAATACGTGTAATGATATAGCCATGTACACTGCCTTCTAAGAATTTCTTAACCGTACAATTCATTCAATTGCTACAATTTATATGTTCAAGCTTGATGTATTATTACATCATTATTTATCTTATTCATTTTTCATGCAATGGAAACGGAATTTCTATTAGTACATTTTATTTTTTGAGTTGCAGCAAAAGTTAGCTATCAGCCTCCGAAAGTATGGTCAATGTATCTATGAGCCAATATCAAGTTTGAGATATTTTTGTTATTTCATATACATAGGAAAAAAGTACTGATCTAAGAAAGCAAAATTTAAAAGCATTTAACGATAAATTGCTTGTACAACTCTTTGAAATTCGGTTTGGTATAATGTAAATTGTGTATGTGTGAAGGAACTTTTGGAGGACTGTGTATATAAAACTATATATGATGAAGGATACAAAAAAACTGTGCAAGATAAACGCGTATTTGATATAGTAACGTCTGGACGATAACAAAAATAGTTGTACTTGTTTCATTTTCATCACCAAGGCTAACACGACTGTCCAATTAGACAAAGTGGTATATATAAACTTTATAAAGAATGTTGTTGGATTCACTGATATGTAAATAAATCTCTATCATGATATCCACGCCTATTTAAACACCATTTAACACACTGAGACAAATTACATTGACTTGTTATTGCATCGAACAACTAAATGTCGTGTAATAAACATGCATGAATAATAAATGATATTCCTTTAAATATTTTCCTTCTAAATTTTCGTGGCTGGGAAATTAACAAAAACGTATATTGAGACGCGTGGTAACGTTACATCTAATCATTAACAAATTGAATAATAATTGAATTTCAAGGATGTTTAGCGATATATTGTGATTACAGTCAAGGTTCGGTACTTCAAACAAAATTTGATTAAAATGGAGAAGAACCCTCAAAAATCTTCAAAATGAGAACGCTCAAACACAGTCCATGTTTTCGATATGAGTTTATAAACATGTATTTAAACACATTTGAGTTGTGCAATCTTTTTAGCACAATTCTAGAATTAAGAATATCAGCAAAAATACGCCTCTAATTTGGGAACGGTCGACAAAAGTTAATGATAGACTGAAAAAGCTCTGTAGTAAAACACGCCGTACTTTGCCATTCCGTGGTATTTTCTTGACTTTTTATGTAATAAAGACATTATATTGTTTCCAAGTTCAAATAAAATCTTGCAAATAATGAGGTTTAAAACACATACATTAAACAATACAAGACAAATAGCGGTGTAGTAAAGTCTATAAATTTTCTCACAATAATTCTAGAACTTGAAAACGATTTATCATTTAAAGAACAATTAGCAGAGAAGTTTGTAATTGTTTAATGGATGAATAAAATACTTACAATCTAGAGAATGTCCTGATGGTAGAAACATTGTGAAACAAACAAATACTTCAATGCACTCCAAATATAAACCCATTTTATCTTCAATATTATAAAAACATCACAGTAAAAAATGTTTATGATAAAAGATTTGTTTCCATGCAAAATTGATTTCAAGAATAAAACACTTAGTAAAACAATCCTCGCCAAACTTGAATATCACCGTACATATGCTTATACACAAACTTATTGTTTAGCAATCAGTTGTGGCGAAAATCCTTCCAATGTTGTTTAATGATATTAATAGTGACCACATGGTTATTCATAAATATTTAATTCCACAAGAAAAATAGCAATTATTTAATTTAGCGCCAAACCGTTTAACAACCCGAAGTTTCCAGCAGCGGTCGCCTTTTTCCTGTAGCGAAATATTCCAGCCAATCAGAGCTCCCATTACAAAAAATCGATGTTTATCATCAGACTCCAAACTTCAAATATACTGCCATTTTTGATGGGTCAATTTACAGAACCTTGATACGTTAGCAAATACTTAAAGTAATTTAATTACAAAATCCAATTAATTAAGATGTAGCTTTCTTAACTTTTCAAAGAAACGCTACTTTCTAATATTTCAATTTTGGAACGGCTCATTACGGTCAAATTTCTAAATGAATTTTATCCCTAACAGCGTTTTCTTAATGACGTCTTTTTCCATATTGTATCACTTTCAAGCACATTATAGCAATGCGTTAATTGTCATTAAACTGTTTATTTTAAGAGCAATGTCTAGGTTCTCGGAGGTAAAATTGCCACTTGAACAAAAACATAAACTTTCTCCGATATTCGGGCGCATTATAAATTGGTTTCAATCAAGTCAACTGCGTTGACGAATAGCACTTTCAGCAGGCTAAATTTGGAGAATCATTCCATCAAATTGTTATTGTGAAATGTTCGTATTATAGTAAAATGGCTCATGGTAATTGTCTATTATATTGAGAAGTCTTAAATCACGTACAATAACTTCCAGGTATTTTCTAAGTCGACGTATTTTAAACACATGTATATCATTTATATAAACATTAAAAGTACTTTAGTTAATTAACACTAATATTGTAATTAGCGAAGTGTCTACAGACTGTTTATTAGGTCATGTGTACTGATGTACTTTAAATAATAAACTTGCCAACTCAATAGGTGTTCATGTATAAGGTGATGAACGTACATTGTTTTAATAATTTAAACAGATCTTTTTGACATTTTTTAACTATTATAAATAGTACATTTAAATTATATAAAATTATATAAGATAGATGATCAATAAATTGTATTGAACTAAATGAGCTATGGTGATTGAGCATTTATGACGGCAACCCCTAAATGCCTGAAATGCCTTACCTAAAACACATAAAAATTGTGAAAATCTATCAGTGTTTAAGAGATCACTTAAAACACAATTATTTAAGAGGTTGTATTTGGACTGATTAATTTTATACAAGTGCCGTTTTTTAACATTCAAATTTTATCTGCATTTTATTTTTTATGCGGGCCTTTTTTAACTTTTTAACGATCTCATATTTGTGTATTAGATTAGGTTATTCGCAGCGAATGGCCGAGGTGTTCCGAATGTATCGTTCTGTAACGTTTTGTGTAATTGAACACGCTACTGGTCTAGTTTATAGTCTCATCGTTAGAGAACGTTCTAAACAAGCTCTCTACGTTAGATTACCGGCCACATCGGGTCATCACCTTCATGAAGATACAACAGTTATGTCGATTAATTCTCCATATAGATTGAAGTACCTTGGGTAATGTAAACATATTTGATAATTAAGCTGTTTATGCTTGCATGAGATAACCAAATGAGACTGTTGAAAAACGGTATAAAAATGATCATTTTAATAACGTTGTTTTTTGCGTTTTTTTTTAAATAAACAATGTTTAATGCATGGCTATACATAATCTATTATTGTTCTACGATGTTTATAAAAACATTCAGCTCATCTCATATTGTACTCTACATGTTTCTAGTTCAATATGATAGTTGATATTTAATATTTCTATAATATTGGTCCTATCAGTTTTGACTCTATCATATTTATAGAACTCTGTTGATGGTAATCACCATGTTAGGGTTAGTTTTACCAGATTATTTCTAGTTTTACAACTCGTCATCTAACTCAAACATGATTCATCTTTTCAGAATATCTTCAACGTTTTCCAAGATTATTATTGACTCCAAGATATCCCGAATATTAAGAGTGATTTATAAATTCCACAAAAATATGGCAATGTTAAATGGCCCCTAATAACCCCTTATGACACATCCAACATTACTGACAGATGGGGTTATGATGGGGAAGGCAATCAAATTAATGGATTTGTCATCTTGTGGTTTGATATATAGTATGATGTATGTACACAATTATACAGAGATATTTAGTGGATTCTTGTATCTATGATAATGTGATGATTATAGTATTGTATATAATTTATAAATTCAGGGGCGGATCCAGGTTTTTTTCTAGGGGGGGGGGGGGGGGTCCGGACTTTTTCTATGGGGGTCCAAACTTTCGAACTAAAACCACATAATACACATTTTGCAGAATAATGCAACATATTAATAATAAAAACTACATAACCATTTAATTAATGTTAAGCACCGAGAAAAATGCTTCATGCTACTTAAAATGACTTACAGTCAAGAAATACACTATTGGACAGGTACATTTTGGAAATTCCAGGAGGGGGGTGGGTGTTCGGACCCCCTGAAACACCCCCCTCTCGATCCGCCTATGAAATTGATTTTAACTATAAATCATTTATAGTGATAATATACATGTAGGTGTTGAACAATTATTGTACATAAATAATTAATTATAATTGAACTTCTCATAACTTTGTCAATATTATATATAGTAGGATATAATTCAGAAATATCGTTGAGGTGTCGTGTGTCTTTCTTTCAACACAACTAGGAGTAATGTTTATCAAACTTGTAATATCATTTTTTTCACATGTTACACCGACAATGCAGACATTATACTAATTTTCAAATATTAGGATTTCCAAAAAAGCTTGAAATCGCCGTTTAGCCGTGTATAACATCTCATTTGAGTAAAAACATACAAGCAATATGTGTCAGCTTCGTAGATCGTCCCATGTCTATTTAAAGAATGCCGTCGAAATTACCTATGGGCGTGCCCTGTTAAGCATATGAGAGCAGTAACTGACTGTGTAACGAATTTATCTTACCAAGTACCCCCATCTGAGTAGAAAAATAAGGTTTCGTCAGCGCTATCATTTATAAATTATGTTACTGACTGGATATTAGAATCTACTGACCTAATATGGGATAATACATGGTCAGCACGTGACCGCTCTCGGCCAATGAAAAACGAGTATTCTGTACGAGGTAAGATAAAAAACTATACAAAGTTGGCTAAATTGTTAAAGCGATGTTTTAAACTACACAAAATTGGATAAATTGTTGTAACGATGTTTTGAACTACACAAAGTTACCTAAATTGTTGTAGCGATGTTTTAAACTATACAAAGTTGGCTAAATTGTTGTAACGATGTTTTAAACTACACAAAGTTACCTAAATTGTTGTAACGATGTTTAAAACTACACATAGTTGGCTAAATAGTTGTAGCGATGTTTTAAACTATACAAAGTTTGCTAAATTGTTGTAACGATGTTTTAAACTACACAAAATTGGCTAAATTGTTGTAACGATGTTTTAAACTACACAAAATTGGCTAAATTGTTGTAACGATGTTTTAAACAATACGAAGTTTGCTAAATTGTTAAAGCGATGTTTTAAACAATACGAAGTTTGCTAAATTGTTGTAGCGATGTTTTAAACAATACAAAGTTTGCTAAATTGTTGTAACGATGTTTTAAACTATACAAAGTTACCTAAATTGTTGTAGCGATGTTTTAAACAATACAAAGTTACCTAAATTGTTGTAGCGATGTTTTAAACAATACAAAGTTTGCTAAATTGTTGTAACGATGTTTTAAACTATACAAAGTTACCTAAATTGTTGTAGCGATGTTTTAAACAATACAAAGTTACCTAAATTGTTGTAGCGATGTTTTAAACAATACAAAGTTACCTAAATTGTTGTAGCGATGTTTTAAACAATACAAAGTTACCTAAATTGTTGTAACGATGTTTTAAACTATACAAAGTTACCTAAATTGTTGTAGCGATGTTTTAAACAATACAAAGTTACCTAAATTGTTGTAGCGATGTTTTAAACAATACAAAGTTACCTAAATTGTTGTAGCGATGTTTTAAACAATACAAAGTTACCTAAATTGTTGTAGCGATGTTTTAAACTATACAAAATTGGCTAAATTGCTATATCGATGTTTTAAACAATACGAAGTTTGCTAAATTGTTGAAGCGATGTTTTAAACAATGCAAAGTTGGCTAAATTGTTGTAACAATGTTTTTTTAACTATCTATAAAATGTTTCCTCATAGTTTATATGTGATAAACCTAAAGTTTACTTATGTTTCTCGTCAAGAAATGGACAAGTAGATGATTTGGTTAACGATGAGTTTGTTTTTTATCAACATAATACAGTGCACCTTGCTACTAGCGTTCACCAGAGGTGCGTTCAACAATGCGAGCGCACGAGCGAGCGGCTGCTTCGCGAATTGTTTGGCTATTGATTGCAAGCGCTCCCTGTAAAACCCAAGATGGCGTCAAGCAGCACATTATTGAGAATAGCGGGTGAGGGAACAAATGTTTCTGCTGATACATTAGATCTTTCACATTTTTTATTATATATGAATCGTTATGACACAATTTACTGTACCAAATAAATTCGATTATATGCATTGCAAGGATATGTTATGTGGAACAAGTAACATACACGTTGCGTCCCACTTTTCCGGGATAATTCTTTGAGATAAAAATTTAAAATTTTCCAGCCGCCATCTTTGATATCAATCTCCGTAAACAGATATCCTGTAGAGCGTTGTCGTACAGGATCTCTACTGTCTCCGTGAAAGGTCACGTCGAGATGAACTTTGTGTCGACCAATCAATGCGTAACTTTCATCTAGACGAAAACACTGTTAATCACATTTTGATTTCGTAATTTCTAGTTTTAGACCAATGTTTGCAAGCTAATTTAACAGAGGTATTATTCACAGTCTGCGATTGGGTGGCTCATTTCATATTGCGTGACGTAAACGATGTAAACAAGTTACGCATCATAACAATTTCGTCATGAATATTATGATGAGAAAAGGTCACCTGAACGTGACCTTCGTTTGAAAAAGGCCAGATCTAAATTAGCGAGTTGGCGAGCGGAAAATTTTAGATCGGGTTTTAATCAGATTGCTTTGATATCTAAGCGAAACACCTCTCGAGCTGAATCGCGAGCGCTTGCGAGCACTTGCGCGGGCGCCCGCGTTCAGAACGAGAGCGCTCGTTGTCGCCCCGAGCGCTCGCATTATTGAACGCACCTCCGGTCTCGTTTACTCCTATATACCTTCATGATGATTTTACATGTATATAGAAATAAATAATCCTAGACCCTTTTTAGATTACTAGGTGAGCGGTATAACTTGTAGAATATCTATATTAGTCAAATATTGCCACAAAAACTGTTAATACTTATATGTATATACGTAACATGCATTATAAAACATTTATATTTATACCAAATGTCTCTATATAAACAACATTATATACATAAATAAATATTTACGACTTGTAAATGTAAGCACTTTATATTGACATCAGCTATGTATTTTACTACATATTAACACATTTAACCGTAGAAAACTTGACAAACCTAAATCAAAAGTTAGGATTCTAAAGTTTATATTCTAATTCAGCAAGCTATATTATATATATATTCATCCGAAGATTTTAATTAAATCAATGAATGTATATTGTGCTATTTCATCACATTCAATCGATGATAATACTCAGCATCATCCTCTTGTTATGATGTAGAAAAGAACAACATAGCTGTAATTACGACTGTGGCTTTCTTCAATGTTTTTATTGGAATGAAACAAACTATAATTAATATATAGAAGAGATTGGTTAAGACGAGGTAGAGGTTTACGGATACCAAGATGATTTCTAATCGTGTATACAGCCAACTGTAACATAGAGGCACGCGAACATCCGATACCATTATGAAAATATGCCTCTAGATTGGTTCTTTGGGATTAATTATGAGATATAATTTTAGCTTCTCTCAAAATTGGAAATCAAGATAAAGTTACCGAAATTTTCTTTGTTGCAAAAGAAAGTTAATTGCATTTTCAATCAATAGAAAAGAGGAATTAGTTACCCAATATTAGAGTCATAGCTTTGAAGCTATGGAAAAAGCATTTGGAGTCAATATATAACCCCCACTCAATGATGGTAATGATACATGCAATAGTTGCTTTGTGGAAATAATTTCCTATTTTTAACTTGATTGTTATTAGATAGAAGAAAAAGACAGCTATAGAATACATGTAGAATACTACGGAGCCCCTAAAGTGACATATTGATATACTTTTTTGTTTTTACAAATATTTCGATTAAACGTAATAATTATTTCCTTTGAACGTATTTATTATTTCGTAAAAACTAAATAATATTATGTTTAAACGAAATAGTTGTGAAAGTAAAAAAGTATTTCAAAATGTCACTTTAGGGACTCCGTAGAATAATATAAATGGACCATATAAATATAGTATTTGATGTCTTGAAAATTAAACATCTCACATAAAATAATTAATCAAGCTGAAGGACAATTGTTTTACCCATTGTCCATTTTAATTACCGGCTAGATCACGCAACAAAATCATGTGTACATCATGCACACTCGTGAGTGTTTAAAGGTACTCATTCACAGATTTCAACTTAAACATCAACTTTTCCTGAAGCTATCAAAATTGTATGGAACTATTTTAATGCAGGAAATTTGTGTTTTAATAATGACAATTTCAGTGCAAATGGACTTACAACTACTGATGCTTTTCAAGTAGTAAAAATTTACTCCGTATGTCAAGGTATAGACCATTTTAGTGCTATTTTGTGACTTTTATAGTATATTTCTTGCAATCTATATTTTAGTTTGTCTTAAAAATATTATTTTTTAACACAATTACAGACACAGAATGGGTATTTTGATAATATAGAAATATCTTAACCAAATCTGTGAACTAGTACCTTTAATTGTAACAGATATTCACCAATCTTCACTTTTTCACAATTGTTATTGAATTCACTGAATTCTATACAAATATTCTTTAATACATTGAATGCAATAGGAGTTAAACTTAAAGGTTAAATATGATTTGACTGAACAAAAAATATTTTTAAATTGTAAACAACCATCAGTGATTTGAAAATATATAAAATATATTGATTTGACTACATTTTAATCACGGACCGTATAAAAACACTTAACATAGATTTGCTGATTCTATATTGAAGCATAAAAGCATGTGAGTGACTATGAAGACAATTTCCATAGGCGGATCTAGCGGGGGTTGGGGTGGGGGTTGGGGTCAGGCCCTCCTGAAATTTCCAAATTGTACCCGTCCATGAGTGTATTTCTTTTAACTATAACCCATTTTAGGTAGCATGAAGCAATTTTTCTCGGGCATGTTTTGCTCGCCTTTGTGCTTAACATTGATCTAATGGTTATGTAGTTTTTATTGTATTCATTGTTTTTAACAATGAATACTCTGTTACCAATAGATTAATAGTGGTATTCCGATCGGAGTCGTATATTGACCTTTGTTGACCTCTATCTAATCAACGAAACCGAACAGCATCCATAGCCGGATAATTCCACTTCAATAAAATAGTTCGCAAATAGTTCTTTTGTTTCATCGATCATCTGTGTATTCCTACGCGTCAATTTAATATATGCATTTGTTGACAGACATCGGAAAGACAAAGGAATTGAAGGAAAGTACTCGAAACTAAATCTGTTTCTCTAAATGCAGTTTACAATCATTCACATTATTGGAAGGAATTGTTTGCAAACAATGCCTTTCTATGTCAGCTCTCCCAGAAATTTGAAAAAAGAACGAACAACAGTCAATACATGATTGAACTCTGTTGCGACCCACAAAATAATAAAGCAACAGAAAAATGTGCAATTATCAATTGCAGACGCGTTGAAAAAAATACAAATTTAAACAAATACTTAAAATTATGATACTCAATTTTTTCACATTAATCAAACTTTATTCTATCTGTGTACGGAGAAAACTTATTTTGTGCATTGCGCATTTTTATCTGTTATGTATATGTATATAAATATAGCTGTTATACACTCTATCGGTCTGTGGTGCAGTGGTTAGCATGACCGACTACCAATCAAGAGATTGCGAGTTCGAATCCTAGGCGCGTTAAAGTAGAAGATTTTTTTTTTTTGGTTTCGGCTACAAAAATTTGATCATGTTCGTCAGATTTACACACTTAAAATTCAGAAAATGAAAAAAAAATTGCTCTAGTTTCTTTTCACTTATAAAATGAAAACATCAATTATAAATGCAATGCATGTTTACCATAAACTTTATCTTAACACAAGATCATCTGTTGAACACTGACGTAAACTTGATGTTTTTATCAACTCTACACAGCTCTAGTTATGTGACGTCATGTCCCCCCTGCTGTGTAAAAATAATTCAAAATACTATTTACGACAAGCAGGTAAGACGGGGTAGAATATTTAACATTATAATTGTTAATGCCCCAAAATACTCGACTGACTTATTTTGATATAAATTTTGCATAACGTACCCCAAGACTATATTTATATACCTTAAGGTTAAGTCAATTTTTATTTTTGAAGGGTTCTGATGTAATTGTTTTCTTTCACATAATTTATGTATATTTACATGTTGCAGTTGTTTCTTGTTTAGTCTATTTAGCACAGTTAGCATAAATGACGAGCCTATATTTATTCACTTTAAAGTTTACCAGTTTGGTCCATTTTTATTTTATAGGGATGCTGACTCTAAAATCCTCATACATAATGGCTTAAGTAATCTTAGTAATTGTTTGTTGTTTAGTTGTTCCCATATCATCCAAATAATATAACTTTATTTATATTCAAAAAGTCAACAAGACTCGTCCACTTATATTCACGGGGGTGTTCAACTGGTACTCATTCTGGATTACTAAATTATATTGAGCAGTTGTATGTTGTTGAGTCATTCTCTTATTTACCCAATAACATTAAGACTTTACTAAAACACCAACATCAACAGGTTTGATCTATCATGATGTTAGCCGAGCTGATTTTAAATTGTACAGAAATATTGGAAGTATTTAATTAAAGGTTAATATTGAATGAATTCACTTAGTGAATTAGCTATGAAGTATAGTAAATGCAAATGGAACAAGATACAGTCAATTATGATGTATGTACCTTATTAAAAGCATTTATGTATGTTAACAGCGAATAATCTTTCTTACAAAAACCTGCAAAATATTCAGAACTATATACCCTGTACCCCAATATCAAAATAACAAAGTTCAAGTAAGAAAGATTTTGACATATTTCATCTTTGAATGTACATGATTGTATCACATCAATATGCTGAATAAATGACCAACTGGTATAAACACTAAAAAGTTACTTATTATGCTTTTCTGAACTACATGCTATAATGTGATTTTCTGTATAAAGTTCATATTTAACATGTATTTTTCCATTTGTATAAAAATGCTCATGAAAATATCGCACATTTATTCCTCGCCTTTCGATCGCTTCTCAAAACTTTTTTTCGCTGGCTCGCTCTATTTTTTGAGACAAAATTCATAGAACATATGATCAATTCATTGAGCCCTTAACGCCATAGCAACACATATTGTATAGGTTATATCACGGAGATCATTCCATCCACTCACTGTTCCTGAAAAGGCAAAATCTCTGGATCTAGCTGTTAACCAAAAAGAAATCGCATCGATGACTGAGTGGTAGGAGGGAGAATTACCGTAAAAATTATTTCATAACTAAGCTCAACGAAAGTATGCCCCGCCCGTGAATAAAACCTACGACCCCTCGATCAGTAGAATAATGGGCCTGTAAAATGAAATATGAAACACAGTTGACTATGAATGATATGAAGGTAATGAGTGATATCGAAATAGTATCTTTGAACTCGTTGAAGTCATCAACATAATTGATGTTTGGAACATATATCACCTTTTCCAGTTAGTGTGTACTAATGAACTCGGGTATTAAATCTTAGCATAACACTTTGAATCTTAACATTTGTTTATTTTCTTACATAATATAGATAATTTGTGCATATAAAACACTTTCAACTATTTTCCAAAAAATAACATTAACCTCTTTGTTAAATCAGTTCATCGAATGAAAAAAAGAAATTTATCATACAATTAATTCTTAATAATATCTGCAAATCTTAACCTTCATCATTAAACACCGTCAGTGCAGGTAAAATTAATTTCTAAGACATTTATGATAAGCAGAAATGGGGTTTAAATACATTTCTTTCTATTCAGTTACTATATAAATCATAGAATAGCAGCAGGGTGTTAGTCCAACTTTACTAAAAAATGTGCACTACGTAGCACACATAACAGATAACAATTACATAGTTTTAAATCTCTCCTATATTAGAATTTTTTTGACACACAGACTAATAAAACAATGTGATAGTCATATTGTAACAGTTAATAGCTTTGTCTAATTACAACAGTAGTCATAGTAATACGTAAATTCAATCGTTCAATATTGTAAATGACTCAAGCAGATTTTTATTGTGGAGTGAGTTTGAAAAAAAAAATATGTAATCGCCAGCATTAATAATTTCTACGGCCATTCTGTCTCCTTCCCCTGATTCTAAGTCATGTAGGACAGTCGTCAGTCACTGACGAAGTATGCACCCAGTAGTTTGTTAACAGCTAAATCCTGAGATAAAGCTTCTTCAGGAACAGCGAGTAGGTGGACTGACCGCTGTGATATAATCTACATAAGGTGTTGCCACAGCATAAAACCCAACAAAAATTGAATAAATCTAAACACAATGAATACCCCAGTACTTTCAGTGCTTTGATTATTAATATGTTGCGTTATTCTGCAAACAGTGTATAATGTGGTTGTGATTTGAAAGTTTGACCCCCCCCCCCCTAGAAAAGTTTGGACCCTTCCCTAGAAAAAATCCTGGATCCGCTCTTGGTTTCTATCCCTAGAAAAAGTTTGGACCCCTCCCTAGAAAAAATCCTGGGTCCGCTCCTGGTTTCTATTTGAATATTTACATAAATATGAGAATGACACACATGCCTGAGTAGGGCTGCACACTTACACCGATATGTAGTGAACCCTATCGTATGTGTCGTATCGCATCGGACTTAAACGATATCAAACTCGCGATATAAATTTACCAAAGGGAAACTACTCTTACAAGCAATATTCTATAATCAGAAATTACGCACTTTTCCTTAAAATGTCAGCATTATATCCCATTGAAGACTATTTTATTTTAGTATCTTTAGAGTCCGTCTGTTTATGTTCAATAAATTCATTTCAAAATTCATTCACGGTACGCTTTATTTGATTTTACTTCGACAGAAGTTGACATTTAAGTTGAAATCAGTGAATGAGTACCTTTAAACGTGTTTTTTTTTTAATTTTTTAAGTGTAGTAGATAGTTTCGCCTCCATTGAATGTAAATGATAAACTGTGTCATCTTAATACTGGCGATCGTTTCCTTGTTCATGATTAACTCAATTAGTTTCAAAGTGTCCAGTGGTGTGCTAAATTAGTAATAATGAAATAAAACATGCGTGAATGTTTCTCTTGATCTAGAATTCTAGGTCAATTAAACTCAATCTGATAAGAACAAAAAAAAAACATTGTACTACCAACGCAAGAATTTTTTCCTCAAAATTTAGCAATTACGAAAACTTGCTTTAGTTGTCGTAATTTGAGTATGAAAACTTTCAGACTAAAAATGTCAAAACTATCGCAAATATTCCTAATTCTCCACGTTATGACGGGAAGAATATATTTTATTCCGTCTGACAATAAAGCAATTTACTCTTTTCTCTCAAGCACAAATATTGTTTTATTATGAATGTTGTTTCACTCTATTCTTGACAGGGCTATATTATCTTATTGTAACAACAGAACTAGATTACTGTATTTATGCTCAATTTGTCAGGGACGTTTTCCATATAAGGGGAAAGCGACCATACAGGGTAACTACTCTGGCTGTCGTATTTATTTGAATGTATGACAAATCAAGACTGTACCAATAAATCACTGAACGCCATCAAACTAAACATCATGATAGAATAAACATTCTGGAAAAAGTAACAATCATAAAATTGTTTATACCGCGGCTACATGTCTAAGGGATTTTAGGACCAAGCAAATTAATGTTTTGACGACGTATAGTTTATAAAATACCCATGCTATCGAAGGGTATACGGTAGAAAAAGGTCTGTCAGGCGGACTTTGTACAGTAATCACATGGATCAAAGTGTTACCAACTTGATACTTCAACCCGAAAAAAATGTATATCATTTTTTTGTTTTTAATCTCAAATGTGCCGTAAATACCCCGATATATTACATATATATGTATTCAAGATTGACGATATAAATACATGAATAACGACAATTTAAGATGTTCAAACATACGAGAAGTAGTGAAATCCATGGGTGCTGGAATTCAGATTAATTATATTACTTTCTTTGAATGATGAAATTTCTATCTTGAAGTCACTCCCCCCCAAAAAAACCCAACTATATTTTGGTAAAAAAGGCAATAGCGAACATTTGTATTACGTAAGGTGGTCATCAAATCACATTGACATGAAAAATAATTCCAATACCCTTGATATATTATTGTAAATATACAAAATTTGAAAACTTTGAACTAATTTACCCATAAGTACATATTGATGTAACGGACATCATTCTACATTTTAGAATATCAGTAAAAACCTTACAATGTTTGCCGACATCAGAAACCAACCAATGTTACTTCTAGCCTTAAACAAAGAAACAAGAAAATCTTCATATTTGAACAAACCAAAGAAATGAATCATATTACGATATTTACACAAGTTCACCAAACTTGGTTATTGACTTGTAGCGGTAAAATACAATTACATGTGTTTACTGTTTACCAAGACGTGAGGTAATAAACGATGATCCAATCATAATTGAGAAATGAGCCATCATAAATACCCTCTAGTGGAGACGTGTTCTGTTCATGTTATTTTTCTATCAAGACAATGTGGCTTCTTGCTTCTCTAATATGAGACATCGTTTTGTCATGATCATTTTACAATATATTAACATTGTAATTATGTAGTTTAGGCTCTGTTTTTACAATTTAAAAAAAATAACAGTCATATAATCTTTGATGATGTAGTTGCTAGTTAGGTAGGTGAGAATGTGGTATAATATGTTCCTTGACAACGTAGTATGTTGTTTGTATTATATACTATCATCAAAATTTCTAATCGGTCACCCAATTAAATCCTTGTTTTCAAACAACCGAAATAAACTAATGACTATTAAAGCAATATTTATTAAAGAAAAATATATCAGGTATATTCCATACAAAATCATATTCTCAATAATAGTGATTTTATACGAGTGTCTTTAACATAGGTATCAATGTAAAAAGTCACAAAGTAAAGAAATTCAGAGGAAGCATTTAATAATGTGTTTGGCCTCTGTTGGCAGCTACCGCGCTCTTGAGGGAAAGGAATTGCAAGCATATATTTTTCGCGAAGCATGACTATTGATCTTCTAGCAATATGACATGGAGCAAATACCATGTCATGGTCGTCGTGTCGTGGCAGCTACTTACTGAGGTCATAACACCCCCTGTAACTAAATGTATCAATCGTATGTCTATAAAATGTACCAAAATGAAGTATACAGACAGGTCCCCATATGACACACTCTATATATGTCCCAAATACCAAGACGAGACCCAGTTACCAAAGACACGAAAATATTAAAGTCTTCTGATCTGTGTTATTATGCTACATTCCCATAAACATAAAAATAGGCGCGAGGGCACCGTACGGGTGCCGTGCGATCAAGCTCCACAAGGACTCGTACGAACTCTTGCGTACCCGTACGAACTGTTACGTTTTTACCAGGGTTCGTGAGGCTGGTTACACGTATCAGTTTAAAAGTCAAATCGTGAACACATTCGTGGCCGAGTATGAATTAAACTTGCATATCTTCCAGCTACGGCTCCGTGCGGGTGTTGTTTTGTGCCATGTGCGTACCGTCACCTTAATACGCAAGGCTTCCCACGGCCTACGGCTGTCTGCATGTACGGGTCCGCAACAAGCCACGATTTTGTGGGACTGGGGCATAATATCAAGCACCTGAATGACTCTATGAGACGTAACGGTTGTGTGTTCTCATAGACAGTTTTATATTAGTTTAAATACTAAAATCGCAATAGCAACAACACCAGCTATAAACTTAATATGAATAAGTATTTATTTGAATACAGTAATATATATATTCATAGTTCATTATACACGCATACATGTAAGACGTACACTATTGCGTATGTGCATTACTTGTTTTCTTTCTTTGTAAATAATTTCTTCACATCATATTGATTTTGTATTCATGATTTGTAATTATTCATTTTTGTATTTTTATATACATGTACTTTCATTTATCTTTTCAAATTTTGAGGCAAAAAAATATCTATCTATCTATTTATCAACTATTTATTAACAAAAACCAATCAACTATACGAATTATTTAATTAGAACACAATACACAATGAGTCAGCGTCTATACAACCTTTGTTATAACTCATACATAGCAATTAAATTTTACTCACCTACACAGGAACATTATGTTGAAAATTTGTTGCAATCTGACAAGTTTGACTGGTGTTTCTATTTTGTATTAGGACAGGTTTTTTTCTGTTTGTACAAACACGCAGACATAATGGTACTATCATCTATTAACTTTCACACAATGGAAATTTTATAGCTCGACTGAAATGAGTTTCACAGTTTTTCCTCGAATCCCATGAATACAAAATATAATGGTGTGTGGAGGAAATAATTTATGACATTAGAATGTCAGACTTTACAACGTTAAACATTACACATTACCCAGAAATAGAAAGCTACCAGGTTATAGTTGTATTTGTCTGACAAACAACGAAGTATAAAACTGTATGTAAACATAGAACAAATAGTTCTATAATTCTAGCTGCATAATTAAACAGACACATTGTACACGTTCGGAACACCCTCGGCGATCATCTACGAAGATATACCTCGGAAATCAGTCGTAGTAGGAATACAACCAGGTTATGAGGTCCGGCGACTGTAATTTTCATGTCAACATTTAATTATAACATTGTTACACGCTTTATCACATCATTTCGTCAGAACAATGTCACACACGTCGTATTTCTGAGTAGTTCAGACTATATTACCACAGAAACCAAATTCCTATAGATCTATTTTTTCACCTTATGATATCAGAGGTTAATCTGCGTAGAAGATCGCCGAGGTAGTTCCGAATGACCTTGTACATTCTGAGTATCACAAGTATCGCTAGGAGCAGTAGTCCAGTGGTAGCACGCGCGCTTAGGGATCGAGAGGTCATGGGTTCGAATCCCATTATGGGCACTGCTAATTTCCTTGAGCAATTTCCTTTACCTGCGATTGCTTCACGTACCTTCGATGGTGGTATATTTCCGTTGCGCCAATTTGTCGGCTGCACTAATAAGCGGAGAAAAAGACTCCCCAGCGAGATTGATAGATTGGAACCAGTAGCCCGATGATCAGGGGTAATAGCTGTAAAGTCGGTGAACGTGCGTAAGCATGAATCTTAGACTATTAAATGCCATTATAGTTTAAAACAATTAATCGCGATGGTAATTTATCAAAGGGAAGCTACTCTTACAAGCAAGCCATGCTAAAACCCGATGATAAGTTCTTTTTCGTAAAAACAAGCTAGGATTTAGTCTGGATTACTTGCCCCTTACCACTATATCGTAACCGGGTCAGGCAAAGCACCATGATGGCGGCACCCTCAGTTTATCTTCAGGTTACACGATTTCTTTTACCTTTTCATAATTTTGCACGAACATTTGCTGACGATGGTAAATTTGGTACGAGTTCAGTACTACATAGGTCATTTGAAGTCGACCTTTCTTTTTTCACTTGAATTTCGGGAACGATTAACCAAATACCATGCCTTCAATGTGGAGACTATTCAGACGTTGAATAGTCTCGTTAGAAATTTGGATATTTTATTTAGCATAAATATAACCGAACGGCTGAAAATAAGGTATCCACTGTAATTCTTGTACTAAGTTTCTTTGATTTAATCCTGTATAGCGTGAAATTTTCATTTGGAACCATAATTATCCGATACCTTACAGTATAATACATCAGGCGCCGACATTATTCTGCTTTGCCTGACGTACTTTTACCCGCTAAAGTACGGCTAGGAGCCAGACAAGCTAGAATTGCCTTCCTTTAAGCCTGTTCATTTTTATGTAAAATAAAATTCTGTTGATTATGCTTATTGTCATAAACGTTCAAGTATTTATGTAATATTTTATTTACATAGCAGTGAATATTTAAAGTTTCTCTCTCTCTCTCTCTCTCTCTCTCTCTCTCTCTCTCTCTCTCTCTCTCTCTCTCTCTCTCTCTCTCCATAGTGATATATCGTTATATAATGTTACTATAGTGATACTTATCGTGATACAAACTAGCTGGCGATACCCAGCTCTAGTTATTATTTCACGGCGTCTCAACGCCGTGATATTGTGGTGGGTAGATTTTGATAGCAATGGTAGTCATAGTACAGCCCATTTCCGTTAAAAGTTAAATAGAAAAATCATTTTTGGGGGAATCCATATAAACAATTTTTCTTGCAACAATGCAACACACGAAAAATCAGCGTTTTATATCAACACATTTCCGCAAATCCTTTCGAATCACACGAAAAGGGGTAGGTATAAATCGCGAACCAACCGGACCAGGAGACCAGTTTAGTATACGGATACAGTTTAACAAATATGCGTATCATAATGTGTGTATAGTACATATATTATTGATATTTGCCAATATTTTATTTGAAAAGATAAGACACCAATATCGAAATTTTATTTTAAGAAATAACTTTGCAGACTTTAACTATTAAAATATTAAGATTATAATATTAAGAATATAAAAATTAAAATATTAAGAATCGTCGATTGCTTCATCACATATTGTTGTAAATATTATATATTTCAACTGTTAGAGCATTTATCATTTGAAAACTAATTTGATATGATTCATATATTTTACTAATATACCTTTTTTTCTTATTAGCCGACTGTATAAATAAAGAAGCGTAATCGTGTAACATTGACTCTTAATTCTTACTCTTACTGAGCTCTATTGGCGATCTTTTCTAACTATGATTAAGTGCAGCGGACCAGTTAATTTTAAGAGCATAAGAGTTACGGACCAGGGTTGAGTTCAGTAACTGCGAACGTTATAGAACGTTCCGCAACGATACATTCGGAAGTCCTCGTCCATTTGCTGCGAATAATCTCGGACATATTTGGACGCTATTTTGAAATGTCCGGCGTTAAAGTAAACAAATGTATGACCGAGGAGTTCCGAATGCATCGTTATGTAACGTACTGTAGCGTTTTGTGTAATTGAACTTGCTTCTGGTTATAGATCGAGCAGATGTAAGATTATTTTTGCAGACTTTTTTAATTATGAAAAGTTTGGTACTATATTGACGGACTATTGACCAGACGGACCAGGTAATTTTAAGAGAGTTAAAATGACGGACATTTACACCTAGGTGAAAAGCTCGCCATTTTTTAATTTGTTCGAATGGAGTATGTTTTCTCGAGTCCGAGTGAATTCATTATTAAGAAAAATGATTTCTATTCGAAATAGCTTGCCTTTTGTATTTAAGTGCATCTTTTCGGAATTAAAATACATGTTAAATCCTTCCGTGTATTCGGCAACAAAATTCTTCCGTAACAAGTAAAGGTATGACTACTCTCTAATACACTGGTTTGAAAAATTCACTCGCTGACTCTCTACCTCTGCTTAAATACTATGCGCAAACTGATATTTCTATTTCAAGGCAAAGACACACACATTTAGATTGCATGACTGTCTCGTGATTAAAAAATAAATGCAATAAATGCAACAAATGTTCACGCCTGTAAAATCAAAATGTCGAAATTCAAAGATGCTGGACAGTTATGCATTAGTTAGATGATTGGTTACACGGATTGGTAAGAACAGATCCGCAATGTGAGGAGCACTTGACTAAACAGAAGCGATAAGTCATGTAAATAGCTTCTGTTCTGAAGAACTTTGTTTTCCCTTCTGCCGATCTTTTTAAGCGTCATGCAAATATGAATTACTGGAAATAAATCCAACTAAAACCAAACATCCTGTCGGCATAAAGATGGTGTCTAGATCCAGACCATTCGCGTACTCCAAATTTGTCAAGATTCTCAATCTAACTAGTATCGAGAATCTTACTAGGCTTTTGGAACGAGATTGTTACATTTGAACAGAAAAACGTTTTATGACAAGTTACCTTTTAATTACTGAAAAACCTTAACATGACAATTCAATATAATGCTCTTTTGAGTTACCTTTAGATTATACTTAATCATTCTTTTTTGTTTGCCGTGACAATCCTTTTGCTGCATTTAGCAGCAATTTTTTACTTGTATTTTATTGTATTTGGTAACTTGTTTGTTTTAATAGCTAAAGAAAGCTACGACCTCCTTTTTAGTACGGTATAGTTACGGACATAATGAATATAAAACGATCCTGTATTCTTTTTGTTCAGAATAAACTAGCAATTAGATCTAAATACAATGTTCAATAAATAAAAAATTAAGCTTTGACGAAAGTTTCACATTTAAAAATATAGTTCTAAGATCTATCTCTGTTTATCGATACCGTCAAACTCCGATGATTTGTATGTATCAAAAGACATAATAACAATACATAAGTCATCGAAATACATGTACCGGTATACCAATCTATTTCTAGAATCAAACCATGAACATAACCAAACATATCCGAGTGAATAGCTTCCCTATATATTTTCTCTATAACGAGATAGTCTTCCAACTTGCAGAAAAATGAGTAATACATATTTTATAGGTTTATATTTGTTATACAATATTAGCATGTATTAATCATTCTATATTTTCACAACTTTGCAAAAAACTTATTCTGCTAATAAATATATAATTACAAGTCACTATGGAATCATTCTATATCAACAACCAATTTCATTTCTCGCGCCCATGTGTCTAATATTAGAAAATCGGTAAAGATATCTTCTCATCATTTCTTCGTGGTTTTCATGGCAAGATGAAATCCTGTTATTTGACGGCAATGTGTACTATAAGATCTAGAAATCTTGATTTAGATGACAAGGGACACGCTGTAGAACAGGCCGTATCGTAATTGAAGATTTTATCCATTCTCAAATGTGACTTGTAACAGGATATCAATTTTAATGAACATTTTATTAGAAAAACCAAACTCATGAGCGTAGACTGACAGTCAATGGTTGTTTATTGAGCAGAGTATTTCCATTTAGTTGTCTATTTTACGAGTATAAGAAATATTCACAGTATAAACATAGGGTTTGTCGTGGAACTTTTAGAAGACTTTTATTGTGTGCAAAACTATGCAGAAACAGTTGTAAAATGTCAAAATTTTATTTCTTTTATTATATTAAAGTGTATTAATGACACTGATGGTTTAGTTTTTGATTTCTCTGGATTTCTAACATTGGCTACATCAATGAATTTATGTCCTTTATAAATAGAGACGTGGCAACTCTTTATAAACAGAAATATAGAACAAGTGTATGTGTGACCTTATGTGGTAAGTAGAGCAACATGTGTGACAGATGTCAAGGTATAATAACTGTACTATGTATTTGTGGTAATTATAGAACAAGCTATATTGTGGTAATTATAGAACAAGCTATATTGTGGTAATTATAGAACAAGCTATATATTGTGGTAATTATAGAACAAACTATATATTGTGGTAATTATAGAACAAATTATATTGTGGTAATTATAGAACAGACTGTATTGTGGTAATTATAGAACAAGCTATATATTGTGGTAATTATAGAACAAACTGTATTGTGGTAATTATAGAACAAACTATATTGTGGTAATTATAAAACAAACTATATTGAGGTAATTATAGAACAAACTATATATTGTGGTAATTATAGAACAAACTATATTGTGGTAATTATAGAACAAACTATATTGTGGTAATTATAGAACAAACTATATTGTGGTAATTATAGAACAAACTGTATTGTGGTAATTATAGAACAAACTATATATTGTGGTAATTATAGAACAAACTATATTGTGGTAATTATAAAACAAACTGTATTGTGGTAATTATAGAACAAACTATATATTGTGGTAATTATAGAACAAATTATATTGTGGTAATTATAAAACAAACTGTATTGTGGTAATTATAGAACAAACTATATATTGTGGTAATTATAGAACAAATTATATATTGTGGTAATTATAGAACAAACTGTATTGTGGTAATTATAGAACAAACTATATTGTGGTAATTATAAAACAAACTGTATTGTGGTAATTATAGAACAAATTATATATTGTGGTAATTATAGAACAAACTGTATTGTGGTAATTATAGAACAAACTATATATTGTGGTAATTATAGAACAAACTATATTGTGGTAATTATAGAACAAGCTATATTGTGGTAATTATAGAACAAGCTATATATTGTGGTAATTATAGAACAAACTATATTGTGGTAATTATAGAACAAACTATATATTGTGGTAATTATAGAACAAGCTATATATTGTGGTAATTATAGAACAAACTGTATTGTGGTAATTATAGAACAAACTATATATTGTGGTAATTATAGAACAAACTATATTGTGGTAATTATAGAACAAACTATATATTGTGGTAATTATAGAACAAGCTATATATTGTGGTAATTATAGAACAAACTATAATGTGGTAATTATAGAACAAGCTATATTGTGGTAATTATAGAACAAACTATATTGTGGTAATTATAGAACAAACTATATTGTGGTAATTATAGAACAAGCTATATATTGTGGTAATTATAGAACAAACTATATTGTGGTAATTATAGAACAAACTATATATTGTGGTAATTATAGAACAAGCTATATATTGTGGTAATTATAGAACAAACTATATTGTGGTAATTATAGAACAAGCTATATATTGTGGTAATTATAGAACAAGCTATATATTGTGGTAATTATAGAACAAACTATATTGTGGTAATTATAGAACAAGCTATATATTGTGGTAATTATAGAACAAACTATATTGTGGTAATTATAGAACAAACTATATTGTGCTTATTATAGAACAAACTATATTGTGCTTATTATAGAACAAACTATATAGTAGTTTACCTGTATCATTCTATTTAGACTTTCAATCACATTGTTCACTATAATGTTTGTAAATAGTTAAAATGTTCACAAGAACAAAGGCAATGCTTTCTGGGAGCTTACTTTAAAGGTGGAAAAACTGTCTATATAACAAGGATAACAGATCTTATCCCCTTCTGTGAAATGTTATTGGACGGACAATGTGTCAAAGTACATCAATAACCTGGATAACACAAAAAAGGGAAACCCTTATTTCCATGACAAAATTAGTACTAAGGATATAGTTTATAACAACACAAAGTTTGTATATTGTGTTTAATTTTGGTCCGTGATTGATATTGTTTACAAACATACTTCATAAAGTTTTACATCCAATATTGTAATTTTATAAGTCCAGATTCAAAGCATTCATGAATAACTCTGGCGTTCAAGCCACCTGACGGCGCTCGAACTAACTTGATAGATATTTATCTTTAACTACACGTTTCTCTTATGAGTCCAAAAAGCTAACTGACTTGATAGTGCAACTATACATTTTGTAAATTGACCATAATTATAACAAGAGTGCATTCGGCCAATCTGTCGCAAATAATTTATCATTGTGACACCGTAACGCAAGTTAGGACTAAGAAAATAATAATTCTTAATATATATATAATATATATGATTATAATAAGTAGTATACACTTGTTTTCAATGTATAAGGATACATTAATAATAACTATTCACAAATAAGGGACCTTAGTCAGTTAGTTCCCCTTGAATACATTTCAAATAGATAGGTCCAATTAGATGGATCACTCGAATTTTACCCTTACTTTTCAATGTCAATTTGCCACAATTAATCTTAAACAACTTTTTTGTTGATCATTTAATTTGTTTGAAAATCAAGCTAAGTATTGTTAGGGTAAATCTAAATTTCTAATAATCTAAATTTCATCACTCCTGTCAATATCTTAATTAACAAGACAGATTTAGTTGAAATATTTTATTATCCTTACATAGAACTTCAAAGATAAAATCCGAGGATTCCAACTGTAAGGACCTACTTACCAATTGGATTGCTTCAGATTTTATCAAGGAAAGATAACTGACAAAAGTCCCACATGAAAAAAACGACATAATTTTACTATAATGTCAATGTAGCATAGTACGATAAAAATAGTTTATACAATATAAGGGGTTCATGTATATTAAATGAAAACATGGATACGGATAGAAAAAAACCCAATGATGATGATTTAATCATACTCGTTCATATTAATATATAATTGCTTGAAATACAAAGAATATATTACATATTTTTCCATATTTCATCAAATGCAGCCAATATTTTAACATGAATACCATTTTTATTATATAAAGATTTCTTGGGTTTATTACTTGTGCCGGGGTTTGAAGCATTTCTCTTTCTCTTTCGTCCCCGTTTGGTCTTCTTAGGGTTTGCAGCCCTTTTGGCCTTGGCCTCTGCTCGCTTTTTCTCTTTTGCTTCTTTGACTTTAATTGGAAGTTTTGCTCTAGTAAGAGTATCAGATGTACTAGGTTCCCCTTCTTTAGCTTCCTTTTTGTCCTCCTTGGTCGCTTTAGTTGTTCTCTTACCATCAAGTGGTTTCCCTTTACCAACAAGAGTATCATTATTGTCGTTATCCTTTCTTGTATTTAAAGTAAATAGACGTGTCCTAGTCTTTCCTTTTGCACAAGAAATGATATCTCCCTGTTCTATACCTTTCTTTAATTCTATCTCAACTTTATTCACAGAAACATCATCAATATTGTTGTTTACTCGGATATATTTTACAATATCATTCTTTGTTGAACCATTCTTTTCTTTCAGGTTTTCGATGGCAGATGTTACCATTTCTTTATAGGTCAGACCCTTATGATCATTAGCTTTTTTTACCGACTTCTTTCCCATCGTCGTTTGTTATGTCGAACTGTTGAAGGTTAAACAGTTAGATAGTTAGAGGCTGGGCAAAATGGACCTGCAAAATAAGAGAGTTTACTTTAATGACTTAGCAATTATACGAGTATATATGTTAATACACCTAAGTACATTAAATAATTAGATATTCTATCATTCATTTAGTTCGTCCAAGGAACTTGCTTACTTGGCCAAGCGATTAAGATGCTAGACTTGTATCCATTGGGTTAACAGCCTCGCATTGATTTAAGGCTTAAACTTATAAAATAAAGCAAGGTTTTTGAAGTCTACTTTTAGTATCACTACTCAGTCGACTCTTGGCATTAACTTCCCCAATCATCGAGTTACAAACCAACTGTTAACATACGGCAAAGAGTGCAGTCACAGCATACAGTGCATGGTCATAACAGGTACCCATTTACACCAGGGTGGTGTGGAGCAATTTCAGGTAAATTTCTAGCTCAAGGAAATTAGCAGTGTCCTTAGTGGGATCCCTAAGCGTGCGTCCTACCACTGGACTACTTGCTTAACCTTAACTTGATATTTCTATACGCAAAATGAATCATGAAAATGTTTTAGTTGTTTCATTTTATCAAATATGATAAATAACTAAAGTCAACAATTCGGTTGTAAAATATGGACAAACATTTCAATAACTCTATACAATGTTTTACTAACATTGTAGAACTATTGTAATGATGTTAGAAAACTGTATTGTTCAAATTATGAAATATATAGAGGATATTTGTTTATTTCGGTGTAAGATCGATTTTTATTTCACAAGTGAATAAATAGATCTTACACTAAAATAAAGCAATTTTTCTGTTTATTATATGCTTCAACTTGGCTTTTTTAAGTTTAAGTATGATATGACATCAGGACGGCGCATCCAAACTGAAAAATAATTTTATTTTCATTGTTTCAAAACAGTGGACTGTCGATTTTTATTTCACCGACAAATCACCGGTATTCCACTGGAAAGTATATAATAAAATACATGGATATACTGACTACTGTACGTAAATAAATCTACCTCAAAATATCACAATCAATAAACGGCGTATGCATTTGTTCGTTTATGTTCGAGTACAAGCTTGATGAACTGGGTACTTATGTACTAAGTTAATGAGTACCAAGGCAGTATTTTATCGAAGATTTTACAAAAATACAACAATAAAATACAGAATAAATCAATAATTAACGGTTAAAATAGGTCGAAAAACTGTGAATAATACGGGCCCTTCAGGAATGTACTTTAAAATGGACTCGTTCATCTAATATCATATATTTACATGTATTATCGAAAATGCAAATTAAGAATATGCTTAACTTTCTTTCACTTACAATATATTATATAAATAATTTATAAACTTAAACTTTACTTACGAATATTGAATCCAGTATTTCACATTTCAAACCAAACTTCTTTAACACTGTTCAATTGATCGACTTATGAATACATTATATACATTCAGTATTTATATTTGAACAGTTAGTTTGATCGATAAATTTACAATATACATAATGAATATAGCACATGTATATGTCCCTTGGTCTTATTTAAACATAATTGTATGGATATAAAATTTAAATATAAATTCATCATTATATTTTACATTCACAATTTTTGTTAATGACAAACCATGGGTTTAAAATTTTAACGTTATATGCGATCGATAAGTAAATATAAAGTGAACACTAGTAGTGTCTGTCACATTTAGTATACTTAGTGCAACACTAGTAGTGTCTGTCACATTTAGTATACTTAGTGCAACACTAGAAGTGTCTGTCACAGTTAGTATACTTAGTGCAACACTTGTAGTGTCTGTCACATTTAGTATACTTAGTGCAACACTTGTAGTGTCTGTCACATTTAGTATACTTAGTGCAACACTAGAAGTGTCTGTCACAGTTAGTATACTTAGTGCAACACTAGAAGTGTCTGTCACGTTTAGTATACTTAGTGCAACACTAGAAGTGTCTGTCACAGTTAGTATACTTAGTGCAACACTAGAAGTGTCTGTCACAGTTAGTATACTTAGTGCAACACTAGAAGTGTCTGTCACATTTAGTATACTTAGTGCAACACTTGTAGTGTCGGTCACATTTAGTATACTTAGTGCAACACTAGAAGTGTCTGTCACAGTTAGTATACTTAGTGCAACACTAGTAGTGTCTGTCACAGTTAGTATACTTAGTGCAACACTAGTAGTGTCTGTCACATTTAGTATACTTAGTGCAACACTAGTAGTGTCTGTCACATTTAGTATACTTAGTGCAACACTTGTAGTGTCAGTCACATTTAGTATACTTAGTGCAACACTAGAAGTGTCAGTCACATTTAGTATACTTAGTGCAACACTAGAAGTGTCTGTCACAGTTAGTATACTTAGTGCAACACTAGAAGTGTCTGTCACATTTAGTATACTTAGTGCAACACTAGTAGTGTCTGTCACATTTAGTATACTTAGTGCAACACTAGTAATGTCTGTCACATTTAGTATACTTAGTGCAACACTAGTAATGTCTGTCACATTTAGTATACTTAGTGCAACACTAGTAGTGTCAGTCACATTTAGTATACTTAGTGCAACACTAGTAATGTCTGTCACATTTAGTATACTTAGTGCAACACTAGTAGTGTCTGTCACATTTAGTATACTTAGTGCAACACTAGTAATGTCTGTCACATTTAGTATACTTAGTGCAACACTAGTAGTGTCTGTCACATTTAGTATACTTAGTGCAACACTAGAAGTGTCAGTCACATTTAGTATACTTAGTGCAACACTAGAAGTGTCTGTCACATTTAGTATACTTAGTGCAACACTAGAAGTGTCAGTCACATTTAGTATACTTAGTGCAACACTGGTAGTGTATGTCACATTTAGTATACTTAGTGCAACACTTGTAGTGTCGGTCACATTTAGTATACTCAGTGCAACACTTGTAGTGTCTGTCAAATTTAGTATTCTTAGTGCAACACTTGTAGTGTCAGTCACATTTAGTATACTTAGTGCAACACTGGTAGTGTATGTCACATTTAGTATACTTAGTGCAACACTTGTAGTGTCGGTCACATTTAGTATACTCAGTGCAACACTTGTAGTGTCTGTCAAATTTAGTATACTTAGTGCAACACTTGTAGTGTCGGTCACATTTAGTATACTTAGTGCAACACTAGAAGTGTCTGTCACATTTAGTATACTTAGCGCAAGCTTCCTTCTGATTTACATGTATAGTACCCATTAAAAGTTTGGAGACCAAAGAAAATTACTTTGATGCTTGAATTTTGATGATTTTTTATTTTATTTATATACATACATAATCATTATTGATACTTTGTCACATCTGTAATACTTCAATTAATACAAGTACCAACCAAACCAGACACTACTTGTAGTTCTTTTTGATAAACCCACTTCCCATGACTTGGATGTTTGGCAACACATAGTTATAACAATGTCATTTTAAGAATAAGCATATCACTATTGACAGCCTGTAAATGGTTAAATGACAAACATACAAAAAGAAACAGTTAATACTATTTAAAGTGAAGATCTCAATCACTGAGCAATCTTTAAGTTCCCACATATAACTCTCCTTTTGCAAATATTTTGAAAATATCACTGAAGGATCTGGATCCATTTGGATTTCTCAAACTTGACCCACCTCTTGTTTAATTTTATTATTCAGCAAGGGTTTACAACAAACAAACCAAGATATTGTCATCATTACAGTATTCGATTATCATATCCTATATTATACACTTTTTTACTGGGTTTAACGCTGTGTCAACACAATTTAGGTCATTTTATGGCATTCAGCGCACCTAACCTAGCTTTCCTGGACCCCTGTTCATAACCACTACTCACCTACCCTTCCACAAGGCCAGAAACTTCTCCATATTATCTAATCAATGGAGGAAAATTGACATGATTGTCAAACTTTCATGGAAGGGTATAGCCTCCCCGGGTGGGATTCGAACTCATACCCACTTCCTGGCACGAGATTCCAAATCCCGGCGCACTACCAACTGCACTATCAACCTGAGTTCATTCTATAGGCAGACACAGTCAATATATATAATATACACAACATACATACAAGTAATATGTTTTTTACTTTATTGATCAATACATATTTTACAAGGTATCACAGAAAATATGTCAACATATTAAATAACAACAACAAAAGTTAACAAATATAAATACATGTACACAAGTGTAGTTCCCTTAGACATTTATACATAATACATGTTATTATAAGAATTATAAATGAAAAGTGATCAATGAGTAAAAACATGAACTATCCATAATTTTGATTTTTAATTATCACAATTTCATAAGAACAGTTTGATATACATATATTAGGGGGAAGGTAACAAATAGAATAATTTTCTATAGTCATTTGACATCACTTGACATCCAATTTACAACAATAATTGTAACATACATGATAGTGATGGTGTACACAATCTACTACATGTTATGAGATATGTTTGTAATTAATGTTTCATACATAGTTTAAAGTTAAAGTGCAGTTTTAAGTCTGCTTCCCTATAAATGTTCAGCTGATTTTACAAATTTGTATGATAACTCCTGATCATTGAAATCACCCTAAGGCAGGAGATCCCTCACAGTACCCATTTACACCTGTGTGGAGTGCAACGATTGTAGGTAAATTTCTTGATCAAATAAAACATTAGCAGTGCCCCTAGGGTGGAATGAACCCAGTACCTCTTGATCATTAGATGTGTATTTTTAATAGTATTACCTAACAAACCTGCAGTACTTTAATGGTGGTCACAAGTACATAATGTACATCAGTCAATGTTATTAAAATATTTCAATGTTAGTTAATATTAAAAAGTAGGTTGTAAAGATGTAAACAACATCCATGAATATATTGGTATAATAAGATTATCTATTTGTAAAGTAAATGCTTCTAATAATGATATAAGTAGAATACATAAAACTGTTTCCATGGTAACAGTAGCACCAACAATACCTGAAATAAAAAAATGTATTTATATGTTATCATACATTTTAGGCCAGACCTTTTATATTTTTTGTCTTACACAAATCTCGACCCTATTTTTTCAGAAATTGAAAAAAATTATCTTGATTATTGATTCTTTTATTTTTTATTACCCACCATACTTATTTTCGCACCAAAAAAGAACAAGAGCTGTCAGAGGAGACAGCATGCTCGACTTAGTAAGTGTTTGTCACAGGAGATGTGGTTGATGAAAAGGAACATACATATTTTAAAATTTGAAAATATAACCTTAACAAATTCAAAGAAAAAAAATAAATAGAAAACTATAAGTTCAAGGGGGATAACTCTGAAAAATGTATAAGGAGTTATGAATCTTGTCACATGAGATGTGGTTGATAATAAGGAACATATATCTAAAGTTTGAAGTCAATACCTGAAGAAATAAAACAGTTGCAGTAAAAACAAACATTTTTTAAAGAAAACTCTAATTTCAAGGGGAGATAATTCTGAAAAAAATATATTTGGAGTTATGAACCTTCTCACATGAGATGTGGTTGATAATAAGGAACATATATTTAAAGTCAATACCTAAAGAAATAAAACAGTTGCAGTAAAAACAAATATTTATTAAAGAAAACTATAAGTTCAAGGGGGATAACTTTGAAAATAATGTATACGGAGTTATGAACCTTGTCACATGAGATGTGGTTGATAATAAGGAACATATATTTAAAGTTTGAAATCAATACCTAAAGAAATAAAACAGTTGCAGTAAAAACAAACATTTTTTAAAGAAAACTCTAAGTCCAAGAGGAGATAATTCTGAAAAAAATGCATTCAGAGTTATGGACCATGTCACATAGATGTGGTTGATAGAAAGGAACATATATTTAAAGTTTGAAGTTAATATCTTAAGAAATAACAAAGATACAGAAGAAAGTATTTTACTGCACAAAAACTTTAATCTGTGCACAAAAACTTCAATCAGTTCAAGGGGAGATAATTCTTAAAAAAATGTGTTTGGAGTTATGGACCTTGTCACATGAGATGTGGTTGATAGTAAGGAACATATATTTAAAGTTTGAAGTTAATATCTTAAGAAATAACAAAGATATAGAAGAAAGTATTTTACTGCACAAAAACTTTAATCAGAAATGTGGACGCGGACGCCGACGCCGGGGCGAGTAGGAGAGCTCTACATTACTTTGTAAAGTCGAGCTAAAAAACTGAACCAATCACAGTAAGAATAAGCTCAACGTGTCAATTTTCCCACAATTTGAGAAAATGTCAGTGAATTTCTAAAATAATTATCAATTTCACTCAGAACTTATACAAAATGAGTTTGAAAGTTGATTGTAATAGTCATCTTTATCTTTTTTTTATTTCTTTGACCTACCATACTCAGATTAGATATATAATAATTACATGTACATTACATATAATATAAACTACGGTGTTTGTTTGTTTGTTTGTTTATATAGTTGGTATTTTACACTGTCAGTTTTTTTAGCAATATATTCACTTACATACCCAACCATCAAGAGCAGACAAATGCTCTCTATATGGACTAAATAGATCATCAAAATCTCAAAAGTTTCTCTTTTATTTTCTGAGTTTAATGTTTAGTTAAATATTATTTTACTTATGACTAAAGATAACAGAAAAGTACATACACAAAGCATTCAGTATACATGTATCAAAATATCATACATGCATTTGATAAGAACACAAATACTTACCAATATATTGTAATATTATAACAGTAATTACTTGAGCAACAAAAGCAGCTAATGTTCCTTCAATGGATTTCTTAGATTCTGAAACATATTATTATGTAACATTAAATAATGTGTGTACATGTCAAGAAATTTATTAAATAACAATTCATCAAATGCTACATAGCAAGGCTGCAAACAGGAGATTTTGAGATCAGCTGAAGGGGTCAACTGCAATTAAAAACATTAAACAATTTGTGACAATTTTACTATTATTGTAAAAATGATGACCCTGATATGTCACATTTTTAAGTCTCTGTTACATGTAATATCATTACAAATTTGATTTCAAGTCACCATAGGTAATATCTGTTTAGAAAAATATTTTAAAACTTTCAATTTTATGTCAGTCAGAAATCGTTTTCTCAAATTAACATAGTTAAAATGAGGCTTTCACAGGTCAAGACTATGGTCTGTTTTTGAAGTGCATGTAGTGTATGGTGGTCTGTGTAAAATACAATATATGTTATTAAATAAGTGATTTGATATAGGCCCTGTTATTTTTCCAAGGGCAGTCATATTGGCCCAAGGCCAAAGGCCGAGGGCTAATATGACTGTCCCGAGGAAAAATAACAGGGCCTATATCAAATCATTTATTTAATGACAATTTTATTAAATAACTGCCGAAAGATATACGGACATTGAACTGAATCCAAATCTTCACAAAAACTATTATTTGTTTACCTGCTGGCGTTCGTCTGCATTTGCACTGTTTTTTTTCTACAAATTTTGAAGAAAAAAGACAGTCTGAAATGACCCATGCCGGGAACGAACCATTATGTACAAGACTCAACTATGTCAAAGATATGACTGCTATCGGTCTCTGTGGGAAGAATTAATTATAAATTGGCCTTGACCTCCATCAAAAAACAAAATGTCCTTCTTTTTATGCTATAATCATAACTGATATTGGCACTGTTTTGTCAACCAATCAGTGCACAGAAATTTGTTATTGGCCCTAGGGCCAATAAGTGTTATTGGCCCTATAACAGATTTCGGCCCGGTTTTCAGTTTTATTGACCAGATTTGGCTGTATTGTGCAGTGAATTTGCCACTTTACAGGGCTAATAACACATAGTTATTTAATAATGTTACATATTACTAGCAAACATGGCAAACTAGACATAAAGACAGACAAAGATAATTTCAACATAGCTAACTAACAATTGTAGTAATGTGTGACAGTAAATAGTGTACAACAAGTTACATAAATCATCATACCTGGCCATTTATGTTTACCATATTTTCTACCTATATATGAAGCGATGGCATCACCTACCCCTACAGTAATCAATCCAGAATATATAGTTAATGTACATTGAGTATCTGAAATCAGATAAATATACAAACTACAATAAATGTAAGTGTATATAATCTTTATTATAAATATTGACTTATAGGTCCATAGGGCGGGTGTATTTTGTACTTATATTACATTGTTCTTTATACATATGTATTGTATCTTACACATGTCATTTTAATAAAAACCTTACTTACTTACTTATAAGTACAATGTACCTGTATATAATCTTTGGTATGCCCAAAATATTGGGAATTAAGATCTAAACATTTACCAAAATATTTCCACAGTTGGCCGACAATAAACAAGTAAATCTGTGAGCTAATGCTCACTAGTGATACCCCCGCAAAAATCTAAAAATATGCGACAAACAGGAAGTAGATGAGCAAGGAGGATGAAATCGCTTTACACCACATGGGACTATGTGATGAAGCAATATGCAAAGTATTAGGCTGCTGCATGTTATAGTTGCTGAGAAAACTGCGACGGAAATTTTGTAACGGACGGACAGACAAGGGTAAAACAGTATACCCCCCTCTTCTTCGAAGCGGGGGTATAATAAGTTTAACATTTTAATGCAGTCTAATTAGGAAGGTACTTTTAAAAAATTAGCTAATTTTACTCATGCAGTATTTACATTTAAAGAATGAAATTAGGCATTTAGTATTGATTTAATTTATTTTGATTACATTAATTTTCCTATTGTAAGTTTTCCCTTCATTTATTGTTGCTGTTGTTTTATTTATTGTACATGTATTTATTAAGTTTATTATTGTTAAAGGTAATGATTGAAATCTCACAGAGGAACACAGAACTGATGTCACCTGAATCATATCCTAGTTATAACACTATCTTGCTGGCATGAAGGTTTCAGTAGATCTAGCTCTCATTATTTTTCACAAATATTGATTGTTCAAATTTTATTTTGTTAGTGTTGTATACATTACATCTTTAGTAGTATGATAAAAAAGTATGACAGTTGACTTAAGAGAGACTGACATCATTACTAGTGATTAGTCCAAAGTAGAATAGCAGGGTGCTGCACCCTGCCTTTTTTCTCTCCTCCCTGCCCCTTTTTAGCTTCTTTCTATACAGTAATAGAACAATTGAGACATTTACCCACAGACATGCCCTGCCCCTTTTTTCTGCCTCCCTGTCCTTTTTCTGAGTTCTGAAATAATCACCATCATTACATACTTTCTGTGTTAACTGAAACCAGTCCCCCCCCGGATGTTATTTTCAGTTGAAAAGATATAATAAAGAGGAGAGCCGTATCTAAGTTAATTTACAGAACTAGTGGCTCAACCTGATTGCTGTATATACATATGCTTGTTTGTAATTATTATCTTTGTTGTATTTCTGTACTTGTAAATATGAAATACTGGCAATAAAATAAATTAAAACTAACAAATAATTTATTTATATGTGTAAATATACTTACTTATTATTTTGATATTCCACCATAAAGGAAGAGAACATCCAAGTATCAAATAAATAGGGGTCAATATAAGGTCCCCTTCATCCTGTTCATCTAAGAAGACATTTAAATAATCATTTAATATATTACCAACTGGTTCAATCTTCATATACCTGATTGCCTGAAAAAGACAAAGTTCCTATAAACTTGTTTTTCTGAACATTTATAGTCATAGTTTATAATTTTACACTCAGACTTATCAGATATCATTTGGAACTCCTCAGCCATTCGCTACAATTAACCTCGGACACATTTAGGCGCCATTTTGTAATGACTAGCGTTGAAGTAAACAAATACACAATCGTTTAGGCGATGAGTGATGTTTCGTTTTTAGTCTGTAAATTTGAAATAATACAGTTCAATAATATTGCTAAACAATATTAAGTTTAAACATAGAAATATGTTTTGACTAAGATCTGTGTGTATACTACAAGAACTATTTTACATAACTGTTACATGCTTCGCCTGTGCTTCAACTCGCATAGGAAGTAAAAACCCAAGCCGTCAGGGTAAACCCCCTCCACGAATACTTCCGAGATTATTCATTCATGAATAGGTCGAGGTGTTCCAAATGATCAGATATAATACCTGGACATCAAACTACTAGTGTATATCTAATAGATTATTTAGGTAGACTTTTACAGCACTTATTAGCAGTTATCAAATGGTGAGACATGGCAAGTTCTCATATAAATTTGGTTAAAGCTGATCAATCTACATTTTTTGTTCAATACAATTTTGAAAAGTTCCCCGATTCAAAATCAGAGTGCTCTCAGTCATCTTACTGCTGGATCACTGTTGCTGTGCATACATGTTGTACATTACACAATATATGTATGTCACAGGGTAAGAAAAATATGTAGCCTGACCAGGACTCGAACCCAGGACCCCTCGCTTACAGGGTGAGTGCTCTCCCACTGAGCTATCCGGTCAATTACATATTCTTCTCCCCATAATGTAAACAGGTTAGTTCTGTGACATGTACATGATATTTTAAGTAGATAAGTACATATAGCATTCTGATTTCCATGAATAGTAATGAAAGACATCTTGTCTTCAAGGGAAGTAATCAAAACAAACAAATTAAGACACTTTTACAGTACTATAAATTATGATTATCTACCTACCAACATGAGTGCAGGTAGTTTTAAAAAGCAGTTTTAAACATATAGGCAATTCAATGTAAATGCATCAGCTATTGTCCTGTAAAATGTTTTGTTTTTTAAATTACTTTCTATTACAAGTTTTATGCTATTTCTCTTTCATCAACAGCCTACACGGCTAGCTCAGTTGGTAGCACCCATGTCTACTGATCGAGGGGTCAAAGGTTTGATTTCATGGGGGGGGCATACTTTCGAGGAACTTGGTCATAATTTTCTACCTCCATTCTCCCTCCTACCACTGATTATAAATCATGTAGGACAGTAGTCAGTCAGTGACAGATGTATGCCCTAGTAGTTGGTTAACAGCTAAGTCCAGAGATATAGCCTTTACAGGAACAGTGAGCAGGTGGACTGACCGTTGTGATATAACCTATACCATGTGCTGCTATAGCCTTAAACCCAACAAAACAAACAAACAAACTTTCATCAACATGGAGTTACATGCCCACTGTAGCAAGATAGCAGTATTTTACACTAATAATTGTGTTAGCGGGGTCGATAACTGCAACAATCTTTCACTTGGTGATACAAGCACCAAATTTGGCACAGAGGGCCTGCATGGTATTCCATTCACAAAAAGCATGATTTCCACTTCGAAATTCAAGATGGCCGCCGTTTCTGCGCATGCGCCTGGGAGTCAGCTTCCCAAAGCTACTCATCTTCTTTTTACCGCTTTAGATGTCTTATAGGATGATACATTATAGTGTTTTTGCAAACTAAACAATTTAACCATGTTAAGACATTGATTTACATCATGTGATATACTTCCATGGGTGAAAGTTGTGAAAACTGAAAATACTGAAAATACTGAAAAAAATGCTGGGGGCCAGGGGGCCGCTAGGACCCCCGGTGGGTCCAGGGCAACGCCTTGGCGGGGGTTCAGGGGGGCCTCCGGCCCCCGAAAGCTGACAGTGTAGAAGCAAAATAAAGCAATAAAATCAAGCATTCATGGAAGCTAGCAGGAACTTTCAGGACCTCTGAGTAAAATATCTATGTACATATATTAAGCATTTTGGTACTCATGAGTACTTCATAAGTTCTTAACTTGAAAAAAAATTGTATGGTATATAACTATCTTAATTCTTAAACATGCCATCAAATAATTTAAAGTTAGTGTATAAGACCAAGCTGAATGTACACAGAAAATAATTTCAATCCACTTTGCAAGTGAAATTGATAGATAAGTCTTTTTTGGCAGCAGGTATATCTTCATTGAAGAATGATCTAGTTGCTTTCTGATTGCATGTAAAATATTTTTTTCACAGACCAATGTCATGCTTATTTTGCACTAAGAACAGATTAAGAGCTGTCAGAGACAGCATGCTCGACTTTGTATTTGTCACAGGAGATGATGTTGATGATAAGGAACACACATATTTTAAAATTTGAAAATATAACCTTAACAAATTTAAAGTAAATAAATTAATAAAAAAAAATATAAAAAAATAAGTTCTAGCAGCTTCTATTACACTCCTTGTCTGACTTGATAATTTGATGTATCACCAATAACTACTGTTCAATATATTGCTACAAATTTTTTATCAATGACAGCTCTTTTGGCAAACAGACCCAAGTATTAAATTACATACACATTGGTAATGCCTATGTTATACTCAAATCTTGTTTTACATGTTGTCCAGCTGACAAAATGACACCTGAGTTCCAAGACTCACAATATTAGAAAGGTTGAATGTAAACAAATTTGTCTATTTAATCTATACATATGCTGTTCATACAAAATGAACATTCAATTTAAAACTTCCAAGATTACTGTATAAATTTAGAATCAGTTCTGCTAACATCATCATGGACCAAACCTGTTAACTTTGGTGTATAAGTAAAGTCTCAATGATATTGGGTAAATTATAAAGAGATAGGCTCAACAACATACAACTGCTCAATATAATTAAGTCATCCTAAGTGTGTAACAGCATCCCTATAAAATATTAATTGACCAGTCCTGTTGACTTTTTTGGAGTATAAATAAAGTTAAAATATCATTTGTGAAATACGGGATTGACACAACGAAGAACAACTACTCAGAGTACTTAAGTCATCATGAATGTGGATTTTATAGTCAGCACCCCTATAAAATGATAATGGACCAAATCTGTTGACTTTTGAGTGCATAAATACGGGTTTGTCATTTGGGCAAATTATGCTATAGACTAAACAAGAAAGAACTGCAACATGCTAATATACCTAAGTTATCCAGAAGATTGCAATTAGAATCTGCTCACCCCTTAAACGAAAATGGACTTAACCTTTTGGTGTTATGCAAAATACAGCTTTAATTTAAATGAGAGTGTTTGAGTATTTTGGGGTATTAACAGTAGAATGTGAAATCTTCTGCCCTGTCTTAATTACCTGTTTGTCATCAGTAGTAGTGTTAACACAGCAGGGGAACATATGATGTCACATACACAGAGCTGTGTAGAGTTGATGCAGACACTAAGTCTACGTCACTGTTCAACTGAGTCTGATTTTAAATCAATTTAAGGTGTATCATGTGTTAAACTCGGTGTTTAAGTTAAAGTGCATTGCATTTACGTATTCATTTTGTAATTAAACATAAACTAGATAGAATTTCTAGGATTAAAAAGAACAAAGGAACAGAGGCTTGTGTCTTTATCATTGCTTATGACGTATGTTAACATGACTGTTTTGTTACAATTTTAGTTAAGTTATAGAATAGTTATAGAAATGTTGATATTTAGACATCAAATTATTGAATTACTCCATAAAACTTCTTGGTCGAGTGCCAAAAAATTGTCTTTGAAAAAATGTTTGTTTCGACGATTATTTTTCTGTGGCATTTTATTATTTTGTTTACTCTCAAAATAGAGTGTTTTTTCCCCAAATCGGTCTGGTTTTTTTTCATTTTCGTCGATTTTTTGGTTGGTAGGAACAAGAAGTAGTGGCCTTAAAATGTAGTAAACATTACTATATCTGTGTTTCTGCAATCTTTACAAAACTTAAGAGTCATTTTTACCCCTATTTTTATTTTTTCGAGGGTCATTTGAAGTTTTTCAAGGGTCAGTGTTATAACTAACTTATATGACTATCTAACCCATTTATATCAAATATGAGCTGCATTATAAAAATGTTGGTTTGTTTTGCACATAGTCATAATTGAACAAAAATCAACTATTTACAAATTTAACATGACTTTGTCCACCACACGATTACTTCAAAAAAAAAAGATTTCGTACGTAAATTTGCCGATTTTTTTTAAAAAAGTGCACATGGAAACGTGTTGAAAATAGTCGTTTTTTAATAATTAATTCTGCAAATTTACATCAGGGAATCGCTGATTTACAAATATTTTGTGTATCCTAAATGTCTCAGTTCAAGGGTTTGAAATAATTCAATAAAAATCGCAGACATTTCTGAAGAAATCGCCGAGCGTTAAGTTGTATAAAATAACCAATTTAAACTGCTTAAAAATAAACAATTTATAAAGACAGTGCTATTTTAAAAGTAGGTGAATGTAAACAAATAAACATGCCGATCTGCATTTGCCAATATTTGTTTTAATCGATCATTTTCTTTTGATCATTATAATCTAGCGGACAATTAAAAAAACTAGGTCATTCTTGTTTTAAGCATAACTAATTATATTAACAATTAAATCAAACATAACGCTATGATGACACACTGAGACGTTGCATTTAAGACATTGCTGTGTAATAAAACATCAAAGAGTGTGAAAAAAGCCGACAGGACACACATCTTAACAATGTCAAACATGTGTAAATTTGTAACCAAACAAAGGATTAAAATGAATTCAATCGCTGGTAAATAATGAAATATAAAGACGATTTGAGACAAATAGTAAAGTAATAAGACAAGATCACTATTTTAAATTGATACCTCGTAACCAAATGCCTGCGTCGTATGCAATATAAAAGTCGTATTTAGTGATCTACTAATCACCGAAAATGACTTGTAATTCCGTCAAAGTTATTTTTAGCAGCATATATTTGTGTACAAAGTTACGTCAAATGACGCATGCTATTAGATACATTTTAACGTGTCACTGACATTGGTAAATTCCGTATTTCCGTCAAAATTACATCTCTTTTTCGTGATTACGATCGCCAAACACCGATTTTGACACCCTCACCCCTACCCCCCCCCCCCCTCAAATTTCTCAACGGATTTACATGAATTGGAAAAATGGCCTTGGCAGCCGTCGAAAATACGGAATTCCGTCAAAATACGGAAAACTTTCACCCATGTACTTCCAAAATCAAGGTCAAGGTAATGATAAAGATAACATACATGAGAAAGTTGTTTCAAACTTTTTGAATCATTTGACTGATGATGTGGGATTCGAGATGCAATTATAATCAAAGTGCTGAAAAGCACTGAAGCAAGACTGTGTTGAAGGCTCAAACAACCATCAATAGTTCAAGCTTCAGTTTCGTCTCACGTATAACCAGTCATTAATTTAGGTATAAATCAAATCTGATGATTAAGAGCTTTTTAAGAAAGATTGGCATACATTTTCTTATAACTCACTGATCAATGGACTTGTATAATTACTAGTTGATGAAGAACTGTGAGAAGTCTTATTTCCTCATTCAATAGAAATAATGGTTTTCAGTAATGTCAACACAATGATTTCATACATCCTGTCTATAATAACAAAATATTGTGCTTCAAGTAAAATATCAAAATCATGTTGAACACGTGAAGAAAAAATTAAAATCATAATTCACAAGCTAGATGATTCAAAAATGGAAAAAAGAAATTTCAAATAATTCTTGTTTTTTGTAATCTTACTTTCATAGCTATCATAAACAGAACAGAACTGTTCTGCTAATATGAGTTACTTTTAAGGTAAGCTGTAGAAATTATCATAAATGAAGTTGATAACAATTGTTGGATCAGCCTGCAGTATGTACATTTAAAAAAAAAAGGACAACGCAACAGCATGAGGTAGAGAACAATATCATTAATTGAAATGAAACAATATGAATTGTGAAATACACATTAAAAATACAAAATGTTTTCATTTCATAGGTATTTTGTCTTAAAGCTGGACCCAATGAAATATCTAAATAACTATCGGATGGAATTTACTCAAATTTTGTTTGTGATTTTAACTAGCATAGATTTTAACCTCCGCATATCCAAAAATTCTTAATTTTTTTAAAATTCATAACATACTTTCCATAGACATGCAATGCAAACTTTGAAGCCAAAAGAGGGTTTTATTTAATGGGTACATGCCACAATTAGGGCAGCCATGGATATAGGTATAAATGGTTATCGTTATGAATCCCTGTGTCTTCAACGTGTCGGTATTGACGATGACCATGAAAAAGCGGGTGTTCAGGGACAGTAGCCCCTGATAAAAGACAAAATATCATGAACTTAAAATAAGATCACTTATTTACACATTGGAGTCGTCAGAATCTGATGGTAGAAGCAGTTCATGATTTCTTTTACTTGCATCCTCCTTTTTTATTTACAAATGCTGACAGAGCTAATTAAATTGTAATAATTTTTAATTTTATAGTACTGCAATAAAAATTCTGCCATTGATGGGCACTTTAAGTGCATTATTTTCATAAATTCTCCTAAATTGAGGTTCATGCTAAAAACCACACATACTGATATATTTCACGCACGTCTTTGTGAACAGATTTGCTGCATATTTATAAGCGATAGCAATTTATAAGCGATTACTCCAGCTAGGAATTTTGGATCGGGTTTATCGTAAACGAAGCACAAAATGCATGACGTAAAAGTTATAAATTATTTGTACTTGTCTTTAGTAAGTTTTGACACTGTGTCTGCATGCTGAACTTTTAGATATTGTACATGTTTATCTATAACCTGCCATTTAATCATGGAATACTCTCATATTCTTTACTATACCTTAGAATACATGATTGTGTACTCTTTTTGCTTTATCTATCTTTGTTTTCTCTCTTGATGTATGTACTCATAATGTAACCACTGCCCGGCGGTATTTAATACTTTGCATTAATATTTTCTTGTCCCTCTAATCAAACAGGGCTATAGGGTAAATGTTATGGTTATGCGTCGGCAGCGATAAGTACAATTATCAAGATTTGAGGATTTTTCGTGTTGACACCGGTTGTTGTAAGCCAATCAGAACAATGCATTTGAGGTCACACGATGAAAAAGTGGACATCGGACAGTCAAAATAGGGATGCACATTTGAACTCTTTCGCACATTTTTTTGTTGGGTTATCTGCGTGTATTACCAGAAAATAACATTATTATTGCATGAAGTATAACCAGTGTCAATGAAGTTGCAAAAAAATAGAAAATATGCGCAGCTAATAATAGCATGTGTTTTCTTTTTTAAAACTCCTTTTTGTTGAAAAAATGCAAACATATCTTACCTACTAACGGGCAAATGTATTTATACGGGACAAGATTATCTGTATCCAATCAGCCGAGATGCGTAACCAGTATCCACTGAGACAGGTTTAAGTCATGCCCCTCATAAACATAGCTGTTAGCTTAACACCCTTCTTATTTATATAGGAATATTTCGGTTTGCTCAAAGATTGGGGCTAGTCCCTATATGTCAAATAGAGACAGGAACAGTTCTAGAGTCGACCATAATAATGCTGTTTTATGTTCGTAGTCCGAACAAATCCTGGACAACACCTGTTTATTCGGTGTACTTTCATCAGCCCAGACAGTTCCATAAAATGAATCAAAAAAGGTCTAAATGTTAGGTATCATTCACTTGTCACGCAAATCTTGATATTCTCTAAATAGACTCAGCACGGCTTTAAACGTTGAGGGATATTACTTCAATTCATTTACTTCAATTGTAAACAAAGCATGCTAATTTCTGGAATTCTAAAAATAGACTCAATGGTCTTACATATTATCAGGGCATGTTAAGTCTTGTCTTCTATGTATAAACTTTGGACGGTTTGGATACGTTGTGAATACACAGTAAAACATTTTTGAAAATTCTAATACTGGTATTTCTACTTCAGATGAATTACTACGTACCGGTAAATGCAATAGCCCCCCCCCCCCTCCCCAGCTAATATTGAAACGGGCCGGGGTATAATACACATAATAACTACAGTTTAAATCAGAAGTTACCTTGGCTTGTAATTCATGTTTAAATTTTCTGCGTTCCGTGTTTCCTGTTTAGTGAGCATGATGCATGTCTCTAGCCATAAAGCACACAATGACTAGTGTTCTGGGCAACACACAGAACACATTAGCACATATATGTAGGTTATGAACTAGGATTCTGAGCTCAAATCAATGTTTGTTTATCCAGTATGTTTCGTAACCAGTTTTCGCGACGTTCGCATATTTGGATCCTCTACATTCCAGTAAATTTGTATCCTTCGGCTTCGATGTTAAATCCCAATCCTAGATGTGAATTAGTTAATTCCGTACACTTTTGCTGAATGTTAATGTTTAAATCCAGTTTCAACGCAAGTTTTGATCCATTTTGTTACGAGCACATTTTGTCTAAATGTCAGCGTTCCTGTCATGTTTACATCTAACTCTGGGAATTTATTCCTACGCTGCACAGTCTAAAGGAACTATGTTTTCGTCTAAAAGATCGTTTAGGGGCCAAATCAAAGTATTATAGTCATGGATATATCTGCATTTTATTGTTAAATAGGAATTCTAAGTTATTTTAGTCATTGGTAGATAGAATACTTTCAACGTAAAATAAAACGTTCGAGTTGAAACTTTACCAACGAGTTGTCTTTGTGTTCACCCTTGTGTACCTGGTACGCAGACAATGTTGACGAGAGCATTAAGTGTACTTAAATCGTTCACGCTACCAATTGAATCAAAGGTGTAAGAGAACCACTCGACAGGCCTCTCAACCCCGATACCAACCAGTTCACCTCGGAGAACCTCAACTGACGTAGATCGACTCCCGCGGTATAGATCTAGACGATACATCGTGCGTAGATCTATGCACGCGTCCACAGTTATCCGGGGTGAGCTCGTTACAATATTACATGTCAATGTTTCACTGCGAAGAACAGTAGTAATGGACTTATGAAATATTCGAATTTGCACGGCGAATAGACTACTTCACAACTAGCATATTGTGTCATTCAATATTTGTTTATTTTTTTACACAGAAATAAAACATTTACTCCACTGTTTATATTATTGTGAAATTTAACCGTTCTTACAAATTCAAAGTAAAGCGTTTGATCGAGTCTTTCCATTGTTAATCACGTGACTATAGTGTTTGATACGGGATGCGTTTTTTCGTAAACAGTTTATCCAAGTTGAATGGTAAAGAGTTGGTGTATAACAGCATGAGAGGTTGTATTATAATTTTTCGCAGGGAAATATAACTTAAATTATAAAATGAAGGGTTTAAACCCGGAAATGTTTATTGTCAAAAAAAAAAATTATCCTCAAAAATAGAACTATTTAACGTCCTTTGGCTTAGTGAACACCCACAAGAAATCAATACGCCACATCAAAAGGTTAGGGTTTAGCTCTACGAAGTACGCTTCTATATTAATCACCTTTTGAGAATTATTGTTCCTTTTTTACTGAAATCGATTAAAAAAACCGTTAAAAAGCTTTAAAATCTTACGATCAGATGTTGTTTTGTTCAGTGAGAACTTACTTTATTCATGTACGAATACATTTACGAATTTTACCAAAATATTAGATTTTATACAGGCTTAAAATTTTTAATGCCGTCGTAGGCCTATCTTATGCAATTTTCGTCCACGTTTGTAAAGATATTTTGTCCACAAAAATAACTTTATACGTTTTTTTACTCTCTATAGATTTAACCTTATATGGCTCGTTTTTGGAATTCTGTAAAAAAAATTGTAGGCCCTGAAGTAGGCCTATTTCTTACACTTCGTCATTAAGGGTTCTAATTCCTGATTTTCATGTACAGACTTCTTTTTTTGGTACCTGTCTTCCATACATATCATTTAAGGTCCATAAAGACATTAAACTCAAAAGACCTACAGTTTTTTGTCAACTGGAAACACTTAATGCATGAACACAAACTCTTTGCAGATTTAACCTTGGAGTGTTACGGCCGTAACTAAGTTGTGAGAACTTGCGGCCAGACCCCATTGTCATTTTTGTACAATGTAGATCTGTCATTGTTGTATATTATATATATGTTTACTATTTGACAATAAAATATGTTTAAAGTAACCTTAGAGTGTACGTTTTTTGCAATTTCAGTTGGAATTTATAAATAGTTTTTTATACATATTCATAAGGTTTCTAAGCTCATTGTTTTAGAACCCATGTCCCAAACACATAATTTAAGGCCCAGAAAGACATTAAACTCAAGGATCTAAAGTTTTTTGTCCACTGAAAAGACATGAACACAAACTCTTTACAGATTTAACCTAAGAGTGTTCGTTTTTTGCAATTTCAGTTGAAATTTATAAAGAGTTTTTTTAAAAATCTTTATGAGATTTCTAAGTAAAATTCGTAAGGTACCCGTGAAGCCCAGTGAAAAACACTTTAAACATGAACACAAACTCTTTGTTAATTTTAACTTTAAGCAGTCGTCTTTTGCAAATTCAGTTGAAATTCGTAAATAGTTTTTTTTATACATTTGAATTAGGTTTCTAAGCAGAATTTGTTAGTACCCGTATCCCAAACACATAATTCAAGGCACAGAAAGGCTAATCTCAAGGATCTAAAGTTTTTGTCCACTGAAAAGACATGAACAAAAACTCTTTACATTTCTATTCTTAAATCGGTACTTTTTTACCATTCCAGTGTAAATTTACAAAGAGTTTTTTAAACATCTTCATGATGTTCCTAAGTACAATGTTTTAATTAGTCGTGTCCCAAACACATCATTTTAGGTCATGAAAGACATTAAAGTCAAAAGATTAATAGTTTTTGCCCACTGAAAAACTCTTTATACATGAATAAGAACTCTATGTAGATTTTACCTTTAAGCGGTATTTTTTTGCATTTTAAGTTGAAATTCGCAAAGAGTTTTTTAATACATCCTCATAGGTTTCTAAGCACAATTTTTTGTACCCATGTCCCAAATACATAATTTAGGGCCATGAAAGACATTAAACTCAAGGGTCTAAAGTTTTTGTCCACTTAAAAGACATGAACAAAAACTCTTTACATTTTTAACCTTAAATCGGTACTTTTTTACCATTCCAGTGAAAATTTACAAAGAGTTTTTTTTAAACATCTTCATGATGTTCCTAAGTACAATGTTTTAAGTAGTCGTGTCCCAAACACATCATTTTAGGTCCTGAAAGACATTAAACTCAAAAGAATTAAAGTTTTTTGCCGACTGAAAAACTCTTTATACATGAATAAGAACTCTTTGTAGATTTTACCTTTAAGCGGTATTTTTTTTTTGCATTTTCAGTTGAAATTCGTAAAGAGTTTTTTAATACATCCTCATAAGTTTGTAATCACAATTTTTAGTACCCATGTCCGATATACATAATTTAGGGCCATGAAACACATAAAACTCAAGGGTCTAAAGTTTTTGTCCACTGGATAGACATGAACAAAAACTCTTTACATTTTTAACCTTAAATCGGTACTTTTTTATCATTCCAGTGTAAATTTACAAAGAGTTTTTTTAAACATCTTCATGCTGTTCCTAAGTACAATGTTTTAAGTAGTCGTGTCCTAAACACACCATTTTAGGTCCAGAAAGACATTAAACTCGAAAGAATTAAAGTTTTTTGCCCACTGAAAAACACTTTTAAATAAAATACATTAATAAAAACTCTTTGTAGATTTTACCTTAAAGCGGTCGTTTTTTTAAATTTCCGTTGAAATTTGTAAAGAGATTTTTATACATCTTCATTTGTTCTGATTTTTATGTAAAAACCTCTTTTTTGAGTGCCCATGTCTAAAACATATAATTTAAGGCCCGCAAGGACGAAGTTTTTGTCCACTGAAATAACTATATAGACATGAACAAAAACTCTTTGTAGATTTAACCTTAAAGCGGTTGTTTTTTGCAATTTCAGTTGAAATTGGTAAAGAGTTTTTTATACATCTTCATTAGGTTTCAAAGTTCAGATTTTTATGAACAAACCATTTTTAGTGCCCGTGTTCCATACATTTAACTAAAAAAATGTCCACTAAAAACTTTATACACAAACAAGAACTCTTTAAGATTTAACCTTGAAAGGGGTTGCAATTTTTGTTGAATTTTGATTTGGATTTATGCACACATCTAGTTTGGTTTCTTATTATATATAGATATTCATCTAGAAAGTTTTTCTTTTAGTACCTGGGTTTCATAATTAATTTTTATGCCATTCAAAAACTCTTTACCGATTTTACTAGAAATATTGCAGATTTGCAATTTTCCGTTCAAGTTTGCAAAGAGTTTTTGCATACGCATTATTCAAGCTCATTATTGTAATATTTATCGTTTTTTTGGAACCTGAGTCCCATAATTATTCTATTTTTTGCCAAACGAAAACTCTTTACCAATTTTACTAAAATATTGCAGATTTGCAATTTTCCGTTCAAGTTCGTAAAGAGTTTCTGTGTACACTGCATTCGGGGTCTTTATTCTGATTTTTATACTTAAAACTTTATTCAATACCTGTGTACCATTTATATCAATTTTTTCGACCCAGAAAGACTAAAAACTCCAACGATTGAAAACATTTTGTTAGATATTAATTTTTTAAGCAGTCCTTTCAAACACAATGTCTGTACGATTTTGTATCGAGCTTTTGCATGCGTTTCAACTTTGCTTACGAAACAAAACAGATTTTGATTTAGTTGTTGGGTCCTCTGAGTCCCTTGATATTAGTAGACCACATAAATAGGTGCCCGCCGCGGCTTTAACTGAATGACCACCCGAATACACGTTTTATCATTTTGCTATGTCTGTCTATATCATGTAGAGTTCATGTATGTTTGAAAAAAAGTAGACAGATTGTAGGCGGAGCTTAATGCCGGACTACTTGCATTTCGAAAACTCTTTACCAGTCGACTCGGACAAACTGTTTACGAAAAAACGCATCCCGTTTGATACGGGGACGAGTAAAATATTTTCATTCATAATTTTTCATGAATGAAATCGATGTACATGTATACATCCGCGGTAACTAGTCGAGTTATTACTTTTCTAACATAGTTTAATTGTTCACAAAATTGAAGAGATTTGATGTCGCAATGAATTTTATGAAGTATGTGTGAATGCAAGATAAAGGCAGTTATGTATCGAGTTTTTAATATTGAACTATTTGCTGGCATGCGGAAAAATGGACCACTACTCAATATCGCACTTCTGAAATGCCGCTTATAGCTTCGCCTGTTTCACAGTCTTGCTAAAAAGTTATTATTCAAATTAACTTGATGGAATCATTGACAAACCTGTGGGCGTAATTGACATTTGCCGTGACCTTGACCTTGATCGAAGGAGGATGCTAATAGGCCTACACGAGGATGTTAATAGGCCTACCACGTAAATACTAATTAAATAATCAAACAATTAGTTCATCTGAGACGTTTATATGACAATGAAATATGAAAATATATATTTGATTGCCTTCATCAAGAGTTTACTATGTTTATGCTTAATATTGTCCAAATGTTGTGTAGGTCAAAGGTCAATGTCAAATGAGAAGGTATATGTATAAAGTGATTTTATCAGAAATTTAACACCACTTTAAGTAAATGAAGCAAGAATTCTCATAATCCTTGATAAAACCAAACGTTTCAGCAATAATGCGTGATGCACACATGTCTAGAAGTCAACAATTTAAGGTCAATATCGTATAGATAGTTCACATAGTGTTGTGATAATTATATGAATGCAAACATTAGATGGTTTAGTCTGTGTGATGATTTCATTATTCGCACATGCGAGCATATTAACTAGTTCATTTAAAACTGTCTCGATAGCATTTGCATCGCTTATGACATTCCCTCGTGTCACCACATTTGGTTAACTGATGACAACTTTTGGCAATCGGTTAAAGGTTGGCGAATAGCTCTTGCCAATCACTACTGTTTTACCAGAGCCAGTCGACTGGATTTTGATCTTGATAACCATTAAATGACCCAAAATACACGTAGCGTGGAAGACAGAACTTTTTACAGGTTCATAGAAAGACGCCCTTGTATGTGGAATTGCATCATAATATATTTGCTCATGGATAGAAAAGTCAAACCTAGCGTCGCAACATTGTCTGTAAGACCGTTCTAATCGCCAATAATCATGACAGATTTCTAGAGTGTTTTGAAATCTTGATCATGTCTGCTAAATATTGACTTAGCTTTATCAAAGACCTACTTAAAATGACTACCAGTAAAATCGTGAAAGAACAACATTCTATTAGATGTTTCTGAGCCGTCATTTTGTGAATTGGTTACCTCCTAATTGACTACCATAGACCAAACTCAATCCAAGGTTTATAAAATCGGCACCTTTTAAGTGATACAAACACGTTGATTTCAACAACATCAGTCACACATGCTTTATTTTAACAAATTTTTGCCTGTTGCACTTAGTATAAAGTGGCTTGAATATGATTCTTCGTGAATACAAGTATTCATTTTATGGTAAAAACTAATGGATACATTTGATAGTGCAATCTTACATTTTGTCACAACAACAACATTACAAAAACACATGGTAAGTTTTTGTCGGATCAGAACCCAGTTCAGTCTTGTTGTCACTACCACGTACAATTTTCTGCCAATTTGGTCGTAACTTTGTTTTGATTGCTACTCTATGGCGCTCATGTTTGTCTCTAATTGACCCTCGTAAACATCGAAACTAATTACATCTGTACGTTCTGTTATATTTCGAGGCATACGCATGCACCTATGGAATTAAATCTTTAAAAGCATATTATCCAAAGGCCCTAACTGCTTTCTAAGAAAAAGAATATATGTTAAGACTCCATAAATAACAATTGCATTGGAAATAGGCTGATCGTCAGAGATTATGACCGCAGTTTGAAAAGTATTGGCAAGCTGATATTTCTGACCTGAATAGTTTGCTGGTGTCACTTTTAGTGGCTACGAATGACTAATCCGTTAGGCTGCGCGTTTTCTAGCTTATTCAAATTTGCTCAAAATGAAGGAAGTTTTGTGCTACTTTGCACCATTGCATAACAAAACTCATTAATAGCTCAACAAGCTCAATCGTCTAATCAAGACGGATTAAACCTAAAAACAATCTGAATTGTCCCATGAAAGCGTGGTATACTTGGAGTTAATATAGAATATTCATTTGAGCTACTAACAATTGGGAGGAGACTTAAACTTTGTATGCGCCAATAGAAACAGCAGCACTAGTCTAAATCGGTTGTTATAGAAATACACAATGGATTTTTGTAGACATTTCCTGCTTTACAGTTAATCTTTTTACTGCCCTACCGTAAATAACATTAAGATATGGGATACAATTATCGGTATATACTTTTAAAAATCTTGACCACACATTTGCGGAAGAATGAAATCAGTTGGATACTGACAAAAATGGAGATGGAGCTACTGAGACATGAAAGACTCTATGAATACACGTATGTTATTAAAACAGATTTTGGATTTAAACTGTAGTCAGGGATGATAACGGATTAATTTCTGATTTTTACTAATTGATACGAACGCCGCTGAATTTATTTTACAGTTGTCCGGGGTCATTATTCCTAAATGTGTGTCAATGGAGTACCCTACATCTAACCCAATGATTCATTTAGTATTATGTAAATTCCGTACGAGCAGTACACCATTGTGGTAACTTAAACCCTGTTACCATTGGCTCCTCCACGTTGACTCACAATAGTTATGTAATATTAAAAGGGGTTAATTCGAACGCATTTGAGATTCCTTAGTATAGTGTACAGAAAACTGTTTGATTTCAACAGCACACAAACAAATAAAAAATTCATGTGCCAATACAGCAGTAAGCACACTTCAAACTGACACTGATATACATGCTGAGTATCACAGCACAGGCGGTCGTATATGTAATGTTTTCAATCCGGAACCGTGCAGGATGCCTAGGTTTTACTGTAGTGATGTCATCAGATGCACTGGTTATACTTTGAGATATATTCTAATAAATGAGAAATGTTCTGAATCAATTAACAGCAATGAACTTCATCCGAGAATAAGCGTTAGTGTATGAAATTATTTGGCGTCTTGTAATGGCCGCCATTTTGAATTGACAGCCATTAAATGGAAATTGTTTTAAAGAATTTAACTGAATTGTTTATTTGTCATAAAATATTGAAATTATATTAATAAATATGTAAATAAAAATAATTTAAAAAGCTATTGTATATGAACAAGACAAAAATCCCCATCATCGGCGGCCATCTTGAAAAAATGGCGACCATCTTGAATTTGGAGGTGGAAATCGTGCTTTTTGTAAACTACACACTATGTACAACAACTGCATCAAATTTGGTGCTTGTATCACTAAGTGAAAGATTGTCGTTAAAAATGACACTTATCGACCCCACTATAATCAACAAATGTTGTAATGGAATTATATGATACAGTACAGTACATCCTCTCTTGAGCAACACCCACTGGGAGGGACTAAAGTGTGTTGCTGTATGGAGGTTGTTGCTCTGCAGAGGTTAAATTCAATTAAAACTACTCCTAAGGGAAAAATCAAAATAAGTTGTCTTGCAGAGAATTTGTTCTGTTGAGGGCCGCCCTGCAGAGGTTATACTGTATCGACTAAGCAACAATCCATTAACACCTCAATGATGTGTTACAATCATCAAGGAAATGAGCAGTACCCATAGTACATGTAAGATTAAGCCCTGCGACCCTTTGATCCCTTAGCAAAAACATCCCACAGTTAGATTTTATTTTTCACACAAACTTGCCGAGGGGGCAAGGTAAACTTGATATTTACTTTCCCCCACTACATTTCAATTGCCCCAACATTTATCATCTATTTTTGCCGTTTTATTTACTGAATAAAAACTTTCACAGTATTAAATTTGATATTTCATCTTCTTTTAGATTAGAGACATTTTATTTCTGCAATACAATACTTCAACTTTGAAACATTGACTAGATTGAGAAGAACAAATATATCATAATCAGTCAGAGAACAACAACCAACAAAACTCTCGAATAATGACCGTATATGCAAACTTGGGTTTTAAGTCCTGAAATGCTGACTTGTCTGGAGAAACAGCTATATTATTGTAACCAACTTGCCCTGTTGATTTTCAACTTGGCAGGGCAAGCGGGCAAATGCTTACTTCTAACACAGGATGACATACTATCACTACTACTGCTATAATAAATGAAAACATTCTTATTGTATGCTTCCCAGTTGAATACCAGGATTTGTCGGTGAAATTAAAATAGATATTCCACTGTTATAAAACAATGAACAATGAAAATAAATGTGTTAATTTTCACTGTTTGGTGCACCGTTCTGATGACATATCATACTTAAACTTTAAAAAAGCCAGTTTAAAGCATATAATAAACATAACATTTGCTTATTTCAGTGTAAGATCTATTTATTTCACTTGTGAGCTAATGATATTATATTTTCACTCATAGCTCACTCGTGAAATAAAAATCGATCTTACACCGAAATAAACAAATGTGCACTATATCTTACCTCTGTTAATATCAATACTGCAGCAGCTACTGTAGAAGCAATATATAATAATGTAGGAGATATCACAAGTCCTGGTATATATACACATAATATAGCTAGATGAAAATACTTCCTTAGTAACATATATGTCTCTCTTTTCTCAGAACAAACTTGTAAACTGTCAGTGTTGTAACTAGATGATTGGGCATCACAATTTTTATCATTATACATTTTGTAGCTGTCATCATCATCATCATCATCACCATCATTATTTAACATCTGTTTATATAAGTTATCATCATTGCTATCAGCATTGTCAATGTCTGTGCTGTTTACAGTAGACAGTTTATTATACACTGAACAGTGTTCATATTTTGAATTGTTTAACTTCTTAATTTTGGTATTTTTATTGGATGTTTTGTTTCCATAGTAACCAACTAAAAGTACACTAGATATCACCCATAAAATCCACCAGACTAACAGAAATATCTGAAAATACAAAATCACCCATCAAATAATTACATATATATCAACATCACTTCTATAGAAAGTTAAAACATGTGTATCTTGTAGGGGTGTAACGGTTAACCAATATACCGGTTTATATTGCTATACAAAAACTTGGGTCCTGGTATCAGCAAACTTCAACGCATTAGTCTCCCATCACTTCAAGTTGGCCAATAGGTGATGTCAAGCGGCCGATAAGTGATGTCCAGAGGGTGACATTACAAATTGTCATCGGGTGATGTCACATTAAGCTATTTAGTAAACAAATCACATGAGGTATAATAAAATCAAATACTTACAGATGTAGGAGCTAGTATGACTAGTTGAAGTAGTTGTATAATATCTTGTATAGAAAAGTTGACAACAAGTGATATTACAATATATAATATACCAATACTAAACATCATCAACCATAGATATAGTGATGACATCACAACATATCTAGATAGTACATACATACATACTATAGCTATATGTACACCTAGAAATATCACCTGAAATAAATTTATTAAAGTTAAAAGTGCTATTTAAAGTCTGCTTCTATATACATGTTCAGCCAATTTTACAATGTTTACAACTCCTGATCATTGAAATCATTTTCAGGCTGGTGATCCCTCACAGTATCCATTTCATACACCTGGGTGGAGTGGAACAATGGCAGGTAAATTTCTTGCTCAACCGAATTAGCAGTGTCCCTAGCGGGAATCAAACCCGGGACTTCTCGATCTCTTAGCCTGCGTCCTACCATTGGACAACTGCTCCAACATAACAAACTATTAGAACACATCTAGTTAAGCAGACCCCGGAAGTAAATATAGATATGCACTCACACCGAGCTGTAACTATGAGCAGGTGCACAAAACGATTTTGTGCTTTAAAAGGTAAATGCTGCTAGTTTTCTGTTATTTGCTGTACAATTAAGCATGACCACAAGAGAAAATTTAACATACTGTCATGTGTGAACTGAGAGACTTTATGATGACAAATATAACCATGTATTATATAAAATAACAAATATGAAGAAAACTACTGTTTGCATTATAACTTTTGTTTAGTATATATAACTTACCACAGACACTTTCTCTATTGTATTCATTCTCTGAAAATGTACAAAAAATTGCAAGATTTCAATAGTTTTACTTTCTGAGTTTTGTGCTAAAACACAAATGCTGACTTTACAGCTGTCTTAACTCATCATTGCATCAGCTACTGGTAATTTTTATAAATCTTTTACTCTACTTAAAGCAGCCAACAATAGCATCATGGAATTATCTAACTATACTCATAGATACCACTTCACATACAGGTTAAGAACAACAATCACAGTGAATTTGTTACCTTTGTCTTATGACAGGACCGTTAATTGTCACAGGATAAGAAAAATATGCAGCCTGACTGGGACTCTAACCTGACCCTAACCCAGGACCTCTCGCTTACAGGGCGAGTGCTCTCCCGACTGAGTTTATATTTATATATCGGTAGAACCTCCATACTCCCCCACGAACTGACCAAGTAATTGTCACGTCCCACGTAGGGCACCAAATGTCACAGGGTAAGAAAAATATGCAGCCTGACAGGGACTCAAACCCAGGACCTCTCGCTTACAGGGCCAGTGCTCTCCCGACTGAGCTATCCGGCCGCTTACATATCCTTCTACCCATAATGTAAACAGGTAAGTGCCGTGACATAATTATATCATAATTGTGATAATACAACCATATATCAGTCACACACACAGATAACAAAGATATAAACTAGTGGGTCAACAGTTGATCTTAGTACAGAAAACAAAACAATTATTCTAAATCAAGAAAATATTTATGAAATGTAGTTATTACATGTATTCATATAAAATCTTAATAGATTTAAATAACTTAAAAACATGTTCAAGCATTCATTTTCAAGGTAGATCTAAAAATTCAAGCATTTTTTAAGGTCTGTACAAACCCTGTGTAATGTTAACTCATATATTATATAAACAAACACTAAGTCTTACCATCAATCCTACAGTATACAATACTACAATATATATCTCACAAATATATAACTGTAGTAGAACACATATCTCACCATATGTAAAACATTTCTTGAATACTAATGGTAGTTTATGTATTAGTTGTATAAATAGTCCACAACAAACTAATACTAGAAATATACCTGCAATATAATATAATACATCATTTCAAGTATGAAAAAAATTTTAAAAACAACATTTCAAGTAGGGCTGTGGATTGTTGAGCAAGTGGTACGTGATCCGATCCGAACCACGATTCACGAATCAAACCACAAATCACTAGTTAATAAAAAATCATACAGGAATTCATATACATAACACATGGTATATATAAATGTATTAAAAATATAGCAAAATAAGTGAAGAACTAAAGAAGCTTTTACTACATGGAAAGTCATGTAAGAGATTCAGAAAAGGATTTTTTTAGGTGCCGAAAATGTGGGCGATTTTCTAAATAACAGCAGTGCGCAAAGTACCTTAATTTCTGTTTTCATTTGTAGAGCAGCTCAATGTCAGTGGTAATTTAGTCAAAAATGTTCTTTCATTTTTTTGGTAAAAATATATCATGATCCGATGATTGGGAAGTGCCAAATATTCGTACACGATTTTCTAGTCGGGATCGCAACTGTCTGAGTACTCGGATACTCGCAACAGCCCTAATTTCAACTTTGCAATAAAATAAAATAAACCATTTCAAGTTGCAATAAAATTTAAAAATAATTTCTAATTTGCAAAAAAAAAATCATTTTCATGTCAAGTGATTTTAGTTTTATGTCTCTTTAAATAAACCACTTCAAGTTGGTGATCAGAACAAAGATAATTAGAGATTTTGTTTGACATTTATTAAATGTCTTGTCTGCTAGTCAGTTTACCAGATAATGGAACAATGATATAGTCCAACAGAATTAACCTGAGCTTGAACTACCTTATTATAATAATTACACACTTCACTTACATTAAATCATGAGTTTCCGTATGCGTGTATATGGTTATACACATGTTTATAACTAACAGCGGATGTGACTATAAATCAATTTTTAAAAGTAGAATGTTATTGTACTTTTAATTTTGAACACATTAGTTTTTGGGGTAAAAAGTAAGTCAGCAATATTATGGCACAGATTCAAAGTATTTATTCTTATGAAAAAAAACATTAATTGTCTAGTACTTGTATTTTGCCGAAAGCATCCGATAAAGCGCGATTTACAAACGAAGACAAAAATAGACTGTAAATACTGAGTTTAATATATTCTTGCATAAAGGTCAAGCTCAGGTTAATTCTGTTGGACTATACTTTTAGTCTTTTACAAAATAAATTAATAATGATGATTGAGACGATAATTCTTGATGATGATGAATCTAGTAATGGTCACTTCTGATTGTAATATAATAAATCTGAGACAAAGTAATAAAATCTTACTGAATATATCTCTATAGAATATTCTAGATGTAACAATTCCATGTATTAACAACAATATTCCTACACCATATTGTGATGTATTCCATTCTTTATATGTATAGCTTGTATTTATATACAATAGTAAACTTATAGGAGTCACTAGTCTTATAACAACATTTCCTGAAAAATAAAAATGCTGTTTTTTTACAAAATTTATACATTATGTCATATCATATATACAAATCAATAAAAAAACTATGGAAATATTTTTGTACAACATTTACTGCACAAAATAAAACAATTATCTCAGAATCAAATCATTTCATACCTGTCACATCTAAAGAGCTTTTCATTTCAATAGAATGATTTATATATAATGTATGTTGGTGTTCCAACATTAAGTAGTTCAGAGATGATCAATAGATCATTTGATAATGTACAATATGATATTAAACAGCGAGTCTGAACAAAGAGGTAAATTTATTGTAGTACTTAATAAAGCAGACCTATTTCCTTATATAATAGGGGCCGTTTACAGGTGCCTTCCCCTTCTGAAATGTCTTTGAAATCATGCAGTTTTCTGAGGTTATCTTAGATTTTTCATTCCCCTATCAATGAAATTGCAATAAAATTTCCCCCATTGTTCTATACAAAGTAAGGCCCCAGGCCACTTCCCCACATACTCAAAAAAGCCATGTAAAGAATACATGTGCTATACCATACTCATCACATAGGAGATATTATGACTTTAAGTTTCTGTATTAATTATAAATATAGCAGACATATAATATGGCACATGTACGTCCTTGCTACCAAGTTAGCTTTTATTGCAATGAAGTAGAGTGTCTACTAACAATTCAAGAGGTCGTAGGTTCAAATTTCAGTTTAGACCACAGAATTTTATCAGGTTACATAAAAAGTAATATATTTACTACATAGATAACTGTGTTAGTATTGTCAACTCAATGATTTACATTAACATTAATTACAGAAACCAAAAACAACTTGCATTGAGATGTCCCAAATCTAACATTGACAACAATATCAGCAGGTCTCACCACACAGGCAATGGGTCATCAGAGGCCTGAGAGCAAAGTAAAAATAGAGAAATAATCTACTAAAGATAAATTCTGGTACCTTCATGTTCAACAATGTAAGAAATTGTTAACATCAATAGAATACACCAAAGACCACTATCTTTATGTCTATAGTATGTAGGTTGTATAGTGTTTAGTTTATGTTGTATTATATAAGTAATAATACCCAATGGTAATATCACACCTGCAATGTAAAAATGTCCCAAATGAATGCCAACCTTGGATGGCAGACTCTTGAGCACAGGAGACAACAGGCAAAACTGATGATGATGTACCGTATCATCAATGGTCTAGAAGACAAAACCAGAACCGTGTCTTCGCCCAGCCTCCAAAACAACCAGGGAGAACAGGGTCTGCTTCACTGTTCCATACTGCAGAACAGACTGCCTCCATCAGTCATTCATTACCTCGGCTACAAGACTGTGGAACCAGCTGGCAGACCACATCGCAACAGCTCCTAGTCTTGATGCATTCAAACAAGGGCTGGCCGTGATGTAACAACGATGATATCAGTGTATATAGTTTTTTAAGGTTTTTTAACATTATTAACTTTTGGTGCCACACCACGTCTTTGATCTTACACCTGTGCCACATTACCCCAGAGAGGGATCTTGCCCAGTAACTATAAGAACCCTATATAAACATATAATATATGGCCCTAGGTTTCTTGAATACAACGTTTCTTTCGGTTTAACAAACATCATTCTGGTTTCTCATCACACCCATTCTACACAACAAGACACAGGTGACAGACTCAATTTTTCCTTATTATAGTATATATAGAGAAAACATTCAACAACTGTAGTGTAGATCTATGTTTATCATTTATCAATATCATAACTCAAGGGCATGTTTGATTTGTGAGATCTGAGTAATCGGAGTACTCTGATCACTGAAAAATAGAATTAAATTTAAACGCTTTAGATCACACGTGCTCAGAGTACTCCGAATACACCTGCCTTTTAGGAGGTGTAAGCAGAGTATGACGTAATTAAGATGGTGGAAAAGAGACCCATGTTTAAATGCGAGGATTGCAAATGCTGCTTTTGACCATTTTAGAACATATTTTGTGTGTAATCATCATCATACTCTATTGATGAACTGCGGTCATCTAACAAATTGCATCCTGTAACCTTTTCCACCATTCTTGTTATTTTCTACAAAATTGGGGCATTTGATTCATCGGTTCTCGCAGAGTAGACGGGAGTACTCGGAGTGTACTCGGACTGAAACAAACACGCCCTAGATGTTTATACTTTGTATCAGAGAAAGTCCCTGATTGTAATTTGTATGCCTACCTGACTGAAAATATTGAAGTAACCCTACACAAGAATTCACAAAAAAGACGAAAAACCCCAGCAGGACTGGTGTGAATTCTTTTAACAGAGTCATGTTGGCATGCCGTCATATTCTGATTTTATAATTTCGTACTGTAATCATCGTTATCATTCCATACCATTGATGTTCCATACAATTTCAGATAAGCACAACCTGGCGACCGATAGTGTAACGACCAATAAACCTCGCCAGTTATCTTTCCTTGAAAAATTTACTATGCGTAAGATATACATTCCATCGACCAATAAGAAAGGCTACAGACCACTAAATAGTCGGCTTTTATATATTTCTTTAACTAATTTATAACTGATTAGCTACTGATAACAAAACTCATAGAGGTTACTAAAGCGGATTTTAACACAGTTTGATCTTTATTTTGTGTCCTAGGTTTATCTAAAATATTGTTGCCATTTAACTTACCGGTAAATAAGTCTATAAAAACAAAAACAAAATGAAATGACCATTATAATATTGAAAGTCAAAATGCTTCATGAAGGAGCTAATGTGACCCTAATAAACTACATATAGGTAAGAAGTACATAGAAAAAGCAGTAAAATGACACCTTAAGCAAGGTTGTAACTTGGTTGAGAAAAAAGTTATATGAATTCATAATGATGATTCACACAGAAAATTGCACAGAAATGCCCCCCTATGATAATAAAGTGGAAAATACTTGATGAAGGAGCTAATGTGACCCAATAAAACCATATATAGGTAAGTAGTACATAGAAATAGCAGTAAAATGAAACCTTAAGCAAGGTTGTACCTTGGCCGTGAAAAAAGTTATACCTTTTCAATTGATGATTCTCACAGAAAATTGCAAAAAAATGACCCCCCCCCCTATGATAATGAAGAGGAAAATACTTGATGAAGAAGCTAATGTGACCCCATAAAACCATATATAGGTATAAAGTACATAGAAATAGCAGTAAAATGACACCTTAAGCAAGGTTGTACCTTGGCTGTGAAAAAACTTATACATTTTCACAATGATGATTCTCACAGAAAATTGCAAAGAAATGATCCCCTATGATAATAAAGTGGAAAATACTTGATGAAGGAGCTAATGTGACCCCATAAAACCATATATAGGTAAGTAGTACATAGAAATAGCAATAAAATGACACCTTAAGCAAGGTTGTACCTTGGCCGTGAAAAAACTTATACATTTTCACAATGATGATTCTCACAGAAAATTGCAAAGAAATGACCCCCTATGATAATAAAGTGGAAAATACTTGATGAAGGAGCTAATGTGACCCCATAAAACCATATATAGGTAAATAGTACATAGAAATAGCAGTAAAATGACACCTTAAGCAAGGTTGTACCTTGGCCGTGAAAAAACTTACAATTTTCACAATGATGATTCTCACAGAAAATTGCAAAGAAATGATCCCCTATGATAATAAAGTGGAAAATACTTGATGAAGGAGCTAATGTGACCCCATAAAACCATATATAGGTAAAAAGAACATAGAAATAGCAGTAAAATGACACATTAAGCAAGGTTGTAACTTGGCTGTGACAAAAGTTTTACATTTTCAAAATGAAGATTCTCACAGAATATTGCACAGAAATGACCCCCTATGATAATAAAGTGGAAAATACTTGATGAAGGAGCTAATGTGACCCCATAAAACCATATATAGGTAAGTTGTACATAGAAGTAGCAGTAAAATGACACCTTAAGCCAGGTTGTACCTTGGCCGTGAAAAAAGTTATACAATTTCAAAATGATGATTATCACAGAAAATTGCAAAGAAATGACCCCCTATGATAATAAAGTGGAAAATACTTGATGAAGGAGCTAATGTGACCCCATAAAACCATATATAGGTAAATAGTACATAGAAATAGCAGTAAAATGACACCTTAAGCAAGGTTGTACCTTGACCGTGAAAAAACTTATACATTTTCACAATGATGATTCTTACAGAAAATTGCAAAGAAATGATCCCCTATGATAATAAAGTGGAAAATACTTGATGAAGGAGCTAATGTGACCCCATAAAACCATATATAGGTAAAAAGTACATAGAAATAGCAGTAAAATGACACATTAAGCAAGGTTGTAACTTGGCCGTGACAAAAGTTTTACATTTTCAAAATGAAGATTCTCACAGAATATTGCACAGAAATGACCCCCTATGATAATTAAGTGGAAAATACTTGATGAAGGAGCTAATGTGACCCCATAAAACTATATATAAGTATGAAGTACATAGAAATAGCAGTAAAATGACATCTTAAGCAAGGCTGTAACTTGGCCGTGACAAAACTTATACCTTTTCAAAATGAAGATTCTCACAGAAAATTGCACAGAAATGCCCCCCTATGTTAAAAAAGTGGAAAATACTTCACCAAGGTGTCACTTTACTGTTATTTCATTGTACTACTTACCTATATATAGTCTTATGGGGTCACATTTGCTCCTTCATTGAAATTTTTCAAGTTTAGTTACATGTGGGGTCGTTTCTGGACATTTTTGCAATGTTTATCATGATTTGAATACTTATAACTTTTTTCACGGCCAAGGTACAACCTTCACCAAGGTGTCATTTTACTGCTATTTTATTGTACTACTTGCCTATATATAGTCTTATGGGGTCACATTCGCTCTTTTATTGAAAAGTTTCTAGTTTAATTACATGGGGGTCGTTTCTTGACATTTTTGCAATGTTTATCATTATTTGAATACTTATAACTTTTTTCACGGCCAAGGTACAACCTTCACCTAGGTGTCATTTTACTGTTATTTCATTGTACTACTTACCTATATATAGTCTTATGGGGTCACATTCCCTCCTTCATTGAGAATTTTTTAGTTTCGTATCATGGTTGGTCGTTTCTTGACATTTCTGCATCAATTGTCTTCTTTTGTGAACCAGTAAATGTAGTATTTTCAGATTTAAAAGGGACATTTCAGGCACAGTAATGTGGTCGATGGCAGGCCTGTTCCTCCATACATGTGACTTTTATCGCTTGAGAGAACATTGTAGGTATAGTTCAGCTAAATGATCTAGATCTACATGCTTTGAATGTAGTTATTACCAAGAAGCAAACAGTGTTAATCCTGATCTGAAGGAAAAGATGTTTCTGCTGATCTGATTCATTAAATCAGTATATATTGGTTTTCTTATACAGGGTTTAAAGAAACTTTAAGGGATTTTTGCCTTGTCTAACACACCTAACCTACCTTTTTATGATCCTCGTACTATGTACCAGTTTCTACGCATGGTTCCAACAGCTGGAATATTCTCCATTTAGCTTAGGCTTATTGTATATGTCTTGTTTGCATTAGAGGCTATTTCTTTATGTGGCTCTTTCTTTAAAATAATATTATATAATTAGATGCTTTCTATTGTTTGTTCTCATTTATACAAAAATGCATAAGTATATTCAATTAAATATTTATTTCATGAAAATGTAATAATTTTCAGACAATATCAACCAAGATTGTAAACAATTAAGCCATCTGATTAGTTATAAAAACATAGCCTGTTCTTCGTTGTTGATCTGACATTGTAACATTGTAATATTTCATATTTTTATAAAGTGCTTCTTTAGCGTGAGGTTAACTTTAAGCAATACTTTTTTCTACTTAAAAGAGCCTTATATTATATTTTTAATGTACAAAACATTTTTACCTATTCTTTTATCATAGTATCTTTGACTTTTTAGAGATTATTCTGACGTAAATTAGAATGGAATTATTATGGTTGACTTTATACACCTTTATTTGCCCTGATGACCTTTATACCTCGAAGAAAATAATTGAACAGAAAATAAATGATACATGCTTAGCATGTTAATTCTTAAAATGTATTAATTATTCATTTTAAGATGACTTGCATAAAAAAGGTCAAGGAGACATCTCAAGAGAGATTATTGTCCAAGTTAGTACAGGTCTGTGGCCAATGACGAGTCATGATGTGCCAGAAAGGGCATCGGCTCAACAGGAACAGCTGACAACTTGAGCGAATATTACAATTGGAATTTATTCTCAGCAAATGTGAAAAATCAGACCAGTCATTATTGATCATGGTCGTACGCTTTGACAAGTTCTCCTAACAAGATATATGTATGACCTACCTCAAAGAATTTGAGAATAAAGGATTTATATTGTATCAAGTCGATGTAGGTAAAAAATCAACAATAATCTATTCTGTTTATGTAAAACCTTTTCTGTACCTTGCATACAAACAAGTTTGGATTTCAAGCTGCAGAAAAATGTTTATTTTTTATTTTTTTCTTGGAATAATTTCTTGGTCTATTCATATTAGTTTACTTATTGTTTCTAAATCCTTAAATTGTTTTTTCTTCTTTAACTCATTACTACATATTGTTTGCCAATGTCTAGTGACTAATCAGATTATTGCTTATTTTATAAAATCTTGTCTTTCAGTGTCTTCAGAAACATACTTAATCATAAATTTATCATGCTGACTGCATCTGTTGTACTTATATATTGAGAAAATTATCTAAAACTACCTACCTTGTGAAAGCAGATATATACAATAAATTTCTTAAGTTATCTACCACTCGGTTACTATTTTGAAAGTGCTGGTCCAATGGACATGAAACCATGACAGCATCCTAAACTGGTCAATCCGGCATGTTCACTTGTCTGGACCCACCCTTCAAAATAGCACCCATGTTCGGAAAAAACAGTCACCCAGGGAATAACTTAGTCAAGTTGCATTTTGTTCAGTAAATTAGTAATGAAATAAGAGCATCTTTAAATAGCGTTAAGGTGAAAGAATGGCCATATTCCATCCATGTTGCATCCAGTAAAGGGTTAATTAATTTTTAGTTTACTAGTTATTTTTTGTCACAACATAGTGGTAGGTAAACTTGGCTTTGGCATTTTAACCCTTTCATTCATATTTATGGATACAGCATTAATTGCTTGGTAAAACAGTGTAGATCCAGTTTAGCCAATCAGCATCAGTACTGTCGGACCAGTATATATTCTGTTCCCCTTTTGATTTATTAGGTTGTTACTGATAAAAAGCAAACAATACAGATTCTAATCAGTCACAACAGATGTGTTGGCTATAACTATTATTGACCCCAATGGGCCTATATCATTCATTGTTTTATGGTAAATAAAAAGTTCACTCTTCATTGTATGGTTTATTGCAACAGAGTTGTAAATGCTTTTTGATGAAGTAATGTGGATGAGTGTTTTGTCACAGATTTCATAATACAATTAAGATTTATTTAATTTTGTGATGAATGTTAGTCTTTCCATAAACAAAATATGGTAATCAAACTTGTTATCTTAACATTTAACAGTCAGACCCAGATGAATGATGTTATTTCAGTAGCTTTTGTTGTAGAAAGAATACTGTTTACTATTTAAGAAATATATCTTTTGACTTTTAAATAAATGTTATGTTTATGTATGCTTTCAGAGATACCACGATTGTGCTCATTGGTTTGAGAATGATCCAATTGCATCTGGTGAATTGAATTACCGGTATGTGAAGGAAGTCATCTTGGAAGCAAAAATTAAGGAAGAAATGCAGTGGTGATTTTATGTGGACATTCTAGATATAATCTGATTAAACCAGATCTAAAATTATACCGCCTATTTTAGATCTGGCTACTAATTATAACGAGACATGTACAGCTGGCTTTTTCATCCTTATGTTCATGAGGAAACCATTTTGTGTAGTGCAGTAAAAATTTGCCTTCATTATTGAAACATTCAAATTGCATTTTACATTTTTGCTCCGTCCAGCTTTGCCATGGTGACTGGGATCTCTCAGGAAGTAACTTGGCCAAGTTGCAGTCAGTCAACTAGTAATGAAACTTGACCATCTTGAAATAGCCCTAGGGCATTGAGGTGAAGAAATGACCACTTTTCATCCCTGTTGCATCCAGTTAAGGCTTAAACAAGCGTTCATTTCAACAGAGGTTAACCCTTTATATAATTATATGCACTTAATTGCATATGTGGACAGTGTAAATCCAGATTGTTTCCCTCAGAGTTTTCATATTAGATATTTTGATTCGGCCAAGTGACTTTTAGAAGGTTTGTGGCCCAACAATCCACCAACTTTTTACAGCTTACATTTTCCATATTCATTATAAAATCATTATTCAATATCATATTGTTTATTTCATTTTATGATATGGACTGCATGGTTCAATATATGGACATTTGCTGGGGTTTTATAGTTGACCCCTGCCTTTTACAATATTGTTGATTTTTAAGAATTAACTAAAATTCATCATTATATTTTTATGATAACATGTTCATCAATATACACACTTTGCAGTTAGTTTATTTTTTTACCTTTGTTGCTTTTGTATTCCAAAAATAAACATAGTAACAAACTAGATGTTATTATTATTTAGACATATAACCTCAAAGTACCAGAAAGTTCTCCTGTAACAAATTGGTGTTTTATGTAGAATTAAATTCTACATTTCTGAACACTTACGATGTGCATGTTTGTACATGAGCTGGTGCACAATGAAAGTTGCTGAAGTTTAGCATTTACTGACATGCAATTGATAATTACATTAAACCAGAGTATTTGTCTTCTAAATACTCGGCAAGTTGTGACTATCCCATACATGTTAGTCAATGAAGTCATTCTAACGAACCACTTGCTAGCAAATCTACCACCTGACAAAACATGGAGTTATCAGACAAACAAAATCCAGCAACTGGGTCCGAAAGTTGAAATCAATGAAGTGAGACCGTGCCTACCAACCATGCCAGATTTTATTGTAAACAAGGGAGCCTACTACGATAAAACTTTGCAACAGTTGCACAAGATTTGTCGTTCATATTAAATTCATAATGGGAGGTTGCGAGATGGACATGTTGTATCGGACAAGTTTTGATAACTGGTCAAATATAAATTCTCTGTTCCCCCAAAAAGCAATAAATGCATCTAAGCTTATCCGGGTAACTCTTGTACATGTATAGTACGACAATATTAACCCGAGATTGAGTATTTTCCACTTTATTATCATAGGGAGTCATTTTTGTGCAATTTTCTGTGAGAATCATCATTTTGAAAAGGTATAACTTTTTTCACCGCCAAGTTACAACGTTGCTTAAGGTGTCATTTTACTGCTATTTCTATGTACTTCTTACCTATATATGGTTTTATGGGGTCACATTAGCTCCTTCATCAAGTATTTTCCACTTCATTATCACCAGGGGGCATTATATTGCAATTTTCTGTGAGAATCATCATTATGAATTCATATAACTTTTGTCACGGTCAAGTTACAACCTTGCCTAAGGTGTCATTTTACTGCTATTTCTATGTACTTCTTACCTATACATGGTTTTATGGGGTCACATTAGCTCCTTTGTCAAGTATTTTCCACTTTATTATCATAGGGGGGCATTTCTTTGCAATTTTCTGTGAGAATCATCATTTTGAAATTGTATAACTTTTTTCACGGCCAAGGTACAACCTTTCTAAAGGTGTCATTTTACTGCTATTTCTATGTACTTCTTACCTATACATGGTTTTATGGGGTCACATTAGCTCCTTCATCAAGTATTTCCACTTTATAATCATAGGGGGGCATTTCTTTGCAATTTTCAGTGAGAATCATCATTTTGAAATTGTATAACTTTTTTCACGGCCAAGTTACAACCTTGCTTAAGGTGTCATTTTACTGCTATTTCTATGTACTTTATACCTATATATGGTTTTATGGGGTCACATTAGCTCCTTCATCAAGAATTTTCCACTTTATTATCTTAGGGGGGCATTTCCGTGCAATTTTCTGTGTGAATCATCATTATGAATACATACAACTTTTGTCATGGCCAAGTTACAACCTTGCTTAATGTGTCATTTTGCTGCTATTTCTATGTTCTTTTTACCTATATATGGTTTTATGGGGTCACATTAGCTCCTTCATCAAGTATTTTCCACTTTATTATCAAAGGGGTCATTTCCGTGCAATATTCTGTGAAAATCATCATTTTGAAAATGTATAAGTTTTTTCACGGCCAAGTTACAACCTTGCTTAAGGTGTCATTTTACTGCTATTTCTATGTACTTCATACCTATATATGGTTTTATGGGGTCACATTAGCTCCTTCATCAAGTATTTTCCACTTTATTATCATAGGGGGTCATTTCTGTGCAATATTCTGTGAGAATCATCATTTTGAAAGGTATAAGTTTTTTCACGGCCAAGGTACAACCTTGCTTAAGGTATCATTTTACTGCTATTTCTATGTACTTCATACCTATATATGGTTTTATGAGGTCACATTAGCTCCTTCATCAAGTATTTTCCACTTTATTATCATAGGGGGGCATTTCTGTGCAATTTTCTGTGTGAATCATCATTATGAATACATACAACTTTTGTCACGGCCAAGTTACAACCTTGCTTAATGTGTCATTTTACTGCTATTTCTATGTACAACTTACCTATATATGGTTTTATGGGGTCACATTAGCTCCTTCATCAAGTATTTTCCACTTTTTTAATATAGGGGTGCATTTCTGTGCAATTTTCTGTGTGAATAATCATTATGAATTCATACAACTTTTGTCATGGCCAAGTTACAACCTTGCCTAATATGTCATTTTACTGCTATTTCTATGTACAACTTACCTATATATGGTTTTATGGGGTCACATTAGCTCCTTCATCAAGTATTTTCCACTTTATTATCATAGGGGGTCATTTCTGTGCAATATTCTGTGAGAATCATCATTATGAATTCATATATTTTTTTTCACGGCCAAGTTACAACCTTGCTTAAGGTGTTATTTTACTGCTATTTTTATGTACTTCTTACCTATGTATGGTTTATTGGGGTCACATTAGCTCCTTCATCAAGTATTTTCCACTTTATTATCATAGGGGGGCATTTCTTTGCAATTTTCTGTGAGAATCATCATTTTGAAAATGTATAAGTTTTTTCACGGCCAAGGCACAACCTTGCTTAAGGTGTCATTTTACTGCTATTTCTATGTACTTCTTACCTATGTATGGTTTTATGGGGTCACATTAGCTCCTTCATCAAGTATTTTCCACTTTATTATCATAGGGGGGCATTTCTGTGCAATTTTCTGTGTGAATCATCATTATGAATTCATATAACTTTTGTCACGGCCAAGTTACAACCTTGCTTAAGGTGTCATTTTACTGCTATTTCTATATACTTCTTACCTATATAGGGTTTTATGGGGTCACATTAGCACCTTCATCAAGTATTTTCCACTTTATTATCATAGGGGGTCATTTCTGTGCAATATTCTGTGAGAATCTTCATTTTGAAAAGGTATAGGTTTTGTCACGGCCAAGTTACAACCTTGCTTAATGTGTCATTTTACTGCTATTTCTATGTACAACTTACCTATGTATGGTTTTATGGGGTCACATTAGCTCCTTCATCAAGTATTTTCCACTTTTTTAACATAGGGGGGCATTTCTGTGCAATTTTCTGTGAGAATCATCAATGTGAAAATGTATAAGTTTTTTCACGGCCAAGGTACAACCTTGCTTAAGGTGTCATTTTACTGCTATTTCTATGTACTTCTTACCTATATATGGTTTTATGGGGTCACATTAGCTCCTTCATCAAGTATTTTCCACTTTATTATCATAGGAGGTCATTTTTTGCAATTTTCTGTGTGAATCATCATTGTGAAAATGTATAAGTTTTTTCACGGCCAAGGTACAACCGTGCTTAAGGTGTCATTTTACTGCTATTTCTATGTACTTCTTACCTATGTATGGTTTTATGGGGTCACATTAGCTCCTTCATCAAGTATTTTGCACTTTATTATCATAGGGGGTCATTTCTTTGCAATTTTCTGTGAGAATCATCATTGTGAAAATGTATAAGTTTTTTCACGGCCAAGGTACTACCTTGCTTAAGGTGTCATTTTACTGCTATTTCTATGTACTACTTACCTATGTATTGTTTTATGGGGTCACATTAGCTCCTTCATCAAGTATTTTCCACTTTATTATATTAGGGGTGCATTTCTGTGCAATTTTCTGTGTGAATAATTATTATGAATTCATACAACTTTTGTCATGGCTAAGTTACAACCTTGCTTAATGTGTCATTTTACTGCTATTTCTATGTACAACTTACCTATATATGGTTTTATGGGGTCACATTAGCTCCTTCATCAAGTATTTTCCACTTTATTATCATAGGGGGTCATTTCTTTGCAATTTTCTGTGAGAATCATCATTTTGAAATTGTATAACTTTTTCACGGCCAAGGTACAACCTTGCTTAAGGTGTCATTTTACTGCTATTTCTATGTACAACTTACCTATATATGGTTTTATGGGGTCACATTAGCTCCTTCATCAAGTATTTTCCACTTTTTTAACATAGGGGGTCATTTCTGTGTAATATTCTGTGAGAATCATCATTTTGAAAATGTAAAACTTTTGTCACGGCCAAGTTACAACCTTGCTTAAGGTGTCATTTTACTACTATTTCTATGTACTTCTAACCTATATATGGTTTTATGGGGTCACATTAGCTCCTTCATCAAGTATTTTCCACTTTATTATCATAGGGGGCATTTCTGTTCAATATTCAGTGTGAATCATCATTTTGAAAATGTATAACTTTTTTCACGGCCAAGGTACAACCTTGCTTATGGTGTCATTTTACTGCTATTTCTATGTTCTTCTTACCTATATATGGTTTTATGGGGTCACATTAGCTCCTTCATCAAGTATTTTCCACTTTATTATCATAGGGGGTCATTTCTGTGCAATATTCTTTGAGAGTCTTCATTTTGAAAATGTAAAACTTTTGTCACGGCCAAGTTACAACCTTGCTTAATGTGTCATTTTACTGCTATTTCTATGTACAACTTACCTATATATGGATTTATGGGGTCACATTAGCTCCTTCATCACGTATTTTACACTTCATTATCATAGGGGGGCATTATTTTGCAATTTTCTGTGAGAATAATCATTTTGAAATTGTATAACTTTTTTCACGGCCAAGGTACAACCTTGCTTAAGGTTTCATTTTACTGCTATTTCTATGTACTACTTACCTATATATGGTTTTATTGGGTCACATTAGCTCCTTCATCAAGTATTTTCCACTTTATTATCATAGGGGGGCATTTCTGTGCAATTTTCTGTGTGAATCATCATTATGAATTCATATAACTTTTTTCTCAACCAAGTTACAACCTTGCTTAAGGTGTCATTTTACTGCTATTTCTATGTACTTCTTACCTATGTATGGTTTAATAGGGTCACATTAGCTCCTTCTTCAAGTATTTTCCACTTTTTTAACATAGGGGGTCATTTCTGTGCAATATTCTGTGATAATCATCATTTTGAAAATGTATAACTTTTTTCACGGCCATGGTTCAACCTTGCTTAAGGTGTCATTTTACTGCTAATTCTATTTACTACTTACCTATATATGGTTTTATTGGGTCACATTAGCTCCTTAATCAAGTATTTTGCACTTTATTATCATTGGGGGCCATTTCTGTTCAATTTTCAGTGTGAATCATCATTTTGAAATTGTATAACTTTTTTCACGGCCAAGGTACAACCTTGCTTAAGGTGTCATTTTACTGCTATTTTTATGTACTACTTACCTATACATGGTTTTATGGGGTCACATTAGCTCCTTCATCAAGTATTTTCCACTTTATAATCATACGGGGGGGAGGCTTTTTTGCAACATTCTGTGAGAATCATCATTTTGAAAATGTGTTACTTTTTTCACGGCCAAGGTACAACCTTTCTAAAGGTGTCATTTTACTGCTATTTCTATGTACTTCCTACCTATATATGGTTTTATGGGGTCACATTAGCTCCTTCATCAAGTATTTTACACTTCATTATCATAGGGGGGGCATTATTTTGCAATTTTCTGTGAGAATCATCATTAAAAAAAATATATCCTACAGAATCATATGTTTTGTAATATTTTCTGGTCAACTTAATAAAAAATAAGCTTATTTTAACTAAACCGTGTGAAGCCGTAAGAATTTTAGTGGTGTTTAACCCTGGCAGTATACCGGAAATGGAACTAGTGTACACAGTCACCGGTCATCAGGCGGGGTAACTCCTTCTTATCGGTCGATGAAAATTATTGGTCGATGTTATTGGTCGCTAGCTTGTGCTCAGTACAATTTCATCATTTTCTGCATTTAGTGGTACGGTACGGTCGGTCATGTCATTTAGCTGTTCCGGAAATTACGCAACCGGTGTAGTGGTAAATAAATCCACTTTGTGGAGCACGTTTCTTTTCTGTTTATGTCAAATTTTATTTGATACAAAAGAACAAGATGGGGAAACTTAACGTCACGATGTTAAGATATCTTAACAAAGAAGATTTTCGAGTTCTAACAGCTGTAAGTCTTTTTAAATGATAATACTCGTGAGAGTTTTTGATGGCTGAAGCAGAGGCCAGAGCTCAAGTCAAGAAACTGGTGATAAATTAATTTGACTAAGCAAGGACCCTATAATATTTCATACATATTGGGTCATTGGATTAATGCAAAGCCTCTAAGCGAGCTGGACAATGCATGTGTATATCTTATCGAGGTCATATTACTGGGACGTTAAAATAGCTAGGGGAGATCACTGTAACTTATTGCATTCAGAATCAGAATGAATCCGAGACTGACATATAACATTGCATTCTTTCATGACAGAATCATCTTCTTTTTTTAATGTAATTATGTATGGTACATTTACTTAATCTCATGAATTGAGATGAAGATGAAAAATTCTTGATAAAACATTTTATTTTTCAGTGTTTATTTTTGGTCAATTTTATAGCCGTTTATTGGCTATATTCCCAATCTAAAATCATATCTTTTTTTCCCAAATTTCAATCCAAAATTCCCAATAAAACTTGAAAAAAGATTTTTTTGAAAAAAGACAGCTGTAAGTATGTTCCAGCTTAAATTATACATCCCAGTAATCTGTCTTTTTAATTAACTAAGTAAATTAATTTAGAATGAAAAGTTCTAAAAACTTTGTTAAATCTGCTTTTGTTATTAAATTTGCATGACATTTTATCCCAATTTAAACCAAAATGCCAATAACATTCCCAATTGTAGGGGTATGGGTCATAATCCCAAATTTGTGGAAAAAACCATTGTTTTTAAAGCAGAGATGTTTCTTACTCTATACTATGCCTGGTAACAATAGGTGATGGAAACAAAGCGGTTTCAAACTCACCGCTGCCAGAGACATATTCTCTGCAGCAGCGATTATTTCCCTTTTTTAAATCAATTACCACTGCCACTATGAGTAAATTTATCCTTTAGAGCACCTAATAATTTTTCATCTTTTTCTTGATATCTCAATATTTTCTACAAATTGTGTGTCGTTCAGTAAACAAATAGGATGTTCTAAGTTCACAAAGATAAAAAAAATAGTTTTAATTAATAATGTGTAAAAATAACGAAATTACATTTTTCCCATGTAGTCATTCCATTAACAACAGTTTAGTTGCTCATTATTTTTCTGTATCAGGTAAACCAGTAATTAGATTTGAGAAAATGTTTAAGGTCTTATGTAAGCTATAGAGAAATCACTGCTATACTCTTATATTGGCACTTGCTGTTGGACTCCACACAAGAAATAATAATTAAACTCATGTAACATGAGTATCAGTAATTCGTAAAACTATGAAGAGCCGACCAAACCGTTGTGTTTATGTGTTTACACATCCGGCTCGGAACTATTGTGAACTATTGTAAAGAAATAGTCTGGGATATATGTTTTCTCTGGTTTCATAATTTATATCATTTCCCATTCTAAAAGTCTCCTTGAATCTTTCACTGTGTATCCTTAAAATAATTTAATAATCATTCAAATATTGCATTGAATTATAAAAGTAAGATAGACTGTAAAAACTTATATTTATTTATGTATGAATAAATTATTTCATGTTTCCACATTTTATTTCACCAGGTTGAAATGGGAATGAAGAATCATGAAATAGTACCAGCTCCTCTGATTGCTTCTATAGCTCATCTTCATGCTGGGGGATGTCATAAAGTTCTCAGAGAATTAAGTAAACACAGTCTGGTTTGTTATGAACATGGTAATAAGAAAGGTAAGCATTTTATGTGATATATCAAGGCTAAAATATAAGAATTTTACTTAAGTCACAGGGTTTTACACAGCCATTGATAATTGGGGGTCCACTGGATGCAGGACTGACAAAAACAGGGGTCCACACAGTGAAATCAGGGGTCCAATACCAAACTGCAAACAATTTTGTTGTATCAAAGTTATGATTGTTGTTTTATTTGTTTAAAATAAAACAAAAAGGAAATGAAGGAAAATTAAACCACCAGAAAACTTGTATCTCAGTTTATTGAACATTGGTAGTAACAACAGTGACCGTTGGATAGTCAAATTTTATTGAGTAGACACAAAATTCATACTCTATTTGTTCAGTTTACTTGAATGGGGGAAATTGTTAGAATGTAAACATTGCCACGTGCTTTCAGGTAAATAAACAGTTACCCGTGATGCGCGGCGTCTCCGTACAAAGGTCAGTCAGACCGTTTGTGTACAGAATGCCCTCTACTTAAACAACCAAAAGTTCTGAATGCGCGCCTTCTTGAGTAAACATCCCGCAGCTGTTATTTTCCTTTATCAAATATATTAGAGTAGCAACGCGTGACGTAATCGCTACGAGGAGTTTGCTTCTTTGGCTTACTTGGGAAATACCCTATTACGTCAACAGTGTTTACATCCGGGGTATTGAAATGGAATTTCTTATTTGATTGCCTACAAATACGGTCAATCTTAGCTTAAAAGATAAATGTTTCCAGTTAACTTGTGCAGTTGAAAGGATATCTGAGGATGTTGCTATGTATTTTATGCGTCCAAGTGGACGCAGGCTTTAAAATGTTTGCGTCCACACAGGTAGTTTATGCGTATATGGACGCGCATTTGTGCGTCCCGTAAAACCCTGAAGTCATTAAAATTTTCTTGATTCTATGGTGCTTTTGTTGTTTTAATTTGATATGTAACATTGTTTTGCCTATCAGATCGTAATTATAAATGTGTAGTGGGTTGATCATGACTAAAACTGTGCTGCAGATGTGAGGATACTTTTCATTAAACTAAGAAATAAAGAAATTTGTTCTGTCTTTTTATGTGCATTGAAACATTAAGTCCATCTTGGCATAGAGATGGTTGTTAGTGAGAGAATAATATTATTGATAAATTCATGTGGTAAATATAAAGCTATTAATAAAAGGAATGTCAAATACTGATTTATTTCTTGTTAAAAGAATGAAATAATCAATATTCAGAATGTGTTGATATTACTGGCAATAGCAATAGGTTTCAGGAAAAGGAATTAGGTTTTGCAGGGATTTGTTTATAATAAATACTTATTGAAGGATAAAATAAAACTTTCTTTTCAGTGCCTGGTTATCGTCTAACAAACTCGGGATATGATTATCTAGCTTTAAAAACGTTGACAGCTAGAGGTGTACTACAATATGTTGGTAATCAGATTGGTGTAGGAAAGGAATCTGGTAAGATATATATATATTTCAACTATGACAAGGCCTATATGGGGATTTATCATTTCAAGTTTTTCTTAGAAGTTACAATACATAATAGTCTATAATAGACTATTACAGTGTATTCAGTTAAGATATTGTTAGGGCTGTCATTGATAGAAAATTTTGTATCAATATATCCAAAGGCAAATATTGGTGATATATTGATGCATCGAGTCCGACAAGGAGTGTAAAGAAGCCACTATAACTCAAGTATATATAATCCCTCATGATGTTATGCATGATGTTAAAAGTTGTTTCAGTTGTATCGATATTCCAAATTGCGAATCAGCATCAGAATGTCTCTCAAGAATCGGTGATACATCGATATCAAGATTTCGGATGACAGCCCTATATCAGTGTTTATTTTTGGTCAATTTTATAGCCGTTTATGGGCTATATTCCCAATTTAAAATCATATCTTTTTTCCCCAAATTTCAATCCGAAATTCCCAATTTTACTTGAAAAAAGTTTTTTGAAAAAAAAACAACAGCTGTAAGTATGTTTCAGCTTAAAATTATACATTCCATTTATTTTTATTTTTGATTAACTTACTAACTTTATGAAAAACGAAACTAAAAACTTTGTTAAATCTGCTATTGTTATTAAATTTACATGACATAACCAAAATGCCGATAAAATTCCCAATTCTAGGGGTATGGGTCATATTCCCAAATTTGTGGAAAAAAAATTGTATATATTGTCTTATTGTAATAGCAGGGTTGTTTTGTTATGATGGTGAAATATAAACCATGCAATACATTCACTTTACTATTAGATTGTCCATTAGAAATAATAGTTGTAAAGTAAAAGATATAAACCTAATTAACCTTGATGTATCATATTATAAGAAGTATTCTATTAAACATTGATGTATATTGTTTATTGCAGATATTTATATAGTCGCTGATGAAGAAGAGAAGCAATTAGCTCTTAAACTACATAGGTTTGTAAACATTTGTATGATGATTATATCAAAATATGTCAATCTATTCTGGTTAGAGACCCTAAAATATTGATAACTGGACAGTCAATGTACACTTTGTTCAAATTTAATAAAGTATTCCATCATTTCATTTAGAAAATTGTTTTCTATCAAGAGAAGACAATAGACGTTAAAAATTTAACATTTTATGATTTATGCTTGAAGGCAGGCTGTTGATGCCTTGGGGAAAGTTTTCAATATTCTTCTAATTCTGAGCTCTAGCATCTTTAACTCATTAGTATGACACAAAACAGTAATTCAATAGTGATCTCAGAAGTGCGTTCTTTTATGATGGGTAATTTATGTTCGAATTTGTCAATGACGGCATACAAATAGCATTCAATAGTATCTCAATATCAGTTTATTGTAGGGGTTAAATGAATTAATTACTCCCTTCCTCATTACAGATCTCAAAAAGATAGTTATTGCAAAATTTATTACTCTCTGCTGTCTTTAATTTTTTGCATCCACAATGAAAGTTGTGAGGAAGAAGTTAAGGATAAAACTAGGGGGGGGGGGGTATTATTTCATGCCAACAGCCTGTGATACCATCTAGGTATAAAAATCAAGAGTAGTTTAGCATGTTATTCAAGCAATTAATTAAGATATTTACAGTTTTAATACCTTGTATGTGTGTATACTACACTGCCATGTAAACTATGTGTACATTTATATACATTATAGATTAGACTATATCTATTAGGGGTGTAACAATACGGTAAAAACCGTATTGCAATATATTGCAATTGTCCTAATTGGATCAGCATAGCACGCATATTGGTATTTTCAAATGATCCCTTATCCAAATGTTTGAATTACAATTGTTATTGTCTATATGATAGAAAAATGCGTGGTTTGAAACAGACTCTTGAAGATATTTTTCTTACAATTGACTAAATGTTTAACCTTTAAAAGCACAGTAAGAGTGTTTCAAGTATTCAATTCATTTTAACATTTGTTTAAATATTTAAGTATCATATTCTGATAAAAACAAGCAGTATGACACTTAACTACAAAAACCGGTTCAATGAAAAACAAACCGGTTAAAAACCATTAGAACTCGTATTGCAATATTAACCGGTATATCGGTTTAACCGTTACACCCCTAATATCTGTGTTTTAATATTTTCAGATTAGGACGTACATCATTTCGTCAGTTGAAGAATAAAAGAGATTATCATAAACATCGTAACAAAGCTTCATGGTTATATCTCTCTAGATTAGCTGCGATGAAAGAATTTGCTTTTATGAAGGTAACTATATTGATGTTATATCATTGCTTCTAGATGTAGTATATAAATATCACATTGTATGGATGGTAATAGAATGGAATGTTCACCTGAGACAAGCAATGTCAACCTTTGCTTTAGCCTAGGTTGACATTATTTGTCAAGGGTGAACATTCTATTCTATCACCCTCTGTAGGATGTGATATTCATTTCATTATACCGAACAAAAATCAGAATTGTAAACAATTTGATAGGCACAAATCCTTTAATTTTGTCTGTTTTATTTGCTTCTGAATTTGAATACATTTTCATGTCGTTTAAGTTAAGTCATTTGGTAAAAAAGCAAGCATCTGCACTATGGAAGTAATTTAAATTAAATGGCTGAAATTCGTGTCTCAGTATACAACAGTATTCAACCAAGTAGTCTCCCATCGCTTTGAGCAGGCCGATAGGTGATGTCAAGCAGGCTGATAGGTGTTGTCAAGCAGGCTGATAGTTGATGTCAAGAGGGTGCCATTACAGACTGTCACTTGGTGATGTCACATTAGGCTGTATAGTAAACAAATCCTGTGAGGTATAATGATATTTATTGACTTCTGTGATGTGATAATGACATTTTAGCTCATCTAAGTATTTTTTATGACTGGTAGAATTATGTTAACATCCATGACAGGCTTACATAGTATGTCTAGTATGTTCACCTGATCTATACTGATCTATACTTAATTAAGACAAGTTTAACATTAAGGACAACCCATGGTCTTCAGAGTATTGTGTGAGAGTCATATATTGTTTGATTTTAATATCTAAGATCTGTTATAGTTTCATGTTTCCTGGAAATCCATAGTTAAGACTCCTGAATAAAGTATTCGATGATGATATTAGACTCCTGAATAAAGTATTTGATGATGATATAAACTCCTGAATAAAGTATTTGATGATGATATTAGACTCCTGAATAAAGTATTTGATGATGATATTAGACTCCTGAATAAAGTATTTGATGATATAAGACTCCTGAATAAAGTATTTGATGATGATATTAGACTCTTTATTAAAGTATTTGATGATGATATAAGACTCCTGAATAAAGTATTTGATGATGATATTAGACTCTTTATTAAAGTATTTGATGATGATATTAGACTCCTGAATAAAGTATTTGATGATGATATTAGACTCCTGAATAAAGTATTTGATGATGATATTAGACTCTTTATTAAAGTATTTGATGATGATATTAGACTCCTGAATAAAGTATTTGATGATATAAGACTCCTGAATAAAGTATTTGATGATGATATTAGACTCTTTATTAAAGTATTTGATGATGATATAAGACTCCTAAATAAAGTATTTGATGATGATATTAGACTCCTGAATAAAGTATTTGATGATGATATAAGACTCCTAAATAAAGTATTTGATGATGATATAAGACTCCTAAATAAAGTATTTGATGATGATATAAGACTCCTGAATAAAGTATTTGATGATGATATTAGACTCCTGAATAAAGTATTTGATGATGATATAAGACTCCTAAATAAAGTATTTGATGATGATATTAGACTCCTAAATAAAGTATTTGATGATGATATAAGACTCCTAAATAAAGTATTTGATGATGATATTAGACTCTTTAATAAAGTATTTGATGATGATATTAGACTCCTGAATAAAGTATTTGATGATGATATTAGACTCTTTATTAAAGTATTTGATGATGATATAAGACTCCTAAAAAAAGTATTTGATGATGATATTAGACTCCTGAATAAAGTATTTGATGATGATATTAGACTCTTTATTAAAGTATTTGATGATGATATTAGACTCCTGAATAAAGTATTTGATGATGATATTAGACTCCTGAATAAAGTATTTGATGATATAAGACTCCTGAATAAAGTATTTGATGATGATATTAGACTCTTTATTAAAGTATTTGATGATGATATAAGACTCCTGAATAAAGTATTTGATGATGATATTAGACTCTTTATTAAAGTATTTGATGATGATATTAGACTCCTGAATAAAGTATTTGATGATGATATTAGACTCCTGAATAAAGTATTTGATGATGATATTAGACTCTTTATTAAAGTATTTGATGATGATATTAGACTCCTGAATAAAGTATTTGATGATATAAGACTCCTGAATAAAGTATTTGATGATGATATTAGACTCTTTATTAAAGTATTTGATGATGATATAAGACTCCTAAATAAAGTATTTGATGATGATATTAGACTCCTGAATAAAGTATTTGATGATGATATAAGACTCCTAAATAAAGTATTTGATGATGATATAAGACTCCTAAATAAAGTATTTGATGATGATATAAGACTCCTGAATAAAGTATTTGATGATGATATTAGACTCCTGAATAAAGTATTTGATGATGATATAAGACTCCTAAATAAAGTATTTGATGATGATATTAGACTCCTAAATAAAGTATTTGATGATGATATAAGACTCCTAAATAAAGTATTTGATGATGATATTAGACTCTTTAATAAAGTATTTGATGATGATATTAGACTCCTGAATAAAGTATTTGATGATGATATTAGACTCTTTATTAAAGTATTTGATGATGATATAAGACTCCTAAAAAAAGTATTTGATGATGATATTAGACTCCTGAATAAAGTATTTGATGATGATATTAGACTCTTTATTAAAGTATTTGATGATGATATTAGACTCCTGAATAAAGTATTTGATGATGATATAAGACTCCTAAATAAAGTATTTGATGATGATATTAGACTCCTGAATAAAGTATTTGATGATGATATTAGACTCCTGAATAAAGTATTTGATGATATTAGACTCCTGAATAAAGTATTTGATGATGATATAAGACTCCTAAATAAAGTATTTGATGATGATATTAGACTCTTTAATAAAGTATTTGATGATGATATTAGACTCCTGAATAAAGTATTTGATGATATAAGACTCCTGAATAAAGTATTTGATGATGATATTAGACTCTTTATTAAAGTATTTGATGATGATATTAGACCCCTGAATAAAGTATTTGATGATGATATTAGACTCCTGAATAAAGTATTTGATGATGATATTAGACTCTTTATTAAAGTATTTGATGATGATATTAGACCCCTGAATAAAGTATTTGATGATGATATTAGACTCTTTAATAAAGTATTTGATGATGATATTAGACTCTTTAATAAAGTATTTGATGATGATATTAGACTCTTTAATAAAGTATTTGATGATGATATTAGACTCTTTAATAAAGTATTTGATGATGATATTAGACTCTTTTAATAAAGTATTTGATGATGATATTTTCTATTCAAACATATAGAACAAAGATTATGATACATTGTTTAAACCTTACTCTTACCATAACTGCTTGATAAAAGTTTTACATGTATAAATCTTAATGTATATTAATTGTGTTGTGTATATTACAGGCATTATATGAACGAGGATTTCCAGTACCTCAACCTGTAGATTACAATAGACATGCTGTTATAATGGAGCTGCTTAGTGGATATCCTATGTAAGTAAACATCGTCTTTATGTGTCCCTCATGTGACCCCGGGTATTAAACTGGTGTTACATTTGTGTGATCAGTTTACTTTGTCTGTTGTGAATACAACTCTAACTGATAATCAATATGTTTTACTGATAGTTGTAGGAAGTATGGAAATTTAATCTCTTATACAACCAACCATTGCTTTATTTCAATTTGATAGAAAATATATAGAACATTGTATTCAATGATTTCTGTTCTTAATTAGTATTACCATGATTTTTTTAGCTGGTAGAAATGTTGAGATATGATATCGGTGTATTATTTATTATTGTATTATATATTTAGGTGTCAGGTACGTGAGGTTGGTGACCCAGCGACAGTATATAATGAATGTATGGAAATATTGGTTAGATTAGGTAACTGTGGACTAATACATGGAGATTTTAATGAGTTTAATCTAATGTTAGATGATGAAAGTAGAGTTACTATGATTGATTTTCCTCAGATGATTTCTACATCACATTTTAATGCTGAATGGTAAGTGATTATATGATATTGATATTTAACTCAATTAGAAAAGTACTAGTTATATTGTTTTATAATTTACCATGATCTTACTAAGTTTTTTTGTGTGATTTTTGTCTGCTGTATATCTAGGGGCATGTTTTATTGACGAGATCTGAGTAATTGGAGTACACCAATCACTGAAAAAATTGAGTCAAACGTTTCAGATCACTAGCTTTCAGAGTACTCTGAATACACTTGCCATGTAGTAGTATGACCTAATTAAGATAACCCGGGTCGATAGCGCAGTTGGTAGCGCGCCAGGATTTGGATACTTGTGCCCGAGGGGGTGCGGGTTCGAATCCCACCCGGGGAGGTTATACCCTTCCATGAAAATTTGACAATAATGTCGATTTTCCTCCATTGATTAGATAATATGGAGAAGTTTCCAGCCTTGAGGAAGGGTATGTGAGTACTGGTTATAGACAATGGTCCAGGAAAGCTAGGTTAGGTGCGCTGGACGCCGTAAAATGACCTAAATTGTGTTGACACAGCGTTAACTCCAATAAATAAATAAATAAACCTAATTAAGATGGTGGAAAAGAGAACCATGTTTGTAAGCAAATATTGGAAATGTTGTTTTTTGACCATTGAGGTGTTTGTAAAATATTTTTTGTGTCAGATCATCACCAGACTCTCCTGATAAACTGCTGTCATATAACAAAAAATCCTATGACTTTTTCCATCATTTTGTAGTTATGCTACAGAATTAGGACATTTGATTTGTCGGTGCTTCAAGAGTACACCGGAGTACTCTGAGTAGACTGTATTAAATATGCCCTAGTAGTAATAGACAGGTAGCATCTAAAGAAAGATAAATATACATTGGGGGCAATACAATGACTGTACAAACTATACCCCTGATATCAACACTGATACTTATCATACATTATGTCACAAGTTTTATGTTTCATGATGAAGTGTTAAAGGTCTTCAATTCTGAATTCTTGTTAGCCATCTAGGGTGCTTGGGTTACTCTTGTTTATATATACCACAATACTGAGTTAGTTTTTTGTTACTCGACTTTAAGCCAGACTATAAAAATCTTTACTTTATCATAGTTGTATGAAACAATCATGAATGTATTTTGTTACCAATGATATTAATTCAATGTTTAATTGAAACAGACTGAGGTAGGAATAAGATAAATGTTTGAAGTATGATAAGATAAGATATGTTTGTGTCTAAAATTGTTATAATTTTTGTTTTCATTGTTTCAGGTATTTTAATCGTGATGTCAACTGTATCAGAGAATTCTTTACTAAAAGATTTAATTATACAAGTGAACTGTATCCTAAGTTCTCCGATTTACAGTAAGTATGACATTGTTCTAAAGTAACTACAATGTGTGTGTGTATAACATGTGTGCTGTGCCTCTTTCAAAACTTTGGATGTTCTGTTTTAAATGCCTGGAGAGACATTTAGTCCAATTATAATTGAGCACATCTGTCTGTCTGGGGTTTGCAAAGTCTTGTCTGTTTATTTCTTTCAAACCTATTTTACTTTGGTAAATCTTTCATGGTATCACGGATGGCCATTACCCATAGGTGGTCCCTATTGATTTTGGGGTCAAAGGTCAAGGTCACAATGACCTGAAGCATAAAATCTTTGTCTGTTCAATAACTTGAGCCTATTAAGCTTAATTACACCATAATTATTGTCTTAGTTGGCCATGACACAATTGGAATCAGTAGGTCAAAGGTCAAGGTCACAGTTACCTGGAGCTATCCTTCAGGCGTATAATGCTCCAACTCACAGAGGTCTAGTTTTCTAAATAAAATATTTATGCCTTAGATTAGGGATACAGAGTCATCATCATAGACCGGGGCCAGTTAGGACTCTGACATGAAGATTTCAAGTGCCAAGCTATGCAATCAGACGCCTAACTAATCGAATGATTACAACAACATTGAACAATAATGCAAAATAATGTAACAATGTAGTTACTGGCTAAATAAAGTCTTAAATAGTTTAAATATAAATAACAAAGTCAAATTACTTTTAGACGCGGCCGAGGTGTAGTGGTTAGCATGTCTGACTTCGAATCCGGAGATCGCGGCTTCGAAACTCTGTCACGGCAGGTCATACCCTATACACAAGTTGTCGGCCTCGTGGTAGGGTAAGTTAGTACTGGTGATAGATAAGTGTCCATGAAACCTATAGTAGGATGAGCTGGCCGTCGTGTATATGACCATATATGTGTTGAATGCGACGTTAGAAAAAATAAAAAATTACTTTTAAATTTCAATTAGATGTTTTTTTTATTAAGACAAACAATGTTTGGATAAATTAGATCAAATAAATTGAAATTCATGATTTTTGGGTTATCATGTCAATTAATATTGTAGTGCTAGTGTTTTGTCAAGGATGGGCATGGCTGCGTGAGCATCCATTTGATCTAATATTGTTGTTGATATTTTAAGGCTCTCTTATTACAAGGAAGGGAGCTAAAGCCTTACTTTATATATGGTACATTTTGGGAATAGTTATCACAATTGAAGAATATATTTCTAAATGTAGAATTTCTAATTTGTAGGAGATCAAGTGATGTAGATGTTGAAGTTGCTGCTAGTGGGTTTACTAAAGATTTAGCTGCTAAGTTTGATGAGGCAGCTGAAGAGTTTAATATATTAGGTGGACCTGATAATCCTAGAGAAGATGGTGTTGATGTTTCTGATGAGGACAATGATGATGATGATGATGATACTAATGATGAAAATGTGGACAATTTTGATTTAGTTAAAGAGGATGCTAAGAAAGTTGAAAGTGACTTAAAAGTTGCTGAAAATAAGTCAGGAGTCATTGACGATGTTATTGAAGATGTGAATACTTCAAAACTGACTGATGATTTAAGAAGTGTTAATGTAAATGACAGTGCTACTGCTAGTGGAATAGATAAGTCTGTTGAGGAGCTAAGTAAAGAAGGACTTGAATTAGAAAATGAAAGTAAAGATAAATCTGATGAAGATAAAGTAAATGATGAAAAAAGTGGCAATGATAGAGACACTAAGGAACATGTTAGAGATGATGTAGAGAATGATGGTGAGGATGAGTTTACTGAAATGTGTGATATAAGTGGACAGAATAAAGAATATAGACCTTTCAGAAATGAGGATAGTTGGGCTCATGTTAATGCACATTTAAGAAATCGAAGTTCTAACAGTATATGTTCAGCTAGTACCACATCTACTATTGCTCCTGAAGTTATCAGAGCTAAAGTGAAGAAACAATGTAAAAAACAACAAGAAATAGCGAATGCTAGAAGAATAAGGAAACGCGGTGAAGCTTCTTTACAAACTAAAATGAGAAGAGAAAATAGACTTGATATACAAGAGAGTGCATATACTGACTGGTTATAAACTTTAGACTTACAGTTCATATACTGACTGGTTATAAACTATAGACATACAGTTCATATACTGACTGGTTATAAACTTTAGACTTACAGTTCATATACTGACTGGTTATAAACTATAGACATACAGTTCATATACTGACTGGTTATAAACTATAGACATACAGTTCATATACTGACTGGTTATAAACATTAGACTTACAGTTCATATACTGACTGGTTATAAACTATAGACATACAGTTCATATACTGACTGGTTATAAACTATAGACATACAGTTCATATACTGACTGGTTATAAACATTAGACTTACAGTTCATATACTGACTGGTTATAAACATTAGACTTACAGTTCATATACTGACTGGTTATAAACTATAGACATACAGTTCATATACTGACTGGTTATAAACTATAGACATACAGTTCATATACTGACTGGTTATAAACTATAGACTTACAGTTCATATACTGACTGGTTATAAACTATAGACATACAGTTCATATACTGACTGGTTATAAACTATAGACATACAGTTCATATACTGACTGGTTATAAACATTAGACTTACAGTTCATATACTGACTGGTTATAAACATTAGACTTACAGTTCATATACTGACTGGTTATAAACTATAGACTTACAGTTCATATACTGACTGGTTATTAACTTTAGTCATACTTTCTTTCTCATACTCTATGTTGATAAATCCTGGGTCGGTGGCGCAGTTTGTAGCATGCTGGGATTTGGAATCTCGTGTCCCGAGGGGGGTACGAGTTTAAATCCCATCTGAGGAGGTGATACCCTTTCATGAAAATTTGACAATAATGTCAATTTTCCTCCATTTATTAGGTATATGAAGAAGTTTCCGGCCTTGTGGAAGGGTAGGCGAGTACTGGTTATAGACAAGGGTCCAGGAAAGCTAAGTTAGTTGCGCTAGACACCGTAAAATGACCAAAATGTGTGGACACAGCGTTAAACCCAGTATAAATAAATTAATAACTATGTTGATAATTATAACAAGCCTTTTTATCAGTTGTGTGCTTATATTTTGAATGCATTTTCTTATAAAAACAAAAAAGTTGATACAGTAGGCATTTATTGTTTATTGTGATTTGATGATCTTATTTAAACTTGTGCATTCGGAATTAATTCTAATTAATACACATTAAAATGTATGATAAAGTATAGATTGCTGGCATTGTTCTGAGAAATCAAAGATTTACCTTCATTACTGTATATAATGATTTTCATCATCTTAAGTAATTTGGAAACTACTTGCGATTGTTGTAGAACTGAGAGAATGACAGTCAGTGAATAGTGTAGATATACTTCAAGGAAACTATATCTGTAATAATGTTGAGTTATCTTGGAAGAAAGATGAATAAAACCAGAACACTTCTATTCTATTTTAAAACATTGTTTATAAACCTCATTACTTATAATGGACTGGTTTACATATACTATGATATACATGTATGTATATAACTGTGTTATTCTTGGCTTTCATACATGTGTTAATGGTTTGATTTAAGTATGTAATATATAAAGTATTAAAAATTATTCTCTATTCTTTGTTATCAATCTTTGTTTTAAACTTGTTTTCTAATAGTTTTGTGACTATACTCTGTTACTTTATACTGATGAATACATGTCACCTTTGGTTGAGAGGACATTAATCAGTAAGTAAACTGGACATCACTGTCTTAGTCCGGGTACAAGTTTGCTGTAATCATAGATGTACTATCCATCTGGTTATTTTCATCATAGTCGCCCCTTTAGCTCAGTCTACAACAAACAAGCCTACTAATCTAGGGGTTGTGGGTTTGATTCCCAGACAGGGCATACTTTTGTAAAGCTTGATCATGAAATAATTTCTATGGCCATTCTCCCTCCAACCTGATTTTAGATCATGTTGGACAGTTGTCAGTCCCTGACCAAACTATGCACATAGTAACAGGCTATCGGCTAAATCCAGAGATTTGGTCTTTTCAAGAACAGTAAGTAGTTAGACTGACCACTGTGATATCACATATATACAGTAGTTTGTTTTTTCTCAAAACATGAATAATTTCACGGTGACTTTGTGTTCTTAGTATAACACTCGTAATATTGTGATGGTGTGTAATAAATAACCGTGAAATTAATCAAACTTTGACAGTTGAGAAAAATGGACTATATGATGTGTTGTTACAGTGTTGAACCCCACCAGAAAAAGGAACAAGACGGTTGTCAACTTGTTGACATTTCTTCTACGTATGAATAAGCTGTTGATACTGGTTAGAATCATACTTATTATACATAATTATACTGTAATAAGGTGGACTGGCTGTTGTACATGTAATTCAAAGATGTAAGTGATATTGTTTGTCTGTCCATGTTACTAGACTCTATAATAAAAATCATCCATCACCAATACACAGCGAGTGTACTTGTAACAGATAGTACCATAACAGATGATCGGAGATGTTCCAACTATAAATACTAGCACAGATTACCCTTAAATTCATAATATAAATATCATATTTACAATCATGTTACCTGTCAAGGATGAACATTTTGTTCTATTGTCCGTTTTTTTCTCAACTGTCAAAAGATGAATAATTTCACGGTGACTTTGTGCTCTTTGTCTAACACTCGTGATATTGAGATTATCTCAGATAGTGTGTACTCATCCACCCTGAAATTATTCAAACTTTGACAGTTGAGAAAAAATGGACTATATCACCTTCTCAGTTCTGTAGGATGTGATATTTATTTTATTATACTGGACAATAAAATCAGAAATTGTTATCAATTTATTGGCACAAACTGTTTAATTTTATCTGTTTTATTAGCTTCTGAACTTGAAAGACATTTTTACACCATTCAGTTAGTTGTTTAGTAAAAAGCAAGCTTTAGTGCAAGGGATGTCACTCAAAATTGAATGGCTAAAAATTCGGGTCCCAGTATTAACAAACTCGAATGCAGTAGTCTCCCATTGCTTTAAGTGGGTCCATAGGTAATGTCAAGCGGGCTGATAGGTGATGTCCAGAGGTTAACATTACGGATTATCACCCGGTGATGTCACATTATGCCATATGGTAAACAAATAACGTGAGGTATAATAATAAAAATACTGTTCACTCAATGTTAGATGTCTTTAATAAGCTTTATTGACTAAATTTTATGCCCACATTTGAACTAGGAGTAAAAAGAAAAACAGTGTATATACATAAAAAGTGAAAAACAATAAAAATATAAGTTTTGTAAAATTAATAAATGTAAAACACAGATAACAATAAAAATATAACAATTTAAGGCAATCAGTAAAATATTTACTTTGTTTTAACACATGAGGGACGGAATGTATACGAGTGAACATTTTTCAATATTTATAGAACGGAGGGTGTGACTTTATGAAATAATGACACATTTCAAAAATATTGATCTAGGCCTAAACTAAAAAATACTTTGTTTGCCCTTTATGCTACAGTCCCGTAAACATAAAAATAGCCATGCGGGCACCGTACCGGCGTCATGCGTTCAAGCTCTGCAAGGACTCGTGTAAACTTTTGCGTACATGTACGGACTGTTATGATTTTACCAGGGTCCTTGACATGAGCCGTGAATACACGTATCAGTTTCAAAGTCAAATCTTGAACAAAATAGTGGCCGAGTATGGCTTCAACTTGCATATCTTCCAGCTACAGCGCCGTATGTGTGTGTTGTTTTGTGTCATGTGCGCATTGTCCCCTTAATATGCAAGGCTTCCCAAGGCCTACGGCTGTCTGCATGTACCGGTCCACAACAAGGCACAATTTTATGGGACTGAGGCATTAATGACTTTTTGGGTTTGGTTGGTAGGCAGGAAAAATATTTTATTTTTTCAAGAATTATCCCTTATTTAGGTAGATCCGGCAAAACAACTTGTTTGTTCATGTATATGTATAAATTATATTTATTTAATATTCTGTGATTTCAATGTGTCCGAAAGCAGAATTATTAGCGTAAAGAAACTATCCGAAAGTAAAATGATGAACGGTCGTGACCAATAAAAAAAATACACCACATACATGTTTTGAATGAGCAATAAAATATGTTTAAACAAAACATAATATGTGGGGAATGATTTGTATACGATATTCCTACTACAATATATTGGTAGACATGAAAGAAACAAATTGTTCATCAAGAAATAGAGAAATATTTATGAAATTAACACATGGAGTCCACAATATAACATATTCACATGTGGCTACACAACTTTAGAATATATATTTTCTGAGCTCATGACATAAAAACTGATTTTACATCATTATGGGTGAATTTCCTCTATGTATCAGTATAATATAACTAAATAATTTACCATTTTAAGTGAAATACTATTGGATGAAGTAATAATATAAAAATACTGAGTAAAATTTTGACTAGCAGTCTTTTATATTCAGAATGATATAGCTAGTCTTATTTTAGGTATACCATGTATTACAAACCTGATGTATAAGAAACTAGAGCAGTCCACGGACAGCGCTCTCGGCTATTCAGGGTGTTTGTGTAAACAACAGCATCAACTAGTCAAATTTCATGCTACAGTTATGCAACTTGGAATTTGACTTCCAATGGTAACCCTGTAGACATATGTGAAGTTTCAAGTGAATCCCTTTGGTACTTTCAAAGATAAAATGTTGCTCAAAAAAACTTACCCAAGAAATTTCTAAGTATAAAAGGGCCCTAATCCAATCAAAAGTCATACTAGAGTTATGCTACATGTACATGGTATTTGACCTACAATTGTAACTCTGTAGACATGTGTGAAGTTTCAAGTGAATCCCTTCACTAGTTTCAAAGATAAAATGTTGCTCAAAAAAATTAACCAAGAAATTTCTAAGTATAAAAGGGCCATAATCCAGTCAAAAGTCATGCTAGAGTTATGCTATATGGTATTTGACCTACAATGGTAACCCTGTAGATAGGTGTGAAGTTTCAAGTGAATCCCTTCAGTAGTTTCTAAGATAAAATAATGCTCCAAAAACTTAACCAAGAAATTTCTAGGTATAAAAAGGGCCATAATCCAGTTGAAAGTCAGGTGAGGGTTATGTAACTTTGTATTTGAGCTCCAATGGTAACTCTGCAGACAATGCCAGACATGTGTGAAGTTTCAAGTTAATCCCTTCAGTAGTTTCAAAGATAAAAAATGTTGCACCTAAAAACGTAACCAAGCAATGTTACGCCAACGCCACGGCCGATGCCAATGCACAACTCTATTCTCCGAACAGTCGAGCTAAAAAGAGTTACTTTGGTTACACTCTAATTTATACTGTCAATGTAATGTGTATAACAACTAGACTGAATGGTTCTGATATTTATAAAATAATAAAATATATATGCAACAAAGCTTTGTACAGCGGAAGCAAATAAATTAAACAGTAATTAACAATTCATCTAATTTATATAATAAATAAAATATAAATACATGTAACTAGTGTTAAAACAAATATCACAGTACACATCATACTTGACATTGTTAAGTCAGTAGGCTATTATTTTCTAAAAAGATACAGGAATCGTCTTTGACAGAGTCAGTATAATATTAAAATACTGACATTTCTGCTGAAATGGGAAAAAAACATCTACTACATAAACATTTTATAAAAAATTGCTATCACAGTCAAAATCAAAGGCAGCTAACTTGTTCTTAGTGTATTACAATATTATAAACTGAGTTAATTCTAGGGCTGTCTCGATACACGGGTATACTGGTATATTGCAATACTCAGCTGCAGCAATATGTACTGTGGTACGAATTTTACGTACCGGTATTTGGCAATATTTTTTATTTCATTGGAAAAGTCTTCCCTTCGCAAAATGAAAGTAGAGAAACGTCAGTTTTTCCATCGTTCATTCTATCTATTTAGCTTAAGTTACGTGAATTTAAACTGAATGGGGTGCTTTCGATTGGTTGTACAGAACTTGTGCAAAACATGTTTATGAATCGAATACTTCGGGACAGGAAGTTGTGAGCTTGATTGCTAGGATGTTCTGCAGCTAAAGGGTGATTGTTTCTTTCAACCTAAGCATCTTATATGCAAAACATATATCACAGTCCTAAATGACTGTATAGACATAACAAAGCTAGATTCAATCAGTCGCTGCTTGTAAAATATGCAATGTCTCTGTTAAATACAGGGGAGGCATAACGAATCTAAAAGCCCACAATATACCGTGGTCCATATCACGATACGGTGCTAGCATATTGCAATATATCGCAGTACACTCCTGGGGTATTGTGACAGCCCTAGTTAATTCCCTTCCATTGAGCTAGTAAAACTCCCTGTAAGTTTCAGTGTCATTGCATTCATTGTATTAATTTATTTTGTAACAAAAACTAAGCATCTTCTTTCTTGACTTTAGGTTTACAACTTCTTTGATGTACAGCTAGCCTATCAGGGTTGAAGGTACGTCCACAGTTGCCACATGGTACCAAGTTAGACATAGCACTCTGGTAGGCTGCCTCATTCATTGCATCAGTATCATAGGTTCCTTTGGCTGAAAACAAAATGTGTATGTGTAAATTATTGCCTACATGTATTTATCTAACTACATTGTAGTTCTAGGGCCTTCAACGGAAATTGCGATATCGTCATATCATGGATTCTTGACTGATGAACTGATATCGATTCACAATTTGGAATATCGATACAATCTAGCATTTTATAAAGCTACCGGTATATATTTTTATTTTTTATTTTATTTTATTTCTTTATTTCCTCCAAACTGGAGAGTCAAAGAAGACAAAGATAGCAAACAGAATACATGCAACATAAATGAAAAAAATAGAACTATGAATATTAGGTATAACAGAACATAAAAAAAACAAGAGGTAATATACAGTATATCACCAATACTTGCCTTTTGATATATCGATACAAAAGTTTCTTTCAATGACAGCCTTAACTAGTTCATCTAGTTAAAAATCACTTCAGAAACATAGCAGTGTGCAAGAATTGCTTGTCTTGCAATGTTTAAAGTTAAAACAAACTTATGATTGTATTACTTTGTGATGATATTAATTGTGAAGATATTAAGAAGACATGAATAAAAAATTTCAATTATGATAAGAAGAATTCTAAAAGATCTAAATTGAATTATTTGATTGTAGATCAAATAGAGGGCTGAACAAAACACTATTGTAAAGCCATTTCAAAATAAAGGGAGTTACAATATTGTTTTGTTCAGCCCTCAAAATTTCATAAATAAAACTTCAAGAGAATAGTGAGACAGTTCTGACAATTTGACTCCAAGCAATGTAGTTTGTTTTCTTTTAATATTTTACCTGCATGTAGAACTTGAAAATTACGGTATATGAATTGTAGCCTAATAATAAAAGTATAACAGAGTTGCCAATCTTGCAATAAGATTAAACTTGATTCCTTTCAATTGATTAAAAACAATCCAACAAGGTACTCCTGAATAGAGTCAATATTGTGCTTGTATTGTTTATTTTTTGATAGATAATAAATCAGATATGTACCTCCGATGGTTCGTACTTCAGGTTTCTTAGGTTCAGGACGACGTTGACCAGGTGGCATCTTAGCATTCTGTACCTTCCATTTCTCTAGACATTGTGGTTCATGAATGGCAATAGATTTTGTACCAAATTCCCGACCACAGATATAACATACCATAGTAGGTGGTTTACGTATCACTGGTGCCTGTGATTAATGAAATCACATGTTATGATTAAAAACTTCAGTTAATGATTAAAGATTTATATGTGATGAAAGCTAGCTTAGTGCATTGCACATGTATAATTGATATACATGTATAATTGATAATTTAAATGATAATATAAAGATCCCTGTACTTAAAATACTGAATTTTCTAGATCTTATTTTAAATCTAGAAAGTCAACCAACATATTTCAACCATTCTGGTTGGAGCAGAGACATAGATCTGTGTCTCTGGGTTGGAGACACTAAAATTGAGACAACTCTGAATTGGGACAGTTAATATACATGTGTACACCTTTTTCAAAACATTCAAATTTTAGCAATTTTTCAAATCACTGAAAGAATTGTTTTTAAACCTTGGTAGAAGCTTAAAAACTAATCTGTTCCAATTAAAATCTCTTACCAATATAATACCAATATTATATCTACATTTACTTATCTGCTACTATGTACCAGATATTCCGAAAAATGTCGGTCCGACAGACCTAACCAGTGAAATTCCAGTCGGTCCAGGAAAAAGTCTGTCGTAGCCAGTCTGAATGTCCAGTTAAATTTCATTTTTTTAAATTAGGATGAGGACGATGAGGAATGTCTGCTATGAACATGTATTGCCATAATATAATGTTTAATCAATACAGTAGAACATTCATAAAGAAGTCTTTCACATGTTACCTTAGCCTCAGGTTGTGGTGCACCATCTTTAGGTTTACAAGATCTTTGATGTACAGGTAATCTATCAGGAGCAAATCTACGTCCACAATTATCACATGGTATTAATTGAGCTTTAGCATTCTCCCAGGCTAAATCATTCATTTGTTCCCTAGAATTATAATATACAAATACATTGTACATAGTTGTATCATAAAGTGTTGTATAAAGGCAGATTTGTAACATAAAGCAACAGGACATTGCCACCATCAGATCGCACAACCTCCTCAAACAGCTCAGGCTAGAAGACCTGGACCTCATATTGAGGGAAAGGAGACTACAATGGTATGGCCACGTAGAAAGATCAAATGGTGCAATCAAGGCAGCCAGTACCATGCAGGTCACAGAGACACGCAGACCGGGAAGGTCCAAGTTGACATGGAAGTAGTTAACAGAGAGGGATCGCAGAGAATGGAACCTCTCTGCGATCAACCCTCAAGAGAGAGACACCTGGAGATCAGGTGTGAGAAACGCCAGGCGTGCAGCAAGCCTGCTACCAGGAAGGGGGCTCACTGACTTGGACAATGCCCCAACACCTGCACGTTAATCAAAAGTTTGACGATGATGATGATGAATAAAGTATACATATGTGTTACATGTATGTCATGTGACATCATAACAATCAGTCTACACATTAAGCAGGTTTTAAATGAAAAAATATGATAAAATCAGATGCATGCATAACTGTTCGAGATAAAATCAACTACCCTGGAACAGATCAAGTGAGCACAGGATCGTAATTTACTTTAGAATTTTCCAATAGGACTGCAAATTTCTTAAAATTATGTAAAAAAATGTATATTTAAATAACATTATACAATTTTATACAACATTTTTCTAATCCCATGTCTGTCAAAAAAACAATGAAAAAAATTCTAAAATCATCTAAATTTATTAATTAAACATTATTAAATTAAACTGATAAGTAACTTCTAATGACAAACTGAGAGATTTACTCTAATAGTACAATGTATATATCAGAATGAATTTGACAACAATTCTGTTTATAACTATGATAAGGCCTCAACAAGTTGATATGTTCTATGGAATTTTTTGGAAAAAAATGGGGGGAGCGAGCAAAAAAAAAAATCTTAATTCAGTTGCCTTATATGGTGGTTTGACCAAATTTTTATGAGCCAGCGAGGAAATAAAAATATTTTTTTGTTTTAAAACTGTCAAAATAAAGGTACGAGCGAATCCATAGAACACACGATCAACTTAATTGTTGTGGCCTAAATGTTCTAAAATAGATTAGTTTACATACTTGCTCATTGCTCCAGTTGGTTTCTTAGGTACTGGTCTTCTTTGTCCTCTAGGTAACTTGGAGTTTTCAACCTTCCATTTTTCTAGACATTGTGGTTCATGGATAGCGATAGATTTAGAACCAAACTCTCTACCACAAATATAACAGACAACAGTTCTAGGTCCACCTTTAGCATCAGCTTTTGGTTGTTTTAGTCCACCTGTATGTATACAACATAAAACATTTAGAAAAGTTGGGTTATATCAAGGGCTCCAATTTTAGCTCGCATACTTGCAAAATGCTAGTAGATTTTGAAAATTGCAAGTAACTGCTCACATACTCGCAAAATGCTAGTAGATTTTGAAAATTGCAAGTAACTTTTATTCTAACTTGCAAATTTCCGAGAGGATGAAATCAATGCAATAACATTACAGTCATAACTGATGTGGATCAAATCAGTAATAAAATGTCCAGTTAGATCAATAGTATCTATAAATGATTTGTCATAAAACAGGTTTGATATTCTTTGTCTATCCCACAATAAGGCCCTTGTTCTATCCATAGTTGGATAAAGTGCTTTTTAGTTTAATGCATACAATGTATATAGATAGTAGATACGTTTGCTATTAAAATTTTGAGAAAAAATGCAAATGATTTTCTCATTTTGCGAGTTGAAGTAAAAAAATTAACTCGCAAAAATTTGCAAGTCCATTTTTTTTGTTAAATTCGAGTACTGGTTATATCCATATAACAAGGAATATAACATTAATTAAGACTTGAGTGAGTATAAAATTATGTTATTGCTTGAACTTAAAACAAAAAAAACAATATTAATAATATCATTTACATACATTAAATCAGTTTGCAACAATTAAATATTAAGAGATAGTAAAATAATCTGTTAAATGACAAGATTATTTAAACAAAAGAAGTAATGTTAGAAATCAGTTTTGTTTATAAATAGTTCTTGTATAGTATAAAAAAGGGAGACAATCCACTAGTACACAGAGTCTACAATGTTATATGATATTTTACACTGAGGTTAGCTCCCTTTGCTTAACATAAGTTCAATAAGTGCATTATCACCCCCACTCATACTATAGTGATAGACTTATTATCATGTTAATTACTTATTATGCAGCACAATTATAATATTTCACATAAAGTTTTCGCAAACAGATTCTGTTTGTTGTCTTATTAGAAATAGTGATACAGAACATAACTGGTTCTTGAAATACAGTCACAATCAACAGAATTGTAAACACTTGGAAATAACAAACCATATACCTTTTTTTAAACCAGGTCATACCATTTTAAGTATTATTTTGATCATGTTTACCTAATTTTTGAGAATCTTGATAACCTCGGGGTTGGAGAATGTGGTAAAATAAATATACTGCAGATTATGAATAGAACACAACAGTATAGAATACAGAAATACAATCTCCGTAAACAAATATCCTGCCGAGCATTGTTGTACAGGATCTCTACGGTTCCCATGGAGGGTCACGTCAAGATGATCTTTAAGTCAACCAATCAATGCGTAGCTTTCATGTAGAGGAAACACTATTAATAGCATTTTGATTTTGAAATTTCTATTTTTAGACCAAGGTTTGTGAGCTAATTTGACAGCGGTATTATTCACAGTCTGCGATTAAACGGCTCATTTCAATTGGGTGACGAAGACGATGTAAACAAGTTACTAAACATGACAATATCGTCATGAATATCATAATGAGTAAAGGTCATCTGAACGTGACCCTCGTAAGAAAATGGCCAGATCTAAATTAGCGAGTAGGCGAGCAGAGAAGTTTAGATCGGGTTTTAATCAGATTGACAGAAATAGAACAGAATAAAATATGAAAACACGCACCCAGATGATTACCATTATCATTCATTGCAGAGCTAGTTGTACTGCTGGTTCCTGGTTTAGATCCTCCCTTAGGTTTACATGCTCTCTGATGTACAGCAAGTCTATCTGGAGCAAATGTTCTACCACAGTTCTCACACGGTATAAGTTGAGATTGAGCACTCTTCCAAGCTGCCTCATTCATTGCATCAACATCATACTTTCCATCACCTCCAATAGCTTCAGGTTTCTTTGGAACAGGGCGCCGTTGTCCTTTAGGCAATTTGTCATTCTCAACTTTCCATTTCTCCAAACACTGGGGTTCATGAATATCAATAGATTTAGATCCAAACTTTCGTCCACATATATAACAAAGGACAAACTTCGGCCCTGGCGGAACAATCGATTTAGGTGGGCGAGGGTTCTCTGAGGTAAATGTCCCTTCTCGTTTTATACCAGGTCCCTCAACTTGTTTTTTAGCATTATTGTTGCTAGCTGCCTGAGAAGTTGACTTAGCACCACCCCCACCCTTACCAGCACCACCCCCACCCTTACCAGCACCTTTACATGAACGTTGATGTACTGACAAACGATCTGGAGCAAAAGTACGTCCACATCCATCACACGGTATCAGTTGAGCTTGTGCACTACGCCAAGCAGCTTCATTCATAGCATCCATGTCATATGTACCTCCAGATTGAAGAATATCAGGCTTCTTTGGTAGTGGCCTTCTTTGTCCTTTAGGTAATTTATCATTTTCAATTTTCCACTTTTCTAGGCACTGAGGTTCATGTATAGTAACAGATGCTTCGCCAAACTTCCTTCCACAAATGTAACACAATACAAACTTTGGTCCAGGAGGCCCTTTAGCCTTTGATGGTGGCATAGTTCCCCCTTTTTTACTAGAAGTACTCTTGGTTGAAGAATTTACAGATCCTGTCGTAGAAGAAGGGGTAGTCCTACCGATATCTACATTTTGTCCATTTTTAACATTACTATCTTTTCTCGTAGTTTGTTTTTCTAATGGTACAGCATTATTACTATTGATCACTTTAGGGTTGGATACTGTTGCTGTTTTGGGTCTCAACTCACTGTCACTCCCTGTAGTGTCTGTCTTACCTTTCATGGCCACTTGATTTTGTTTACCTATGTAAATATGCAAATAAAAGACATACAATCAATCTTTTGATTTGAATAAGAAAGAAAAAACCTTAATCACTTACCTAGCTCATTTAAACCCAACATTTTAAAAATTTAATCTTAACCACTGAAATGAAGTGATTTATTCCTAAATATTAAAACTTCCAATCCAACATAAAAACTCGCCTTAAATTGTACTGCAGTATGGTAGAATGAATTTTTTAAACTTGAGATTAAATCTAATATAAAATCTATAGCATTCAGGATATTGGTAGTTATTTATACATAGCCAACGAACGGTAACAACCATATACAAAAGTAAACAGCATACAGTATTCACAATTCAATAACTTCTAATATTGATCGGGTAAGTTCACTGTAAGAAATCAATACTTGTACATGCTTGATTAGTTAATCATTAAATATCACTGACTTACTTTACAAAAACAAACTATCCATTCACTTTGGTTGTCAACTTTTATCTTATGTATTCCCCACTTACTGACATTTATCAACAAAATGATTTAGAATTAAGTGTTTTTCACAAACAACTTATTAGTAAGCAAACAATTTGCATAATTGTAAAAAACATTATAAAACCTGTAAACACAGCCATTGATGGAAATGCCAAATTATGACCTTTAAGAGTAAGATTGTTTTAGATAAAGATTTAATGTTTGATATACACAGTCCTATACTACAATAAATAAATGTTTGTAATATTTCATACTAGCAAAGACGTTTATAGAAACATCACACTGTATATGTTTTACATAAGATTTTATCTTTCATACTAACAGTATACATAAATTCTTCCCAATGTATGTTAACTTTGATAAAGTTTGGGTACAAACAAATTGAATTTCAACCAAATAAACGCATTAAACTTAACATGAGTCACAGATAATCTTAACAAATAAAGATTTATGATTATGTTGAAAGATATAAATGAGGTATTCAATATTTCAAAAACACCTAGTACAAATAAAATTTTGATCAAATAGATTACTGAATGACAGAATAAATACACATCAAGAGAGGATCTAGAACAAAATTCAAGGGAATCAAGGCTGAGATTTTCCAGGGGATCGGGTGTATCAGAAGTAAAAAGAAGAAGTTAAAATTCCATTTTTAACATTTTATATTTTTTTGTACATTCCAAGGATTATTAGGGATGCTGACCTCTTGTTCTCCCTCTCACAGGGACAGTCATTATTTGTGATCATATTCATATCTATACAAATTAATGAAGTATTGGCGAACATGTTTGAACAAATATAACTCTTGCACGGTGATATTTGGATGTCAAGAAATATTTATATCTATAAAATGACTTTATTATCAAAGATTTGAATTAATCACTCATTTATCTAAATGTTAAAACGTTCAATTAATTCATTTGGCCTCAACTTGACAACAAGAGAATAAATTCAATCATGTGATATGACAACATATTAACCACATACTTTTCAGGGTGGTTCAAGTCAAGATTACTTTTCACACAGGTTTAAATTAAAACCAAAATTATAACTTTGTGTCCCATTTCTATTTTTTTTATAAATAAATTACTTCTAATAAAAAAGTGTTGTGAAAATTCCCAGTCGGTCTAAATCCCATTAGTTCCTTATTACAGAGTCTTTTGCCTGATTTTCAAAATAAGCAACATCCTTAGAGCAATAAATTATTGCAGAATCATGTGATATAAAACATATTTAAGCCCGCCTGGCTAGGTCAGTCGGCAGCCTATAAGTCTACTAATCGAGGGGTCTTAGGTTCGATTCCTAGGTGGGGCATACATCGTGGAGCTTGGTCTTGAAATAATTTTCTATGGACATTCTCCTTCCTACCACTGATTCTAAATCATGTGGGGCAGTAGTCAGTCACTGACAGTAGTATGCATCTAGTAGTTGGTTAACAGCTTAATCCAGAATTTAAGCCTTTCCAGGAATAGTGATTAGGTGGACTGACCACCATTATATGACCTATACAATGTGTTCAGCTACGGTATTAAACAAAAAAACAACAACACATATTTGAGTTAATAACTCAAAAGGTTATCATGAAGATGTTACCTGTAACAGTTTTACAAGATCTTTTATGAACTGGTAATCTATCAGGATTAAATCTTCGACCACAATTATCACAGGGAAGTAACTGATCTTGAGCACTCTTCCAAGCTGCTTCATTAAATCTTTCAATATCAGAACTGTCTCCATTAGTAACTGATGGAAGAATTTCTGGTCTTGTTGGAGTTTTTCTCCTTTGTGATTTGGGCAATTTATCATTCTCAAGTTTCCACTTTTTCAAACATTGTGGCTCATGGATTGTAACTGAAGATGAACCAAACTCTCGACCACATATGTAACATACCACTGTCTTCTTCCCAACTGCAGGAGGCATTGTTTTCAGTTTTCTAAAAAAACACAATTGACCAATATGAGACATCTCCAAGAATACTTGTATCAAACATGTGGTATTGAACATAAATAACTTTCTAAACAAAAATTGACAATTGGGATGGGAGCGTAGAGTACCTGGGACCAGTAAGGATGTTTAAGTAATCATATAGGGGATAACAATAAGTTGATTTTAATTATACATGTATACATAAGGATTAACCTGGTGTCAACTCTCCTGAGGTCTAACCATCATAGATTGAGGTCAAGGAGCATTCAAGATTACACTGGATGTCTGAGTAAAGTCCTTCTGGCTGCTCCATGCTGTACAGATTATATTTGATCTATTTAGGCACGAGAATTGGGTGACCATACTTCAGTGCTGTACTCAAGCTGGGACTTGTTACTAAAGACTGGTAAGGCAAAGATTTAATGCCGTCAGATTTGACCGTAGTTTTCTTTCGAAGGAACCGTAGAGTTTAGTTTGCTATCATGGTTGACCTGTTTATGTGAGCAACCCAGGTGAGATTGTTTTCTATATCAGATGAGATCAATTCTACTTGTACACCATGTAGGTAATCCTGGCAAGGGAAAGGGTTTTTTGTGTGACATGGATTACTAGGCATTTTATGGGTTGAATCCCATGTCCCACTCCAATTCCCACTTTTCTAGCCTTCTAAGATCGATTTGCAGTGTGACAGATTATTTGCAAATGTAAATGATGGATAAGTTGCTGTATCATCTACAAAGAGACAGATGTTTTGCGGGAAGTCATTTATGAAAGCGAGGAAGAGAAGAGACCCCTGTGGAATCTCATATATATGAAACAAGGATGACATCAGATGTGGTAAAATTGGAGTCTGATGTTTTATGTACATGTACTAGGCCATTTAATAATCTTAAGATCTAGACTAAACATCGCCTCATTCCTAAACCAAAAGTTTTAAGTATAAGACTATATATTAATGACATAGATATTAACTGTTAAACAGGCGTGTAGGAATGATCTGATTATTGGAGCTGCAGATGGGGTGGATACAGGAGGGGTGTCTCCTCTCGGTGGTCAAAATTTTTGTGAATGTAAGCCCTTGTAACTCAATTTACAGCACTTTCAGTACCCCTGTTTAAGAACAAATCTTAGTATTAGACTCAAGATTTTCAATATTACATTGTGTCATGAAAAAATTAACTCGCGTCCCATTGCCACTGCTTGCCAGAATATTGGGGCTGCGGCTCCTGCAGCCCCAGCTCCTACGCACCTGTTTAAGAAAAATGGTTTCTTAACACCACCTTCACAGTCCAGAACCACCAAAATGTGTATGTAGCTTCTGTGACTGATTATAATCAGCCACCTTTGGTTGTAGTCTGTAGATTAATTAATATGACAGCTTGATTTAATGACTTGGCCTTCAGCACAAAACTTAAAATACTACCAAAATATAAAATCAGCATCAATGAATAAAATGTCTCTTATACTGCAAAGTCAACATATTTCACATTCAATACTAATTAAACATCTTAACAATAGCCATACCCACTTATAAATGCTTCTATATTTATCAGTTCGTATCACTTCAGATCTTTTCAATGCTGTTTGGACAATACAATCACAATTCACTGATTGTAAGTCATTTCTATACTATCTTTCACTCAGCGTTATCATTGAATACATTAAAAGAAGGCGTAGTCAAAATACAGTGTCACGTTATTGACAGCCGCCATTTTTAAACAACTTTCTCTTGCATGGCAACCACTTGCCCTTTTTATTTGGTTTTATTTTTGGACGATTGCCCGAAACATGAATCTTACAATATCGAACATTTGCAATCATTTCTTACACAAATATTAGTTATTTAAATGGTTAAACGCGGGATATGTTTAATAAATCGAGTTTAAACTTTTGAGTACGAACATTCTGAGTACGAAACTTAATTGCTACTCTTCAAAATAAAGTTAAAGTTGTGAAGAGAGGAAATGGCGCGGCCATCATCTGCTTCTGTCAGACCTAATAGTTCTCTTGTTAACGTCCCTAAACTGAAAGATTTTGTCTTCATTGAGAAATTAGGAAGCGGGACGTATGCCACGGTGTATAAAGCTTATAGAAAAGTAAGCGACAATTGATCGTGAAATTTTAATATGTTTTCGCGACTCTACTTTCACTTTGAAAATTGTATAGAAATTTAAGTTACAATGATAATTTATTGTAGTTCCTAATTTATCTAATTGAGCATTTATTGTACGCAATGCCTTTAAGTTTTATTAAACTCTATGACTTATGATGCAGGACAAAGATTATGTTAATATTTCTGTTGATTATACCTTCAGGCTCATGTGACTATGAGTCAACTTAATGAATTGTCAATGATAATGTGTAATTGTTTATGAACACTTGTCATTAACTAGATAGATAAGTGATTAAAAGTTAGATATTGCTTTATCAAGATTTTGATAATGATCTCATGTCAAGAATTTTGCTAAATGTTTGAAAATTGGTAGTTCAGAATAAATTCTGCAAATTGCGGGTTTGGCGAAAAACAGTTGTAACTTATTAAAAGATAAGAGTGAGTTATCACTGTTTCACACTTAAAGGGATATACAGGCAAATGACTGTGCCAAAAGTATAGAACCAAGTTTAGTCTTTAAAACAGTATTAAGAACGTAAGAAATCACTTACTATTAATATTTGTCACTTATAACATTCAGCTGAACCAATTAAAACATGTGGCATACACATTGTTGAAAATGAAAGTAGGATACTGAGGGAATCACCAAGCTATTTATAGATTTTTTATATGTCGTGCTTGCTGAAATTAAACATTTTCATTGGTTGCTTCTCATCTTTTCAACATTCTTAAGCGGTTAGGATATCTTTTTATTAGAGTTATACTAATGTTGCACAATAACAAGCTCTAGTATCTTCTCATCAGTAAATGCATATTTTAACACTAATCTATTTTTAGCTAACCTGACCCACATGGGTCAAGTTAGGAAACCCCCCCAAATATTACTAGAAAATAAAGAAATATTTTGCCAAGTAATATAAAAATGTGTCTGTTGCATTCACAGTTATAAAAATATATTTCAAAATCAGGAAATATGAAGTTGAACTTTTGCCTGTATATCTCTTTAACCTTCAAAATGCGTTGTTTGTTAAGGGGTTTTACTGGTATAGTTCTTCAATCATACTGACAACATAGATTATTATGCCAAGTTTTATCCATATCCTGCATTGAGGGTGGCACAATATCATTTTGGCTCTACAAAATTTACTGATTTACAGGAAATGAACATTATTTGTATGATTGTCTTTGAATGATAATATACATACACACATTCATATCTTTGAATGATTATATACATACACACATGCATATGAATGTAGGTAAAAATGCCAGCAGTAAAATGCCATATACATAAATACCAGAGGTAAAAATGCCATCTATAGGTAAAAATGCCATACCTTAAAGGCCGGACATCATTTCTTCAATTTATTGGGTGGTAAGCAATTAAGCCGTTAAGGAGAAAGGGGGAGGGCTTGACCTATGTAAGCAGAGGTCACCAACGGCTAACATCTCTATGATTGTAAACAAATTCTCACTAAATTGACTACAGTGTTTATATTGTTAATTCCGATGCATGCTCTAAGACAAGTTTTAGATACTTATATAGAGACTGTAAAAATACTGTAGGTTTATAATTCATGAATCAACAGTCATGGTAACTATCTATGAGGGGCAGCGAGAATATAATATTACTGGCTCTGGGAAGTTCATGAACTCTCTTTTGATTGGCTTGATGAAGGTTATGAATCCCTAAGCATATGTCTGTCAAATTTGAATTTTTGAAATTGTTTTCAAAATTATTCTTTGAAAGCACCTTTTCTAGGTAACTTAGAAAATCGAAAATTTCAAAAAGTATTGAAAATGAGTCAAAGAAACAGTATGTCAAAATTCCTTAAAATCTGATCAGTAAATTTGTAACAGTTCCAGATTTTCTCAGGTTTAACATGTTCACTTCTCAGAGAGTCAAAAAGAAGTGGCCATTTTCAAGATTCTCTCTCTTTTATAGTTGATGCCCGGCCTTTAAGTGGTAAAAAATGAAAGAGGTAAAAATGCCAGAGGTTGTGTATAAAAGTTTATTTAAAAGTGTTCGTAATGTTGTATTTTGTTTTTGAATATTTATCAAGCGTATAGCAAAAATTATTTTCTAATGTTTTCTTACATTTTTTTTTAAAATTGGACGAATAAACGTCTAAGTAGTACACCAATTCACCATTTATGAGTTTAAGAAAAACACAACACAAACACAACTAGATATTGGTCACAGATCATCATTGCCTGATAATTTGGTAGCTTCTTACAGAAAAGTATGTGTATAACTTAGGCACTCAGAGTAAAAGTGTTATAACAGAGACATAGACCAATGTCTCTCTTAATATAAAATTATTATATAATTTTGCTCAAAATCCAAGCTGTAATTACATGTATAATAAATCTCTATTCTAAAAAGAATCAATTAATGAAAGACATAAACATATTTCTAACATGATTATTAAAAAAATATATTGTCTTTATATCTCATGTGGAAATTTTTTTTTTTAAATCAAAATACAAATTACAATTATACAGTTTAATATAACCATTTATATAAAACCTCCGGAATCTTTACATGGGGTTTCCTTATGTTTAGTAGCAGACTGTAGCAAATCCTTATCAAAATTTGTTGTTCTGCTGTGCATGCTCAATAAAATGGGTGATTACTACTTCAATTTATTAGTCCACAATATGCGTTAACAAGCAGGCAATATGCTGTTGGTGCAATTGAAGTATGTCTAATCTGGTTAATTTAAGGGACAGATCCCTTGTATCGCTGCTGTTAGTTATATAATCCTGTGTTTATATATTCTATCAAAATCCCATGTCTGACAGCTCTGTCAGTGTTTTGATTACCTCTGGCATTATTACCTCGTACCATTAGGGCTGTCATTAATAGAAAATTTTGTATCGATTTATAGAAAGGCAAGTATCGGTGATACATTGCTATATTGAGTTGGAGTGTAATAGAAGCCACTATAGAACTCCAGGATGTATAATATACTATATAATGCTCTCATGATGTTGTGCATATGTTAAAAGTTGTTACAGACATCTAAACAAACTAAAACAAACTGTGTTTTCTTGTTTTTGATACTTAGCTGGAAACATGAAAACTCAGAAATATGTAAAAGTTCTATAGTTATAGATTTATGAAATACTAGATTGTATCGATATTCCAAATTGTGAATCAATATCAGATATCAGATGGTCTGTCAAAAATACATTGATATCACAATTTTCGATGACAGCCTTAAAACCATGTATACATATATCCACTACCATTGTAAATCACTATAATTTTTTGTGTACTTAATTTTCCATCTATTTACAGACTGGTGTAAGAGAGGTTGCTGCCATAAAATGTGTACTAAAGAGTAGTTTGAACAAAGCATCAACAGAAAATCTACTTACAGAGATAGCATTGTTGAAAGAACTGAAACATGAAAATATTGTAGAGCTTAAAGACTTTCTTGTAAGATATAGGATTTTTATATTTCATACTTTTTATAAAAACAGAAGTATTTTAGGAGTGGTATAGTACGACAATATTAATCTGAGCTTGAACTTTATGCAAGAATATATTAAACTCTGACAGTATTGACTGTCTATTTTGTCTAAATGTTTGTAAATCGGGCTTTGTCGGAAGCTTTTGGCAAAATACACACCCTGAACAATTAATTTTGTTTTCATAAGAATAAATACTTTGAAACTGTGTCTCAATATTGCAGACTATTAACGTGTTGCTCCCAAAAACTAATGTGTCCAAAATTAAAAATACAATAATATGCTATTTTTACAAAATTAATTTATAGTCACATAGTTTGTTATAAACATGTGTATAATCATCGACAGGCATACGAAAACTCAGAACAGCTTCATGCTTAATTTGTTCACTCACAAGTTGGTTATTACTTATTACTTTTCTACAGGCAACTATGATGGGGTCAGACAAGTTGGACAAAGCGACTACATTCCACTGTACAATGTTTCATGTTATTTTTGTTTCAGTGGGATGACACATATATCTATCTTATAATGGAATATTGTAGTGGTGGAGACTTATCCCATTTTATTAAAACTAAAAGAACTTTACCTGAACATATTGTAAGAAAGTTTCTAAGACAAATTGGTAAGTGCTATAATGTTATACTTGTGTTTTTCTGATGACCAACCTATTTTAGTGAAAAAATGTTGATAAGAACTTACCTGACATTCAAAGTTATCAGACCCCTGTTTACATATAGGTTTATTTATTATGAGTTATATAGCAACAGGGCTTGAATTTCAGCTGGCATACTTGCAAAATGCATGTTGAATTTGAAAATTGCCAGTAACTTATATTCCAACTCGCAAAATTTTGCTAGTTGGAATCATTGCAAAAAATTAGGCTCAAGTGGGCATTAAAAAAGCCAGATAGATTGATGTTTTAATATGATAAAAGACTCACAGTAAAACATGTTTGCTATTCTTTACCTTTTCCACAATAATGCACTTGTTTATAATTCAGTATTGTAGTAAGTTGCTTTTATATTGCATGTACTTTTTTTTTACGAATAGTTATTGTGTATGCTTTTACAATTTGGAAAAAAAATGCGAGTGATTTTTTCATTAAGCGAGTTGAAATAATGTCAACTTGCAAAAATTGCATGTCCAACTTTTTGTTAAATTGAGACCTGATATCAATAAAATTGTATATATCAGTCAAGGACTGTAACTATCACCCAAGCTTTGCTTGCTGTTGGGTCATTTATGTATTTATGTAAGTAAGTTAAAAATATTTGTATATGAAGTGTTCAAAACCTGATGAAAAACTATTTGATACTATTGTTTAACTTTCAGTATCTGCTATGAGTTTTCTAAGAGAAAATAAAGTTGCTCATATGGATTTAAAACCACAAAATATACTATGTACATCTTCTACTGATCCTACATTAAAGATAGCAGGTATAGTATAGTTACTATCATGTTTTTATTACATAGATATCACATCCTACAGAGGTTAAACATTACGTTCTATAACCCTCTGTAGGTTGGGATATTTATTTTATTATACCAAACAACTAAAATCAGAAATTGTTGACAATTAAATAGGCACAAACTATTAAATTTTATCTGTTTTATTTACTTCTAAACTTGAAAACATTTTTACACCATGTGGTTTGTTGTTTCATAAAAAAACAAGCATCTGTGCAAGGGAGGTAACTCAAATTGAATGGCCAAAAACTTGAGTCCGGATATGAGCAAACGCCAATGCAGGTGATGTCAAGTGGGCAGAAGGTGATTTCAATGGTGGGGATTTATCGTACAAGATTATAAAGTTGGCTGAACTGATATATTGAAGCAGACTGAAAACCACACTTTTTAATAAAATAATTTATTTTTTCAACATTAAACATTTTATCAATTAAGTAGTTATAATTCAATTATTTATTCATTTAAGCATGTTGAGATAGAATAAACCATTATAAATGGTATTTGTTAATTGTGTAACTCTCTTGTTATATTATAGTTTATGATAATTAAGTTTGTTTGTTTTGTTGGGTTTAACGCCGTAGCAAGACATTGTATAGGTCATATAATGGTCAGTCAACTTACTCACTGTTCCTGGAAAGGCTAAATCTCTGGATTAAGCTGTTAACCAACTACTTAGCACATGCTTTCGTCAGTGACTGACAACTGCCCTTCATTATTAAAAATCATTGGTAGGAGACATAATTAAAAATCATTGGTAGGAGGGAGAATGGCCGTAGAAATAATTTCATGACCAAGCTCCACGAAAGTATGCCCCACCCGGGATTCGAGTCTATGACCACTGAATCAGTAGACTTGCCTGCTACCAACTGAGCTAGCCAGGTGGCTTATGATAGTTAAGACAAGAATATAGGAAATGTTGTGGTATTTATTTTAACATTGTGTTATATCAAAGGTTAGTCTAATAATCATAAGTTTGTGTATTCTGTCAGATGTTGTCTGAATTCTCTTACTGTTTAAAGTTGTCAGATGTTTACATGATGTCATTGGACGAATTTAGATACCAAACTTCATTACAATGTACCGTATTGTTCCTATTAAACGCCCCTGCTCTAATAATTGCCCCCCCTCTTTTTTTAAAAAAAAATGAAAAAAATATGTTATGCAAAACTTAAATTTAACTCTTTTACTAATCCATAATTAAAAAGCCAACAGAATTTAATTGCAACCCATCTGATGCACACAAAAATTTCCCAACAGGAATGTTTTTAAAAAAATATTAAATTTCAAGAGGGGCATTATTAGATAAAATACGGTATGGTAATTGTACTCAGTCACCAAGAAAAATCGATATGAGACACTCAAAGTTTACGATTAATACTGCAATATGTCGGGTAATGTCTTTGATCACTGTCGCTTACAGTTGAAGCATCCTCATCAAAGCTGGCGCTGACATCACAATTTAGAAAGAGCACAAAGATCAAAGAAAGCCGACATACCTTGAAACACTCTCCTTGACTATTTAGGGCATTAAAATAACACTAAGTAACTGTTAACACTAAACTTGTTTAACTTAACAAAAGTTGTGCACATAGTAATTATGTCAAGTATTGTTAGTCTATACAAAATTTATAACACACTTTTAATTGAATCTAATGTCAACTTAAATCCAGCTGTGAATTTCCTGTGTTTTGATCTTTGACATTTTGCTACACAGTAACAGACTTAACACGTGTTAAAACATCTATAATCTACCGTTGATTGACGAGTTATATGACATCACACTACAATGACATCAGCAAGATACATTCAGATAGTCACGTACGCGCTACCGTGTTTACTCAATTATAAAGCCCTATCATACTTATAGCCATCGTTATTTTTGGTTATATGCATGAATTGTTTTGGACTCAAATTAATCTGTCATTATTTGGCAAAAACTGACTGTAAATAACATAAATGGAAGAAAGAAAAATTGCCGATTTTTTCACCCCTATTAAATGCCCACTCTTTGAAAAATGTAACGCCACCGGGGGCGTTTATTAGGAACAATACGGTACTTTAAATATAAAGACATTCTATACTGTGTTCTGAGATTAATCTTGATATACCCCAGTGGAATCACTTGTTGCTCTCATTGAAACAGCCACATATACCTTTATAACAGACATTCCGAAAAGTGACAGTTTGACAGACCTGACCAGTATAATTCCAGTCAGCCCGGGAAACAGTCTGTCGTAGCCGGTCTAAATTTCTTCTTTTAAAATTAATATGAGGACAATTATGGACTATTTTATAGAAGTTCTCAGTAAGTATTGAACTAATTTTGAGGTTCGCCTTCAGTTAAAAGTTAAAGTAACAGTGAGTAGCGACTAGAAATCAGTAATGATAAGTTATGACCTATTGACCTATTTTGATGATTTTTTCCGGTCCAGTGAAACCTGATTTGGTCTATTGGTTCTAGCAAGACCACTGGAAAAAATGTCCAGTAATGTCAAAACACTTCTGGAATGTCTGCTTTATAAATGTCTAACTTATCCCACTTTATTACAGTATAATTGTATAGGACATTATAGATCATTCACATTCTTGAATATGTAATGACTTATTGTTAAAAGAATAGCTTGAATGTTTTAATTATTATAAATACATGTATGTTTGTTTAGATAGATGTATATTATCTATTTGAAGATTCCCTCTTTTTCAGATTTTGGTTTTGCTAAGCATATGTACCATGGAGACAAGTTACATGCTTTAAGGGGCAGTCCCTTGTACATGGCCCCAGAAATTATATGTAAAGGACGTTATGATGCTAGAGTAGATTTATGGTCAATAGGAGTTATTTTATATGGTAAACTCTCATTATCTGTTAACTTATTTGTTCATTTTGACATAATTCAACTTGTACTGATTTATTTTAGCTCGATTGTGAAACAAGTTCTTACAATTTAGATTTATCCCCATCGAGTCCACTCCCTGGTTCCCCAGTACTGAACTAGTAGGATAAAGTTTCTTGCTCAAAGAAACAACAGGTCAGGTTTTGGATGGGATTGGAACCAACGTGGAGCTGGCTATCCAATGATTACCAGCTCAACGTCGTAACCGCTTTGCCGCACCCACTCCTGACTGGCCCGCTTGACTTTACTGTAATATGTGAGTGAACCAGTTGATAGTACACAACACCAGTAATCCAACAATGTGGGCAGGTTTCATGATTATTTGTCAATGATGTTGATTTTCTTAGAGAACTTGTTGATTTCTTGTGGAAAAGGGAGCAAGTATTGGTAAAAACAAGGCAGTCAACATAATTTTTAGACAGTAAAAATGTTTATAAATAGCTAACACTTTGACTGTTGTCCCTATTTGTGTGTCCATACAACTATTTTTAGCCGGATTTTTCTACAAAAAATAGCTATTAGTTTTGGAAAACTCGTGTGGGCATCCAGTGTCGTTAACAACTGGTTAAAGTTTTTTCTTTACCATATATTTCTGCCATTTATTGTCTGATCTTTATGAAACTTCATACAATGATAACATACCATGTGATGAACAAAAGTAGAAAGTAACCACAACTCTACCTGCCTTTATTATGGATTATTTTACTTAATGTTTTGCATTAAAGTTTTTAATATGTTTGATATCTCTGTCATTTATGGTTGGATCTTGATGAAAATTCAGCTTTGATGTGGTTTCCACGTTACATTTCTTGTTATAATCCTTAAACAGATTTATAGCCTTCAGTTCCCCAAAAAATATTTTGTGACTATAACAATGGATTTTGCTGTAAATTTATTTCAATGTTTTCATGCAACATATTTCATATTTAAATTTCTCCAATATACTAAAACAGTTTAAGTTTCTTGCCTTATAAGACAGTTAAGGTGTTTTTGACTTATGATATTTGAATTTATGTATGCTGATCATTAAATGATTAGTGATGTGAGTACTGGTATACCATTTTATCATAATAAAATAGATAAACTTATATTTAATGTATGGTACTTTTACACACTGTCTATAATTGTTTCAGAATGTTTGTTTGGTAGAGCACCATATGCCTCAAAATCATTTAAAGAACTTGAAGAGAAGATATGGGATCCCAAACCAGTTGAGGTATGGTATACTAATTTATTTAGCTTGATTGTGAAACAAGTTCTTACAACTTAGATTTATCACTCTCTTGTCTGCTTTCTGGTCCCCCAGTACTGAGAAGGTTTTAGATGGGATTCAAACCAATGCGGAGCTGGCTATCCAATGATTACCAGTCCAACATCGTAACCGCTCGGCCAAGCCAGTTGAGGTAGGACTATAACAAAATAAAACACAATGTATAAGTTTTAACATGTCAAATAGCACTGTTTTCGCACATAATTAGTTGACAAATATTCAAGAAAATTAAATTAAAATATCTTGACTTTTAACCTATTATTTGACATAAGCAGCTCTACTCAATCATAATACACATTTTCTGAAAGTAAGACGACAATATTTTTAACATATGTGTTCACTGTAAAATTATTCATGTTTTGACAGTTGAGAAAAAACAAACTAGTATAATTATAGTGTGAAAACATCATCAGGTTTAAATTGTTTCAAGCTACATATTGTAACAAGGAGTCATCATATAACATGTATATCATTTCAGTTACCATATGGTGTAGAGGTGTCAGATCATTGTAGATCATTGTTACTTGGATTATTGAAACGAAATCCTGACCATAGAATTTCATTTGAAGAATTTTTTGAACATCCCTTTCTTGACCTGGAACATGCTCCGTCTGCTGATTGTCTTTCTAAAGCAGTAAGTTATGTTTGTTCTTTCATAATGAACAGTGAAATATAACATAATAAAAAAGGTAAATTATGTTCTGTTATTATGTACAAAATACCTGTTTGTTAGGAAAGCCATGTTTAAACTATGTATTTATAAAGGTGAGCATGTCAGCATATTTTACTTTTGTATTGTTATATCAAAATGCAACATTATTTATTTATAAATGTACATTATGTTTACAAGTCTTAAATAAGATCTGAATCATGTAAGTTTAAAAGTAAATAATTTTTATTTCAACAAATGAATGCATAGGTGGATTCATGGGGGGGCACCCCGGCATATGCTGCCCCTAAAATTGCCCAAGCAAAGGTTTAAATAATAATGAAAAATGATATTTTTAGGACATTTGGGCCATTATATAAAAGTCAAAAACTTTTTTGCATGCTTCAAGTGCAATAAGTTACAAAACCAGGAATGCGCTAATACAATGACATAACATACAATTATTCAAAAACGATTTCTTCTCATTTTTGTAAGATGATCCAAGGGCTGTTAGAAAGTTTTAAGATATATCTAAATGCTTTTTCTATTTCCGTGCCCCCCCCCCATAACTAGAATTTTCTGAATTAAGTAGATAGTGAAACCATTGTATTCCCAGATTTCAGTATAAAGTGATTTAGTAACTTATGTTTAATTTAATTACTACAATTAAGCATGAACATGTTAACTATGTGATAATTAATATTTATTGTAGACTCGTTTAGTAAAAGATGCTGTTGATGCTGATACAAAGGGAGATTATCCTGTAGCTGTTAAATTATATTGTGAATCTGTCGAGTATTTTCTACCAGCAATAAAATGTGAGTATATTGTTGTAGAATTTATTGATATACATGTAAATAGGGGCTATTGTCAGTTATCTTTCCCTGATAAAATCTGAAGCAATCCAATTGGTAAGTAAGTCTTTACAGTTGGAATCTTCAGATTTTATCATTGAAGTCCTATGTAAGGATTATTAAATATTACATATGATATCTTTCTTGTTAATTAAGATATTAACAAAAGTGATGAAATTTAGATAGTTCTTTACCCTAACAATACTTAACTGGATTTTCAAACAAAGTAAATGATACAAAAAAAGTTATTTAAGATTAACTTTGGCAAATTGACATTGAAAAGTAAGGGTAAAATCCAAGTAATCCAACTAATTGGACCTACCTATTTGAAGAGTATACAAGGGGAATTAACTGACTAAGGTCCCTTATTGATAGCATTTTATTCACAGACCAATATGTTATAATTATTAGTTTACAGTTAACTTATGTAGATGAAAATTGTCCCCTCCACACTCAAGTTTTAATATACATTATTTTTTTGAGACAAAAATAAGTATTTAGAAAGAACATGTATTTAAATGTTCTATGAAGTTGTTATTTCTATATTATTGCAGATGAAAAAGATCGTTCAAAGAAAGAAATTTTAAGGAAGAAGGTAGGAATTCAAATATTATGTGATTTCATAAATGTAATAAATGATATATATGTAGTATGTATTATGATTTTGACATTTTTGCCCAGTATGTCTTGATAACAATTACTTTTTTTTGAAAGACAACAGCACAAGTAATTATTTGGCCAAGTTTAGTTTTGAAAAGTGATTAAATAAGACCATCTTAAGCCTTCACTTAATAGAACACAGGGAAAATTTGCCTTTTTTTACCATTACACGCTAGGGCTATTTCAAGATGCTGACAAATATGCAACTTAGCCGAGTTATTGTCTACTATACTAATAAATTAGTATAACATACCATCACTCTTACACCAAAATGTGTTTAACTTGTAGACGAAAGAATATATGAATAGAGCTGAAGAAATAAAGTCACAATTGAAACCTCACCATTATAATAATCAAACATTACAAAGATCAGGATCTCAAAATACAGAGGAAGAATTAAGTAAGTTTTAGTATAGATTTATATTGGTGTTCTGAATAATGATACAGGCAAATTTTTATACAAATATTGAATGATGTTATTTCAATAGTCTTCCATTCATCTTTCTATTTTTATATCTCATGCAGACAACTCTTTGAATTTGTTTAAACTCTCAGAGATGATACGAGTCTGTTATTGGTGTCTTACATTGATTTCTGACATTGATGTCTGACATTGAATTCTGCCATTGGTGTCTGAAACTGATTTCTGGCATTGATGTCTGCCATTGATTTCTGGCATTTGTTTTTGGCATTGATTTCTGATATTAGTGTCTGACATTTGTGTCTGCCATTGATTCTGTCCTTTGTGAATGACATTTGTGTCTAACATTGGTTTATGACATTTATTTCTGACATTTGTGTTTGACATTGATTTCTGACGTTAGTGTCTGACATTGGTGTCCGGTATTTGTGTCTGAAACTGATTGCTGGCATTGGTGTCCAACATTGAAATTTGACATTTTTGTTTGACATTAATTTGTGACATTAATGTCTGGCATTGAATTCTGAAATTAGTGCCTGACATTGAAATCTAAAATGTGTGTTAGACATTGATTGTGAAATAGGTGTCTGACATTGATTTCTGACATTTGTGTCTGACATTGGTGTTTGACATTGATTTCTGACATTTGTGTCTGACATTGGTGTTTGACATTGATTTCTGACATTTGTGTCTGACAACGGTGTTTGACATTGATTTCTGATATTGGTGTCTGACATTTGTGTCTGACATTGGTGTTTGACATTGATTTCTGACATTTGTGTCTGATATTGGTGTTTGACATTGTTGTCTGACATTAGTGTTTGACATTGATTTCTGATATTTGTGTCTGATATTGGTGTTTGACATTGTTGTCTGACATTGGTGTTTGACATTGATTTCTGACATTTGTGTCTGGCATTGGTGTTTGACATTGATTTCTGACATTTGTGTCTGGCATTGGTGTTTGACATTGATTTCTGACATTTGTGTCTGGCATTGGTGTTTGACGTTGGTGTCTGACATTGATTTCTGGCATTGATTTCTGACATTTGTGTCCAACATTGATTTCTGACATTTGTGTTTGACATTGATTTCTGATATTGGTGTGCTACATTGATGTTGGGCATGGACTGGTCTTGTTGATCATAAACTTTAGTTGCATATTAAATGATATGTTGGCTTATTATTTTTATTTCTTATTAACTTGAGGCTATTTTAGTAAATTCACATTTTGATGTTATGGCAATGTATACCCTCATTATTGACAAGAAACTGTAATTTATTGTTTTATTTTTTAAGGAGACTTATTTAAAGACTGTGATGAAATGATAGCAGCTTTCAAGTTATCTACTGCAGCTAGAACTGAGGTATGTTTTATCTTGTAGTACTTACAGTGTTGTTTTATTGACTCACCATTATTACTATGTTAAAACAAACTTTTATAAGGATGATACTTACACATTCTTCTTTAATTAAACTCTGGTATATTTATCTTCTTACATCAATAATTGTTCCTATATGATGTCAGGTAAGTGTGACATTATTACAGTCATATTACAGTTTACCTTATCCATTTTCTTTCACCATATTCTAACAATTTCATAGAAACTTGCAATTTATCCTCTTGAGTTGGAAACATTAACATTTATTTTGAATATTAAGAAAATAGCTTTAAATATAAATTATTAAATATAATTCCTTAATTGTTGGGTTAGTGATGCAGTTTACAAACCTGAGCTCATTTATATAATACATAAAAGCTAGACTGAACATTCTCAAACATGAGATTAAATGCCATACTTCATAATTATTTGTTGGAATAATGAACTGGTTCCATACATTTGTGACAGTTTTTCCAATGTCAAGTTGTTTCTGAGTTTAATGTCATTGTGTTGATAGTAAGTTTTAACAAAGGGTATAGAGCGACAATATTAACCTGAGCTTGAACTACCTACTTATAATAATTACACACTTCAATTACATGAAATCGTGAGTTTCCAAATGTGTGTATACGGTTATACACATGTTTGAAACAACCTATGTGACTACATTTCAGTTTTGTAAAAGTTGCCTGTTATTGTACTTTTAATTTTGGACACATTAGTTATGAGGGAACTCGTAAGTCCGCAATATAGTGGCACAGTATCAATGTATATATTCTTATGAAAACAAAATTAATTGTTCAGTACGGGTAAATAATAGGTTTAATATATTCTTGCATAAAGGTCAAGCTCAGGTTAATATTGTTGCACTATAGATATAGTTAATCATAATGTATTTAACTTAAACCTGACTGGCAGAGTATTAAAATCCTGTTTGGGTATCAAAACATAGAATCCATTTGACAGAATAATTTATCTACTGAAAGATAATACCAACTATAAAGTCATGTCGGACTATTTCATATATCCTATACATGTTTAGAAATAACTCTTAATGTCATTTAGTAGTTAATAGCGCAGTTGGTAGCGGGCAGGGATAGTGGGTTTAAGTGAAAGCTGGTAGAATGTATAATTTTGTGATTAATTGATGTTTAATATATGTTTACCAGGAAGAAAATGATGACTTTGAGACAGCATTAAAACATTATGAGCTTGCACTCAGTACAGCAATACAATATCTTAAATGTAAGTACATTATCTTCGTGTTTTTATTGTGCATGCTGTTGTAAGATAGATTTGTAATAACATTGTAATTTGTTTGATGTGAACCCGGGTCAGTGGTGCAGTTGGTAGCGCGCCAGGATTTGGAATCTCGTGTTCCAAAGGGGGTATGAATTAGAATCCCACTGAGGAGGTTATACCCTTCCATGAAAATTTGACAATAATGTCAATTTTTCTCCATTATCAATTGGCTGAAACTCTTAAACAATCTTTTGTCAGATGCCCAGATCTAGTTCTCAGGTGAGGGGTCAAGGGTCCCCGGGACCCATTCTGTACACAAACGGTCTGACTGACCTTTGTACGGAGACGCCGTGCATCACGGGTAAACTGTTTATTTACCTGAAAGCAACTGGCAATGTTTACATTCTAACAATTTCCCCCCTTCAAGTAAACTGAACAAATAGAGTATGAATTTTGTGTCTACTCAATAAAATTTGACTATCCAACCAACTATCCTCATCAAATTAAACTTTTTAACTGGAAGTTAAACCTTCATCATTATGTGTTTACATCTGTCATTCTTTACACAATAATTTGAAATCGAAAGTAGAGTACACGGTTTAACTATGTACCTATACCTACAGAGGTTTAAAAGTACTTAGTATATACAGATTAATATTCCTGTAGCTATAAGCGGTCATTATTTTACATTTTAATAGTTACATTTGGCGAAAAAATGACAACAAAGTAATTCACAACAACTTCTTTGATATTTCTTGTATTCATACGCGGAACTACTTGATGCGGAAGTAAATTGGGGATGATTGGGGGGTCGTTATGCGTCTTAGTATAGAGGTGATATCTTCACCGTGATATCTTCACCGTCTATTTATAGAATGCCCGGGACCCTCTTGTTTAAATAGTTACACTTGTTACATGTACATGTTGATTGTCAGAATCAAAGTATTTTTTTATTACATTAGCTGAACAGAAAGGTAGAAGAAAGGATTTATTACGTGAACAAATAGATAAATGGATGAATGATGCAGAACAGATAAAATCTTATCTAGCTGTTAAACAATGTAGTAATGCCGAGAAACAAAAAGAACAAGAAGATGATATGGAACAAAGTCTCATGAATCAAGGTATATTATTAATAAGGGATCTAGTCAGTTATTTCCCCTTGTTTACTCTTCAAATAGGTAGGTCCAATCAGTTGGATGACTGGGATTTTAGCCTTACTTTTCAAAGTCAATTTGCCACAATTAATCTTAAATAACTTTTTTTTAAATAATTTAATTTGTTAGAAATTCAAGCTAAGTATTTTTAGGGTAAAGAACTATCTAAATTTCACCACTTTTGTAAATATCTTTATTAACAAGAAAGATATTAAATGAAATATTTTGTTATCGTTGCATAGGAATTCAGAGATAAAATCCAAGGATTCCAACTGTACGGACATACTTACCAATTGCTTCAGGATTGCTTCAGATTCTATTAGGAAAAGATAACTGACTAAAGTCCCTAATTGTATACAATATACTGGTCAATATCCCTGGGGTTTAATATTCATAACATTCTTGGTCAACAATTACTGTGCCGATTAAAACTCCAGAAATAATTCTGTATCAATACAAACTATACTTGTAATGAAGGGATATAGTCATCAATTCCACGAATTCTAAACCTTGTGAATTCAAAACCTTAAAGAAAATGTGAAATGTAGCCATCGCAAAATCAAAGTACTATACAGTATAAGATAGTGATGGGTGGATGATTGATATTATTTAATTTATTCAAACATGAATCCCACTGATTTGAATGTTCACTATAGTACTCCTGTACTCACAGTTGATACAATTAGATTTAAATCAGTGGAGTTAATGTATGCACCACTTACAGTTGAATGAAATTTAACAATATTAATTAAAAGTCAGCTGGTTTTTAACTGTCAATTGAACCAATTTATTGTATGTGGTTCTGTTTTATATACTGGATTCAATGCTGTGTCAACACAATTAAGGTTATTTTACAGTGGCCAGTGCACCTAACCTAGCTTTCCTAGACCCTTGTCTATAATCATTGCTCACCTAACCAATCACAAGGCTGGCAAATTCTCCATATGCCTATATGCCTTAACAATTGAGGAAAATTGACACGATAGTCAAATTTTCATGGAAGGGCATACATGTAACCACCCAGGGTGGGATTTGTAGTTGGTTCTGTAATTTTATAATGCTATTGATCAATTAAAATAAGAAAAAGTTATATTCATTATTATTGACTTAATTACATGTTCTCACAAGACAATATTGTAGGTCATAATAAGAATGATAATAATAACGATTTCATTTATTGTGGATAACATATTTGGTGTAAACCAATTTTCAATGTGTTCACAAATGTTTACTGTTTCGACATGTTTTACCTTTTCCTCTAATACAGACAACTGTTGTCTTTTTGATCATATTTAAAGGCATGTATAAGTTGTTAATTATTTGATTGCAGCATTTACATACTTTTATTTATTTTTTCAGCTCATTGTATAGTACAGTAACAGTAAGGGAAATAAACCATGTACAAACTACTAACATATGACAACCTCCAACCAGCACGAGAAGTTGGAAAATCTGATAGAGGCCCACATGGATGATTGGATTTATCCAAATGTGTAGCCTCTGAAAATAAAGTCTTTTTATTATTTATTATTATTATTATCAACTGTCAATAACTAACTGTGTGTGCGACACGTAATATTACTGTTATTAAAGATAATTCATACAACTTAGTTTAAATCATATGTTGATAAATTTCTTCATGCTAGTTTTGTAATAAACTCAGATAACTCATTGTTTACTTTTTTCCATGAGTAAAAATTAATCTATTTTAGTTAAAACAACTATTACCTAAGGACTTTTGGTAGTCTGTGTATTACAATGTTTATAAGTATGTGTTTTCATAATAGCCTTGTTACTAGTATTTGGCTGAAGACAGTTATATTAACCTGAGCCACAGGCCTGCCGCTTAGGCTAATATGACTGTCTTCAGCCTAATAACAAGGCCATTATGAAAACTTTTAATTATTTACATTATATTAATAAATATATGTACAAATGTTTAGTACATGTTTTATAACCATGCAGAAATAGCCCAGTGGTTATAATGAATTGGACTGGTGATTATAGCAATTTCTATTATTGGATTGAAACCAATGAAAAACATTCTTTCTGTTTAAACATTACTCTATTACTTAGTACTTTGGACCAAGAAGCAGACTGAAAGGTGATGAATATAGTTTATTAGAATTTGTTTCACTATCAGATTAAAATGGTGTTATTATGATATATTAATGTGATAATTGTAACAATAAGAGATTTGATGTATAGGTTCAATGTTTTATATTATTTACATTTGTAATGATTGGGTTTTTTTATTATCCACACATAGTGATGTAATGATTATATTGTCTGCATTATGTATGTATAGTTTATATTAAGCTGTTGCTTATATTTTTGTTTAATTGATACTGTAGTTTAAAACTTCTATCAATACACATACTTTTATGCTACAAATGTAGTTTAATACAACAAAACAGGACTGTTCCGAGGGAAAATAACAGGGCATATATCAAATCACTTATTTAATGACAATTTTACTGAATAACTACTTACAGACCAGTTTGTTGATATTGTCCCTGTTTATCAAGTTGAACCAATCAGATCGCAGAAATTTGTTATTGGACCAGGGCATATAAGTGTTATTGGCCCTATAACATATATCAGCCCTGTTTTCAGTTGTATTAAACATGTTTTGCAGTATTGGGCAGTGAATTTGGCACTTTACAGGGCAAATAACACATAGTTATTTAATAACACTATATATCAAATAATTTTGGAAATACCTCAACAGATAGTCTTTCATTGAATGAAATGAGATATGATGTAAGGAAACTATGGTAGTTTATATGTTATGTCTGGTGATTCTATGTTTGTTTTAATATTGCCTCTGGTATCAATATTGGCTCTGAAGCTTAGGAAACTTTTCTCTGTCATACCATGACAAGATTGATACAGTAATTCAGTTATGACATTTATTTTACATGGTTTTGTATCATTTAGTCACATGGTTTGTCCATCTTGAAGCTTTGAACATTTATCAGATAGAATATTAGTTTACCTTAGCTTAATCTCTATCTAACAAACATACATCTTTTTATTTAACAACACTTTACTATTTGCTTTTAAATTTAATGAATATTTTGAAAACATAATTAACATGTTCAAAAATCATTTTAAGCCAAGTAATGTTAAAGATTCTTAAGTCTGAATTTATAAACCTGAACAATAGTTGTTTTTTATCTAATATAAAAAATCTATATCATAGAAGCAAATCTAGCTTTAATGAAGTGTTTTCTTTATTTTGTTTCTTATAATTGGAAAATGATTACTTGTTACATATTTTATTATTTTATACTAATTGTTACAGTGTAAGTATTGTTGTTGTCTACATTTTATTTATTGATTTTGTTGTCTCATATGATGTCATCTTAATAAAACGTATACAACTGTTCACATTTTATTTTGTATATATGATATATATCTTGATAATACTGAAAATACCTCTTTCTACATTTCTATCTATCCAAACATTCATTAAGAAAGACCGAGACATTTACGGAGAAAATACACATTTGTACTGGCATGCGAGCTGTACCCGTGAACGAGCAGTACCTGTGATTTTGGTTTTATGTGCTTTCCAGAGGAAAATTAAAGTTTGTGTGATGTTCAAAAAGACAAAATGATAAGTATAATGTAAAATATTTACATTTATTTATTACTAACTACAATTTTTTGTAGTCGTCAAGCAATGGATTCCCGTCAATGCAACTGCATGCCCTTACACTGTTTTTGGATAAAATTTGAGAAAAAAAATCAATAAAATCATGGCTGCTGCTCGCAAACCAGTATACATAGTTTTATATTTTATCATGCACAAGGCTATTCTATTGTACATAGTTACAAGATTGATTGAATCCTGGAAACTGAAATATATTTCAAGACTAGGTTATATGTATTCAAGGCTTACTAACAGACAAGTACAAAAACATATTCTATGTTTACAAATTGTGTTAATTCTATGTTTAAAAATTTATTGTTACTAGCTATCGTCATTATATATGAAATACAATACACAGTATATAGATAAAAACAAAAAGAAATGGGTTAAATAATCACAAAATAAAAACTATATAAATACCATTATTTAAGGTGTCTACTCTATAATATACCATACATGGCAGTGATTAACTTGTTCCTTCCACAAAGCAAGAATAAGTCTCTGTTCTCAGATCACCAATTAGGACTGGAGACTTGTCTTATCTTCACGTTATTCAATGTGAATTATGTATATTTGATAGACACTCATAGGCTATCTTAACAGTGAGAAATATAGTTACTATAGTTGGTAATTATTAATTCAATCATATTTGACTATTTTAAAATTCTTAACCTCATTAGAGCGTCCATTATATAAACTTATATAAATAAAGCAGCATACGTCATCATTATAATTTCATTCATTGTTGAAACCTACTATAAAGTTGACATAGAAATCGTCTTGACATCCCATCAAAAAGTTGACATCAAATGTTGGCACTCTATCAAAAAGTTGACATCAAATGTTGGCACTCTATCAAAAAGTTGACATCAAATGTTGGCATTCTATCAAAAAGTTGACATCAAAATGTTGGTATTCTAACAAAATGTCGACACCAAACTCATTGACATCGCATGTAACAGTTGGCGACAAATATACAAAACTGTTGCCATCTTATCAATAACTTGTAACAAAGTTGACAACACATCTTGTAAGGACTTAGATCAATGTTAATAAAGACGTGTAAGTCCTGAACATGACTTGCAACATTTTCTTTGATAATAAGGATACCTACAAAGTTTAGCTCTCACTACAACATCACAGTTAGGATATCTATCTGAACATCTACCCACTGAAAATATAACCAACAATGTTTGTTAATTTTATAGATAACGCAGTTGGTAGCACTTGGATTTGGAATCTCGTGTCCCAAAGGGGATACGGGTTTGAATCCCACCGGGAGGTTATACCCTTCCATGAAAATTTGAAAATAATGTCAATTTTCCTCCATTAATAAGGTATATGGAGAAGTTTCCGGTCTTGTGGAAGGGTAGGTGAGTACTAAAAAACTATGCTCTTATTATTTTTGGGTAACTTTGATTCTACAAGGCGAACAGTTGCAAAATTTAGCACAAATCAATATCGAACGTCACGATGCATGCACACACCAAGATATCTGTCGAATAATGGGTAATTTCGCACTATTTTTGCATGTAGCATGTGTAGGCACAGGTGGTTAAACTTGCTGTCTTTACATTCATTTGCATATGTTTAGTGCGAATATCACTTGAAAATTAAAATTTTCAAGCAGCTTATAGGCCACTACTTTAGGAACGTTGCTGCATAAAGGCTTTGGTGATGCTGTGGAAAGTAGACACTGTTCAGCGGTTTCTCCATAAAGCGTATTTGGGATGCTCTTGGTCGTAGGGTAAGGTCAATGCATGTCGTCAACAACTGAAATGACCTTAGAAATGCCTTGCTGTTGGAATTGAACCGTCTTCCAGCAAATGTCAAACAGCGTTACATAAACTCAATGAGACGGTGGGCTGAGCAGGTGGTTGGACATAATGGCGGTTACACAAAATATTTAGGCATTTAGCATCAATATTGATTGAAATTCAGAAAATCAACAAAAGAAAATCATCTCTTGGTTATTTATGTAATTTTGGCTTTGACACCTACTGTACGTCGACGCGTTGTATACGAGCCCTAAATAATACACAACTACAAAGTTACATTTATTAAAAAAGACAAATGAACAACCTTTAAAATGATACCAAACATGACAATATTCCATCCGTAAATTCTGAGGAAATCTATAAAAATAAGTGCACAGTTTCTTTTGCGTTTAAGTATCTTATATACATAATTCCTATGGACCATTATCTAACAATATATTGTGAACATAACATCACATTCTACTAACATTATTATTATACATGATATATATATATACTTACATGGAATAGGTTTTTGTTTTCTACATTTTTTATCATTACATGTCTGAGATTCATCAGGTTTGTTTTGTATATCACATTCCATTGATGGTTGAAACATATCTGTCATACATCTAACTGTACGTGTTTTTATACCACCATCACATTGTTTAGAACACTGTCAATATTGTAATCATTATCATAGATATCAACTTAATCACAGGAGGTCGACACGGTCCAGAATCGAAAACACTATATATACTCGTACAGTATAACCTCTGCAGAGTGGCCCTCTACAGAACAAATCCTCTGCACAACAACAACTTTTGATATTTCCCTTAGGGGCAATTTTAATTAAATGTTTACCTCTGCAGAGCAACAACCTCTGAATAGCAACACTTTTTAGTCCCTTCCGGTGAGTGTAGCTCGATCAAGAGAGGTTGTACTGTACATAGTGTTTATTTATTTTGGACAATGCCTGCCTCCTGTGAACTTAATGGAAGTTGTCAGTATTTGTACATTATTACAGTAATGTCTATCAAACTAATCATGAGTTTTAAGAAACAACGATATATGATAATAAGGATAGTTGTATGACTCTATGATTGCAAAAACACAGACGTCAGTGTGGTTCAGATTCAACTAAACTATTCCTTCACAAGATGAGAAGAAAATGGACAAGACGCCGTAGCCTACATTAATATTAGCTTTATGTTTTAAAACAACTACTTTGTTTATGAGTAGTACAATCAAATGTATAATATACGACAAAATGTCCATTGTATGGAAATTTCATAATTACCAATAAATTAATATATTGATGAAAATACACATGAATACATAAATAAGAACCTAGTCTACTCACCTTTGACCATTCTGTTACATACCACATGTTTCCACAATCTGTCATAGAACATTTTTTTTCATTTCTAGGTTTTTGGTCACCATGGCAACCAGAATCACTGATTATTTTTGTTTTGAACAAGGTTCACTATTACATACATGATTACTTACTGTGGTGTTCACGATTCACTATAACATACATAATGATGTACTTGTGGTCCTACTATATTAGTACAATATGTATCATCAACTATAGAACTATTTTCTATATTAGTACATTGATATACTTCTTGTTGTTTGTTGGGTTTAACGCCGTAGCAACACATTGCATAGGTCATATAACGGCGGTCAGTCAACCAACTCACTGTTCCTGGAAAGGCTAAATACTTTCGCAGAGCTTGATCATGAAATTTTTTCTGCGGCCAATCTCCCTCCTGCCACTGATTCTAAATCATGTAGGGCAGTAGTCAGTGAGTGACGGAAGTATGCGCCTAGAGAGAGAGAGAGAGAGAGAGAGAGAGAGAGGGAGGGAGAGAGAGAGAGAGAGAGAGAGAGAGAGAGGAGAGAGAGAGAGAGAGAGAGAGAGGAGAGAGAGAGAGAGAGAGAGAGAGAGAGAGAGAGAGAGAGAGAGAGAGAGAGAGAGAGAGAGAGAGAGAGAGAGAGAAAGAGGAGAGGGAGGGAGGGAGGGAGTTACACAATACTGCAAAACCTGTTTAATAAAACTGAAACAGGGTCGAAATATGTTATATGGCCAATACCACTTATTTGCCCTGATCCAATGAGAAATTTCTGCGTTCTGTTTGGTTGATGTAACAGGGTCAATGTCAAAAACTAGTCTGTAAGTAGTTGTTTAATACAATTATCATTAAATAAGTGATTTGATATACGCCCTGTGAATTTTCCTTGGAACAGACATACTGTACTTAAGAAATATGACAGGGCCTATTTCAAATCACTTTAATAACATTTAATATTGAAAATACCTCAACAGAAAGTCTTTCATTGAATGATAAGGGATATGATGTAAGGAAACTATGGTAGTTTATATGTTATGTCCAGTAATTATGTTTGTTTTAATTTTGCCACTGATATCAACATTGGCTCAGGAGCTAAGGAAACTTTCCTCTATCAAACCATCAATGGTTCATGACAAGATTGATACAGTAATTCAGTTATGACCTTTTTTTTACATGGTTTTGTATAGTGTGTAAAGTTTAACCCCAATCTGACGTTTCACATTTGCATCTAATAAATATTTACACATATCCCAGCGAAAATCAGTTGCACGCAGGCCTATTCTACACTTCGGCAAGTAACATTTACAAAATGTGTATACTCCGATATCGGTATTGAGCATTAATACTACATTCGTACTCAATGTAATAAATAATCTTGCATAAAGTTCAGATTGAGGTTAAACTTTACGCACAATATCATTTAGTCACATAGTTTGTCCATCTTGAAGCTTTAAACATATCAGATAGAATATAAGTTAAGCTTAGCACACTCTCTATCTAACAAACATCCATCTGTTTATTTAACAACACTCGTATTTGCTTTTATATTTAATGTGTATTTTGAATTTTCTAATATTAGTATAGTTTTTATATTGTGCCAAGAAACTATTTGGCTTACAATGAACATTATATGCTTTAAGATTTTAATGTCTACTCTTTATGTTTGGGAGGCGAAAATGCTGCTTTATGGGCATTGCATGTTTTTGTGATAAAAATTATTAAAACATAAATAACATGTTCAAATATCATTTTAAGCCAAGTAATGGTAAAGATTCTCAAGTCTGAATTTATTAACCTGAACACTTGTTGTTTTTATCTTATATAAACACGCCCAGATTATAGAATCAAATTTATGTTTAATTGTTTTCTTTATTTTTTTCTTATAATTGGAAAATGATTACTTGTTAGGTATTTTATTATTTTATTCTAATTGTTACAGTGTAAGTATTGTTGTTGTCTACATTTTATTTATTTTTTTGTTGTTGTCTAATATGATGTCAAATAAAACGTATAAAACTGCTCACATTTTATTTTGTATATATGATATATATCTTGATAATACTGAAAATACCTCTTTCTACATTTCTTTCTATCCAGACATTCATTTAGATAGACTGAGACATTTACGGAGATAATACACATGTACTGGTATGTGAGCAGTACCTGTGATTTTTAGCTCGACTTTACGAAGTAATGTAGAGCTCTCCTACTCGCCCCAGCGTCGGCGTCGGCGTCCGCGTCCGCGTCCACACTTCTGATTAAAGTTTTTGTGCAGTAAAATACTTTCTTCAATATCTTTGTTATTTCTTAAGATATTAACTTCAAACTTTAAATATATGTTCCTTACTATCAACCATATCTCATGTGACAAGGTCCATAACTCCAAACACACTTTTTCAAGAATTATCTCCCCTTGAACTGATTGAAGTTTTTGTGCACAGATTAAAGTTTTTGTGCAGTAAAATACTTTCTTCTGTATCTTTGTTATTTCTTAAGATATTAACTTCAAACTTTAAATATATGTTCCTTTCTATCAACCACATCTCATGTGACATGGTCCATAACTCGAATGCATTTTTTTCAGAATTATCTCCCCTTGAACTTAGAGTTTTCTTTAAAAAATGTTTGTTTTTACTGCAACTGTTTTATTTCTTTAGGTATTGATTTCAAACTTTAAATATATGTTCCTTATTATCAACCACATCTCATGTGACAAGGTTCATAACTCCGTATACATTATTTTCAAAGTTATCCCCCTTGAACTTATACTGTAGTTTTCTTTAATAAATATTTGTTTTTACTGCAACTGTTTTATTTCTTTAGGTATTGACTTTAAATATATGTTCCTTATTATCAACCACATCTCATGTGACAAGGTTCATAACTCCAAATGTATTTTTTTCAGAATTATCTCCCCTTGAAATTAGAGTTTTCTTTAAAAAATGTTTGTTTTTACTGCAACTGTTTTATTTCTTCAGGTATTGACTTCAAACTTTAGATATATGTTCCTTATTATCAACCACATCTCATGTGACAAGATTCATAACTCCTTATACATTTTTTCAGAGTTATCCCCCTTGAACTTATAGTTTTCTATTTATTTCTTTTTTTTTTCTTTGAATTTGTTAAGTTTATATTTTCAAATTTTAAAATATGTATGTTCCTTATCATCAACCACATCTCCTGTGACAAACACTTACTAAGTCGAGCATGCTGTCTCCTCTGACAGCTCTTGTGGTTTTACATGTTTTATATGCTTTTCAGAAGAAAATCACAGCTTGTGTGATGTTCAAAAAGACAAAGTTAAACCATGTAAAAAATACAACTGTCCGATATGTATAACGGAAAATATTTACATTTATGTCAACAAACTACAAAATTTTTGCAGACGTCAAGGGATTCCCGTCAATGCAACTGTGCATGCCCTTACACTGATTTTCGATAAATTTTGAGAAAAAAATCAATAAAATCACGGCTACTTCTTCTCGCATACCAGTATACATAATTTTATTTTTTATCACGCACAAGGCTATTCTATTGTACATAGTTACAAGATAGACTAAATCCTGGAAACTGAAATATATTTCAAGACTTCAGGTTATATGTATTCAACGCTTACAAACAGACAAGTACAAAAACATATTCTATGTTTACAAATGTTTAAAAATTTATTGTTACTAACAATCGTCATTATATATGAAATACAATACACATTATATATATAAAAACAAACAAAAATGGGTTAAATAATCACAAAATAAAAACTATATAAATACCATTATTAAGGGTGTCTACTTTTTGTTGTACAATACATATACAAGTACAATATATATAACAAACTACATGGCAGTGACTAACTTGTTCCTTCCACAGTCAAATTCTCAGGTCAACTTTTTAGACTGGGGTATTGTACTTTCTTCACGTTACTCAATGTGTATTATGTATATTTGATAGACTCTCATACGCTGTCTTAACAGTGAGAAATATTGTTACTATAGTTGGTAATAATTAATTCAATCATATTTGACTATTTTAAAATTCCTAACCTCCCTTATATAAAATTATATAAATAAAGCATCACACATCATTATTATTATTTCATTGTTAAAACCTAATATAAAGTTGACATAGAAATCTTCTTGACATTCCATCAAAAAGTTGACATCAAAATGTTAGCACTCTATCAAAAAGTCGACATCAAAATGTTGGTATTCTATCAAAAAGTTGACATCAAATGTTGGCATTCTATCAAAAAGTTGACATCAAAATGTTGGCATTCTAACAAAATGTCGACACCAAACTCATTGACATCGCATGTAACAGTTGGCGACAAACATACTAAACTGTTGCCATCTTATCAATAACTTGTAACAAAGTTGACAACACATCTTGTAAGGACTTAGATCAATGTTAATAAAGACGTGTAAGTCCTGAACATGACTTGCAACATTTTCTTTGATAATAAGGATACCTACAAAGTTTAGCTCTCACTACAACATCACAGTTAGGATATCTATCTGAACATCTACCCACTGAAAATATAACCAACAATGTTTGTTAATTTTATAGATAGCGCAGTTGGTAGCACTTGGATTTGGAATCTCGTGTCCCAAAGGGGATACGGGTTTGAATCCCACCGGGAGGTTATACCCTTCCATGAAAATTTGAAAATAATGTCAATTTTCCTCCATTAATAAGGTATATGGAGAAGTTTCCGGTCTTGTGGAAGGGTAGGTGAGTACTAAAAAACTATGCTCTTATTATTTTTGGGTAACTTTGATTCTACAAGGCGAACAGTTGCAAAATTTAGCACAAATCAATATCGGACGTCACGGTGCATGCACACACCAAGATATCTGTCGAATAATGGGTAATTTCGCACTATTTTCGCATGTAGCGTGTGTAGGCACAGGTGGTTAAACTTGCTGTCTTTACATTCATTTGCATATGTTTAGTGCGAATATCACTTGAAAATTAAAATTTTCAAGCAGCTTATAGGCCACTACTTTAGGAACGTTGCTGCAATAAGGCTTTGGTGATGCTGTGGAAAGTAGACACTGTTCAGCGGTTTCTCCATAAAGCGTATTTGGGATGCTCTTGGTCGTAGGGTAAGGTCAATGCATGTCGTCAACAACTGAAATGACCTTAGAAATGCATTGCTGTTGGAATTGAACCGTCTTCCAGCAAATGTCAAACAGCGTTACATAAACTCAATGAGACGGTGGGCTGAGCAGGTGGTTGGACATAATGGCGGTTACACAAAATATTTAGGCATTTAGCATCAATATTGATTGAAATTCAGAAAATCAACAAAAGAAAATCATCTCTTGGTTATTTATGTAATTTTGGCTTTGACACCTACTGTACGTCGACGCGTTGTATACGAGCCCTAAATAATACACAACTACAAAGTTACATTTATTAAAAAAGACAAATGAACAACCTTTAAAATGATACCAAACATGACAATATTCCATCCGTAAATTCTGAGGAAATCTATAAAAATAAGTGCACAGTTTCTTTTGCGTTTAAGTATTCTTATATACATAATTCCTATGGACCATTATCTAACAATATATTGTGAACATAACATCACATTCTACTAACATTATTATTATACATGATATATATATATATACTTACATGGAATAGGTTTTTGTTTTCTACATTTTTTATCATTACATGTCTGAGATTCATCAGGTTTGTTTTGTATATCACATTCCATTGATGGTTGAAACATATCTGTCATACATCTAACTGTACGTGTTTTTATACCACCATCACATTGTTTAGAACACTGTCAATATTGTAATCATTATCATAGATATCAACTTAATCACAGGAGGTCGACACGGTCCAGAATCGAAAACACTATATATACTCGTACAGTATAACCTCTGCAGAGTGGCCCTCTACAGAACAAATCCTCTGCACAACAACAACTTTTGATATTTCCCTTAGGGGCAATTTTAATTAAATGTTTACCTCTGCAGAGCAACAACCTCTGAATAGCAACACTTTTTAGTCCCTTCCGGTGAGTGTAGCTCGATCAAGAGAGGTTGTACTGTACATAGTGTTTATTTATTTTGGACAATGCCTGCCTCCTGTGAACTTAATGGAAGTTGTCAGTATTTGTACATTATTACAGTAATGTCTATCAAACTAATCATGAGTTTAAGAAACAACGATATATGATAATAAGGATAGTTGTATGACTCTATGATTGCATAAACACAGACGTCAGTGTGGTTCAGATTCAACTAAACTATTCCTTCACAAGATGAGAAGAAAATGGACAAGACGCCGTAGCCTACATTAATATTAGCTTTATGTTTTAAAACAACTACTTTGTTTATGAGTAGTACAATCAAATGTATAATATACGACAAAATGTCCATTGTATGGAAATTTCATAATTAACAATAAATTAATATATAGATGAAAATACACATAAATACATAAATAAGAACCTAGTCTACTCACCTTTGACCATTCTGTTACATACCACATGTTTCCACAATCTGTCATAGAACATTCTTTTTCATTTCTAGGTTTTTGGTCACCATGGCAACCAGAATCACTGATTATTTTTGTTTTACTGCCATCAAAGTTTATACATACCACGTGTCTTGTCATCTTACCTTGTCCACATGCCTGAGAACACTAGAAAACAATAAATATATTTGTCAGTATTTGTGTCAGTGTAAACATGCCCCATATTTAACAGTGATGCAAGTTTGACTGGTCACCTTTGTACTGTGCCTAGTAGGGTGTATAGTCCAACAGAATTAACCTGAGCTTGACCTTTATGCAGGAATATATTAAACTCACTATTTACAATCTATTTTTGTCTTCGTATGTAAATCGCGCTTTATCGGAAGTTTTCGACAAAATACACGTACTGAACAATTAATGTTGTTTTCATAAGAATAAATAAATTGAAAAATTGCCATGATATTGCTGACTTACTAGTTTCCCAAAAAACTAATGTGTCCAAAATTAAAAGTACAATAACATGCCACTTTTAATAAATTGATTTATAGTCACATCGGTTGTTATAAACACGTGTATAACCGTATACACGCATACGGAAACTCACGATTTAATGTAAGTGAAGTGTGTAATTATTATAATAAGGTAGTTCAAGCTCAGGTTAATTCTGTTGGACTATAACGATTAACCGATATACAGTAGCGTGTTCAATCACACAAAACGTTGCGAATAATCTAATCTAATACACAAATATGCCACCGTTAAGGCAATGAGTGATGTTTTAAAATTTACGGACTAAAAACGAAACATCACTCAATGCCGAAACGACCATATATTTGTTTACTTTAACACCGGTAGTTTCAAAATAGCGTCTAAATATGTCCGAGATTATTCGCAGCAAATGGCCGAGGAGTTCCGAATGTATCGTTACGGAACGTTCTGTAACGTTAGCGGTAACTGAACTCCACCCAGGTTAATTTTGCAATACGAATTCTATTTTTAACCTGTTGATATTTTTTCCTTTAAAATGTTAAGCGTTTCTTCAAATTAGAGAATAATTATGTTCGAAAGTCCGTTTCAAAATATGCATTTTTCAAATATACATGAATTGTCCATTATAAACAAGTCATCTAAACATTTGAATAAGTGATCAATTGAAAATACACATATGATTGATTTTGTGTAATCTTGATCTAATTAAGACAATGTACATGCATTAATTAATTTCATGCTTTGAACATCTACGCAAACGCTGTTAAGGTTTTGCGTATTGCAATACGGTTTTATCATGTTGTTATAGTCCGACAATATTTACCTGAGCTTGAACTACCTTATTATAATAATTACACATTTCACTCACATTATACGATTTTACACGTATTTATAACAACTTATAAATCAATTTCATAAACATGGCATATCATTGTACTTTAATTTTGAACTCATTTGTTTATGGGAAAACACGTTAGTCCGCAAAATTGTGACACAGTTTCAAAGTATTTATTCTTATGAAAACAAAATCAATTGTTCGGTTTGTGTATTTTGCCGAAAACTTCCGATAAAGCGTGATTCACTAACGAAGACAAAAATAGACAGTACGTACTGAGTTTAATATATTCTTGCATAAAGGTCAAACTCAAGTATTGTCAATACACCATTAGTACCTATATAGTAAACCAATACACACTTCTCACATAATGAGTAATAATAGTCAGTTAAATGGAATAGAACCAACAACTTACTATCTGTTTTATATTACAGTATTTTGAAATTACAAATATGGGTTGTTCATGAATTTAACTTCGCAAAATTGTACAATACTGCATATTAGACGTAATCTACATGCATTAAAGCTGTATTGACATATGCTATAATCACATAATGGCAGACAGTCAAGTTAAGATAAATGTAAATGGTCAAAGAGGACACTAAAAGAATGACCGATAAGAAGACTAGGTATTTGATGAACCTCACACAAGATAAAATACTTGTCCTACCTCACTCCAAGGTCCTGTAAACCAACGACCACCACATTTAGAATCTGATCGACATTGTTTCTCAGTGGCTGGCATTTTACTAGATTCACAATTGTTGTCAGATAAAGTATATCCATCTAAAGAAGCACATTGTACTCGACGTGTTATAATACCGTCACTACAATCAGCTGAACACTGTAATAATAAAAAATATTTTTTTATACATGTATACAATTCGAGTAAGTGTAGTTAGTGCATTTCGTAGGTACAAGTTCACAGATTTGGTTAAGATTTTTCAATATTTTCAAAATACCATTCAGTTACAGTATTTATGTAAAAAATAAATCTTAATATTTAAAGACAAACTGACCTATAGATTGCAATAAATTTACAATAAAAGTCACAAAAATGAAATAAAATTGTCTATATGTCTATACCGTGACATACGGGGTAGATTTTTACTACACGTACTTGAAAAACCATCATATGTACTTTTATGTCAATTTGCACTAAATTTCATCATCAAATCACTTAATTTCTGCTTAAAAAATGTTTCAAGCCGCGGCCATGGAGCAGTGGTTAGCATGTCTGACTTCGAATCTGGAGATCCGTCGCGGTAGGTCGTACCCTATACATGAGTTGTCGGCCTCGTGGTAGGGTAAGTTAGTACTGGTGATGAAAAAGTGTCCAGAAAACCTATAGTAGGAAGAGCTGACCGGCGTGTATATAACCTTGATATGTGTTGAATACGACGTTAAAGACCATTAAAAATGTTTCCAAACAATTTTAATAGTTTCAGAAAAAGTTCATGTCACAAGTTAAGTTTAAGTTTAAATCTGTGAATGAGTACCTTTAAGACTGTAGTAACTCACTCTTAAACGCAATTCACTTACAGTCTTGCGGGCAACCCTCTACATGTTAGTACATAGTACTTGGAAAATATTTACATCATAATTGTTTATTCTTTAGTTGTTTACATGTTTTTGTTTGAATGAAAAATAAATATCCACTACGCTCTTTATATTAAATCCTTACCAAAAGGGTCCGTCTCATATGAGTTGATGTTGTTTTCACTTTTGATGGTGATATAGAGACATATTTAGAAATATGGTTCTCTTTTAAATGTTACATTTTACCCCTTCCCCAGCCACAAAATTAATGTCACAAAAAGTATAAGTCAAGTGATACATTTTACCATTGGATTATTTATAACTGTACAGTGAACATTTCAGTAGTAATACAGCATGTTAACATATTAGTATAACACAGTAAAGTTCCGCTATTAAGACCAAAGACCACTCTGTTATTTCAAAATCATGCGATGTTTGACAATTATTAAAACCCAAATGCTTAATTTGTGAACAAAGGGGTCTCTATAAAAAGACCATTTCGCTATTAAGACCATCGATTTTGTTGGTCTAAATAGCGGGGCTTTACTGTAGACTGATACCTTTCCTGACCATTCAGTATAATACCAAGTTGATAAACAAGTATTCTGTGTACATTGTTTATTGTGTCCAGGTTTAGGGAATCCACATAAAGTATCATTGACTATATTGTTAGATCTATCACGACATTGTACCAGTCTAGTACTCTCACCTCTACCACATGTTACTGAACACTGAAAGTACAAGTTGATAGATTTAACATTAAGAAAACATGTATAGTGCGACAATATTAACCTGAGCTTACATTTGTAGTGCGACAAAATTAACCTGAGCTTACATGTGTAGCGCGACAATATTAACCTGAGCTTACATGTGTAGTGCGACAATATTAACCTGAGCTTACATGTGTAGTGCAACAATATTAACCTGAGCTTACATGTGTAGTGCGACAATATTAACCTGAGCTTACATGTGTAGTGCGACAATATTAACCTGAGCTTTAACTACCTTATTATAATAATTACACACTTCACTTGAATTAAATCGTGAGTTTCCGTATGCGTGTATACGATTATACACGTGTTTATAACAATCTATGTGAATATAAATCAATTTTTTAAGCATGACATGTTATTGTTCTTTTAATTTTGGACACATTATCTTTGGCGGGAACACGAAAGTCCGTAATATTGTGGGCACAGTTTCAAAGTATTTATTTTAATAAAATCAACGTAATTGTTCAGTACGTGTAAATTTGACGAAAGCTTCAGATAAAGCGCGATTTACAAACGAAGACAAGACTAGACTGTAAATACTGAGTTTAATATATTCTTGCATTAAAGGTCAAGCTTAGGTTAATATTGTCGGACTATACAAGTTGTTGTACAACATAGAACCACACCAATCATGTAAGGTGAAGTTTTACAGTTTATTTTCAAGATATTACATCATTGGCCTATGAATCAACACACATAAATACATATAGATACTTGAAGAAAATTACAAATAATGAAATTGTAAAGTTAGTACAATTTAAATGCATATGATGTGAATATATATCTTTATACATATTAATTTAATACATCCGACGAGTAAAAGTACATAATAAGTAATTACATGTAATATAGCGTTTATGTCACGCTTTGTATTTCATTCATTAAAGGGAAAAACCTCTGCGAGGAGTTTGATATAGACAATGTATCAGTATCCAAATAACTATACCTCATTCCAGTCTCCAAGAAACCAAGAATAACATGAGTCAGCATAACATAACTTCCGGTTTGCAGGTTTGGCGTTCCCACAATGCAATTCTTCTAATTCTTGTGAATCTATCGCAGATATACGTTGTTCACAAACAACATCACGTGATTGTATACCCTGACCACAAGAAACGCTACATTCAGACCATTTACCAGTTTTCCATCTACAAATAAAAAGTGAAGACTGTCAGTCAATTTTTAGCAACTTTTTAGTTGAATCGCGGCCTCGGGTCCCGCGTGTTAAGGTACGTAATATACGTAGGTCTTTTATGGAAGTCCATAAATATTAAAGCATTTATATCTTGTTTTTGAAAATGAAATATCATTGTATAGACAAGACAAGGACAACACTCCAGTTGAGAGAAGACACGGGTAATACAGGCTTTTTTATTGACTGCGCAATACGTGTTTAAACCAAACTGTTCTCTGCAGGCGATACGTTAGACCACACACGTATTACGTGTTACGGTTGCAGGCTGTTATATTGAATGTTCGATGTGTGTTTAAACTAAACTGTTCTCTAAAGGCGATATATTAGACCATACAAGTATAACGTGTAACGACTGCAGGCTGTAATATTGAATGTTCTGTTAATCAAAATGTTCTCTACTGGCGATATCTTAGAACATACACGTATAACGCGTAACAGTTGCCCTCTCTCACACATTTGCACAGCTTTTCTCTTACTTTTGCGGACTATCAAAACTATTGTACGATCTATGCATTTTCATAATATTTTAAGTACAAATAATTAATTAGTTTCCATTTCCAGCGTCATCAATTTGTTAGTATAACTAATACATACATGATAACTTACTGTGGTGTACATGGTTCACTATTACATACATGATAACTTACTATGGAGTACAAGGTTCACTATTACATACATGATAACTTATTGTGGTGTACAAGGTTCACTATTACATACATGATAACTTACTGTGGTGTACAAGGTTCACTATTACATACATGATTACTTACTGTGGTGTACAAGGTTCACTATTACATACATGATTATTTACTGTGGTGTACAAGGTCCACTATTACATACATGATTACTTACTGTGGTGTACACAGTTCACTATTACATACATGATTACTTACTGTGGTGTACACAGTTCACCACTCACCCATGATAACTTATTGTGGTAAACACGGTTCACTATTACATACATGATTACTTACTGTGGTATACAAGGTTCACTATAACATACATGATAACTTATTGTGGTGTACAAGGTTCACTATTACATACATGATAACTTCTTCTGGTGTACAATGTTCGCTATTACATACATGATTACTTACTGTGGTGTACACGGTTCACTATTACACCCATGATAACTTATTGTGGCAAAAACATGATAACTTACTGTGGTGTACAAGGTTCACTATTACACCCATGATAACTTATTGTGGTGTACATGATTCACTATTATATACATGATAACTTACTGTGGTGTACAAGGTTCACTATTACATACATGATAACTTACTGTGGTGTACAAGGTTCACTATTACATACATGATTACTTACTGTGGTGTACATGGTTCTTTATTACATACATGAAACCTTACTGTGGTGTTCAAGGTTCACTATTACATACATGATTACTTACTGTGGTGTACACGGTTCACTATTACACCCATGATAACTTATTGTGGTAAACAAGGTTCACTATTACATACATGATTACTTACTGTGGTGTACACGGTTCACTGTTACATACATGATGATGTACTTGTGGTTCTACTATATTAATACAATGTATATCATCAACTATAGAACTGTCTTCTATATTAGTACATTGATATACTTCCTCCTGTATTCCTGAAATATAACATATTAGTACTATTACCTGATTCCTTATATATGAAATTTGATTTTTTAATTGTTTTCTAAAATTCTAAAATCTGTCCACGTTTGCGAGCTGTTGAACGGTCAATAGTTTCATATTGCGGCAGATTTACGCCATGTCGTATTTTCGTTTCTTCGCCACAAAGAAACGAAAATACGAAAAAAAGAAAGCACGACAAATTCACAGTTCATCGTATCTTCGTATTTTCGACAAAAAAAATGCAACAATACGACAGATAAAATGTGTCGTGTTTTCGCCTTTAATCTGTCGTATCTTTGTTTTTTTCTAATCTTTGCGACGAAAAAACTAAAAAAAAATTCAGTTGATGTAAAACGACATACGACACATTTTATCTGTCGTATTGTTGCATTTATTAAAAAAAAAAACCCGAAAATACAAAGATACTACAAACTGTGGATTTGTAGTGCCTTCGTTTTTTCGTGATTTCGTTCCTTTGCGGCAAAGAAACGACATGGTGTAAATCAGTTTCAACTGTTTTCTGTGCGTGCCCTGACGTCAAGCTATGTTACTTGGACTGTTACTGTAGTCTACAAATACAAACGAAAGTAACTGCTGCGGGGAGTTTGAACTTTACCAGGCTCTTTCGAATGCATCAAGCGTCCACCGATCTTGATCATAAACCAGACGTAAACATGTAAACAACTAAAATGTTTAGTGTGACGTAGTTTAACGATTGTTAATGTTAAATTGAGAATGTTGAATTCTAAATACTAACTAGCACATTAGCAAAACTGTTTTTTTTGCAAGTACTGTTAAATAGTAATTGATCAGGTAATAAAACAGTTCTTTCATCTGTGCTTTTGGAACATTTCAACAGTTGTCCCTCGGTGGAGGGGATATTGTTTCGAACTATAGCCCTCTGCTTACATCCTTGGGAAACAGATCAAAACACTATCTCCACCTTTACCTCTGGCCAAAAGTTTGACTGTTTTCAAATATCATATGGAAATTACTGTTTAGGCATTTTGTGTTACAATCGAATCTGATAGATGATATTTAACAATTATACAAAATAAGTTTACCTCCTCCACAGAGTCTAGAACAATTTGTATAATGACTTAGTTTCCATTCATAAACGTCATCTATGATAGGAATTTCTTCACCAGAACCTTCAATGGTATTTGTCTTCTTTAGTTTACTAGTAACACCAGGAAGTTCTTCTATTTCATTTGATGTTTCTTTGTGAGCAGTAACATCATTAAGACCACGAGAATATGTTACATCTGTTAATGACTGACGATCTCGTCTAGCTTCCAGAGCACTCTGTTCATTCCCGCGGTGTCCATAGATTCTTGTTTGTTGACGTCTATATTTAAAATCTGAGGAGAAGATTGGTCCACGATGATGAACTCCACTTGGACCAGGGAGAGGGACAAACTTTGGAAACGTATCAATGTTGTCTTCCTTATCAGGAATTATCTCGTACGTGCTTTCTGACTCCCGCAGTTCTTTCCGGTCATTTTGTTGAATGTCATCTAAATCAAGGATGTTATTCAATCTTTTAGGAAGCTGATACCTGAATGTTACACCTGGATTTCTATCATGATATAAAAGCTGAAATCAGAGGAGATATGGTACAACTATTACATTATACAACATCGATTGTTTGATAAGATAAATAGTAATCAACATATATATTATGATGACGATATACCAAAAGCCCTCCGGCTAGCTCATTTCGTAGCACACTGAACGAGGGATCGTGGGTTCGATTTCCTGGCGGTCATAATTACGTAGAGCTTGGTCATGAAATTATTTCTAAGGTTAATCTCCCTCCTACCACTGATTCTAAAGCATGTAGGGCAGTAGTCAGTCACTGACGGAAGTATGCGCCTAGTAGTTGGTTAACAGCTTAATCCAGAGATTTAGAGAAGTTTAGAAATTTAGGGAGAGAGAGAGTGAGAGATAGAGAGAGAGAAAGAGACAGAGAGAGAGAGAGAGAGAGAGAGAGAGAGAGAGAGAGAGAGAGAGTGAGAGAGATAGAGAGAGAAAGAGACAGAGAGGAAGAAAGAGAGTGTGGGGGGGGGGGAGAGAGCAGGGTTTGCATAACTAATTGTTACATGTATACCTGTATAATAACTGGGTTCAATGTTGGTCCAGTAGCTGTTATACATTCACCAGGACAGTTGTCTCCATTCTTGATATAGGAGAACCTAGTACCTACTGCAGTATATATACCATCATCATCCATTAACCAATCTCCATTAAATATATACTTGTCTTTTGTCAAATCTTTCAATGCTGAATTGATATATTTCATAACTTACTTAAATACATTAACAAATTATGTTACTCGTTTTCTTTAACAATTCAATGCATTGGTAGTTAAGTACACAGATATTCAATAGAGGTTAACCTATTTTATATCACGAATCACAATGTAATAATCATAATGAATCATAACAGACCGCCCGGCTAGCTCAGTCGGTAGCGCACAAGTCTACTGATAGAGGGGTCGTAGTCTTGATTCTCGGGCGGGACATACTTTCGTGGAACTTGGTCATAAAGTAATTTTCTACAGCCATTCTCCCTCCTACCACTGATTCTAAATTATGTAGGGCAGTAGTCAGTCACTGACGGAAGTATGCGCTTAGTAGTTGGTTAACAGCTAAATCCAAAGATTTAGCCTTTCCAGGAACGGTGAGTAGGTGGACTCACCGCCGTTTTATGACCTATACAATGTGTTGCTACAGCGTTAAACCCAACTAAAAATGAATCATATCAAAGTTATTACTGTTTATAATGTTACAAGCGGACACTAAGCATGTTTCAACCACGAGTGAAGAGGAAACATCTTCGTGTTCGGGGTAAAATATCTCTATATGTGTACAATAAACACTTAAATAAGAATATTTGTATTTATTCATTTTATTTCATTTTGGGTTTAACGCCGTGTCAACACGTTTTGGTCATTTTACGGCGTCCAGCGCACCTAACTTAGCTTTTCTGGACCCTTGTCTATAACCAGTACTGACCTACCCTTCCAAAAGGCCGGAATCTTCCCCATATACATTATTAATGGAGGGAAATTGACATTATTGTCAAATTTTATGGAAGGGTATATCCTCCCCGGATGGGACTCGAACCCGTTCCCTTCTGAGACACCAGATTCAAAATCCCGGCGCGCTACCAACTTCGCTAATGACCCGGGTTAAGAATATTTATATATTGTAAATATTTTCACTGGGTAATTGGTTGAGACATTTGGAAAAACAACTTGAACCTGATATTGATATTGCTCTGAAAAATCTGATTTAAATTACTCGGGTATTGTCACAATGTTGTGAATGTTTTCTATTATAGAAGACATGTAACTACACAAGTAACTTACCTAAAACATTGTTAGTGTCACCTAATTTTGTTACATTGATGTTACATGCACCACGTGGTATCTTGACTACAGGATGATAACCTTTACCCATTATTGTAATACGCAAGTTTCCAGTTATAGTGTCACATATATTAGCATTGTTACATTGATCACATGTAAAACAGGCAACATACGGAGACATCTAAAATATAAAACATATAAAAACAAATATTAAGTACATTCAAGTTAATGTTCACGGCTATTCTGGTGGATTTGTAAAAAGTTATTGGCATGCTGACCTATTTCAAGAAAAAAACGTATTTTGGACAGTTCTAAAAAAGTGAATTATTATATATAATTTAATATTTTTCAACATTTATATACATAGTCCCGAATTGTTCTGTATTTATGTAACATTTACATACATAGTCCAGAGTTGTTCTTTATTTGTGTTTCATTTATATACATAGTCCAGAATTGTTCTGTATTTTGTAACGTTTATATACCTCGTCCAGAATTGTTATGTTTTGTGTAACATTTTATATAATAAGTCCAGAATTGTTATGTAATTGTGTTACCTTAAGTTTATATACAGAGTCAAGATTCAAAGATTTTATTTAAGTTATGTATGTACTGTTAAAGCCAACACCACACATTTATATGGAACATATTTATGGAGCCTTCATATTCCTGTATCCTCTCAGAGTGCTAGTTTTTTATAAATTATTGAATATGTGCCACAGTTTAATTTTACAAACTAGTAATACATTTTTACTAGCGCCATGTTATGTGTTTGTTTCTAGTGTATGATAGAACGTAATGTGCCTGTACTAATAATTTTACGGCCAAAGGTCCGGCGCTCTTGCTGATACGCTACGAAGTTTAAATAAATTAGAGAGTGAGAACATATAGATAGATAGATTAATTTCGGCATAGTAAACATACAATGGTACAAGACATTTCAACATAAAATCTAAAAATTTCATAGCATAAAATTCTTGTACATGATATGCACACCAACGCCAGGGATAACACTTTAAGAAAGAGAAACTCTTATTTCCATTGTGGTCCTTGGGGTGGAGGCAAGACATAGAGAGGCAAATGATCAAAATAGTATGATGAAACATATAGATGTGTCATTAATATCACAGAATAAATGTTAACTAATTTTACAAATAATATAATAAAATAAATAAATACATATATAACAGTCATTAAATCCTGAAAGAGCTAGATATTATCACAGACAGTTGGAACAATTAGTTTTAAGGCAGTGCAAAATAAAATCTTATTTAAATTAAGAAATATATACAGCCGAAACATCATCAGTTATAACAATATGGGTTTTTGAAAAAGATAAATGAACGTAAAATTATTTCAAATTACTTAAAAGGTATTCTTTGACAGAAGATTTAAAAGAATAAAAATTATTAGTCATAACATAGTGTTACATGTACACCAATACATGGCCGAAATCTAAATAAAGTGAAATAATCTAATGATACTATAGCTCGTTTAGGATAATTTGAGACAAACGACTCAGTTTGTTTACATATTTGGGACTTGGGTATTACATAAAACAGGGAGGTCAGCTGATTTGTGTTATGCAAGTCTTAAACATGTCATAATGCGTGGAACGCGTGTTCTCGTACTAAATTTAATACATCAAAAACACACTGATAAATAGTCGATAATTACGTGTTCTAAACTTAAATCCACCTGTGTATAAAAATGGTATCGTTGTATTTCGTCTCAAGTTATCCTAAACGAGCTATAAGCAGTGAGAACAAATCTAATTCTAATGCGACTTTGCAACACTGTAGAAATTTTTTGTATAAAAATAGTTCTTTTTTTATTCTTTCAGAATGTATGTATTAATTCACGGTGCTTATTTCACATTGATTAATGTAACCTGTCTCCTGAGTTACTTCAGGCCTGATAGATCTATACTTATGTTGTTATTTATTAAATATACTTACAGATTAATCAACCTAAACAGATGTTTTGTCGGTTATAAAGATTAATCACACCTTAGTAATTAGGCTACAACATTTTTTTAACGTAAATATAGACTATTGTTTGGGTACAGTTCAATCTGATTAAAACCCCATCTAAAATTTTACACTCGCATACTCGCTAATTTAGATCTGGCCTTTTACCAACGATGGTCACGTTCAGGTGACCTTTTCTCATCATAATATTCATGACGAAATTGTTATGATACGTAACTTGTTTACATCGCCTACGTCACGCAATTTGAAATGAGCCGCCCAATCGCAGACTGTGAATAATACCGCAGTTAAATAAGCATGCAAACCTTGGTCTAAAATAGAAATTACGAAATCAAAATGTGTTTAATAGTGTTTTCGTCTAGATGAAAGCTACGCATTGATTGGTTGACACAAAATTCATCTCGACGTGACCTTCCACGGAGAAAGTAGAGAGCCTGTACGACAACGCTCTACTAGATATCTGTTACGGAGAGTGGGTACAGTTCAATGACCTCAGAACATGTTGGACAAACTGACCACCTATACTTAACGAAAATTCTAAGTTCCCCAGTTTCAATATTGTAGGAAATGTTTATTTTTCAACATTTAAGTCCGATCCATAACAAAATCTGTATTAGGACCATACTGTCGCCTGCTTGCATCGTGTTATGCTACTTTATCGATGCAAAACCGGTTTTGACGTGCATGCGTTAATATGGGAAGATCTCTAATTACTTCGATTTAACAGAAAAATTAGCAATTAGAAATTTTATCCTGCACCGCTTTGCTTAAACCCTATGGTTATTTCTCGTTTTTGAAGCGACATTTGGGCCATTTCTTGATTTTTAGTTATGCATATCAACACACTAACGATTTTCACCAAAACTGACCACGTGGGATTCAAGTTGCGCGAGAAGCACGAGCTCATTACCGCTTTTCAGCACATGCACGACAAAAACAATTTTGCATAAATTTAAAAGCATAAAAAACCGCTATGCAAGCAGACGACAGTATGGTCCTATATGCAACTATATATTCATTAACGTTCGGACATGAATGATGAAAAACAATTCCAACAACATTGAAATCGGGGTACTTAAAAGTTTCGTTAAGTATATATCTGATAGATTGTGATAGAACATCTTATTCCTTTCTTTTCTAAGGTCAATCTGGTCATGCTACATCAGGTACAATACATAAGCTATCAAATCTGATACATCACAGACTCTGGTAATGAATTAACGTTTTCTCATAAACACTTAAATTCTAGTATTTTCAAAATTGAAGTTAAGAAATTTTGAATAGGGATGTATAAACCACAAAATTATTAACAGTTGAGTCAAATAATGTATACGTAATTACCGTTAAGTGAATCCTATAAAATCAAACTATTGCCAAGGGTGTGGTATTTTTCTAGAAATAATTTCATTCCTGTATTACCAAGTATCAGTTTTAGATGGTATATTTCAAGTTTAGTTCTAACTAAGCCAGGGCATGACTCAAGATTGTGGTTTTCTTTGCCAGTGTTGTTAATCACTAAGTTATATAAAAACTTTCAGACAAACGAGTTTTTCCGATAGTTTTTGTTATTTTAAATCAAAATAATATACAATGTATTACGCTTCATTAACGTTCAATTTCGACAAGTCTTAAAAGATTTCCCACGTGTGGGTACTGGTAGTAGATAAAACGCACGATTTGAAACATTCTAGAACGTACGGAGCCCCTAAAAGGACATTTTGAAATACTTTTTTTATTTTCACAACTATTTCGTTTAAACGTAATATTATTTCGTTTAAACGAAATAATATTACGTTTAAACGAAATAACTATTTCGTTTTTTCGAAATAATATTATTTCGTTTTTTCGAAGTAATTATTTCGTTTTTTCGAAATAATTATTTCGCTTTTTCGAAATATTATTTCGTTTAAACGTAATATTATTTCGTTTTAACGAAATGTTATTTCGTTTAATTGAAATAATTATTTCGTTTTTTCGAAATATTTATTTCGTTTTTTCGAAATAATATTATTACGTTTTTTCGAAATAATTATTTCGTTTTTTCGAAATATTATTTCGATTTAACGAAATATTATTTCGTTTTTTCGAAATAATTATTTCGTTTTTTTCGAAATAATTATTTCGTTTTTTCGAAATAATTATTTCGATTTAACGAAATAATTATTTCGATTTAACGAAATAATATTACGTTTAAACGAAATAGTATTTCGAAAAAACGAAATAATTATTTCGAAAAAACGAAATAATTATTTCGAAAAAACGAAATAATATTATTTCGGAAAAAACGAAATAATTATTTCGTTTAAACGTAATATTATTTCGTTTAATCGAAATAATATTTCGAATAAACGAAATAATATTTCGTTAAAACGAAATAATATTACGTTTAAACGAAATAGTTGTGAAAATAAAAAAAGTATTTCAAAATGTCCTTTTAGGGGCTCCGTAAAGAACGTGAGTGTTTGTCTACACTTATATTTGTGGTAATAATGTAATCAAATTTAAGTTTTTTATAGAATAAATATACTTGTTGATATTTCTTATCTCTAACATTGAAACTTTAAATTATGCACATTATTATCAAATCAAGACTGTAAACTTGTAGATATTCACCATAATATTTATTTATTTTGTTTGGTTTAACGCCGTAGCAACACAATGTATAGGTCATACAACGGCGTCCAGCGCACCTAATCTTGCTTTCCTGGACCCTTGTCTATAACCAGTACTCACACACGCTTCAAAAAGACCGGAAACTGCGCTACCGACCCGGGTTTTCACCATAATACAACTGCATGATCTGGTTTACATGATGTATGGCTGATATTTTAACAAAACTTTAAAACTGAAAGTTAACCTCTTTACTACATAAATCATCTCTGACATAGTTTTATTATAGTTTCAACTTAAGATTGCTGGATTCTAAGCCGCACATTCTAGCCACTGCACAATTAACTTTACACTTTCAATTACCCGAAGTAGTGAATAAACTCATTATGTATTGTGAAGCAGTAAAATACTTCAAATATGAAAAGCTTAGTATGGCCATGCCAAATTGGAATTCTGTTAAGCGTCAACTCTAATTTGACAAACCTAGGTACCTATTAACAAAAACATAAAAACCGAAAACGAAGACAAATATTTTTTACGGCAAAAAACAATGCATTATAAATATATTTTTTTAAATAGAATAACGTCCTCATAATATGAAACAATGGTCTGAATCTAATATAAAATGACTAGTATAAATTTATAAAAATATAATTTGTATTAATGACGCGGTTATCATTAATTGCTTACGATGAATAACTTCGTTGCCGATCACAATTTTCTCTTAATTAAATTGTCGTATCGAATCCCGAAACTTCGGAAAAATTTATGAAAATTTTACCAACAATTTTTTTTTAAATTTTAATTGAGGACGCTAAAACCTACGCGCACGCGGACGCTTAAAAAATTCTGATACGGCATGGCCTCTGTGACTCCGCAGACTACGTTCAATATTTTGAATCTAGTTTTCAAAAAGAGGTCGCTGGTTTGAATCCCACTCGACACGGTTATAAACTTCCATCATGGAAATTTGACAGTAAGGCCACAACAAATTGATCATATGTTCTATGGATTCGCTCGCATCTTAATTTTGACGGTTTTTACAAAAAAATATTTTTATTTCCTCGCTCGCTCATAAAAATTTGGTCAAACCGCTATATAAAGCAAGTGAATAAAGACTTTTTTATTTTTTTCCTTCGCTCGCTCGCCCCATTTTTTCGCCCAGAAAAATCCGTAGAACATATGATCAACTTGTTGTGGCCTAATGCAAATTGTTTCATTAAGTTTTTGGCAATGTGGAACGATGTGTGAGTACTGGCTATAGACAAATGTCACTGGTAGATCAGGTTGGCTGACCATCGTCAAATGACCTTAAATTCAACTTTAATATATATCAAATATTATATTAGCCAAAACAAAATCAACTTGCTCATTCATATTTTATTTCAAAACGGCAATAAATAGAAAACCTGTGTTGCTACTTGTCTTAGAACCGCTGGGCTAGCTCAGTTGGTAGCACGCAAGTCTACTGATCGAGGGGTCGTGGGTTCGATTCCCGGGCGGGACATACTTTCGTGGAGCTTGTCATGAAATTATTTCTACGGCCATTACCCCTCCTACCAATGCTTTTTAATTATGTAGGGCAGTTGTCAGTCACTGACGAAAGTATGCGCTTAGTAGTTGGTTAACAGCTAAATCCAGAGATTTAGCCTTTCCAGGAGGAGTGAGTAGGTTGGCTGACCGCCTACATGTATATATGACCTATACAATGTGTTGCTACGGCGTTAAACCCAACAACAAAAAAACAAAGCTACTTGTCTGTATTTTTCAGTGGCGCCTGTAAATTTCATTAGTCACTCTTAATGTTCATAAGGTACAAAGTGTTTCTTTCATTTACTTCATTTGAAACAGCTTTCTCCATGAAGTGTTCACTTGAGGAACCCATTATGTCATATGATTTTTTCATCCACGTTTTAAGTGTTTTGTTTCAGTTGACAATTACGTTTATTACTAATGGTTATCTTTATTCATTTTTTTTAAAGAACTAAATTATAAATGAAACGAATTTAAACGATCCCTCCTTGTATCAAAAGAAAATTAAAAACAGCAAAACATACAACTTATTGCACGCATTCTGTACAGTACAGTTCTCTACTTACAAAAATATATACGGGGTTGATTAATAAACTCGTAGACAATTTTTCGAAAACTGGTTCTTATATGAAAGTTGTATATATGTATATATATATGTACAATCTGATTAAAACCCGATCTAAATTTTTACCGCTCGCATACTCGTTAATTTAGATCTGGCCTTTTCCAAACGAAGGTCACGTTCAGGTGACCTTTTCACATCATAATATTCATGACGAAATTGTTATGATACGTAACTTGTTTACATCGTCTACGTCACGCAATTTGAAATGAGCCACCCAATCGCAGACTGTGAATAATACCGCTGTTAAATTTGCATTGCAAACCTTGGTCTAAAAATAGAAATTACGAAATCAAAATGTGATTAATAGTGTTTTCGTCTAGATGAAAGCTACGCATGATGTAGACATTGTAAGTCAAATTATTTATAGTTAAACATAACAAGTTACAGAAACGTAGTAAGCCTATGGGGTACTCCCCTTAAGGCGACGTCAAATGCTAAACTTTGCAAAAACAATAATTGCTCAATCACACTGTTACATGTTTGTATCCAGTGTATCATCAGTGTTGTTTTAATCCTAAACTAGTCAATCCCGCATTTCACGTTTCTTCACGACCTCCCCACTTCAAAATGGCGCAAAACGCTGATAAGAAAACCTGTTTTCAGTCTCTGAAAAAAAACAGGCACTTCAGCCCTTAATTTTGGAAAGACAGTCACATAGGGAATAACTTTGCCAAGTTGCATATAGATCTGTCTTAAAAAGGAATGAAATTAGAGCATCTTAAATTAGCCCTAGCGCGTTATGGTAAAAAAACTGGCTACTTTTCATACATGTCGCAACAAGTAAAGGGTAAACCAAATACTAGTTTAAGAAAACACCAAAGTTTCATGTAGAAATATAAGCGCATTGCCTTTCAAAGACCACATACATTGCGCCTTATCCTGGATTGTTTGGAATGTTTTCTTGTTAGATAGATTGTCAACACTTGTTTTCTGTTATTTTAAGAAGTAATTACTACCAGCGGACAATCATTTAGTTCAGAGATAAACCATCAAATACATTCCTGTTTCTTACTGACACTTATTTACACTTGTAGCATTTATAAAATGTATTCAATGGCTCATATTGAAATGTAATGGTTGTTTTAGATTGGACAGTGTATGTTTTATCTCGTATTATTAAATACCTATGTGTTATTAGCCCTGTAAAGTGGCAAAATTCACTGCACAATACAGCCAAATCTGGTCAATAAAACTGAAAAGCGGGCCGAAATCTGTCTTAGGGCCAATAACAAATTTCTGTGCTCTGATTGGTTGACAAACAGTGCCAATATCAGTTATGATTATAGCATAAAAAGGACATTTTGTTTTTTGATGGAGGTCAAAGCCAATTTATAATTAATTCTTCCCACAGAGACCGATAGCAGACATAGTGGAGTCTTGTACATAATGGTTCGTTCCCGGCATGGGTCATTTTTAGACTGTCTTTTTTCTTCACAATTTGTAGGAAAAAACAGTGCAAATGCAGACGAACGCCAGCAGGTAAACAAATAATAGTTTTTGTTAATATTTGGATTCAGTTCAATGTCCGTACATCTTTCGGCAGTTATTTAATAAAATTGTCATTAAATAAATGATTTGATATAGGCCCTGTTATTTTTCCTCGCGACAGTCATATTAGCCCTCGGCCTCGGGTCAATATGACTGCCCTTGGAAAAATAACAGGGCCTATATCAAATCACTTATTTAATAACATATAGTAATCTTTCTAGTTCTACTACATGTATATTAACAGGTTTTAATTCTTTAATTTCTGCTATTTTCCCTCGGGACAGTTATATTGGCACTTGGCCTTCGGCCTCGGGCCAATACGACTGCTCTTGGAAAAATGACTGTCCCGGGGAAAAATAACAGGGTCTATATCAAATCACTTATTTAATGACAATTTTATCAATAACAACTTACGGACCAGTTTTTGATATTGGCCCTGTTTTTTCAACCAATCAGAGCGCAAACATTTGTAATAGGACCAGGGTCAATAAGTGTTATTGGCCCTATAACAGATTTCGGCCCTGTTTTCATGTTTATTAAACATGTTTTGCAGTATTGTGCTGTAAATTTGGCACTTTACAGAGCAAATAACACATAGTTTTAATATTTGTAAGTATATATGTACTAGACAGATGTAAGTCTAATATAAAATAATTAGGGCCAGGAACGAATACAAATTTTGATGTTCGAATGCTCGTTTTTGATATTCGAATATATTCGAATGTTCGTTTTTAAAGAGTTAGAAAATATTCCAAGTATATTAATGCCACATAATACGAATTAATGTCCGAATACCATACGAATTCGGTATGCATAAAATTAACAACAATTCTGTTTCAATGAAAACAATTGAACAAATTCTGATTAGCCATTTCCTCTAAATCGAGTCTGGCGTTTAGATTATTTTTCTTTACAATAATCAACAATAGTCAATTGTGATTCAAAACAAAATTTTGAAAAGCCGATTTTTAGGTTGAAAACTTCGAGTATTCGAATTCGTTTTTAAACATTCTAATATTCAGTGACGTTCCGAATGTTCGAATAATTTCCCGGACCTAAAAATAATCTTGACAATATAAGTTAACCAACCTGAAGTCCAAGAAATAACACCAACTCTATCCAAAGCAAAGATTTCATTTTTTAGTTCCTGTTGGGAAATCACAATACAAAGTAATCCAAACTTTAAAATGTAAACTATCCCTTCTCTTCAAACAATCCAAAACCCTTTACTACACTTAGTTCTCACTTGTTGAGTAATCACTAATCGTTCCAATTCAATTATGGCACAAAATACGTTATATAAAACTGTTCTAAGCTAAGTGTACAAAGAGAACACGTGCGTGTAATATAAGCATCTGATAAATAACTAACTAGTTTGTCTATCTTTTAGCTGACTCTCTAATTAATATAAAATATATTAAACAATATTAAAACATAAACACTATCATAATAAGATATACGAGGATATAATTAATGAACGAAATCCTCGTGCGATGATTGGTATAACCTAAGAACTTGGCGCGCAGTATTTCTTCACTGCTAGAACGAAGGACGGATAAATCCTAGTCTCCAAATTTTGTAACAAAATAACCACATCCATGCATAAACTATAATTATGCTATATTTAAAATAGACACAACTGTTAACTTCAGTCTTGGTGGTGTTTACTGAGATAATAAGTTGATTTGAAGGATTGTACCGTCGACACATATAACAGCATGTCTGGAAAAAACAATAATTTAGAGGTTAAGATTTAGTGTTAACTTCTTTTTAACTTTATCACCAGCTCTCGTAAACCTTTTAAATGAACAAAAAATATCTGTTTTTTCCGCAGTTTTTTTCTTGGGGTAATTACATAATGAAAGATTTCCGTGAGAAACCTTATTCCACAGGGTAAGAAAAATACGCAGTTAGTAATTCGATGGAATAATTAATATGTTACTTAATAGATGCACAGTCTGCCGACAGTCTGTGAATAGATGTGTTCTATTAAAGCCCCATTAGCAAAAGTAACGTTGTTTTTGGACCGCAAAGAAAATATTTTTATCCAAATAAATAAACAATATGGCGTCTATGTTCAAAATGTAATGTGATTCATGAAATAATTTCTTGATAAAGGCTTCGGCCGAAATATTGAAAACCGAGTTTGCTATCTTATATAAAAAATATTTCTATATTCCCTTTGGAATTACATCGGACAAAATATTTTTTTATCCATTTCAAACATGAATATTTTTTTTCAATTAAATGTAAGTATTGCTTAAATTTTTTTGTCAGTTATTGAATTTCCAAGGGAAAGTATATCTAAACAGAAAGTAGATATTGGTTGTCAATACGTGAAACTTACGTATTGATCACAGTATGTTTAAATGAAGTCTTGTTATAAATAAAAAAAAACTGCTCTAAGTTACATAATTAGGCTCTAAAACTATTTTGAATAAAATATCTATGAATATAGTGCGCGCTTATAAAAGTATTCCACTTTTATCAAGAAATGGACACAGGCGGATCTAGCGGGGAGTTTGGGGGGGGGTTGGACCTCCCTAGAATTTCCAAAATGTACCTGTCCGTTTTATATCTTTCTTGACTGTAAGTCATTTCTCGGTGCTTAACATATATTTTATGGTTAGGCCACAACAAATTGATCATATGTTCTATGGATTCGCTCGCACCTTAATTTTGATGGTTTTTACAAAAAAATATTTTTATTTCCTCGCTCGCTCATAAAAATTTGGCCAAACCGCTATATAAAGCATGTGAATAAAGACTTTTTTTCCTTCGCTCGCTCGCCCCATTTTTTTCCAGAAAAATCCGTAGAACATATGATCAACTTGGAGTGGCCTTATGTAGTTAGTATTATTTAAATATGTTGCATTATCCTGCAAATGTGTATAATGTGGTTGTTGAGCGAAAGTTTGTAGCCCCCTCCCCCGAAAAAGTTCGGACCCCTCTAAAAAGTCATTGATCCGCCCCTGATGGACACAACAAAATTTTAGAAAGCAGAGTGGTTTGAACAGTTCATTGTGTCTCTAATGCATGCTATGTTGTGATAACTTCATGTTTGTAAAACAGTTTTCAAGTTTACTGTTGATGAGTATCTTCATATGGTGGCTTTACAAACGTACTTACGTTTTACATGCATAGCTCAAGTCAAGGATGTTTACTATATTGTATATTTCACACATATTGTTATTATTATGATGGAATTTAATAAAAAAAGAATGTTATGTATAAAATTTGTTCTTTTGTCTTTGCCATAAAATATCTCGATGGAAATGGCCAAAGGCTAAACTTAGCCGAAAGCTAATTCGATCCAGTATCACATAATACAAATGTATTATATGTATTACACAATATTATATATAATGACATTAGGATTTTTTAATGAACTGAATGATGGCATTATTCCCAAACGTTCAATGTAAATAGTAAAACAATTAATACAAATAATACAGCAAACTATGGATTCAGTTTGTTTGTTTTGGGTTTTACGGGACACCAACACAAAAAGGTCATATCGCGCCGAAAGCAATTGATGATACTATTAATTCAATCGATAATAATGATTTAAAGAACTATGGATTCTACCATAGTGTTAATTATACAATATTGCCTATATAAGGTAAGAATATAGAGTATAATATAATAGTTGTCTAGGGGTCCATTCCAATCATGCGCTCGGAGTGCTCGGAGTACTCCTATTGCAAAAGAACGACAAAAGAGTGCGCTCCGAGTGTGCTCCATCCGCTCCAAAAATATAGGTGGTGCAGAGAGAGTAGTTGTTGTTGTAGTAATGTCGGCATGAGGCGGTTAGTGAAATAATACTGTATATTTCTTAAGGTTATGGAGCAATTTTGACGGGGTTAAGCTTTAATGTCAATCAAATCAGTAATATGTTACTTAAATTAAACTTTTTGTAGTATTTTGATGTGTATACTTTAACAGTTTTACGCTTTAGCATGGCAACAGTCGTACGCTGTATGATACGAAAAGGCAAAACATTATTTTGAAAAACGTCATTCTCATTGTAAAAACTCAATTTATCAACACTATAATTTAACATACAAGACCGATACAAAAGAAGCTAGGAAAGGCATTATATCGTCAACTAAAGCTTCGTCCGGCTATCTGTCTTAAATAGTGTGAATAGTTGACAGATGGTTTTTCTATTTCCGATCTCGTTTTCGAACAGACACGTTCCATTCAGCTACTCCACTCCGAACACTCGGAGTGTATGATTGGAATGGACCCTAGGTATGCATTCTATGTACACATCGTAAACAGCCATATATGTGGTTATACATAATTTTATATGTCACATTTCTCCATTAACGAGGCATCGACAAATTAAAACTTCACTTGTGGGGTTCATATTTCGTAAAAGTAGTTTGTTACAGATCCGTGATAAAATTCATTGATTATATATTGACCCAACTTTGAATATCAAATCATAAAAAGATGCAACAATGGTCAATCATAATAGTGCATGCAGTTAGAAGACAGCTACAGAATGAAAGCATAAATTCCATTTTCTGTGTCATATTTTTTACTGGGTTTAACGCCGAGTCAATACAATTTAGGTCATTTTACGGCGTCCAGCGCACCTAACCTAGCTTTCCTGGACCCTTGTCTACAACCAGTATTCACCTACCCTTCAACAAGGCCGGAAACTTCTGTATTTACTATATCAGTGGAGGAAAAATGACATTATTTACAAATTTTCATGGAAATAACCTCCTCGGGTGGGATTCGAACCCGTACAGCATTCGGGACACGAGATTCCAAATCCCGGCGCGCTATAACTACGCTATCGACCCGAGTTTCTGTGTCCTGTAGCGGTTTATTATAATTCCAAAGTTAGTTTGAACCGAAGCATGCTTTCTACTTTTCCTTGTTTACAGTTTTCATATCATTGAATACGACGTGTAGTTACAGTATATATCACTTATATTCATTCAACGACATCACCTGGGTATATTGTTACTATAATACAATGTGACAAGACTAAAGACTTGCACTAAATGCATCCAACATGCATTCATTATCTAGAACCACACGTGGGTGTCAAGATTTGACGTTAATTAAATGCAGCATGATTATACATTTCTATTATCTTAGTTGTTTTTCGTAGGGAATAGTTTCGTTTGTTTACTAACTAGCATGGAATGAAGTATTCACAGGTTTCAGGCTATCTTAAGTTATCTCCCTTTACACTAAACGTATTATTCTGTTTGTTTGTCAACTGAAGATATAGCCGATACGCTGGCTGAAACCTTTTAACACAATTCCTCTGCTGCACACTACTCTGAAGAGTTTAAAAGGTTAAAACTAACTCCGAAAAACATAATATCAATTTTCATTCTAACAACGAAGAAGAGTATAACACCCTCTTTACAATTGACGATCTAACCGATTCTATTAAGCATGCAAAAGACACTGCTGCTGGCCCAGATGAAATTTATTACCAATTTTTAAAACACCCCCTTGAATCTCAACAATTATTGCTTGATATTTTAAACGATATATGGATATCTGGTAAAATTCCAGATTCCTGGAAGGAAGCTTTAATTATACCGAAACCGGGTAAAGACTATACTGACCCCCTTAACTATCGCCCAATATCTCTTACAAGTTGTATCTGCAAAACTTTTGAACGTATGGTTAATAAACGGCTAATTTGGTATTTAGAATCAAACGGTATTATAACTAATTTTCAATCTGGTTTTCGATAACAGCGAAGTACGAATGACCATTTAGTACGCCTCGAAACTTTCATAAGAGGGGCTTTTATCAATAATTGTTTGTTTGTTTGTTTGGGTTTTACGGCGCACCAACACAGAAAGGTCATATCGCGCCGAAAGCTATTAATGATAATAATAATTCAAACTATATTAATGATGTAAAACTCTATATCTTATTATAAACATTTATTTCTTTCAAAAAGTTAAGTATAGCATATGATGGTACAGATTCAAAAAGTTCTTTAAGTGAGTTTACTTTAAAATGTTTGTCACGAATGTATTTAAGATCCTGACAGTCAAGGAGAACGTGTTTTACATTGAAATGCTCGTCACATGGTATGCATTTAGGTGCTTCTTCTCTTTTGAGAAGGTATGAATGTGTTAATCTAGTATGACCAATTCTACATCGCAAAATTACTATTTGATCTCTGCGATTAGAAAATATAATTGACGAAGATGAATTAAGGGTTGGCTTTATGTCTCGTAATTTATTAAAAATTGCATTTTTCCACAATGTTTGCCATTTTGATTTAATTAACGTGTTTATTGAACATTTGAAGTCACTGCTTGGCAATTTGATATCCACTGGTTGAAGGTTTAAAGATTCTTTGGCTAAAATATCAACTTTTTCATTTCCTTGTATACCAATATGGCTTGGTATCCAGCAGAGGTGTACTGTTTTAGATTTTAAAATTTCATGCAATTTCAATTCGATACTTTTAATAAGAATATTGTCTGAATTACGATTTTTTATGGCCAATAATACAGATAGAGAATCTGAAAAAATGATAAAATTACTATTAGTACTATTTGATATGTATGATAAAGCAAGATCTATTGCTTTGACTTCAGCTGTAAATATGGACGCCTGGTCAGGCAATCGCATTCTTGCAACAAAAGAATTTCCACATGCAGCGCAACCAACTTTGTTATCATCTTTAGAGCCGTCAGTAAATAAATGTGTACAATCTTTATATTTTTCTAAGATGTTAACGAATTCCGATTTAAAGGCCTCTGGGCTGGTAATAGATTTACGTAAGTTTGACAAATCAATGTTAACGTTTGGTATGTTGTAGGTCCAAGGAGGGATATTTTCATCAAAGTTCTGTAGAACGGAAGAGGTGTTAATATTAAGCATTTCTAAGTCGTTTTTAACGCGCAGGCCAAATGGTTTAATTTCGTTTGGTTCGTTGTCAAATTTATCAATGTAATTTGGTTGAAAAACAACTTTTCGCGCCGGGTTACTATTGTTAGAAGATATTCGAGTTGCGTATTGTAATGAAAGCTTTTGACGACGTAATTTTAATGATGGCTCGTTAGCTTCAACATAAAGACTTTCAACAGGTGATGTTTTAAATGCACCAAGGGCGATACGTAAGCCCTGGTTATGTATTGTATCAAGCATTTGCAAGTACGATTTACGTGCTGATCCATACACAATTGACCCATAATCTAGTTTTGAACGAACAAGACTTCAGTATAATTTAAGTAATGTTTGGGAATCAGATCCCCAATCAGTATGTGAAATTACTTTAAGTAGATTTAAAGCTTTGATACATTTTGTTTTTAGAGACTTTAAGTGTGGTATAAAAGAGTTTTTTATCGAATGTAACGCCTAAAAATTTAGCTTCATTTACAACAGGGATTTTTGAGCCAGAAATGTAAAGTTCAGGATCATTATGATGCTTTCTTAATCGACAAAAATGTACACATTGTGTTTTTGACTTGGAAAATTTAAAACCATTTTCTGTTGCCCACTTTTGGATTTTATCCAAGTTTTGTTGTAGTTGGCGTTCGATACTTCGAATATTTTTAGAACGATATCAGATTAAAAAGTCATCTACATATAATGAGCAATCTGTTCCAGGATTTATAACCTTTACAATATTATTTATTTTAAGTCCAAAGAGGTTAACTGATAATATACTGCCTTGTGGCACGCCTTGTTATTGCTTGTGGCTATCTGATAATGTTGATCCTAATTTAACTTGAAAACTTCTGTCAGACAGAAAACTAGAAATTAACATGGGTAGTCTACCGTTTAGACCGGCATCTTTTAAATCTTTGAGAATACCATATTTCCAAGTTGTATCGTAAGCTTTCTCAAGATCAAAGAAAATTGAAACTACATGTTGTTTATTGATAAAAGTATTTTATCATTCGTACCTAGAAATAGTACATACACTATAAAATAAACTTTACAAAAAATATTTACAACCATAATGTTAATATAACATTAAATCATATTTGTTAGAATTTATACACAGAAAAAACTACCTTGATAAGCACTGCATAATTATTTTGGCCAAATCGTGTAGAACTTGAAAGCAATATGAAATAAAAATATCGCCAAATCTGTGCATATACCCCAATATCCTACTTTCGTATTCAATAATGTGTATGCCAAATGTTTTAAATTGTTCAGCTGAATGTTATAAGTGACAAATGTTATTAGTAAGTGATTTCTTACGTCTTATTACTGTTTTAAAGACTGAACTTGGTTCTATTCTTTTGGCACAGTCATTTGCCTGTATATCCCTTTAAGTCTGATCAGATCACAGGTATATAATTGTACTGGCTGTCTTTACTTTAGATTACTTTATGAACGAACATAATAAATCTCGTTAAAGCAGACTAACTAACCTTCAATTACATTTTAAAAACGATATTAGAGTGTTAGCGTACATGAGAGCTTAAAGAAGCTTGAATAACTCAGACATGCATGAAGCAAATGAAATTTTATTCACATGTGTGAACTTGTGGAACCAACGTTACTAGCATACTCTCTATTTGTGTAAACATATGCGACTGCCTGACAAGGCATCTATTTTTACTGCCGAAATCAGAGCAATAGATCTAGCTTTAAACGTGCATATCAAGTAGTATAAATAACAAGTATATTATTTTCTCAGATTCTGTATTATTGGCCATAAAAACCGTAGTTCAGACAATATTCTTTTAAAAGTATCGAATTAAAATTAATGAAATTTTAAAACTAAAATAGTTCACCTCTGCCGGATACCTAGTCATATTAGTATACATGGAAATAAGAAAAATCAGTTAAAAGCAAGGCCATGACAGCACTCTCGCTTTTGACACCCAAGCACAATAAATGGTGTTCCATCAAAAGACAAAGGAAACTTTGCTTGAGTGCTCCTTCCAATAGACTCTTACTGACAAGGTCAGATCTCACTGAAGCATAGAAGAGATTGATGGTAAGAGCACTATTCAACAAAGGCATTACATGCTGGGTCACAACCGACGTGCATACATGTTCCAAACACCAGTGTAACCTTAAAATTTACATATACATACATACAAGGACTCATTTTTGGGACCATACCTGGCAAAGCAGTTTGCCTGGGGTGTGCTTTGTGGAGGTATTTAGGTCTTTCCCACACCCTTGCTGTTGTGTTAAACGTTTAATGATATGGTATCCACAAAGAACCTAGGAGTTCCAGGTTCAATCTCTGGTAGAGTTCTTATGTTTTTAATCCTGTATTGACCATAATGGCAAGTTGGTAACGTGGATAATCCGATGTATACGTGTAGGTCACGGGGGAGCTGGTACAAGGCTAGAAATTGCAGATTCAGTGCACTTTATGTAGCGATAAGGTGCAGCCCCGGCAGAGCAAATGGTAAAGCATAGCGCTGGCATGGATAACACATAGTCCGAGAAATAATCTGGTACTGTAATAATTCGGCTCCTTTATTGGTACATTTCCCGCCATTTCAAAAAGAACATTACAAAACATTTACCCGGTATTCCAACGTTCTTTGGTGTTTGACCGTTACAAAACATGACAGGGTCTTCCGCTCAAACTGAAATACAAAATTTTCGGCCTTTTGCAGGGCATCATCACCAGAGAAATAATACTTCGACACATTTGGAGAGAACTCCGTCGGGTTGCACATGATCGTGGAATCCGCCATCTTCATTGTTTGATTTCATAACCACGTGGCTACTTTACTCCTCCAGGAATTAGTTGTCGTATAGTTAATATCGCATTTGTTAGAGAATGTGACGAAAAGGTAGTCCCAAAAAGGCGTCTAAATATGTCCGAGGTTTTTCGTAGCGAATTGCTCAGGAGTCTTTTTGAAATTTTTTGCTCCAAAGAAATTTTTGGTTGTTTGAACTTAAACTTGGGCAACCACTAATTTCGTCGACTGCTAGTATGATTATATATTGTGTAATACATTATGAATTTGAACATATGTATAAAAGTCAACGTTTTGACAGATACAAAATCTTACATTGAAGACCAATTTGATTAAAAACCGATCTAAAATTTTCCGCTCGCCTACTCGCTCATTTAGATCAAACGAGGGTCACGTTCAAGTGACCTTTTTCATCATAATATTAATTACGAAATTGTTATGATACGTAACTAGTTTACATCGTCTACGTCACGCAATTTGAAATGAGCCGTCCAATCACAGACTGTGAATAATACCGATGTTAAATTAGCTCGCAAACCTTGATTTGAAAATAGAAATTACGAAATCAAAATGTTATTAATAGTGTTTCGTCTAGATGAAAGCTATAGCTCGTTTAGGATAACTTGAGACAAAATACAACGATACCATTTGTATACACAGCTAGGGGGATTTAAGTTTAGTACACGTAATTATCGACTATTATCAGTGTGATTTTGATCTATTAAATTTAGTACGAGAACACACGTTCCACGCATTAAGACATGTTTAATACTTTCATTACACAAAATCAGCTGACCTCCCTGTTTTATGTAATACCTGAGTTCCAAATATGTAAACAAACAGTCGTTTGTCTCAAGTTATCCTAAACGAGCTATACGCATTGATAGGTCAACACAAGGTTTGTCTCGAAGTGATCTTCCACGGAGACAGTAGAAATCCTGTACAACAGCGATCTACAGGATATCTGTTTACGAAGATTGATTAAAGACATTCTTTCATGTTAAGTAAATTTACATTACCACATGTAACATAATTATTAAGTACATTGTATTTACTTAAACTTTGTCTGTATATATATCCCGTGGTCTGGTATAGTAAGAAAACATGTGAATAGAATATATGTTACTATTTACACGTTCTAGAGTAATTCGACTATTAAAAGCTCAAATATTTAATTAGTTTCTTTAATTAAATAGAATATCAAACAAGATATTTAGCATTCTTTGATATAAGTCAATTAATAATAATAAATTATTCAATAAAAAATGTTGATATATCAGACAAACATTGTTCTATTATATATAATTTACGTTACATTTTCCGGTCCGGTTTTAAAGATATCGTGAATGGGAAACACGAATGGAGGATTTAGTTCCTCCCGAGGAGAAAAAAATCAGAATGACGATGCATATTCGTATTGGAATAGGAGAAGAAAAGCTATTCATGTACCATTTTTGTTACCATAGGCGACCGGCTAAGACCTGAGTCAAAACGCTACATATACATATAAGATATATTACTTATAAAATGTTAACACAAGTTAAAAAATTAATTAGTTTTCAGTTATAAATTATTGTATTTCACATGCATATCTATAAAGGTGTTGCTGATAATAATGTACAAGACAGAAACTAGTCACTAATTGAACTTGGAATGGATAATTATGTATCATTGTTTGAGTAATATATACCTTATACACCAATCTGATTAAAACCCGATCTTAAATTTTCCGTTCGCCTACTCGCTAATTTAGATCTGGCCTTTTTCAAACGATGGTCACGTTCAAGTGACCTTTTCTCATCATAATATATATGAAGAAATTGTTATGATACGTAACTTGTTTACATCGTCTACGTCACGCAATTGGAAATGAGACGTCCAATGGCTGACTGCGAATAATACAGATGTTAAATAACCTGGAGGTCTAAAAATTGAAATTACGAAATCAAAATGTTATGAAAAAAACGCAATAAAACATTTATTTTTTAAGATAGATATATTTTTCCTCTTTAAACAATGCCCGGTACCGTTAAGTTACGGAAACGTGCTGGTTTTATCATAAACGTCTCTTAGCGACGTCATAAACGGTGCGTTGGTAAGTATATTCGATGTAAAAAAGTCATTAATAAATAGAGTAAAAGAACGAATAAAACGACGAAATATATTTTGAATTGTTATTATGGAATAAGCATCGTAAAAAAACACTTTTGAAATTATTCTGTAAGTGAAAGAGGCCATGAGGCAGCTGTTAATCTTTTAAGCCAATGAAAAGACGCCACTTGCTTTGCCGCGTTGACTCTCTTCCGGATGCGCAGGGCGGGTTCAAAAATCAACTTCCGGTACATTGTTAAAATACGATACTGTATAGAAACATATTCGCGTTACCGTAAAGCTCGCTTTTCGAGCGGGCCCTTCGGGCCCGCTCTTCGAGCTCGCTATTAATAGTGTTTCGTCTAGATAAAAGCTACGCATTGATTAGTCGGCATAAAGGTCATCTCGACGTGACCCTGCATTTAGAAAGTAGAGACCCTGTACGACAATGTTCTACAGGATATCTGTTTACGGAGATTGCTTATCCACAGGCTACCGGTATGAAAGATCCCACGCCTCGTAAAAATATGACCGGTTTAATTTCATCAAGTAGGCAAACGGAAGTACACATGGAGTCAAGACTATTCAATTTAGTGATCAAATAATTTGTCTTATAAGATTTTGAGCGTTACTAGTGACTTTAAATTATTTTCTGCGTTTTAAGTTCCACGAACTTAACGTTTGGGAAGTAACTATGAACTTGGATCACGTCATGATGACTCACTGATTTGTCTGTTCGAGGTCACCTATCTTACTTAATTGGCTTTTCATTAATAAATTTCTGTATGCAATCGAAATATTTGTCAGTTCTCGAGTAAGCAAGACCACGTTTTAGAACATCGGTCTAGAAAAAAAACTAGTACCCATTGAATGAGTTTTTTTACCCTTTTCGTGGTTTCTAAGGTGATGACTTACAGACCTTCACTAAGCCGTCCGGCTAGCTAAGGTGGTTGCACTCTATAGTCTGGATTACCTGTCACTTATCACTATCGTTATCGGATCAGACAAACCGTAATCATGGCTGCCCCCTTAGAAATTATTCAGGTAACAAAATTTTAGTTATATTTTCTTAATCTTGCATGTTCATTTGCTGACGATAATAACACTAGTAGGAGTTCGGTACTATAAGAGCCATTCAATTTCGATTTTTCTGATTTCACGTAATTATATTAAGCAAACGATTAAAAAAATGTCTCGAAGTGAAACAGAATTCAGACGTAGATTAGTTCTCGTTAGAATTTCGGATACTTTATTTAGCATAAATGTAACCAAACAGCTAATACAGGTATCCACTGTAAGTCGTGTACAATGATCCTTTGATTTAAATCTGTGTGGTGAGAATGTTCATTTAAAAACATGATTATCCATTACATTATTCATTACATCGGGCGCGGCCATTATCAAACTTTGCCTGACATACTTTTACCTGTCAAAGTACGACTGGGAACAAGACTGAGTACGCTAGTCTACTGATTGAGGGGTCGTGGGTTCGATTCCCGGACGGGGCATACTTTTGTGGGGCTTGGTCATGAAATTATTTCTATGGCCGTTCTCTTACCAATGGTTCTTAATTATGTTGGGCAATTTTCAGTCACTGATGAAAGTGTGCGCTTAGTAGCTGGTTAACAGCTAAATCCAGAGATTTAGCCTTTCCAGGAACAATGTGTAGGCAATGTGACAGCCGTTATTTGGCCTATACAATGTGTTGCTACGGCGTTAAACCCAACAAAAACAAAGACCTATACTGTATGTGTGCGTTTTAATCCTTTAAATATTTATACCAATAATTGGCAAGGTAGATCTATTAAAACTTATACAGCTAGTATGTTCCTTTGTTTTTATTTAATATCCAATGTACATGTATGTGGTATTATTTGGCAACATTAAACATGCAATATATGCATAATCGTGAATTTCCGTATGAAATCTTCGTAAATGCGCGCATATATTACTTTAAAATTTAGTAATAGGACACTATGTAACGACTTGGTGTAGTGGTAACACGTATTACCTCATGAGGCTACGGGTTCGATCCAGCATAAAACCTATTTTTTTGCGATATAAACATAACCTGTACATGTTTTACAAGTACTTGTGTACACGTCGAAGCACGGATTCCATGATCTATTTTTAAAAAAAAAACCTGCCGCATCTTTAAGAAAATAAAAACTGCCACGAAAGTGCATTAACACATCATTGGTGTTTTTATTAATGAAAGTCAGTTTTTAACCAATTAATCATAAAAAATAATGAAGAAAAAGTATGTTAATAAGAGACAAAAATGTCGCTAAATAATATACATGTATATTTAATATTCAGTCAATAAGTTAAATGTTATGAGTAAGGCATAGTGTTGCTAATATGTTACTGATCTTTGCGAAATTTCAAAAAAAACCTATGCGGGAATCGAACGCGGGGTATTTCGACTTACAAGTCGGTACTTTACCTCTGAACTACAACCCGTTTAATATAATACAATCGTTACTTTTCCATCCATATCTTACAGTGTCACTCATCGTAGCGACGAAACTTAATGAATATAAACGAAATAAGCCGTAAATTGATACGGATACTAATGAAGTGCATGTTGAATGTTGCCAAATAATAAATATGTACATATAGGTATCAAGAAATAACCGATGGATTTTTACAAATATATATGATTATGTTTAATATGTCTAGAGAAGACGTACATGTCCAGGTATGTCGAAAGTTTAACTATTTGATAATGTCCATGGTCGATTCAGTAAGTTTCTTCAACATCAGACAGAAAAATGTAGAGGTGGCCGCCACAGCAATAAACAAAAAAGTGAAGAAAATGGCCATATCTATTTTATAAAAGATCAACTTCCAAGCCATTCTGACATCATTATTCTTCATAGCAGAGCTAGCATTAACAAATTGATTCATGCTTCTTTGAGCGCCACCAATCTTCTCTTTACCTTGCATGAACTCTGGTATAAAACACTTGACAAGGCTCTCTTTGATACTTGCACTTGCGCACATCTTGGCTTGGAAAATAACATAGAATACAGACAAAACACTGAGGACTAACAAGACAGTGATGAAAATCAAGAAATAGGAGGTCTGAATTGAATTGTTAGGCAGAGATTCACTGATGATAGAAATAAAGATACCATAAGACAAAAATATGGTGATAGCAATACCACCTTTCTCTCCAGAATCAGCAGGTACCAGAAAGATACACATATTTAGAAAAGCAAGCATCATTAAAGGTGCGATAAGAGTGAAAGCAGTGTAATTTGGACGTCGTCGTAAATTGAAATCAACTTTAACATAATACATGTCGTTTTCAATATATGTCTTCACATCAAGACTGGTCACTATCCAAGCAGAATTCTCAGTTAGTTCTTCAGTTGTCACTTCAGCATCATGAGTTAACTCTAATGTACTGACAATTTCATCAGCCATGTAGTATGTTATTGTACAAACTTGTTCATCAAATGGGTAATACTGAATATTAACATCACATACTACACTGAAAGAAGAATTTGGTTAATTAAGTATAACGTCAAATTTCATATGCATTTTAATAAAAGTCTGGTACCAATTTTGACTATCAACTGCCAATTATAAATAAAACATTAACCTGAATGTACCGTCTGGTACCAATTTTGACAATCAACTACCAATAATAAATAAAACATTTACCTGTTTGTACCGTCTGGTACCTATTTTGACAATCAACTGCCAATTATAAATAAAACATTTACCTGTTTGTACCGTCTGGTACCAATTTTGACAATCAACTGCCAATTATAAATAAAACATTTACCTGTTTGTACCGTCTGGTACCAATTTTGACAATCAACTACCAATAATAAATAAAACATTTACCTGTATGTACCGTCTGGTACCCATTGAACATCAACTACCAATTATAAATAAAACATTTACGTGTATTTAACGTTTCTTACCCATTGTACATTACCTTACAATAATAGATAAAACATTTACCTGTATATAACATTTGGTACCCATTGTACATAAACTACCAATTATAAATAAAACATTTACCTGTATGTACCGTCTGGGACCCATTGAACATCACCCAACCAACTTATCACAGCAATATCAGAGTCTTCGTTTCCAACCGAACCTTCACCATTGAAAGGCTGAAATAATTTACAATTCTAATAGCTATTTTTGTCCTTGATCTCAAATCTTAAATACTGAGGTTTAATACATATATCTCAATTTAGCTATTATGAAGTTGTTTCATTGTATATATTACATGGGCATTACGCCTACATCGATATTTACATACATGAGAGCGAACGTTACGCAACATTTCAGTATAACTTTAGTGCCAAGTGTTATATCCTAAATTCCCATCGCAGAATTATAAGCTAACTTTAGAAACTGGTGAATGTAAGGTGTTTTGTTATGCAACTGATCTATTGAAACTATTAAACAACATTTGTTTCATATTTCTTATTCTGCACACAACTCGGACGAGTTTAAACAATTTAAATCCTATTCTGACAAACAATATTAATTTTCATTCTAACAACGAAGAAGAGTATAACACCCTTTTCACGATTGACGATTTAACCGATTCTATTAAAAATAAAACTTTCTTTTATACCACACTTAAAGTCGTGGTACGAGGGAGGATCCTGAAATAACCGGACTGGTAACTGAAAGCAACAATATTTTCCGGACGTATATAAATTATACACTAAAACAAAGAGCTATCACTCTTCGTTGAATGGGAGAAATATAACACACTAATCTTAATCCAGTCCGTAGCAAACTATTCTTTAATAACTATGGAAACGCTGAGGCGCCGCAGCTCAAATTACATGATATTAGACGGTTAGATTATTATCTGCTGTGAACTAACAAAATAAATCAAAATGTTCAAATTTCGCCAAAACGTAACGTTACATAGAAGCAACGTTGTGTCAAATTTTGACGATATTAATTTTGCGCGCTTGTACGATTTTATCAGCAAGAAGGAGAGTCTTCGACAGAAACGTTTAACATGAGTTGACAGTTGCCACATATGAACACTGTAAGCCGTACACGAGTTTTTGAGTGGCTAAAATTGTTTTCAGATGAATGGAGCAGGCTTAATTTTGGATTTTGGTCCTGTTAAAAAAAGACAAACATTTTATGGTTAACTCACTTAGAGAACTTTTTCAGTCGGTATCATCCTATGCAATATTAAATTATCAGAAGAAAATCAACATTTATCATAAAATATAGGACTTAAAACGTAAGAATTCGGGTACATTAATTGTATCATCAATTGCTTTCAGTGCAATATAACATTTCTTTGTTGATGTGCCGTAAAATCGAAACAAACAAACAAGCATTTGATACAATATATAAGTAACTTGAGTTAACTGTACCTTTTCGATAATTAAGTTTGGCTTCCAGATGTCTGTCGTTGGAACTTTCATAAAATACAAGCCATTGTAAAACTTGGGTTTCCATGTAATTAACTCATCATTCCAGAATACTCTAAAATAAGCAAGTATAGAAAACTTTTGCTCTGTTGTATCGAAATGTAATATGCTAATCGGTACAAATTTCGTGTGAACATGGATAGGTTTGGACTGATTTATTACTGGTCGAATCATTGTATCCGTATTCGCAATAAAATCTTTAAACAGTTCTTTCATATAGTCGATGTCGGTGAGGGTTATTGGAGCATCCGTCGACACGGGGGCACTGATCACAGTTTCTAACTCACTGTACATTACTACTGGTTCAGCAACACTTTCCGCTATTAAATAGGATACTACTGGTTCAGCAACACTTTCCGCTATTAAATATGCTTCTACTGGTGCTACGACAGTTTCCGCTATTAAATAGGATACTACTGGTTCAGCAACACGTTCCGCTATTAAATATGCTTCTACTGGTGCTACGACAGTTTCCGCTACTAAGTAGGATACTTCTGGTTCGTATGCAATCATTTCTTCGTAGGATATTACTTCTTGAGGCACATCGTATGCAATAAGATTTGCCGTTGGTGGTTCGACATATTCTACATATTCCGGTACTTTGTATTCGACAGTTTTCGCTACTAAGTAGGATACTTCTGGTTCGTATGCAATCATTTCTTCGTAGGATATTACTTCTTGAGGCACATCGTATGCAATAAGATTTGCCGTTGGTGGTTCGACATATTCTACATATTCCGGTACTTTGTATTCTACCGTTTTTGGTACAGCATTTGCCGTTGGTGGTTCGTAATATTCTACATATACCGGTACTTTGTATTCTACCGTTTTTGGTACAGCATTTGCCGTTGGTGGTTCGTAATATTCTACATATTCCGGTACTTTGTATTCTACCGTTTTTGGTACAGCATTTGCCGTTGGTGGTTCGTAATATTCTACATATTCCGGCACTGTGTATTCTACCCTTTTTGGTACAGCATATGTTGGTGGTTCGTAATATACTGGAACGTCTGCAGCAACTCTTTTTACCGATAAAGTAGGTTCTTTTTCTTTTTTCTGTCCACTGGTACTCATAAACAAACATCCAAAAATTATTAGTTTTAATAATAAAGACATCATTGTGTTGTTTAGTCCAATATTCTTATACTTTAAAACAGGTCATTCTCCACTGGTAATCACAAATACCTAACGGAATAGTTTATTTTTTTATCATTCAATGTATCTAACTGTAATACAACTTTCATACCTAGAAAAATCGGAAAATACTGAGAGCTGATTCGTTCTTTAGAATGGGTCAATGAAACAGTTCAGTTCTTTCGTTTAACGATTGTATCAGACTGGTATCGGTCAGTTTTCATTGGCTTATACTAGTTTGTGCTGGGTACCGCGATTAAAAACTTACCAAGATACACCACGGTATAGTTCGGGTTTTTTTCTCAGCTGTTAAAACATGAATAATTTTACGGGGAACGCGTTTTGGAAAATTATTGTAACACATATATGAGTTTCCAAAAGTATTATGATTAATTAAAGCTGCTTATGCCGTATGATATGTTTTAGCTAAGATATTTTAATAACAATTAGGCCGCCAGTACAAAAACAATGCATTCAGTAATCGTGAAATTATTCAAGCTTTGACATTTGAGATAAAACGGACAATATTTATAAGACATCACGGTTGTTGCGAACTTCTTTACATTATAAAAATCTAAACAAATCCACCACATCGGAAATGTATTGAAGCTAGACAACACAAATTGTTTTTTATCAAAGTTTAATTCCATTCTCTATGAATTTTACGAATATCACTACGTATATGTTTGTTTGTGTTTTACGGCGCACCAACACAAAAAGGTCATATCGCGCCGAAAGCAATCAATGATACTATTGATTCAAGCAAAATTAAAGATGTAAAGCTCTATATTTTATTATAAACATTTATTTCTTTCAAAGAGTTAGGTATCGCATATGATGATACAGATTCAAAAAGTTCTTTAAGTGAGTTAGGTCACGAATGTATTTAAGATCCTGACAGTCAAGGAGAACGTGTTTTACATTGAAATGCTCGTCACATGGTATACATTTAGGTGCTTCCTCTCTTTTGAGAAGGTATGTGTGTTAATCTAGTATGACCAATTCTACATCGCGAAATCACTATTTGATCTCTGCGATTAGAAAATATAATTGACGAAGATGAATTAAGGGTTGGCTTTATGTCACGTAATTTATTAAAAATTGCATTGTTCCACAATGTTTGCCATTTTGATTTAATTAACGTGTTTATTGAACATTTGAAGTCACTGCTTGGTAATTTGATATCTACTGGTTGAAGGTTTAAAGATTCGTTGGCTAAAATATCAACTTTTTCATTTCCTTGTATACCAATATGGCTTGGTATCCAGCAGAGGTGTACTGTTATAGATTTTAAAATTTCATGTAATTTTAATTCGATACTTATAATAAGAATATTGTCTGAATTACGATTTTTATGGCCAATAATACAGATAGAGAATCTGAAAAAATGATAAAATTATTATTAATACTTTAATATTATATGTATGATAAAGCAAGATCTATTGCTTTGACTTCAGCTTTAAATATGGATGCCTGGTCAGGCAATCGAATTCTTGCAACAAAAGAATTTCCATATGCAGCGCAACCAACTTTGTTACCATCTTTTGAGCCGTCAGTAAATAAATGTGTACAATCTTTATATTTTTCTAAGATGTTTACGAATTCCGATTTGAAAGCCTCTGGGCTGTTTATAGATTTACGTAAGTTTGGCAAATCAATGTTAACGTTTGGTATGTTGTAGGTCCAAGGTGGGACATTTTCATCAAAGTTCTGTAGAACGGTCGAGGTGTTAATATTAAGCATTTCTAAGTCGTTTTTAACGCGCAGGCCAAATGGCTTAATTTCGTTTGGTTTGTTGTAAAATTTATCAATGTAATTTGGTTGAAAAACAACTTTTCGCGCCGGGTTACTATTGTTAGAAGATATTCGAGTTGCGTATTGTAATGAAAGCTTTTGTCGACGTCATTTTAATGATGGCTCGTTAGCTTCAACATAAAGACTTTCAACAGGTGAAGTTTTAAATGCACCAAGGGCGATACGTAAGCCCTGGTTATGTATTGTATCAAGCATTTGCAAGTACGATTTACGTGCTGATCCATACACAATTTACCCATAATCTAGTTTTGAACGAACAAGACTTCTGTATAATTTGAGTAATGTTTTGGAATCAGATCCCCAATCAGTATGTGAAAATACTTTAAGTAGATTTAAAGCTTTGATACATTTTGTTTTTAGAGACTTTAAGTGTGGTATAAAAGTTTTTTTATCAAATGTAACGCCTAAAAATTTAGCTTCATTTACAACAGGGATTTTTGAGCCAGAAATGTAAAGTTCAGGATCATTATGATGCTTTCTTAATCGACAAAAATGTACACATTGTGTTTTTGACTTGGAAAATTTTAACCATTTTCTGTTGCCCACTTTTAGATTTTATCCGAGTTTTGTTGTAGTTGGCGTTCGATACTTCGAATATTTTTAGATCGGTAACAGATTAAAAAGCCATCTACATACAATGAGCAATCTGTACCAGGATTTATGACCTTAACAATATTATTAATTTTAAGACCGAAGAGTGTAACAGATAATATACTGCCTTGTGGCACGCCTTGTTCTTGTTTGTGGCTCTCTGATAATGTTGATCCTATTTAACAAGAAAATTTCTGTCAGACAGGAAACTAGAAATTAACATGGGTAGTCTACCGTTTAGACCGCCATCTTTTAAATCTTTGAGAATACCATATTTCCAAGTTGTATCGTAAGCTTTCTCAAGATCAAAGAAAATTGAAACTACATGTTGTTTATTGACAAAAGCCTCTTTTATGAATGTTTCGAGACGTACTAAATGATCATTTGTACTTCGTTGTTTTCGAAAACCAGATTGGAAATTAGTTATAATACCGTTTGATTCTAAATACCAGATGAGTCTTTTATTAACCATGCGTTCAAATGTTTTAAAAATACAACTAGTTAGAGATATTGGTCGGTAGTTAAGGGGGTCAGTATTGTCTTTACCCGGTTTCGGTATTGGTATTATTAAAGCTTGCTTCCAGGAATCTGGAATTTTACCAGATGTCCATATATCATAAAAAATATCGAGCAATAAATGTTGAGATACTAATGGGAGGTGTTTTAAAAATTGATAATAAATTTCATCAGGGCCAGCAGCTGTATCTTTGGCATGCTTAATAGAATCGGTTAAATCTTCAATTGTAAAGAGGGTGTTATACTCTTCTTCGTTGTTAGAATGAAAATTAATATTTTGTTTTTCAGAGTTAAGATTTGACCTTTTTAAATTCTTCAGTGTAGTGTGCTGAGGAAGAATTTTGTGCAAAAGTTTCCGCCAGCGTGTTGGCTATATCTTTAGTCGTTTCTGCTACGCTCGAATCTTTACGTTTCAGATGAGCAGTAGGAACTTTTTTGTGTTTACCATTTATTTTACGAACGGCTTCCCAAACTTTTTTAATTGGAGTGTTGACGTTAATTTTAGAAACATATGACTGTCATGATTTACGTTTAGAAACATTAAAAGTTCTACGAGCTTGTGCTCGTAGGATTCTATAATTGTCTAGATTTGCAGCTGTAGGGCAAACCTGAAATTTTTTAAGTGCTGCTTTTCGTTTCCGATATGATCTTCTGCACTCATCGTTGAACCATGGTTTTTTAATTTTACTTGAGTTTATAATTGAAGTTTTAGGGATACACTCATCAGCTATCTTTGATAGAGTGGACGCAAAAAGATTAGCTTTATCCGTAGATTTGGAAAAAATCGGACTTGTTAAATAATCAGAACACAATTTGTTAAATTGTTCCCAGTTCGCTTTTGAGAATTTGTAATAAGAGCGGTTGTTTACTGGAACAGAGTCGTTTAAAGTTAACAACAATTGAAAGTGGTCACTGCCATATTGTTCGTCTAGAACTGACCAAGTAAAATCCAAGTATATTGATGGATGTGAGGTCTCTACAAGAAAAACTTCCTGTGGCTGGATGTAAGTAAGTTGGTGACTTGTTATTAAGAAGGCATAGTTGAACATTATCAATGAACTTTTCTGTAATGCTGCCTTTATTATTCGTAGATGTACTTCCCCATATTGGATTATGCGCATTAAAATCGCCGAGTAGAAAGAATGGTTCTGGGAGTTGTTTAGTTAAATTTTCTAAGTCTTCAACAGTTATAGATAAATTGGGAGGGAGATATAACAATAAACCAAAAAAATTTACACAAATTTACACAAATTTACACAAAAAACCAGTTCTTACAGTACTACGAGCTCCGCCAAGGCATGGATTAAAATAGGCTCCACCGGAGCAAACTAAATAGGACTCCGCCGGAGCAAAGTTATTGCATGTATTCATACTTACATGTATAGTTATGTGAGCCCCGCTATATAGTCGTAGAATTAACACAAAACTCCACCGGAGTAAAGTTAATATATATTCAAAATTATAATAATGTGAGCTAGTCATAGAAATAAAACAAAGCTCCACATGAGCAAAGTAACTATATATTTCGAGAATCTACGACTCTACCCACCGGGATAATTATCGTCGTTCATGACCGACGATATACACAATTATCAAGATTTAAGGAATTTTGTGTCGACACCGGTTGCCTTAAGCCAATCAAAACGATGCATTTAATATCACGTGATGAAAAGAATGACGTCGAGTAGTCAAAATAGGGGTGCGTGTATGGACTCGTCGACGCTGTGTTTTGTCGGGTTGCCTGTTTATATTACCAGAAAATACCATAATTGATATATGAACGAGTACCAGTTTCAAGAAAGTTGCAATATAAGACCAGAAAACATGCATAACTAATTGTAACATGTTCATTTCTTATAAAACTCGCATTTGTTGAAACAAAGCAAACCTTTCTTCCCTACTTCCGAGTAGTCCATTTAATACAGCTAAAAAAATAGGCTAACCTAGACAAAATTGCAACAGAATTTATTTTTGTACTATGTGAAAGTTCGTATTCATAGTAGTATCCAAAAAAAAGTTGCACTCAAAAATTCGAGGAGAAAGTCCTTTTTTGGCAAAAACGTTGAACATGAACAAAAATGTGGATTAGCTCCCTTTACAACTATATATTATCATATACAAATGGAAACAATTGTGGATTAGCTCCCTCTATTACTATCTATTATCATTTACGAATGAAAACAATTGTAAAAATACAACTTATTATTCAAATTCTTTATATTAAATACAAAATTCAAAAAGGTAATTTTTGATTTTTTTTTATAAATGTGTCAACGAGGCATTTATCTGGAATCTACTTTACTTGTATCTTTCATGTGCCAGTACTATAATTAGTATAACATTAATAAAAAATAGTTACATAATTGTTCAGTCTTGGGATAAAAGTACTAAAATAATATCTAAAACTGCAAATTTTTGGAATCTTATCGTATACAATTTTCAAAAATCGTGGTTGGTAACAACTTTTTGTTTAAAACTACAAATGTGTCTTAAAATGTTTAAACGACATTGATATGAATTTATCATTTAATGAACAAATGTGATGTAAGTACCAACATAATACCTGAAACTATGAATTTCTGGAATCAGCGTCTCGTGTATCGATTACTAAAACAGATTTAAGAATCAACGTATGCTTCCAAACAAGTGTTGTAGTTCATGCTACTATGTAATACAGATGAATAATAGGTATTACATAAATAAATATTTAAAATTTCATTTATTACTTTTGTAACTGTTTTTACACATGAAATTTTGTAACATTATACATTTGTTACAGAATGTACTTTCTTACGTTCCGTTTTAATAACCTGAGGTTTAGCTTTTGATCATTGTCACTGTCGGCATTTTCGCTATCAGAGGCTAATCTAGATCTTGACACTGTGCAAATGATTGAACACTCAAGTCCGTGCTATTACAGGAGCAGCAACTTGAAATGCAATTCGGTCGACAGCTACATCGAATCACTTTAATATATCTTCAGGGACAGACTGTAACTTAGTCTTTACAGGCTGAACATTTCCATTAACAGACTCACATCGCTACTCACATGGATTTAAGACTTTGTTGTCCTTCCATATTTGTGTCTGTATGTGTCGTAGCGCTCAATACTGGCGTCAATTTGAAAATACCAAGCCCCAGGACTCAAAATATTCAACTACTTTTACCATTTTTATCACATTTTGATAAATCTTACATCAATCAATTTAAACAATTCATACTTTCAAAAAAATATATTATGTAGCATATTTTACATACATATGGCAACATATTCGAGTGTAAACCCGACTGAACGACGGAAAATATGCCGATAAGACGTAACAGAAACAAGTAGATTTAGTTATAAAAAGACAGATGTATGTCGTATGAAGAAACGTTTTTACCAGAAAAGCTTACAATATTTGTGTTACTTACTGAACTACCTTATACATAAATAAAGTTTTATCCAAATAAAAACATAGCTTTACGCAAAATTATCAGAAAATATATGTTTGTTGAAAAGGTAAGATTTTAATTTTACAAATTATCTCGTTTACAACTTCGATGTTTTTGGTGCAATAATTAAATTGGCATAATGACTTTTAGTATTTTAAAAGTTCATTTCTTTCCTCTTAGATATATTTTAGAATGAAAATAATTAAGCAAGCGGAAAGCGGTGTTAGTCAGGTTTGGAAATGTCTAGCCATGACGTAACACATCCACAAAATGCCGAAAATAGACTCGACTCAGATATTTTAAAGATCGTTGCTCACAGAATTAAACAAGATAGCGAAATGTTATATCAATCATCAAAAAGTTTAAACTAAAACGTATAACATATTAACAATTTAAAATGTCTAGCCATAATGTAACGCTGCCTATTTTAGACTTTTTAACGTCAATGTTGTTGACTAGTTTTTCTGTTTGGATTATATTACTTAAAACTAATGCAAAACTAAAACAAGCGCAGTTCAAATCGGCAAAAGATAAGATGACAAAGGAAAAGGGAAACAAAGACTAAAACAAATAAAAACGCAATTAAAATATTGCTAAACATGATAACTAGCATATTAAAGACTTGAGGAAACCTGAATTTACATCGATATTTGGTAAAATAACTTATAGGTATGTATCTGAGAATATGGGAAAATGACACATTAGGTTTCTATGTATTTGAAATTAATATGTAATAAGATTCACAAAACAATAAAAAAATTAGGTTGTATCACTGTAGCCAATTAATTTAAGGCATTACTATGATATTGAATGATGACTAAGGCGTATTTAATACAAAATATTCTTATAAAACGTTACTTTTGACGTTACGCAAATTGACGCCAGTATTGGACGCAACGTAATGTATACTCTTCGTATGTGACATGATATTGCGTCATATGTTTGAGACAAGCTTTTAACTTGCACGTCGATGTTGCACTGACTACTTTTGTAACAAACTTGTGCAAAGGGAGGTTGTTAGTGTGGCCAATTCATGATGAATAATAGAGCATTATGATCTCTCGCCAGGTTTGATGTCTTCTTCCTTTGTGATGTCTATATATATCTGAACGGCTTCTTTGAACTCAGCGTTAGTTTTGGGGAGTTTAAAATTACTGATTTTACAACGTTAAATGATGTTTAAGTTGTTTTGCATCCAATTAAGGTATGCATGAAAGAGAGAGAGGTAAACACAGCTTGGGACTTTTTTTAATTTAGCAAAGTCCCGTTCTCGACTTTCATTACTTTGTCAGACCTGAAGACAATGTTTTGGTCAAACAGGTTAGTACGGTGGCACAACAAAACCAACAACAGTCTATAATTTTCAAATAATGACGAAGGAAAATTTGCTACATGTAACTCATACACAAGAAAGTTAGAAATCGTTTAAGCTCAAATATATAGTGTGATGCTATTTTCATGTTGTTATTAAAACAAATGATATATCAAGTGAATTAAGCTTAACTTGGTTATCATCTCGTTTTTAAAAACAATTCTAAGAGATAACATTAATTTGGTGAGTTTAAAGTTTCGTACTCAGCGCTCAGACAACAAAAATATCGTGACACGAAATTTAACACTAAACAAGATCAATTTTGGTCCTAACGCGCTACCGTAGTAAAATATTTCTATTTTTCAAGGTCGTCACCAAAAACGGTATTTTTAATGAATTTACTGCCATATATAAAATTAATTAAATGTAGATATATAGGTTCACATCGGAAAGTCAACTCAAAATCAAAATACTACTGGCATCCATTACTTTTTGTGACTCAACAGCTATATTTACTGCGGGACAGAAGTACGGAAGCGTTTCAGTGCCTTTTAATATAAGTAGAAAATGCATTATTTTAAATTCATTTTTCATCACTTTCCCCTCGTTATTTGAAGTGCAACTTTTTTCTGTGTGTTATTGTATTGATGGTGTTTCGCACAGTATAAAAATATTTTCTGTTGCAATTTTGTCTAGGTCAAAAGTTGTATTGAATGGACTAGAGCGAGTTTATTAATAAATACGTTCGATTAGCTGCCGGAATGTGGTTTTAATCTGGCTTACAGTGTGTAAAATTAATCAAACTTGGTACGGTTTAAAACGCTTACGCATATCTGTATCTGTAGTAATACGTCAGAGGACCACTTCTGGTATAAATCTGACGGGGATGGAGGTGCATATTGAACATGCAGAATTCTGGAAATAGGTATTATTCAAGGTGTCTTCATTCAACATGTCCTCCTCTCTTTTTGGGACCTCTTCGTGGTGAGTAGGAGTAACATGTGCCCATTATGTAGGTGCTTTTTGGCTGGTCATGCCTTGCCCTTAAATAGTTGCACACATGCAAAAGCTATTTTATTTGTGTAAGCACATGTACTCCCTGGTGTGCACATTCCCAAAAATAACCAACTTTTCTAGCATACTCTCAATTTGAAAATTCATTTGTGTACTCTATTACGATCTGCGTGTGTTTACTGAATATACAGTACCTTCCTTTCAATTTAAACGTTCAAAACACTTATTCAAGAAGGCGGTGGCTCATGGGCCAATTGTGTTGATTGTAATTATTTGCAATTGTATGCAAGTATATCTCTCAGGTATCCTTGTGGTGCGGAGGCTGGATACCCACCTCCAATAAACTTCCCCTTGTTGGAGTCCGAGGTGGCTGGGGAACTTGAGTGATGAATCATAATAAACCCAACCATGAATCCTTTAACCTCTTCTAAAAAACGTAAGTCTGATGAATCGACAAACAACATTTCAAGTGATAATCTAAATCAATCGGCCTTTTTGAGCTTCCTCGTAGAGGAAGCGCTTGGAGATGAGAAATTGTCACAACTTAACCCCTTTGAAATAGAAAAGACCATTTCATCGTTAATTGGAACTCCGAAATCGGTCAGGAAGCTCCGTGGTGGAAAACTCCTGACCGAGGTTCAAAGAAAACAACAAGCTGATAATCTACTAAAGTTGAGATCCCTCTTTAACATCAAAGCTTTCTGTACTGTCCATAATACACTCAATTCATCCAAAGGAGTCATTCGCTGCCCTAACCTTGCGGAAATGTCAGAGGCAGACATTGTAAAAGAGCTAAGCTCTCAGTGTGTTTCAAATGCCAAACGCATCTTATCCACCAGAGACGGTAAACGTGTTCCTACACACTTACATTTTAGCTTTTGATAACCACATCCTTCCATCTTCACTTCGAGTTGGGTATCTCAACGTTCGCGTTGAGATGTACATACCAAACCCGATGCAGTGTTACAAATCCTTTAAATATAGACATTATGAATCTAAATGCACTAGAGAGAATATATGTCGTAAATGTAGTAGTTCTCATGTTGGTCCGCTTGAAAACTGTTCTAATGATGTCAAATGTTCAAACTGTGGGGGTAATCATTTTGTAACCTCCCGTTCTTGCTCAGTCTGGAAGCATCATAATGATCCTGAACTTTACATTTCTGGCTCAAAAATCCCTGTTGTAAATGAAGCTAAATTTTTAGACGTTACATTTGATAAAAACTCTCTTTTATACCACACTTAAAGTCTCTAAAAACAGAATGTATTAAAGCTTTAAATCTACTTAAAGTACTTTCACATACTGATTGGGGATCTGATTCCCAAACATTACTTAAATTATACAGAAGTCTTGTTCGTTCAAAACTAGATTATGAGTCAATTGTGTATGGATCAGCACGTAAATCGTACTTGCAAATGCTTGATACAATACATAACCAGGGCTTACGTATCGCCCTTGGAGCATTTAAAACTTCACCTGTTGAAAGTCTTTATGTTGAAGCTAACGAACCATCATTAAAATTACGTCGACAAAAACTTTCATTACAATACGCAACTCGAATATCTTTTAACAATAGTAATCCGGCGCGAAAAGTTGTTTTTAAACCAAATTACATTGATAAATTTGACAACAAACCAAACGAAATTAAACCATTTGGCCTCCATATTTACAGCCGAAGTCAAAGCAATAGATCTTGCTTTAACATACTGTATATATCAAATAGTACTATTAACAATTTTATAATTTTCTCAGATTCTCTATCTGTATTACTGGCCATAAAAAATCGTAGTTCAGACAAAATACTTATTAAAAATATTGAATTAAGATTACATGAAATACTGAAATCTAAAATAGTACACCTCTGCTGGATACCAATCCATATTGGTATACATGGAAATGAAAAAGTAGACATTTTAGCTAAAGAATCTTTAAATCTTCAACCAGTAGATATCAAATTACCAAGCAGCGACTTCAAATGTTCAATAAACAGGTTAATTAAATCAAAATGGCAAACATTGTGGAACAATGCAATTTTTAATAAATTACGTGACATAAAGCCAACCCTTAATTCATCTTCGTCAATTATATTTTCTAATCGCCGAGATCAAATAGTGATTACGCGATGTAGAATTGGTCATACCAGATTAACACATTCATACCTTCTCAAAAGAGAGGAAGCACCTAAATGTATACCATGTGACGAGCATTTCAATGTAAAACACGTTCTCCTTGACTGTCAGGATCTTAAATACATTCGTGACAAACATTTTAAAGTAAACTCACAAAGAACTTTTTGAATCTGTATCATCATATGCGATACTTAACTTTTTGAAAGAAATAAATGTTTATAATAAGATATAGAGCTTTACATCTTTAATTTCGTTTGAATTAATAGTATCATTGATTGCTTTCGGTGCGATATGACCTTTTTGTGTTGGTGCGCCGTAAAACCCAAAAAAACAAACAGCAGCATGCTGGGCAAACATAAGCGTAAATTAGTGTTCTAGTAATTATTTCAAACGTTAAATGGTTAACTTCAATTAAGTTACCGTAATAAGCTTGTCAAACCAAACCATTTGTAGAAGATAACCATCCTGACTTTGAACATGTTTCATTCGAACATTACTTTTTAACCCACTTTAAATTATAGTGTAGGAAATATATTTGAATGAACATTCACAACCTGCCAGTCGTTTTACTGTGATGTTCATATTTGGCATTTATGTTTGTGTATTTGGTCAAAACTAGTCTAATTCGGATTCTTCGAGTCTGTATATTAATTTTTGTTCAAGTGCAAGCCATTTTTGATGAATGTTAAAAAAGAGTATTTAGCTGGCAAACCGTTTGTTGTGAACTTCTTTTAATACTTCAGTAAAAATGTTGATTTTTCACAAGCTCTAACATTTGTTTCGGCATTTAGCGATATAGAGGATATTCGCCAATTTTGGTGTAAGATCGATTTATATTTCACCGAGTGAGCTTAGAAAACATATTTTCACGAGTGGCGTAGCCACGAGTGAAAATGTCATTTTCTGAGCTCACAAGGTGAAATATAAATCGATCTTACACCGAAATGATTTTAATCGGCGAATTTTCTGTTTCTTTCATGCTGTTCACCTGAAAATGATGCAAGACCATCTAGATTCTACCTGTGCCAGTTCATGGACAGACCGTATGACTCATTATTAATGTGATAGAGCGAAAATAAGTAGTTCCAGTGTGCATAATTTATTGTAATATAATCGTTCATTTCTAAAGACACTACCCATCCAAATTTAATAAATCCATGCTTGTTGCGGTAAAGAAGTATGAGGGAAAACAATTTTAAACTCGAAAATCGTGTTCCTTACGCGGATGGAGACAAATGTGTACTGCATGAACAGTCAATGTCAAGGTAAGTGTGTTTACGTTTACAGTACGTCTGAGTTGGACTACGCGAATTTTAAATCAATACAGTTTTTATTGTGATGTCATATTACGCGGTAATCGGAAGGATTTAAACGATATTATTAAGCGACTGGAAAGTACATGTTTCACAATTATGATATGGATATACGGATAATGTAAGGAAACACATAGAATCTAGATCTACGCACTGAAGGGATGTGTCATTGATTTGTCAAAATGGCGAAGACTCAAGAAAGCCGATGATTTTTAAGCCAGTTCATTTTATCTAATTTATGCACAGATTGGCTTGGATTAATACTAGCCAACCTTTGTATTTACCGTATAATGACTGGATATTCGTCAAATGAATCAACGAATGGAATCCAATAGCAATGAACACGATGCAGCTTTGATACAGTCAACGTTCAGATATGTTTGAGTTTGTCCTCGCTGAATTTTCTCATGAAAACCTGTATTAAACTATTCATTAAAAGCACGAAACTCTCGCATTTGACCCCAATTATGTTCAAACAAGAAATGTCTTTAAAAAAGACAAACGGCGTCGATTTAAAAACAAGAGGGCCCAAAGGGCCCTGGGTGCTCACCTGAGGAAAAGGTCAAAGGTCACAGAAGAGCCATTTACATAGGACCACTAATGTTAAAACCTATTTTTTGACGTGGTGATGGATTGCCAGATTCCGTTAGTATTTGCTCATACAAGTTGTGACCACGCATCATCACTTCATCAACAACATTTGCAGACCAGTTTCGCAGACTTGGCACATGATTGCCTACCGTAAACAATATGACAGCCAATGCAATTGCCGTACACTGATAACCACAGGGAATTGTCAAGTTACCTCCCTTTGATTTTTCAAACATACCTTTAATATACTTATATACAAGGAGTACAACTGCGTTTACTAGACCGATTCATCTAGATTTCTTATTTTGTGGCTCACAAAAAATACTGATACCCTAGTAGCACTTTAACCGCACGATTAAATTGATTAAACATAACTCTTCGAGCTATGAATATTAAATGTTTCATAGGGCAGATCATTAAAACACTCGCCAACAAAAAACAATTCTTTTTGACAAATAATTTTTAGATATTCAAAATATGAATTTCAAGACCTTTCTAGTGATATAAAATGCAAAATTGTTTGATGAAAAATGACTTAGTAATTGCAATTTAAAAATTACTGTGTTTTCATTGTATTTACTCGCTATCATTTCTTGCCAACCAGCGAACGGTTACCTGTAGTCTTTATCAGCTCCTTGTTACTATTTATAGACATCATAACAATAACAATGAACTGGTCTATATGTGGAGCTGTGACTCTCAAAGTGTAAACCCCGGAAACTGGACGTAGTGAGGCTAATTTAATAATTATTGGGTAATATGTCAGACTTTTTACTAAAAACCGGTTCACATCTGGAGACGTAATTCATTTTACCTATAAAATATTGTGTTTGACACGTAACTTTTTATTGTTACAAAATAAAAAAACACTTTGGAAAGCAATAGAAGTCTACCAAAAAAAAATAATCTACGAACGAAGCAAAATTTCGTAAAACACTGCATTACAATAGTGTGGCCTTTATTTTTTCGCGCGTGTCAGGGCCATCCAATCGAAGAGGGGGTTTTCTCTGTTTCCCCCGTACGTCATTCTCGGTGCTTATAAAATCATCCAATAGAACGGCGGATTTCCGAAATCCCAGAGACGTCATTATACAGAAATGTAGATCAAAATCCAGCTTAGACAGCTACGCCGAAAAATCTCCATGACGCAGTCGCGTGATTGCCGTGTAATCTGGACTGAAGCTGTGTCGACTAAATTTGTAGACTTTCGTTTTAAAAATTAGTTAGCAACAGGATATGTTGGATTTGTTTATATCATCTCCAGCATCATCTAATGCATTTTGTCACCATTGAACTTGCTTATATGATGTTTGAAATAGCTCTAGCTTGTCTGTCTCCCTTGAAAAAGTAGTCCGTCATTTTTTTATATTTTCACCGTAGTGAAAATATAAACCGATATTTTCATCGTTTATTTTCATCGTATAACACAGCATTTCACCGTAAAGCATGAAAGAAAAACTTTTACTTATGTCTCTGCAGAGAAGATGTCAGTAAAACTTTCGAGTATTCCATTGAATTCATATTGATGTCACATTTCAAAAATACATTAGAATTCTTTCACAAATTTTGTGCATAGACTTAGATTACAAATATCATGCAAAACTGAAATTATGTAGTCATTATGGCGGCACGGTATTGTGAAGACGCCAATAATATAAAATGTCAATACATTGTAAACTGAGGGTTTATTTTTATATAATTCTAAAAATAATTAATTATTCAACTGTAAAAAACATTTCTAAATCCTTCATTGGTCAGTTTAAAGGATACCGTTTTTCATTGGTTATTCAGTTTTCTAAATAAAATATTTTTCTTCAGTGCTCCGAGGTTCGTCACTGTTGGTTTGTACGGAGCACCGTCAAGTTACTTAAAAGTTCTAAAAAATTTTGTTACTAGTTGATATTAGTTGTTAGAGTTTAACAGTGCTCGTATATATTATAATTTTATTTTTAATGGATTGAAGTTTATTAAAAACTAAGTCAGTGACGTTATCGCTGTAAATTAAGTTAAAAGTATAGGGACGTTCCCGGATTTTCAATAATCTTGAACGTTCCCGGTTGAAGAAAAATTATAATATTAAGTTTTATTGTGTAAATTGCTAAAACTTTTACCATGGAAAGAAAAAAGGGTAGATTGGACTATCACAAATCAGCCAATGGAGAAAAGGTTTTGAAAGAGGAGGAATAATTGGAAGAACGTAGACCAGAAGTATTATCCCCGGTACGGGCCTCATACACATATGAGTCAGAGGAGAATACCGGCGTAGAATGTGATGAGATAGAGCCTGAGGCTGAGGATGAAGTATTACTCTTAAGAAAACAGTTGGCAGACGCTAAGAAGGAAGAGGCTTCGTTGAAGTTATTGAGAGAGAAAGAACAGCTGAAAGCTCAATTGGAGGAGACCAAGAATAGAGTGAAGAAATTGAAGGGTAAGGCCGTTTCAATTTATAAACATTCTATTGTTGACATTAAACCTTCGCCGTTAGAAGAGGAAACAGGGAACGCTATATTTAGTGATCCAAAAATCACATTGGATACTCTTAGAAGAGACAAAACTTTAAAAAAGGTTGTCAAAAAACAAATTAATAAAATGGGCTTGTTAAGCATATCCAGCTCAAGTAGCAGTGATTCGGACAGTTCAAATTCGGACAGTAGTTCGGATGAGGGTAACATGACCGATTCTGATTCTGATTCTAGCAATTATGGTGCATCTTCTCACAAGAGAAATAAAGCCAAACAAAAAGTTAAGAAATCAAGAAAATCAAAAAAATCTGGTATAAAGGTTAAATCAAGTGATAGAGTAGTAAATAGTCAGCGTTACCCTCATTCACAGCTACGGTATGAATTTGTTAATTCACATGTTAAGTTCAATGATCTGTCTTTAAATTTATTTGTTGCGGGAGAATTGGAAATTATTTCTTCCAAAACTACTGGTTCTTTGGAAAGAAAGGGCAGACTTAATCTGTTAAAAAGAATTATGTACTCAAATTCTGCCTACAGCTTCCAGGTTCTTAAATCACTATATGCAGCTATTTTAAGAGAGATAGAGTTAGGTGATAAGGATTGGGAATCTGATTTTCAATATTTAGAAGTCACTATTTTAAATAAGGGATTCAACTCAACGTCAAAACATTTTAGAGCTTCAAAATTGGATAAGTCTAATGATAATTCAGATAATGCCTGGTTTTGTCCAGGATTTCAACGTAATAAATGCTCTCTTAAGTCAGGTCATACGGTCACTATTAAGGGCAGGTTAAGAATGGTTCAACATATTTGTGCTACTTGTTGGCAAAAGGAGAAGATAATCAGAACATCCAGAATGCTCATCAGCATGTCCACACAGCCAAACTAGTTGACCAAATTATGTGGGGAACAAATTTAAACATAGTAACAATGTTTTGGATGATTTGTTTTTACCAAAATTTTGTTTTTATTCATCAAATAATCAATGTAAAACTGTTAATAAGAACAATCATAAAATGAATGGTTGCAAGGTTAAAAACTGTAAGATTTTTTTTTACCAGGAAATGAGGTTACAGATTCGTATATAGGGTTTTTAAATAGTGTAAATGTCTATGTTGATAAGCATTATCCAAACTTAAACAATATATTTGATGAAAATTCAATGAAAATCCTGTCTGGTGCTGACAAAATCTTAAACCCAAAACATCTTTCTCTCTTAAACAGCTGCTATTTGTTCATATGGATAGATTAACCTCTTTCAGTAATAGATTGGCTTGCACCATGTAATGCAATCATTCGGGTTTAGTCGAGTAAGACAGGATGCTCAATGATTATCTTCTATTTAAAATGACATTGAAGAATATGTGAGGAATGACTTTTAAGTCAGTCTGCCAAAATGTAATAGATTTCCATTGTGATATTTTTACATACTTTTTGTAACTTAACCAAAAATTGTATTAACTGTTGACTAGTGTAACATGTGGGAGAGGATTTTCTACTTTGAATGGACTGAAAAATTATTTGAAATCATAACCAAATTTGGGCTAAGAAAAGTGTCTGAACTTATAAGAACCATTGAGCAAGGACGTGCTTATATTAATGACTTTGATGAGAAGACGCAGTTGCAAAAGTTCAATACGCAGTGCAAAAGGAAGAAAATAACTTTTCCAAAGAAATGTTGTATGATGTAAATGATATACTGACACGCAAAAAACTGTACACTCAGAAAAGGACAAATTTCACATACTTAAGTTAAATTCAATGTAGGTATGTTTGCTATCATTCTTAAACATAATTAACGATTAAAGAAAGAGGGGTCTTAGGGGGTATCTTAGGCGTGGTATGTGTAAAATACAGAAATCGGCGTTTAAGTCGCTCGTGCATGTTTCGACTACAGGAAATTATTGGGTGTGTGTTGTGTATTGGAAGATGTCTTGCTTTTCACACATTATGAGTACTCACTAAAATTCAGGGGCCCGTATCATCAAGCGTCTTACGACTGATTTTGGTCGTAAATCTTTCTGTAATGTATAGTTAAATTATCGTATGTTTTTTTTTTATAATTCTCTGCCATTGACCCAGGTTAACATAATATAGTTACTTTTTTGCCAAGTATATGAAATCGTTCACTCACTTAAAGAGCTTTTTGAGTCTGTGCCATCATATGCGATACTTAACTTTTTGGAGGAAATTAATGTTTATAATAAGATGTACAGTAGAGCTTTACATCATTGATATCGTTTGAAATAATAATAGCACTGATTGCTTTTGGCGCGATATGACCTTTTAGTGTTGATGCGCCGTAAAACCCAAACAAACAAACAAACGTTTATGTCATGTGTATTCTCCGACAAACTGTACGATATCCATAAATGATTATGTACGATTTCACGTAAAAGTTTTGTACGTCTTCGTTTGATTTAATTATATGATTTAATTATATGATTTAATAATATTTTAGTCATCTGTCACTATTTTAAGCAATAAATAGTTTATAAAACCGATTATATTTATCTTAATTGTACTTATGTATCTTTTGTTTGTTTATTTCAGCGCCGCAAATATAACAACATTTTCTGTGTATCTACTGCTTTCAGGCAGTTGGGAATTTCGAAGAAATCATTTCTCATAACATAAACCTTCACAAAAATAGAAACCTGAAAATACAAATATCCTCTAAAAACGGTATTATATTCAAAGGATTTAAAGATAGTACCACAAGAAATAGAAACAAGAAATAATTATTTAGTTGCGAATAGTGTTACTTTAACTATAAGGATTACTACTTGTAGACAACCCAAACCAATTGCGTCACCCAAAAATAAGGTTTCAAAATCGTCAACAGCAATGAAAGACGTTCGCTGCAATAACACTAGTAATGAAAGCGATGACGATTGTAATGAACTCAGTGAATGTTTTGATGACATGACAATGTTTGATATTTCTGGAACACAAACTGATCCAGCAATTGTTATTTCGTCGGATGAATTAACACACAGTGATAAAGCGATGCTTGGCAATATAATTGAAAAATTACCAGCTGTACTAGAGTATCTTAAATCAGAAAATCAAATTGAAATGTATGTTAAGTTTAATACTCTTCTCGCCGAAAAAAACTACCACTCGCAAGTATTGCTTTCCTGTTGTTTGCAGACGTCGCACACGTTGTATGAGATATTGCGCTTACAATTATTATTGTAAAAAATTAAAGTGAGTAATCTCCCTTATTTGAAATTCTGATATCGGAGTTATCTTTCTTTATGTACATCTACACATCATGGTCTATCAAACCTAGGTCTAAAAATAGAAATTACGAAATCAAAATGTGATTAATAGTGTTTTCGTCTAGATGAAAGCTACGCATTGATTGGTCGACACAAAGTTCATCTCGACGTGACCTTGCATTGACTAAGTAGAGATCCAGTACGACAACGCTCTACAGGATCTCTGTTTACGGAGATTGTGAAAGTTCGCACGCCGAGCGCAACGACACGGACGCGGACAGGGATCGGAGGTATGGATTAGACCCAACGACATTCTTGTTTAGCGAAAAATCGCGGACTCGGACGACAGAGCACGGAACTATGAAATGCTAGCCTTAAGTTGTCTGGTTAAATTAGATCTACAAGTTATGGTTTCAATGACAAGAACGATAAATTTAAAAATGTACGAAATTAGTTATATTTATCACTTCTGTTATCCTTATATTGAACTTTCCTATCAAACATGATTGTTTTGTTTCTCCAATATAAATATCAAATTCATGTTATTTGATAATTACAGCATTTTTACATTTTATTGACATTTCTGTCACGCATTTATTTAAAGTTAAATATTGGTCTGATCTTATATAGATTATCATGATAATAACTCGAACAGTTTGATCAATCCAATAAAATATAACAATATCCGTACATAAAACAATGTATCTACTGTATAACAAATATCTGTACGTCAAGTAATAGGTAATTGTAGCAAATATATGACTAGGTTTAATTTAAGTTAAGTCAATATTTTGACTAATTATTTATAATATGAATAGGAATGTATAAACTAAGATAAATGTAAGCTAGTTAATATTAACAAGAAAAGGATTTTAAAGAGAATTGTTCGGTACAAAATTTTAACATTTCGGAAACATTCATGGATACATTTATGGAATTATCAAATGATAATTAAAAAGGTAAGTCGTATTTTTTAACAATTATAGTGTTGTTACATTGTGTAAATAGTACTTTATTCATTGTTAAAGTATCGTGGTGAAAAGTTTGATGAGATAAATTACACAGGTCGTAAGTCTGGGTAGATGATAACAATTTCCAAGCTACCTTTTGTTATATAATCGACAGTATACCACGAAATGATATGTATTGGGTTTTTTTTCTAGCGTAATATTAATGACTGGGACTATTTAAGGAAAGAAAACGGAGAATTATTTATCGATACCTATATTGGGTTCACAATTTTCTAGGTTATTTTACTGCGTCCAGCGCACCTAAGTCAACGTTATTGGATCCTTGTCTATAAGACTATAACCGGTACTCACCTACATGTACCCTTCCACAATGCTGGAAACTTATTCATTAAGGAAAATTGTCATTATTGTCGTTCGAAGGGTATAACCTCCTCGGGTGGGCAGCGGCATGAAATATATTAATATTGAAACATTCAACGAGAGTTTTGTAGAAAACTAAGACAGTAGAACAACAAACACTTTAATGTAAATATAACATTGTCATTATTAAATATTTTATATTTCTATTGTACTGTGAACTAGGAAAAGTAGATTAGCAAATAATATTGATTCAACATATTAAATATACTGTATAACCTGTATTAGGCAGCCAGCGAAGGAAAGTTGACTGTTTATATAGCATGTGACCACTTAAGCCAGGTTTAGATAAAATGATTAGTCCATTTTGACTTTCATAAATGAGATATAGAAATTCAAACTTATGATTTAGGTAGCTTGTTATTTACCATTTAACCGTATTTAAAAGAAGGCACATGTCCTTTTGTACAACAGAAGTCTTAAATTATGTGTTGATATTTTGTTAATTAGTTTTGAAGGATTAAATACTTGGCTGGGTGGGTTTTCACACGACTGGGCCATTATACATTGTTGACACTTGAGTAACTGAATGATAAAGGAAATAGACGACCATAAACCATATACAGCAGGTAGCTACTTTTTACAGGTTCAATATACATTTAGAATGATTTTCGTTAGAGGAAAGCCGGACTGGTCACTTTCAGCAAGTGGCTGCTGATATCAGATGACTATTATTGCAGATTATACATTCGGAACATCTTGAACATTCGTTAAATGAATAATCTCGGAAGGTTTCTTAAGGGGGGTCCACCAATACTACTGTGTGTTTTCTACATACCGTAACGGTTATGCAAAATAGTTCGTGTCGTTAACTTATGAGGCTTTGTAAATACATTTATTTTACTATATATGTTATTATATATTGTTTAGCGGATATCATTTAGTCGAACATTTCAAATTTATGGACTAAAACAAGACATATATCTCCGCCTAAATGATCGTGAATCTGTTTACTTCAACACCGGTTGAATAGTTGTTTGGTAGGAGTGTAACAATACGGTAAAAACCGTATTGCAATATGCAGATCCCGTATTGCAATATATTGCAATACGTACCGGTTTTTCGCTTAGACATGCAAAACATTAATTAATGCATGGACCTCGTCCTAATTGGATCAGCATAGCACGCATATGGGTATTTTCAAATGATTTCTTATCCAAATGTTTGAATTACAAATGTAAAATTGTCTATATGTTAGAAAAATGCGTGGTTTGAAACAGACTCTTGAAAATATTTTTCTTTCAATTCACTAAATGTTTAACCTTTAAAAGCACAATAAGAGTGTTTCAAGTATTCAATTTATTTCAACATTTGTTTAAACATTTAACATTTTATCAGATTCTGATAAAAACAAGCAGTATGACACTTAACTACAAAAACCGGTTCAATGAAAAACGAACCGGTTAAAAACCGTTAGAACTCGTATTGCAATATTAACCGGTATATCGGTTAACCGTTACACCCCTATTGTTTGGGCATGTGACGCAAAGGTAGTTCCAAAATGGCGTCTAAATATGTCCGAGGTTCCGAATGTCAGGTTATACTGTATAACTACGATGATACATTGTACATGTAGAGAATGACGTGACAAATATGAGCACTGTGAAATACTGAATAATTTTAGTCTTGTCGAATATCTGCACATAAAAAAACCGCTAAAATCTGAAAACCTGTTTAAGCCCATTCATAAGTTCCTAACGTTACATTCGTATACTAGTATCTCCTGTCACACAGTACATGTTAATACATAAATTTGTTATACATGTATGGTATGTAAATCAATGGTGTGTATACAATGCCCCTCCAAAAGTTGCTTCACAGTACAAATAACTAATTTGCTACTAATTCTAAGTTTGAGTTTGAAAAATTACTATAGGGCCTACCACCGTTTATTTGGCACTTTGTTATTCATACTATGGAAACAAATTTTCTATGGGTACATTTCATTTTTTGAGTTGTGGCAAATCTTGCCTATCAGCCTCCGAAGCTGTAATCAACGTACCTCAATGAACCAATATCATTGTCTGGTTCCCAGTCGTACTTTGGCAGGTAAAAGTACGTCAGGCAAAGCATGATCATGTCCGCGCCCTGTGTAATGAATTAGGTATTGGATAATTATGTTTTCAAATGAGCATTTCTCACTATACAGACTAAAATCAAAGGATCATTGTACAAGAATTGCAGTGGATACCTTTTTTAGTTGTTTGGTTACACTAATTTATGCAAAATAAAGTATCCGAAATTCTAACGAGACTAATTCACGTCCTAATTGTGTTCACTTGAAACATGTTTTTGTTAATCCTTCGCTAAATATACGTGTAATCAGAAAAATTGAATGACCTATGTAGTACCGAACTCCTACTAAAGTAACTATCGTCAGCACATGATCATGCAGGATTAAGAAAACGTTATACCTGTATAATTACTAAGGAGGCCGCCAGGATTCCCGTTTGCCTGGCCCGATAACGATAGTGGTAAGGGGCAGGTAATCCAGGCTACCAATATCACATTCGAGATAATTTTGTAATTTCATATCAAAAAGAAAAAATTACTGATTTCCTGGGGCAAAATAAATTTTAATTAACAATAAACCGCTTCTACAATTTTTTTAAAAACTTTATTTAGTACAATATAAATTGTAAATGTATGAAGGAACTTTTGGAGGGCAGTGTATTATTGTTAATAATTGTATAGAATTATAAATCCATGGCAGACACTTATAATTCAATTAAACAATTTAAACATGAGGATAATAATGATTAACTTAATCAACCATTTAGATTAAGATCACGTAAGTTTAATAATCATAAATATAGTAAAGAGTTGAATCGTTCAATAAAGTGTCAATGTTTGATATACAATTTTAAGTTCAATAGTTTAATTGGTGAAATAATATTTAATCTTTGGTTGTGCACATTGTATAATAACAAATTAATCCCTGGATATTTAAGTGGTTTGTCTATCCTTCATATTCTTTGAAGACGCAACACGGATTGCAAGTTTTAATAATGTAAGCTCTTTTTTCGTTTTCTTTTAATTTACGCCGCACTGTTAATTTGTTTTCTTACGTAGGTCAGTTCATCGTATCAGCTTTTATTGTACAAGTTTTCGTCTACTACATTAATTATACTTGTATACTCTTCTATTACTGTTTATACTTATATTCTTATAATATTCGGTGATAATCCAATTTATTTGAATTATTTGAATATTTTTCCCGGCCCTAGAATTAATCAATTTTCTCGACACTTCTGCCAAGAAGAGTCCTTTCCCATAGAGATGTTAAAGGGGAAATGGTCCCATCTGTCATTGGGTTTAAAAGATGGGGGGTCATCGTCAAAACATTGGAATGGTTGGGTACAAGTAAATGATGCAGAAATGGCGCAATAATATCTTTGTGTGACTCTGGAAAAAGCTACAGTAAAATTGAGAACCTGCAATCTTAATATATACATGTGATATAAAATGTAACAAGTGCTTTTTTTCCTAGGCTAATAAAATAGGTACCGTTTACAGGCGCCGTCCACACCTGAAATATCTTTGAAATCATGCACTTTCCCCCAAATTTGGGTGGGTGGGGGTTATCCTTGAATTTTCATTCCTCTAGCAATGAAATTACAATAAATTTTTCCCCATTGTTCTATGTAAACTAAGTAAGGTCTACTGAAAAATGCCCTGGTAACAAACCATTAAGATCACTGTGTGCTAAGAAAAACGTACAATAGTAATTTTAAAATCATATATCTTTTGAAGCATTCTATTTAAAAAGTTCATGTTATTGCCAGTACTTGTAGAGCCAGTTCATGTTAGGAGTAACATACCGAATATTCATTGATTGTCATTTTAATAATTATCGACTATATATAATTTGAAAATTAACCTGTAGTTTTATATTGACATAAGTAGAATGTCAACTAACCAAGAAGGTAATGACTGTTTACATACTAGACATATGGTTCTGTGTCGTTATAATGTTCACATATTGATCAAAGTTCTTTAATTCATTGTTTATTTTAAATTGATCGCTTGTTACCATTATGTTATATTTGAACACTTAACATTTTGTTACAAGTTAAACTTCAGGATAAGAACTAAATAAAAACTACTTTTAAAGGAGTCAAGTTATCATTTTTCTTATATAATTATCTGTTAAGTACAATTATATTTTTAGTGAGAGTTTTAATGATCTTACTCATTGAAACAGTACTCGTGCTTTAAAACATAGTGATACATCAAAGTTATTTATTAAATGAGTACACGACTTCACATTATTCCCATCTGTATTCCTAAATAATTAATTTTCAAGTAAATACATTTTGCCAAAAAAGCACACTGCAATGCAAATATGCTTTTTTTAAATTAAAAATAGATAAACGTATAAATATTTGTCACTCTTGAAAATAGTGTACAGCCCCGCCAGTCCCTTTCCAGAGGCATTGTTTTTAGCGCAAAAAACGACGACAAAATGCCACGACTGTACGACGAAAATTTGAATCCAAAATATGTTCCTTTTTTCGTGAAAATACAAAAGTTTCTTGTCATATTTTGAAAAATATGTTAATGTTGTAGGTCTATAACAGATGGACTGACGAATAGATCACAAAAACATTTTTTACGTCCGCTTCTATATACATGTACATAATTAGCCGACTTTACATTTTTGTCCATTTTTTTCTCAACTGACAAAGTTTGAATAATTTCACGGTGAGTGATTACACACAATCTCAATATCACGAGGGTTGGACAAAGAGCACGAAGTCACCGTGAAATTATTCATGTTTTGACAGTTGAGAAAAAACAAACAATAACTTCTGATCATTGAAATCATCCTCAGGCAGGAGATCCCTCACAATACTCATTTACACCTGGGTGAAGTGGAACAAATGTCGGTAAATATCTTGCTCAAGGAAATAAGCAGTGTCCCTAGTGGGGTTCGATCCCGGGACCTCTCGATCCCTAAGCGCGTATCCCACCACTGGACCACTGCTCCTATCCAAAAACATTGTCTTCCCAGGAAATAAGGTGACATAATATTGCAACGACTTATTCCTGAGATATTAAAATGGTCGAGAAAACTATGTACACCTTTAAATGGAGTCAATCCTCAACTATATTTAAACAAGTAACATTTTTTGCATTATCTTGCAGATTTGATTGTTGAAAGTCATAGAAACAGAAAACAGTAAAACACCAAAGTGACACGACGGATGATTGTTATAACTACAAGTTATCGTCGTAAAATATAGATGTTTGTTGTAGCTCTTCGATAAAATAATTGTTAGGAATACGACACTTTCAATATCTTCATACTGCTTAACTAAAATATCAAGACAAAAAAGATAGCGTGACACAGGGTATCAAGATGGAGGAGCTAGAGACCATAATTCCTACAACAAAACCTCCCATGTTGCAACGTCCATCAACTTTGTTCTTCTCACATACACAGCTTACGAAGAATGATGAATTATTACTAGAAAAACGTATAGTTAATAATAACTTCAAGTTACGTTTTGTGTTTCATGGTTTTGAAGATTGTAAACAATGCTTATGGAACAGAAAGTATCACAATGTGACATCATTTGATGAGATCAATGATAAACTTAGAGAGAAAATTGTGAATACATTTATACCTCTACATGACGAGGAAAAAATAGTTCTGGGAAACAAGATGGCAAGAATGGGGTAAGTAGATTATATGAAAGTTTATTTTTGAAGTAATTTACGAAATACATTCCTTCAGTATTAAACAACAGTATTAAATACTAATTGTCGTCCTGCGCGCCTTTTTCACTAAAATTCTTACAATAAAAGTTATCGTAAGTCAATTTCAAAAATTTTGCAGTTCTAAGTCCGAAATATAATAAACATACTTATGAAATTTAAACGTATACAATATTCTACATAATTAAAACAAATGACCGTATTATGAATATCTTCTGCTATTGACTTACGATGATTTTTATCATAAGATTTTTTTGTGACTGAAAAGCGCCACAGATTTGTAAAAACTATCCACTTAAATCTTTATTCATCAAATGCGGATAAAACTGTAGAATCAATCAAATATGATTCGTTTATGAGACCAAATATCAAGTCAAACTAGAATACTTTCACAGTATACGTTCAACGAAAGCCGCCCGGTTAGCTCAGTTGGTAGCACGCAAGTCTACTGATCGATGGGTTCGATTCCCGGTCGGGGCATACTTTCGTGAAGCTTGGTCATGAAATTGTTTCTACGGCCATTCTCCCTCCTACCAATGATTTTTAATTATGTAGGGCAGTTGTCAGTCACTGACGAAAGTATGTGCTTAGTAGTTGGTTAACAGCTAAATCCAGAGATTTAGCCTTTCCAGGAGGAGTGAGTATGTTGACTGACCGCCGTTATATGACCTATAAAATGTGTTGCTACGGCGTTAAACCCAACAAAACAAACAAACAAACAATACGTTCAACGAAGCTAGTATTTTAAAGGAGGTTGGGAAAACTTAAAGCCACTATATGAAGATATATTCATCAACAGTAGACGTGAAATCTCTTTTACACACACAAAGTTAACAGAATATATAACATGCATTAGAGACACAATAAACTGATCAACCCACTCTGCTTTCTAAATTTAAGTTCGCCTAAGTGTCCGTTTCTTAAAAAAAGTGGGGTACTTTTTTAAAAACACACTCTATTTATTTATATACTAATGTTCAATATACCTGATCCAAAATAGTTGAAGCAGTTTTCTTTCTATAATAAGACTTCGTCTTAAACATATACTTTGATCAAAACTATTATTTCAAGTGTTCTACTTTCGGTTTTGATCTACTTTCACTTTAAAATGCAATGAATAACTTAAACATATTTAAGCAAAATTTCCATTTAATTAAAAAAATCTTGTTCATTAGAAGCGCTTGAAATAAATAAATGTTTATTTTCTTTGCAGTCCAAAAACAGTGCTATTTTTTGATAATGGGACTTTAATAGATGCCTATGGTTTTGTTAATGAATATAAACTCATGATCCCAAAAAGATAAATAATGTAATATAAATACTGCTATTGTAATGTTTCTTCAAAGGAAAGAAAGATCATATATTGTGTCAAGTCAGTCATCTCGGTTATTCTGTTATTTTTCAATATCCTTGTTCACAGGCTTTGCTTATTATAGATAGCATGGTATATTTCATTAAAACTGAATATTTGTGTTTTTTAGTATTAAATGATGTTTATGTCGTGACGTATAACACTTGATCTTTGTTCATAAACATGGATCACAACGTCTAAACATCATATAATCATTGATAATCAATGTATATATTTGTTTGTTCATTTAAAATTATACACTTAAATCACATTAATGGATCAGCGATGAAGAGCAATCACTTGAAACTCATGTCTTTATTACAAAACCACTTTTAAAGTCTTACCAATTAAATACCTTTATGGAATCTAAACATTCCAACCAGATCATTCTTGACAAATCTTCTTATAAAAAGAAAAATTGAGTTAATATTATTATCTTGTTGATAAAAATATCGATATCATTATCTATATGTACGTAATGTGTTCCTAGTCGTACTTTGAGGGGTAAAAGTACGTCAGACAAAGTAGAATAATGGCGGCGCCCGATGTATTGTAAAAAATATCGGATAATTCTGTTTTCAAATAAACATTTCTCTCTATACATGTACACTGTACAGGCTTAAATCAAAGCAACTAAGTACAATAATAACCATGGACATCTTGTTTTAGTCTTTCTGTTATATTTATATCCACAACCTTTGCCAGAGTGATAAAAACAGAGCTGAAGTGGTCAGTCATTTCAGCAGCTCGTTCTTGATGAAGCCAGATTATAACAAAGTAAAAAATAAAACATATAGAATGACAAAGAGTGATGAGATTGAGTATGTTATTTATTAAAATATAAATAACGACTAGAAATTAACAGTATCTATAACATATATACATTAAAACAGACAGTAATATAAAAACACATGAGAAACATTATATACAACATAAAGAAGTTGGCACACAAAAAGGCCAATATGTCATTTATTAAAATATAAATGACGACTAGAAAATAACAGTATATAACATACATGTATATACTCGTACATTAAAACAGACAATAACATAAAACACATGAGAAACATTATAGCAATCTCCGTAAACAGAGATCCTGTTCTACTCGCGTTGTCGTACTGGATCTCTACTTAATCAATGCAAGGTCACGTCGAGATGAACTTTGTGTCGACCAATCAATGCGTAGCTTTCATCTAGACGAAAACACTATTAATCACATTTTGATTTCGTAATTTCTATTTTTAGACCAAGGTTTGCATGCAAATTTAACAGCGGTATTATTCACAGTCTGCGATTGGGTGGCTCATTTCAAATTGCGTGACGTAGACGATGTAAACAAGTTACGTATCATAACAATTTCGTCATGAATATTATGATGAGAAAAGGTCACCTGAACGTGACCTTCGTTTGGAAAAGGCCAGATCTAAATTAGCGAGTATGCGAGCGGTGAAATTTTAGATCGGGTTTTAATCAGATTGACATTATATACAACATCAAGAAGTTGGCGCACAAAAAGCTAATCGTTTAATAACATATAAAAGATGACAGTTATAGAAAGTCATGAACACATGAGTATGTCACATCTACAGTGACATGGCATGATGATGATGTATAAGTATACATTAACCGAACAGTAATCACTAAATAACCAAAACCAAAACAAAGCAATACTAAACTCCAAATAATTAGAGTCTAACATAAGTTGTGAACCAATAATGATATTGCTTAATACTGATATTGCTTCATAAATATCTTGAACGCGAATCAAAAAAGCAACCAACATACATCAACGTATGCAATAACAACTAAAACCAAGACTGTGGCTTAATAATGGATAGGTGGTGCGTGGGTCGGTGGTGGTAACGTTCGAATCGTGTCTACTACGCAGTCAATTTCTAGGCGATAAAAGTAATTCCGTCATCTTACACGTCATTGTTTCACTGATCAGTGACAGGCGTTTACTTATATTGATAAGCTTGTGGAAGGGGCGTAGTCAAATCTCGTTAATACACTAAGAAGTATACATGTACATAGTGATTCATCTAGTGTTATACTGATATTTTGATATTATTCACAGCAAATCAAAGGTTTACATTTCATGTTGAAAAGTTTATGAAGTGAGAGCAATAAATTGATTAATATATTGATAGCGTCTGTAGCTGTTTAATGTAATGATACTGCGGTCTTTCATTGTATTACTTGAAGTTTAAGTTGTTTTACAGCATTATACAATATTTATCATAAATAACTACATCATTGAACCTCTATAGTGTGTATGCAAAGTGTACAGGGGAAAACTTTACTTCAAGATTTTGTATGACAAGAAGAGGAAAATAAAATCTTCGTAATATTTGCCTGTTATACAGGGTAAAATAAACAGTAAAAATAATGTAAATTTTACAGTTTGAAGTATTTTTTCAGAAAACTAAGTTCTTCTGATTTAAAATGTTAATGCTTTATTTTTCAGACTTGTAGAAGTTTTAGTAAACTTTTACATTGCAATGCAGGATGGGTCAGGTATGGGATGTCTTACTGAAACAATGATCAGAGAAAACAAGAATGATGAATGTTTAAACTGTTTATTAATAATTCGTAGAATACTATGGGACTATTGTGACTGTAGTTCAAACTTTGCCTTAGCGTTATCTAGGACAGACTTTATATCACGACTTTTAGATGATATAGAATATTGTTGTAAGGAAGGAGTACAGAAACTTGATGAATATATAGATGTAAGTATAACTATAGGTTGTATAGATGATAATAGGAGCATTAAGCTAATAGGCGATGTCCACAGGGTATAGTCCAACAGAATTAACCTGAGCTTGAACTACCAAATTATAATAATTACACACTTCACTTACATTAAATCGTGAGTTTCCGTATGCGTGTATACGGTTATACACGTGTTTACAACAACCGATGTGACTATAAATCAATTTATTAAAAGTAGAATGTTATTGTACGTTTAATTTCGGACACATAAGTTTTTTGGGAAACAAGTACAAAACGTGTTTTGGTAAACATTAAAATTGAGACAATTCATTTCAGGGGTAGGCAGTATTGAAAATAAAATTTGTGTAATTCATTTTAACAAAATTAGCATGGTTGATAAACCACTACCACTGTAAATCATGTTTGTTATGGTAGAACGCTTTCCATTACACCAACAACTAAGACACTTGTAATACATATCACAATTGTTTATTTTAAAGTCATCCTGGTCATCCCTCGTCGAGGGTTAGTTCATTGTATTGTTATTATAAACAGTGTTTTGTTTTTTGTACGCACTACAAGTCAGTAATATTATGGCACAGTTTCAATGTATGTATTCTGATAACAACATTAATTGTTCAGTACCTGTATTTTGCCGAAAGCTTCCGATAAAGCGCGATTTACAAACGAAGGCAAACATAGACTGTAAATACTGACTTTAATATATTCTTGCATAAAGGTCAAGTCAAGCTCTGGTTGATTCTGTTAGACTATAACACTACTGATTGTCACCCGGTGACATCAAATTAGGCTACGATATAGAGAACAACTCACGTGAGGTATAATAAAATAAAATATTGATTAGTCACACACATATTTGCAGTAATCAATCTATTCTCGTGCCCAGAGGTTATCAAGATGCTTGTATCAAGAATCTTAATAGCCTCTGGGTATGAGAATGTTATCGACCAAACTATTTGTAATATTATAAAGAAGATATTTGGGGTTTTTTTGGATGTAAGATCGAATTTTATTTCACGAGTGAGCTAAGGATGCAATATTTTCACGAGTGGCGAAGGCACGATTGAAAATATAATATCATTAGCTCACAAGAGAAATAAATAGATCTTACACTAAAAATAAACACAGTTTCTGTTTATTTTATGCTTCAAGCTGGCTTCTTTAAAGTTAAAGTTTGATATGTCATCGGATCGCCGCATCCAAACAGTGAAAAATAACAAATTTATTTTCATTGTTTAAAACAGTGAAATGTCGATTTTTATTTCACCGATAAATCCCGGTATTCGACTGGAAAGCATATAATAAATAAACTTTACCGTTTTGTTCAAATTTATGTTTTTTAAACCATTACAGCTGATACAGCAAGATATATAACTTGAATAAAATACCCAGATAAAAAGATTTTAGCTATTAAGGCAATCTTCCAGCAAACATTTATTAAGATAATGACCAGTGCTTTGTACTATTAAAATAAATCTTGATGTATGTTTATCTTTTACATTTTATGATAAATACAATCACTATGTCATTGATTGTAAACTATAGTGTGCAACAATGTATGAATGGAAACAGACAAACAATACATTGTCTATTGTTACAGGTTATCTTAAATCAAAGAATGAACTATCATATATTTAAAGTGCGGTTTAAAGTGTGCTTCTTTAGACATATACAGCCGAATTTACAATTTAGTAATATAACTCCTGATCATTGAAATCACCTTCAGGCAGGCGGCGATCCCTCACAGTACCTATTTACGTACCTGCGTGGAATGAAACAATTGTAGGTAAATTCTTGCTCAAGGAAATTAACAGTGCCTCTAGATAATGGTGTTTAAACTCAGGACCTCTCGATCCTTAAGCGCGCGATCTACCAATGTGCCACTGCTCCCACTACATATACATTTATTTTGTATGTACTTATTGTCTTTCAGTCAGGTAATAAGATGTTTATATATAGTTCAGCTGTATGTATGATGTATAATATGTATAGACATCCATACAGTGAACGTCAAGCAGCTAGACGTGATGGCATCATATATAAACTCAAGTCTTTTATTAACAGTAAACATACACGTGAGTATTAGACATTGTACGACAACCATAACGATGTTGATTTTTCATGTCATTTTGGGGCCGAAATTTGGCCCCATTCCCCTCTCCAAAAAGTACATATTTTCCCCTTCCCAGGTAAAAAATTCCCCTGTCAGAGTGTCCTAAAACTTTTGTACTTTTTATAGCATGTTTGCCCATTCCTCAAGCATTACAGAGAAATCACAGATGAATATATGGGTTCAATAGTTAAAACTTATATAGGAAGACAGAAATGTTACTCTGTTATCTCAAGTATTGAAAAAATAAAGGAATGTTCCCCCTAATTTAGTTTTTGTCGCTTTTCTTTTCTCAAAAAGGGCCCGCCACCTTTTCCATAAGAGTGGGAAAAAACAATGCAATACTATTCACATACGGTTAATTCATGCTGTGAGCAACAATCGGAACTTATTAATTTGTAAATGTACTTTGAAATCAATGACTGAAAGTATAATGTATATTTACTGTGTACAGTACCCACCAAAAGTTTGGAGACATTTTCACTTTGTAGGCCTACTTAATAGCTTATAGCTAAAATTTGATAGCTGCTTATTTTAAATGCTTTTAAGTTTAGCTTTATTCTTTGGTTATCATTATAATTATAATTAAGACTACAAAAATAGCAATAAAGCTATGTTATGGGAAATAATTACAATAGACGTGGTTTTAGAGGCTTTAGGATGTCAGATGCTGAATATTATAAATGTGCTGCATTAATAAAATTTATTTCATTTTATCACAAACCATATATATAAAAATAATGATCCTACAAAGATAATCTAAATTCAAGAATTGTTGTAAATTTCTTTTGTCTCCAAACTTTTGGTGGGCACTGTAGTTTTATCAAATTTTATAATCAATTAACACCAATTATAACAGAGTTATGTCAAATTTTGTTTATCAACCAATTGATACATTCATTCGCATGTACACATGTCATGTTTAAAATGGAGTTTATTTAAGCAACACTTAAAAAAGAATTATTAAGGAAGTGTTCAATTCGGGCCGGTAGCGCTTTTGGCAGAGCGTCTGAATTTCGCATCTAGAGTCCCAAAGGGTGTACGGGTTCGAATAACGAAGGAGTTTATAAACTACCATAACAATTTGACAATAATGTCTATTGTTCTCCATTAATAAGGGATATGGGGAAGTTTCCGGCCTTGTGGAAGTGTTGTGAGTATTGGTTATAGACAATTTAAGTGTCCTGGATAGCTAGGTTATATGTGGGCTGGACGCCGTAAAATAACCTAAAAATGTGTTGACACGGCGTAAAACCCTGTAAATAAATAAAAAATGGAAGTGTTCATGGTTGATCGGTAACCACACGGGAATGGTAGTCCCTGAATTGATAGCCAACCTCTTTTTGTCGAATAATTACCTAAGGCCACAACAAGTTGATGATATGTACTACGGATTTTTCTAGAAAAAAATGGGGCGAGCGAGCGAAGAAAAAAAATCTTAATTCGTTTGCTTTATATAGCGGTTTGACTAAATTTTCTTTTGAGCGAGCGAGGAAATAAAATATATATTTTTTGTAAAAACCGTCTAAATTAAAGTGCGAACGAATCCATAGAACATATGATCAATTTGTTGTGGCCTAATCCAAATGTTTTGTTTCTGAAACAAGACACTTTCTTAGACTGTTGTAATATGAAACATAAATATTCGATATAAAATATACATATATTTATGTATTACAGATATACAGATGATGTCATTACTTGCTATGATATACGTCATCAAAGAAGATCAAACAGTTAGTCTAAACACACAGTTGGATGTATTTGATTATCTTATAGCACGGATCAATGATACTGTACTAGCTAAAGACAGACGTGAATGTGGAGGCTATCATGTAGCTGAACTCATAGATAGTATTACATGTCTCATTGAGAGTAACAAATCTAAACTTTATTTCATGAACAAGCGTCCATTGACCATGATTAAAACATGGCTTACCGTACCAAATGTACTTGAAAATCTGTCAGCCATCAAACTTATATGGGAGCTAGCTTTTCTAGAACAGAACAGGAAAGTTTTACGGGTAAATGTTTTATGTCTTATTATACCAGATAACATGTTATATCATTTACCCCCCCCCCCCACCCTTAGAAAATGCAATGCCCCGGGGTCGTTAAAAGGGAACAATACAATATTATCTAAATTCATAAGCATAGTACATCAGTCGTATGCTTTACATAAATATACCATTACAGGTAATTTAGGCATTTTATAAATTGGCTAAGTGTGTCAGGCATTTTGTAAAATGCCAAAAAATATCAAGGCATTTTACAAAACGCTTGAAATTTCAGGAGATTTTTTACAGATTGCCTGAAACTTTCAAGTAAAATAATGATAAACAGGTGTTAATTTTTATATATAATGATTGATTGCAAGACATTATTTTAATCTGAGTAATAATGCGTAGTATATATTGTTATAGAATGATCAAGAACTTGTAAGTATATTACAAGAGTTAAAGTTAAATCATGACGCAGATATACGTATAGCTGTACAGAAAACACAGTTTGTTTTACAATGGAAGGAAAGTTGTTATAAAGGTTAGTACATGAGTTTACAACCATCACTCATCTCATATGGTATTTTCTGCTTTAGTTACAACTGTAGGTTTGTGAGGTTTAGAGAAAAATAAGTAACAAATCTAAAAAATATAGCAATATTCGTTCATAACAACGTGGCCACGTTTGCATTTCCCATAACAAAATGTACATGAAAATGCCGTCATACGTGTGGCAGCTTAATCGTTAATAAACAATGTGCTAAGAAATATGCATTCAAGATTTTGACATACATTTTTCTGGTAGTTTTTCATTTAGTATATTTTTAAGGTTAGTTTAAGTGCAAAACACGCCGGCATTCTTAACGTTTCGCGTAATCAGCTTACATCTTAAGGCTTTGGTGTTTAGGTTTTGGATATGGGAATGTCATACCAAACAGTTAAGAAATAAATAAACATTCACAAACGTATGCAAGTCCGAGTTATAAATGCTAAAATACCCACATATAATTATGTTCCATGTTAACATTTTTCAAATTTATTATGCACGGCTTTACTTAATTACATGTACTGCTAAATTGTAATTTTCATCCATTTAAAATGAATTAATACTAGTATTAAATGGTGAATCATTTATAGAACATGCATTAGAAAGTTATAGTAATATAGTAAAGGACAAAACTTTAAATTATAGTTTTTTTAAATAGCACAGATTACTTTTTCTCTTTTCACTAAGTTGCACTGTTTTTTTTTTGTTGCTTTTGTTTTTTACTTTTGCAGACTAGCATGTATAACGTACATTTTGCTAGCCTTGATATACATTCGGAACTCCTCGGCCATTCGCTACGAATAACCTCGGACATATTTAGGCGCCATTTTGGAAAAACCGGTGTTGAAGTAAACAAATACACGACCATTATGGCGACGACTGAAGTTTCGTTTTTCGTCCGTAAATTTGAAATTACACATTTCAATGATACCCTAAAACAAATAAATATGTTTAGACAAAGATGTGTGTGTATACTACAAGAACTATTTTGTGTAACCGTTACGTGCTTCGCCTCGCGTAGGTAGTAAAATCACCAAAATCCAGTGAAGACCCCCCACGAATCCTTCCGAGACTATTCATTCATGAAAGGTCGAGGTGTTCTGAATGCCTTGATATAGTCTTACAATGTTATGAGTACCTAGATGATTTGCATAAGTATTTTCTTGTACATGTAGTTTCATGATAATGTCCAATCTCTCATACAGTTCTCAGTGATGTAATGAAATATGTCGTGTTGCTTACATGAATGCCATGGTTATTGGCAACATATAAAATATCATGATACAATGTACATCAAATAACGTACAGATCCAAGTGTAGAGAAATTCTTAAACAAATCTATAAGTAGATATTCGTAGATTATTACAATGTGATTGTGTGAGTTCGTGTTCTTCTTTAAAACTTGGAGTTAGCCGCCCGGCTAGCTCAGTTGGTAGCACGCAAGTCTACTGATCGAGGGGTCGTGGGTTCGATTCCAGGGCGGGGCATACTTTCGTAGAAAGAATAATGAAATTATTTCTACGGTCATTCTCCCTCCTACATGTACCAATGATTCTTAATTATGTAAGGCAGTTGTCAGTTACTGACGAAAGTATGTGCTTAGTAGTTGGTTAACAGCTAAATCCAGAGATTTAGCCTTTCCAGGAACAGTGAGTAGGTTGACTGACCGCCGTTATATGACCTATACAATGTTTTGCTACGGCGTTAAAAACCAACAAAAACAAAAAACAAACAAAACTTGAGTTAGGGTTCAGTAATCAATAATTCTACAGCTTGTATATTCTATTATATTATTATTTTGTTACACTCCGGATACATCAAGAACGAGCAGCAGATAATGACTTGGTGTCTCTTATCTTATTATGTATTTGTATAAATACTAAGTTTTTTTATAAATAAGAGATTGTTAAAACAAATTAAATATCCTACTTGATGGACAAATGTTTGGAATTAATGACCTTCTACTTAATGAATAATCATTATATATTGTAGTAATGTCAGTAGATTATGAACCAATAGACGATCATATATTACTTAGTTATAACTGGGCTGACAGGAATCAAGTATATGAGGTAATGTTATATACAATGTACTTACATTATATGATTTTATACAATGTACATTACTCAAAAGTTATAAACCGCCACTAGATACATGGCTATATTTTATTGTTAAATAATTAAGGAATGAAACTCATCTTTTCCCAATAGCTTGTGAAAAGTAATAAATCGGCGGCTAATCGGAGACGTCGACTAAAATCGGTGTTAATTCGTCGGTTCCGTGCTTAACTGGAAAAAAAACGATCTAACGATCTATCACCGATCTCCATCGCCGATACCCTGTTACACGTAAAATCTGAAAATCAGTTACCGATGACAACCGATCAGGTGCCTATTCAATCACTCCAAAAGTTCCAAAACGTTTCATAACGTTAGGGTCGGAACAACTCGACCCAAAGAAAACTCAACCTGAGACAACTCAATCCCCTACTAACGGATTGAGTTGTCCTACTTTAAGTTGAGTTATCCAAGGGTTGAATTGTCTTCGGGTTGAGTTGTCCCGTACCTGTAACATTCGCTAACAATCGTTACTGAACACGCAGCAGAAGAGAGAAATAATTAACCGATTGAGGACCGATTTAATTCCGACTGTATGTGTAACTGGGTGATTTGTTCTGATGCCATAATCAACTGTTTATAAAACGTCAGCGAGATGATCTAATACATTATTTTATATTAAATTTGTATTTCGATGTGAGAAATATTAATAGCATATTTTTGTTGTTTAAAATTTTCGTTAATTATAATTGACTCACGTTTAATGTTACAGGACATCATATTCTAACTATAACGTGTATTTATCATTATTATATTATAGATCTATAAAGTATTGAAATCTGAAGGTTTTCCAGTATGGATAGATATTACAGAAATGAATAAATATACTGATATATTAGATTGTGTTAGAAGATCTATACACCATTCTAAACTTGTTCTAGTTTGTTACTCTGAGAAATACAAGAGAGATCAAAGTTGTAGGACAGGTAATGTATAGTCCGACAATATTAACCTCAGCTTGAACTACCTTATTATAATAATTACACGTTTCACTTACAATAAATCGTGAGTTTCCGTATGCGTGTATAAGATTATACATCGATTTTGTAAAAATGACATGTTATTGCACTTTTAATTTTGGACACTTTTTTCGTGCATGCGTTGATATGGAAAATTTCTAATTGATTTGATTTAACAGAAACATAGCTATTAGAAATCTTATCTCTGCAGGTGACGCACCGCCTTGCAATAGACCCATGACAATTTATTGTAGGTTTTGTTGCATTATTCGAGTCATTTCTTGATTTTTCGTTGTGCATATCAACAGGCTAATGATTTTCTCTAAAATTGACCACATGGAAATTTTGCATGAGAAGCTAATAAATATTTTAAAACTGACTTACAATGTGTTTATATCCTCTCGATAATACTAGTAGGTACTAGTTCACAGATTTGGTTAAGATGTTTCTATATTTTCAAAATACCATTCAGTGTCTGCAATTGTGTCAAAAAATTAAGTCTTAATATTTTAGGACAAACTGACCCCTAGACTGCAAGAAATATACAATAAAAGTCACAAAAATGCACTAAAATTGTCTATACCGTGACATATGGGGTAGATACTTGAAACACCATCATTTGTAGTTGTATGTCAATTTGCATTAAAATTGTCATTATCAAAACACTTATTTCCTGCTTCAAAAACTGTTTCCATACAATTCAGATAGTTTCAGAAAAAGTTGCTATTTAAGTTGAAATCTGTGAATGAGTACCTTAAATATTTGATATTGTATATATTATTATAGAAGCCGAGTATGCCTACGAATTAAGACGTCCAGTTATACCTATAAGATTACAAGCTGGGTATGAACCCGATGGTTGGTTAAGAACTTTACTTGGACCTAAATTTTACCTTGATTTTACTAACAATGCTATATTTGACAGACAAATGGATAAACTTAGAGACTGTATAGTAAGTGTTCTTGTTTTGGTTCTTCCATTTCTATGGTTTCTATTATACAAGAGCCAGTCAATAAATAACCAGCTTAACCTTTTTCGAGTCGAAATCTACCTTTTTCTATTCAATGTTATTTTCCTCTATGGCTCTATGTACTTGAGCCAATGGTGTTCTAGCGCCAACAGCCCAGAAATGAAGAAGTCAGGGTCCTTTCCATGGAACCACTCCTCAACTGCCGCCACGACTGCCGATGTTGAGACTTGAACTTCTTTTGTCTTGGAGATCCGGCCTTACCCACTGACGACTCTGTGCTTTATTTTCTGGTTCATAATAATGTACCAAAGTCTCATCCAAAGTAACTAGACGCAAAAAGGACATCATCTCTTGACCGCAAACGTTTTAACAACGCACTGCATACTGATGCTGTAGTAGCCATTTGCTCATTGCCAAGGGATTTGGGACCCAACGGGCTTTAAGCTTGCGCATCCCTAAACGATCCTGCAAGATTGTTGAAAATGGTACCATGTGAAATGCCTATTAATTGTGCTATTTTGAGCCTATCTAAGTTTACCAGGTCTCTGCTGACTTTAAATGTCATAGGCTGGTTATTTATTGACTCACAAATTGTTTCAGGTCTTATAAACAACTAAGCTTACACAATATTATTTGATTTTCAGACACTTTGAATAGTTCAAGTTTTTTTTCATTGTTCCTGCTTGACACTATTTAACTATTTATCATATTCAACCACAGTGTTGATGGTCCAAAAGTTACTTGGGATATATAAATAACAAGAGGACCATGAGGGTCCTATATCGCTCACCTGACTAGAAATAGATAAAAAGTGACAATTTTTCTTCAAAATGGTTAGGTCCCATGGTTTAATAAAATGTATTGTTTGATACGATGCGATTGATGTAAAGATAATTGGAAGTCGCAGTGACATAATTAACTACATGTAGTAGTGAAAACAGAAATGTAAGCCACGAAAACAAATATTTTATATCAAAGTGTGTTGCAGTTAAAATATTTGTGTATATTAATTTTACGTTGTTACTTTCATTGGTGCACAATGAATCTTAAAGTTTTTCTGATAATGATATTCCATTATATTATACAGAATTAAATGTTTACCTGTGTTCCTTGTTACATTCATGTTCATATTTGATTCTTTGTTTATCGTTACTTTAGAATCGATATGAAAATAAAACCTCCCAAATAAATCAGAGTGTAGCAGAGAGTCCAAGGATATCAATGTCAAGGTCATCATCACGTGATCTATCTTCTAGATTATCATCACGTGTTAGATTACCGTCACGTGGAACATCGGCATGTACAGCTTATAACAAGAAGGTACAAGAATGGACATCTGATGATATAGAACAATGGGCATTATACTACAAGTTTGAGTAGGTCCTTAAATACATCACTGTAACTATGTAACTGTCTCGATATCATCTAGGAGCCACCCAGCTAGCTCAGTGGGTAGCATGCAAGTCTACTGATCAAGGGGTCGTGGGTTTGATTTTTGGGCGGGGCATATTTTCGTGGAGCTTAGTCATGAATTTTTTTCTATGGCAATTCTCCCTCCTACAAATGATTATTAATTAAGTAGGGCAGTTATCAGTCACTGACGAAAGTATGCGTTTAGTAGTTGGTTAACAGCTAAATCCAGTGATTTAGCCTTTCCAGGAGCAGTGAGTAGGTTGACTGATGGCCATTACATGACCTATACATTGTGTTTCTACGTGGTTAAATCCAACAAAAACGAAAAAGAGGCACAATTCAAATTACAGAAATTTTTCCATGATTAGAATGTACCTTTGTTAAATTTATGACATGACTGAATTTGAAATTTGAAATTTGACCTTTAATCATTACCATGTTTTAGAACCGATATTATTATGACAATTGCTAATGTTTCTATTGTAGGGGACGAGCTTATCGTATTGTTAGTCGACTTACAGTACAACAAATACTTCATATTTATAATACTTGGAAAAAGGTAATTATAGTCAAAAACAGCGAAAGATAACAGAAAAAGTATTTTAATTTACAAGTTGTAAGTGTATATACAAGTATAACATTGAAATACGACCGCTATGTAACCTCCTGAACATGTCAAACAATACACTATATGATGTCTGTTATTGTTGACTTCAGAAACAGTTATGAGCAGATCCAGAAAATATATCCAGCAAAATTCTGTATATCAATATTATACATTAAATCAAATATTATGTATTTGAAAAAATGCACGGGTTTCCAGGCCTAGTCCTTTGGATAATTCATTACATTACATTCAATAATGGATGATTCTTAAAATAAAATGTATATATATATTTTGTATATTTATATTGTCATTCATGTCATAAATATATTCATGTATACAGATATACTTCATCTTTGACAGGTTGCATATTTATTGAAACTTAACTGGGTTTTAGACTTCTGTCGATTTCGCTGAAAGGCTTAAGTTATACCACAAATAGAAAACTATCGACGAGAATGCCTGACCAGTTTAACCTGCAGAGAAATACATGTGTCTCTGATTTACTACGCAGTCAATTTCTGAGCGAAAAAAGTAGTTCTGTCATCTGACTCGATCAGTGACAGGTGTTTACTTATACCAAGTATGTGGAAGGGGCGTAGTCAAATATATTGATACTTTTGATAGTGTCTATGGCTCTTTAATGTAATCATACTGTGGTCATTCATTGTTTGTCTTGAAGTTTAAGTTGTTTGACAGTACCATATTTGACTACACTAATGAACTTACAGAATTTGTATGCAAAGTGTACAGGGAAAAACTGTACTTCAAAAGTGTGTATGGCAAAAAGAAGAAAATAAAATATTTACATTTGCCAGTATTGTACGATTTTATTGAACTGTCCGATTGTATAATTACACGGTTATCGCACACTGTATATATTAATTTCCGCGCTTTATTTTTAGAATTTTGCGGTAAAAATACAAGGGGTAAGTTAATTTAGTGTCAATATCTCATATGACTGAATAGTCGTGCGGTTAAAGTGGAATGCTACAAAACTTCTACTTTCGAAATGCCGGGTGCTAGTTTAAATCAAAAATGCCTTTTCAAATGTTTTTCTTCGCATTGCTAGCATGTTTTTATTTTCTAAAAAGTTTGTTTTATTTTTTCAGTATCTTTTGGAAATAGCAATACAATACTATAAAACTATGGATTTAAAAAATAATTCAGTTTCACGGGCAGTGTCAGTTCCACTACTTTCATCGCCTCTTGAAGGGAATCGACAGAATTTATTAAAATAAATTTTGAAACTTATTTAAGTTTTGCGCAATCCGAGAAAGATTAAAGCGAGAAAAAATATAAAAAGACGTTTCTATTGGGATTCGAACCCACTAAAGATTTGCAACCTGACCGTTTTACCACTGGGCCACACAAACTAAGATACTCATTACAAAAATCAAATATAATACATCTGTGTTAAGAGCTCTACGTGAACTACCGACGATATCCGAACATTAAATATACCGTGTTATGTTACGTTTTAATTTATGCAATCGGACAGTTCAATATAATGGTACAATAATACAGGGTATAGTATAAACACTTCGCCCACATTTTTTGCCCTGCTCGATATGTACTTGAATCAAATGTGTTTGGAGTAATCATTAGACTAAGAATGTTTTTGTTAGGTTTCAATGTGAACGAAAGTCTTTCTTTATTTCAATACTTTGATTTTTCAGTATCCTGAAAGTTTTTACAAGTGGGCCGAATCAGTGATACATATAGGTAGTATAGAAGATCTTGTGAGATTGAGAAATGCTATAAAATCATTGACAGGTTATGTTTGATGATAACACAGCATAGGCGGATCCAGGATTTCTGGTTAGAGGGGGCGGAGAATTCTAGTTAGAGGGGCGTAAAATGAATAAGCAGAATGGGGTTCCAAAGGGCTGTAAGGGCCTCGAATGGTCCAGGGCAAAACCCTGACCAGAGGACCAGGTGACCGGCGGCCCCGGAAATTCCTTACTTTTGGTTATTTCTAAGGGATCCAGGCACATTTTCAGAGCCTCAACTATCCTTTTCCAGAGTATAAAATATAAAGCATCTAGATAATTATTTCATGTCATTTTCTAAATGCCGCTGAATCATGTTAAAACTTTACATTAATTAAAGTAATTGGTTAATATGATGTATGCTATGTTGCACGCATAGCGTGCAAAAAAATTTTGGCATGTATATATATATATATTTCTTATAAATATCATATTTCATGATAGAAATAAACTTTGCTTGGGCAATTTTAGGGGGGCGTACGCCGGGTCCGCCCCCGCCTGGATCCGCCTATGCACAGTGTTAAAGTGGTTGTGTTGTTTATCATGAAATGATACAGAAAACACCAACATAACTTTATGAAGACAATATATGACGGACAAAAATTGTTGTGATTGTTAATGAAACAAGCCAGCTATCAGTATTAAATGACGTCAAATGTCTAATCACGTTTCAACAACACTAAGTCTTTATTTTTGAATTCACTTGTGATTTTTATCTAGTTTTCCAATCGTCATTTTATACCTATATATGTGCATTCACTATGTTACTGGCTGAATCTCACGATTGAATACAGGTTGTATAGTGCAAGTTTATGTTCATCTCTAAACAATGGTTTTATCCACTAAATAGATGAATAAATGATACACATACACTATTTTACGGAGTCCACTTTGACTTTCAATCTCCAACAACAGCTTGCCTGTAGAGCATTGTCGTACAGGACGTCTAAGGTTCACATGGAGGGTCACATCAAAATGACCTTAATGTCAACCAATCAATGCTTAGCTTTCATCTTGACAAAACACTAATATAATAGCATTTTGATTTTGTAATTTTTAATTTAAGACCAGGGTTTGCGAGCTAATTTAATAGCCGTATTATTCACAGTCTGCGATTGGACGGCTCATATAAAATTGTGTGACATAGACGATGTCAACAAGTTACTAAGCTTGTCATGAATATTATAGTGGTAAAATGTCACCTTAGAAACGTGACCCTCCTAAGAAAACAGCCAGATCTAAATTACAGGCCTCCTAGCAGGCCAAAACAAAACTAAAGGTTTTTATAAAGGCTCCAATGTATGAAAATAAAGGCCTTTTAGTGTAAAATATGAAAAAATAAAGAGTAAATAAAGGCTATTTTCATCAAAGTTCTCATTTCTTTATTCCACAGTCATAACAACGTCATTTTTTTGATGTTATATACTGTTTGAATTATGCAATATAATACATATCTTATTTAATGTGTATACCTATTTTCTCTGCATATTTATATCATACATAGCTCCTGTTTTACAGTGTATGGAAAATGCAGAACAAAATCCATTACTTGCTTTAAGCTATCATGGCAACCAGTCAGAGCAAATATAAAGGTTTTGAGTGAGAATTACAGGCTATTTTGGCGTTTTATAGGTTTTCTGGGGAAATGTAAAGGCCTGCATATTGTTTTGTCTTGTTTATTTTTACGAGTTTGCTAAATATAACAACAAGTGTCGTAAATTGATTATAAATATATAATCTTCATAAAGTTACATTAAAATAAAATATAAATAAACAGAACATATTTTAGGGGTAGCCTAGGGGATGCCCCTCTCCTCTCAAGTCGATGTCACATACTAGTAATATCAATTTTCTTACTTATACTATTAATTCAACAATGAAAATGTCTTGTTTTTTTTGTAGACTAGTGCAATTATTAATATGTACAATACAACTTAACCTGTATACAACTAATCCAAAAGAAGCCGCCCGGCTAGCTTAGTTGGTAGCACGCAAGTCTACTGATCGAGGGTTCGATTCCCAGGTGGGGCATACTTTCGTGGAGTTTGGTCATGAAATTATTACTACGGCCATTCTCCCTCCTACCAATGATTTTTAATTATGTAGGGCAGTTGTCAGTCGTTGACGAAAGTATGTGCTAAGTAGTTGGTTAACAGCTAAATCTAGAGATTAAGCCTTTCCAGGAGGAGTGAGTAGGTGGACAGACCGTCGTTATATGACCTATAAAATGTGTTGCTACGACGTTAAACCCAACAAAACAAAACAAACAAACTAATCCAAAAGAGCCAACAACTCTGCACCAAAGTGAAGACAGCTCAACAAATAGATAACTCAACCATAATACATGTGCTACCTGTAAATTATTGTATGATTATATTGAACTGTCCCATTGCATAATCACACAGTTTTTGCACACTGTATATAATACTTTCCACATTCTTTATTTTCTAGAAATTTGCAGTAAGAATTACAATAAGAATTTAGTGTCGATATCTCATGTGAGTGAATAGTCATACAGTTAAAGTGAAATGCTATGAAATATCTATTTTTGGAAGGGGTGCAAGTTTGAATGAAAATATATCATCAATTATCTATTTTTTTATTCTTTGTGTTGTAAGCATTTTTATTTTTTTATATTTGTTTCATTTTATTTAGTATTTTTTGGGATTAATACACTACAAAACAAACAGTGTAAAAAAATTGTCAGTTGCGCTACTGTTATCATTACTTAAACAGATGCCACCAAATTTATAATAAAAAATTCTACAAGTTTTTTTATGCTGGGGGCAATGTGTTTTATGCAATCTGTCCATGATTTAAAGGAGAGAAAAAGAGATATTTCTATAGGGATTCGTACCCATGACTAAAAGCTTTGCAAACTGTCTTACTACTTGGCCACACAAACTACAATACACATTGCAAATAAGATATAATACATAAGTGTAAGGTGCTAACAATATGCTCTACGTGACCTACTAAAGTTTAATCGAGGATTAGGCCTCAACAAGTTGATCATATGTTCTATGGATTTTTCTGGGAAAAAAAATGGGGCGAGCAAGCGAAGAAAAAAATAAAAAAAGTCTTTATTCACTTGCTTTATATAGCGGTTTGACCAAATTTTTACGAGCGAGCGAGGAAGTAAAAATATTTTTTTTGTAAAAAACGTCAAAATTAAGGTGCGAGCGAATCCATAGAACATATGATCAATTTGTTGTGGCCTTAAATATATTTGTTACGTGACGTTTTAATTTATTCAACTGGACAGTTCAATATAATCGTACAAGATTATATTATAATACATGTAAATATTATTTTACAAGTAATAAAACAAAAAATAGGTATCTTCTTGCATTGATATGGAAAACACTAAATCAGCATGAAAATCTTAAAATTTTACAACTTTGGATGTTTTAGATTTCACAGTTTTTATTTCAGTTGGTTTAATCCTGTCTGTATCAACAGCTTCTATATCAACATTGTCTGTATCAACAATTCTATCTAGTGTTATACTGTTTATACCTGGTAATAAAATAAACAAATAATTAAATAATATCTATTGTCCGTTTTTTCTCAACTGTCAAAGCTTGAATAATTACACGATGACTGAATGCATTGTTTTTGTACTGGCAGCCTAATTGTTATTAAAAATATCGTGACTTAAACATATTATACAGCATAACAGCTTTACTCGATCATAATACACACTTTCGGAAACTCATGGATGAATTACAACAATGATTTTAACAAACACATGCACCATGAAATTATTCATGTTTTGACAGTTGAGAAAAAACGAACAATACATCTTTTACAGTTGTTTAAGATAAATTAATACTATTCAATTATAAAAAGACCATACGTATTGTTTTTTTCACAACACCGCCAAATATTGACCCGGCAAATATAAAACATTGCGATTACAAAACACTGCCAAATATCTATCAAAGCAAGGCTACTCTTTCTTTGACCAAGTTACTTTCCTTTTTACTTATTACAACGTCCCTATTTAATTTCTATCTTCAATTTTAAATTACATTCATTGTAATAATCTTGGTAGTATTTGTCCACAAATGAAAGTTTGAACCATGAACAGTTTCGACTGATCATTGCATAAAAAACAAGTAAATCTGTGAGCTAATGCTCACTAGTGATACCCCCGCCAAAATCTAAAAATATGCGACAAACAGGAAGTAGATGAGCAAGGAGCATGAAATCGCTTTACACCACATGGGACTATGGGATGAAGCAATATGTATTAGGTTGCTGCATGATATAGTTGCTGAGAAAACTGCGACAGAAATTTTGTAACGGACGGACGGACGGACGGACGGACAAGGGTAAAACAGTATACCCCCCTCTTCTTCGAAGCGGGGGTATAATTATGCTAGTGAAGAAACTGTTTCTAATTATTTACAATATCAAAGTCAAATTTGGCTAATATAGCAAGTATTCATTTGATATTGTAAACAGAAAGTTAGCAAGAATCGTTTAACTTTACAATAAAAATAATTACAAAAATGAACATCAGTATATGAAATTAGTGGGAGTCCAGTTGCCAAGGACAACCAATTTCTAGTACAGGCAACCAAAAATTTCTTTTGTGCAACCTAATTTCTACTAACCAGATATAGTGCTAGCTGCTAAAATGATCTGTTGGGGCAACCACTTTCATATTCTAATTTCCTAGACTGGTACATCAAATTATATATTTTAAATAAGGGACTTAAGTCAGTTATCTTTCCTTGATAAAATCTGAAGCAGTCCAATTGGTAAGTAGGTCCTTACAGTTGGAATCCTCGGATTTTATCATTTAAGTCTTAAGTAAGAATAACAAAATATTTCATCTAATATCTTGCTTGTAAATTAAGATATTAACAGAAGCGATGAAAATTAGACAGTTCTTTACCCTAAGAATACTTTAATAGCTTGCTTTTCAAACAAATAAAATGATTATCAAAAAAGTTATTTATGATTAATTTTGGCAAATTGACATTGAAAAGTAAGGGTAAAATCCGAGTTATCCAACTAATTGGACCTACCTATTTGAAGAGTGTATAAGGGGAAATAACTGACTAAGGTCCCTAACTATACTATAAAATATATGCACATAAATAATTAAAGATGATTACCTTGTTTTTTCTGGTATTCAGGACAATCTCTACGTAAATGTTGTACAGATCCACATTCATTACAACAGCCACCATCAGGATATATACCTCTAGGATTGTTAGAACATTCCTTAGATAAATGTCCTATACCATGACATATAAAACATTTAGCAAATGGTAATTCTCCTGAAATAATATAATATTAACATTATATAACAATAATTAGTGTCCTAGTATTAATGTATGGTGGCATATTCCTGCCATCAAATAACCACATAACTAACTAGTTAATTAAAAGGTTAACTAGTTATAATATATATACTAGTTCTTAAGTTAAGTGGTTAACTAGTTACCATAACTAGTTAACCTCCTAATTAACTAGTTAGTTATGAGGTTATCTGATTGCAGAAATATGCCACCATATTAATGTACCTAGTAATGTAGAATTCCTACATCTGACTAGTACAACTCAACTAGAGCTGGGTATCATCAGCTAGTTTGTATCATGATATGTATCACGACAGTAGCAATGTATCACGATATGCATCACGATTGTTTATATGCTATATGTCAAATGGTTGAAAGGAGACAAAAGTAAGCAAGCAACTTCCCCAAATTGAAGTAATATTGTGCTAGTATTAACAGCTCAATTATGTCCATATTGAGAGTGCATGTTCTCTTAATAAGAACACCTTTCTAGAGATATAACAGTACCATTAATAAATGATGTTGACATGTAACACAAAAAGTGTATTCAGTCTTCATTTGAGCATGATAACAAGTTACTATTGTCATATATCAATAGTTTGTGGTACTATCACGATACACTATCGCCATGCTAATATCACAATATATTAGGACCGTCATCGGAAATCACGATATCGATCTATCACCGATTCTTGACAGACAATGATATTTCAATTCGCAATTTAGAATATCGATACAATTTAGTATTTTAAAATGCTATATAAAACTAAATGAAGGTGACCTATAATTTAACACCACTGTGCTGTATTCATCTTATTTTCATATGAATAGATAAAACGGGCTGTCACGGACACAGTTTGTTTTATGTCTTAAACGTCTTTAAACATAATGCATAACATTATATAGAATATATACTAGAGTTCTAGCAGTTTTTATTACACTCCTTGTTTGACTCAATATATAAACATATCACCGATACTTGCCTTTCGATATATCGATACAAAATTTACTATCAATGACAGCTTTACAATATATTGATGCATAGAGAATATCGCCCCAACACTAAACTCAACTTTCATTGTTAATGGAAAATTATTCTTAGCTGTATCAATTTGGTGCACTCATTCAATTAGCCTCTCAAGAGATACCTAGAGGGAAATGTGCACTCTCTGTTTTTAGTTGTAAAAGGAGGCAGGGATTGTGTCTTGAAAAACTTGACAAAGATGTTGAATGCAAAAAAAAAACTAGAATCATGAAATAATCACAAATGTATGTAATAGATCTAAGAAATAAAATAAATAGACAATAGATTTTAAGGTAATAACAAAGTTCACAGTGAGAAATTACATATATATAATCATATATTTCCAGTATTTGATGATGGTATAATATAAAAAACCTTTAAGTGTAGTCATTGAATCAAACAAGGGCAGCCTTCAGAAAAGGCATTCGACTTTTCTAGCTCTTCTATGATTATCTTTATTTATGTATTTATACTGGGTTTAACGCTGTGTCAATACATTTTGGTTATTTTACAGCATCCAGCACACCTAACCCAGTTTTTCTAGACCCTTGTCAATAACCAGTATTCACCTACCCTTCCACAAGGCTGGAAACTTTTCAATATACCTCATCAATGGAGAAAATTTGACATAATCGTTATTGACAAATTTTCATGGAAGACTATAACCTTCCCAGGTGGGATTAAAACCTATACTCCCGTCGAGACACTAGTGTCGAAATATGATTTTGATATCTGTGCGCTAGTGACCTAGGTTCTCTAAGATTATCAGTCCAACGTAATAACCATAGGTTAAACATATATATATATATGTACAAACCTCCTACACAAAACACTACAGTTGTTGGATGGTTAATGTTGTTTATGAGTTACCTTCAATTATAAAAAGTCAGTCTTAGGTAAATTTTTATAATGATAGAAACAATAACTTATTCTCACCATTAGGTAGTTTAACTTTACACTGATGTGATCTATGTTCTGTACTACCACATTTATAACATACATCTCCTTGTTCTACATCACCTTGGATTTCAGGACAGTCAGCCATTCTATGACCTTTTCCACGACAATGGAAACAACACTTAAAAACAACAAAACATGTTTTAATTATTAATGAACGTAAAAATATCAATGAATACTAAAAACTTTTATTTTTGGCACCTGACAGGGTTCTCACTAGGATTTTACAAGGAGTCCAGGACAGGTAGGACTTTTATAATATAAGTGTTTTAATGGTCAGCATAAGAATCTAAAAATATTATCCATATCATAAATGAATTAATGTTTTAATAGCCTATGGGAGTTTTCGGAAATAACTGAGTCTAATCAGAAACAATGGAGATGTTGAAAGTTAGGAAAGCTACAAATATAGTTCCATTAAAAATGACAGAAAACATAATTTCTAGATGTCTTCATTTTGGATTAATTTAAACAAATGGAGACAATTTAAATAAATATTCTTTTTTTAATCTTGGACACATTAGTTTTGGGGGAAACAAGTAAGTCAGCAATATTATGGCACAGTTTCAAAGTATTTATTCTTATGAAAACTACATTAATTGTTAAGTATGTGTATTTTGCCATAAGCTTCCGATAAAGCGAGACTTACAAATGAAGACAAAAATAAACTGTAAATACTGGGTTTAATATATTCTTGCATAAGGTCAAGCTCAGGTAATTGTTGGACTATAACAGGTTGACATTTAGGTATGTTTGACCTTTTTTTAATATTTTTTGAGACCCTCAATTATGATAGTGATGTGAGACCTTTACTTTAATGGGACACATGATTGATTTTCTTATATTAACCAATGCCTTTTTAGTGATGTGATGAATAAATGTAACAACAATTTAACTTTGTATTGTTTTTCTGTTGCAACAACAAATTACACAAAGGTTAAGCTTAAATCATCCTAGTGTATAAAGATTTCAATTACCATTTGACTAAATCTGTCATCTATTCTCTTTAGTCTTCTCTGTTCTGATCTTTCTTCTTTACTTTGTGCGTTTGTCCAAAACTTATTTTGTTTGGTGGACTCTTTATTATCCTGTCTTCCATGATTTCTATTCTTCATTTGTTTAAAATTATTACCAGTAGTTTGTTTGCGTGTTGTTCCTTTAGGACAATTAAATGATTTGTGGCCCTTTTCCTTACAATTAAAACACTTTATCTCACGTGAAAATTCATCAGGTGGCTGAGGACAGTCTTTTACCATATGTCCTTCTTCATGACAATTATAACATAAATTGTTAGCAACACCTTTCTTACCAGGTCTTCTAGATGTGAATTTACTTTTTGACTTATCTGGTTTAAACTTTGTTGGATTTATTACTTGACCAAGGGGTGAATCTGTTGAGTTTTTGACATCACTTTGTTGATTCACTTCATCTGACTTACTTTGGTTGTCACCTGAATTATTTTGACAGTCAGCTTTCTGCATGTCAGACCATTTAGTTCCTTCATGAGCTGGCCTTTTACCTTGGCCATACTTCGCAAATCTTGTCATTCTCTATCTTTATATGAAAACCTGTCAACCACAGTGTCTGAAATATTTTAAATGGTTACATATTAATACAGTTAAATCTCAATCCAGATGTAACAAATATCATGTGGGCTATACAAAAGAAAAAAAAGTCCACTTTATCTAGAAGTCTTCATTATTTCAAACTTAAGTTTTAAGAATAATAAATCAAAAAGATAAAAAAAGCAAAAGTTCAATTTATTTTTGCTTAGCAATACTGTTGTTTGTATCGGGACCTTCCCTAGAAATATGATTGTTTGTCTTTTAATCATTAAACAATGATTCCAACATTTTCACAAAAATCATCGCCATCCAGCTGTACTTCTACTCCTTGATTGAACCCCCTTCTCACGCTTCGACATTTACAACTTTTGTCTTAACGTGCCAACAGATCTACATAAAACAAGAAAGATAATGTAAAATCAATGTTATTTCTAAAGTTTTACCTAGATGGGGTAAATAGAGAACACGTTTATGTTCCTGGCCTAGGCTTGTGCAATATACATCGTGAAAACCAATGACAAATGAAGATAAAATACATACTGTTAAAATTACGCTCTAGTTAGAATAAGCTGGTAACAAAAATATGTATTTACACTATATAAACGGCTAAACATGATTGTTATACATTTAGTAAGACAAAAATCAAACCTGATTGAGAGAATTGTAAGCCACGAGTTGTGTAGTTACCTCCCTTGAAATTGTAATTTACACGAAATTATGAATATCACGCCACCTCCCAAAGTGCGTTCTTGACGACGAAGATTCAGATGTTGCAGTTATCAATATCCATTTTGTCTTCAAAATCTCCGAGTTACAGGATCAAATGTAATTTGCATATTTAAATATTGAACTTCTTTGTACTGTGAGTATTAGTATAAGATGTGATCTAAGTTCATTCAGTCCTGTCATCCATGGAACAGTTCTGTGCTGCCGTAAATTTAGAACATGTTTCATCATAGATGTCTGCAGTCAAATCCTTTTTTAAATCTTGATTTTGACGTATAAGATCAAGTCAAGTAAAGTTAATTTTATTTATAAATCGGATACATTTAACAATTAAACATAAGCTCTGACGAGCTTAATTTTACACTGACAGCTCGCATATTCATACCTGATGGTGTTAATTCACGTAAATTTTATTGTGTTAAATACATGGATTTTTGCATGATTTAACATGCTGCTTTACTTATACTCTTAGCAGTTGACGTGAAATGTCTAATTCCCATTGCTGGGTTTTACATAATTGGGAGATTATGTAATCCCTTGCCTTCAAGCTAGCTTTTTCGGCCACCTGAAAGAGTGTCTGCTTAACTTAAGACTCGATGGGTTTTGAATCTCAGTTTGGACCATGAATTTTTATGGGGTTACATTTGGTCCCTTGTTGGGTGCCAAATCTAACCTGATGTAGTAATTAGCCATACATTTTTTTAGGAGTTAAAGTAATTAACTAATGTCAAATACATAGTGATATCAAGTTTGGTTTACAAACAACATATCAAAAGCAAGTATGAGTACACCCATAATGGATTCAAAGATTGCTGCCATTATGGCAAAGTATGATGGCGGTGGTGAAAAAAAGAAAGAACCAAAGCCAAAAGTGGAAGAACAGTTAAAACCACCAACTAATTTAGATGAATTTATGAGACATGAAAAACTGGTAAATATAATTTTAATTCTTTATTTATTCTTAAATGTACATGACTGAACAAGTTATAGTTAAGTTTCTTTAGGAATCAATGAAGTTAATAAAAGTAAAATTAATACCTGCAGGACTTTGAATTGATAAACATTTTATTTGGTTATTATTATTGTTTTGTTAGGCAAGAGATACAAACTAGTATTACAAACATGACAAATATTCCTTGATTAACTCCAGGTTTTGTTTCATTTCTTTCAAGGTTACAGTTCTTTACATTACTTGTTGATTTATTAGACAAACACATTTCTTATGCAAAGGCAGATCTAGTGGGGGGGGGGCCAGAGGGTCCAGACCCCACCCCTAAAATTTCCTAAATATACCTGTCCATGAGTGTATTGTTTTAACTGTAAACCATTTTTAAGTAGCATGAAGCAATTTTTCTCGGGCTTGCCCTTGTGTTTCCTATAGATCTAGTAGTTATATAGCTTTTATTATTTATATGCTTTGTTTTTCTGCAAACAGTGTATAATATGGTTTGAAAGTTTGGATGCCCCCTTAAAAAAAAAATCCTGGATCCACCCCTGTTATGAATGTTAATTTTTGGTCATGTAATTTTCATGTATGTCTTCAATATACATGTACCTTTTCAGTTAAATCATAAGATTCTCAAAAATTAAGTAAAAACACAAATAATATACTACCATTATTGTCTTCAAAATATTTCTGTTTCGATTTTGTTGTTACCTTTTATTCAGGATGAATGGCCACAAAGGTTAACATCTGAAGGTCCAATGGACATTCAAGATGAAGGACTTCTTCTTGGTAGTAAAGAAGATATTGCTGCTTTGTTACGGGAATCAGCCCGTATCCTTTTACTGGAGCCATCCATTGATGTATCAATGTTCGCTTTATATTTGAGACATTCATCACTTATGTAGTCTTTACTTTCTAGAACTAGAGACATTCATCACTTATGTAGTCTTTACTTTCTAGAACTAGAGACATTTATCACTTATGTAGTCTTTACTTTCTAGAACTAGAGACATTCATCACTTATGTAGTCTTTACTTTCTAGAACTAGAGACATTCATCACTTATGTAGTCTTTACTTTCTAGAACTAGATACATTCATCACTTATGTAGTCTTTACTTTCTAGAACTAGAGACATTTATCACTTATGTAGTCTTTACTTTCTAGAACTAGAGACATTCATCACTTATGTAGTCTTTACTTTCTAGAACTAGAGACATTCATCACTTATGTAGTCTTTACTTTCTAGAACTAGAGACATTCATCACTTATGTAGTCTTTACTTTTTAGAACTAACAACATGGCAATACCATTGTTAGAATTCTATTAATTTTTACCACACATTCCATTTCTACTATTTTTATCTCACCTGAGCACAAAATGGTCAATATTGTTTGCGTATAACCTATGCAAAATGTGTCATAATTTTCACATAAACAACATCCCAATGCTCTCCAGTCCTTCGTAATTTATTTAATTAATGTTGCTAAAACTTTGCAAAAACTTTCCTCAGGCATCAACCTTTTTCAAAATTGTTCCATTTTGTACCGACTGAACTTAGAAAGGAAACATGGGTACATGTATCTAAACCAACATAGTATGATCGACTTGTTTTAATTAATAATCCAGAAACAATCAGTTTGATCAGATATGACTTGATATATGTTTTCTTAACCTAGTACAGCACTTGGGTTAAATCTACTGGAAGATGTACAACAACGCTTGGATGATTTGGAGGAAACATTAAATTATTATGCCTCACAGATTGTTTCAGAAGGAAAACGTACATCAAGACTTCATGATGGACTATTCTTCTCTCCATCAAGAAGTATGTTATATTATCTATTCATGAAATTTACTTTAACATTATTATTTGCAAGATAAGCCTATATAGCTATTTACAATGAGTATCTTTTAATGTTTCAGAATAAATCTACTAGTGTTGTACCGATGATCGGGAATAATCAATTAATCACTAGTTGGAACCTTCCGATTCTGATAATCGATTAAACTTTATCATAATCGATCATCGGCATGAAATGGGGGATAGGCTATTTTAGGAATATAACATGTTTTTAGGTGCCTGAAAAACTATGAATAATGATTCAATACATGTCATTTCTGTCTGATTTGTACTGGACACTGATATATCTTGTATAAGTGCCAAACGTACAGCTACTATACTAGTAAAGAGAACTTGTCAATTGATCATTTATTTTTGGAGTTATCTTTGATTATTTCTTAAGTTTTTGACACGTTTTACTTCAAGAATAATTACAGTAGTTAACATGTTTTAAAAATGTTTGCTGTATCTGAGGTAATGCTGTAAAATGAGCCAAAATCAAAATATCTGGAACCGATTATTATCGGAAGAATCGCATCAACAGCAGAAACCGATTCCAACCGATGATCGATTAAGATTTCTACCCGATGTCCCATCACTAAAATCTACAATAATAATAATTAAGATCAATCTATCAGTAAAGAATTACAATAGATTTAAATGATAAGATAAATACAATGTATATGATACTACATTGTACTAACAATGATTTTTATTGTTAGGTTAAAATATTTGTGGATGTATTGCACTCTCATTATAATAACTCAAAAAGGGACTTTAGTCAGTTATTTCCCCTAGTATACTCTTCAAAATAGGTAGGTCTAATGGATTACTTGGATTTTACCCTTACTTTTCAATGTTAATTTGCCAAATTTAATCTTAAATAACTTTTTTGTATATCATTGAATTTGTTTGAAATTCAAGATAATTGTTTTTAAGTTAAAGAACTATCTCAATTCCATCACTTATGTTAATATCTTCATTAACAAGAAAGATATATTAAGGAAGATAAATATTTTGTTACCCTTACATAGGAATTCAATGATAAAATCCGAGGATTCCAACTGTAAGGACCTACTTACCAATTGGATTGCTTCAGATTTTATCAGGGAAAGATAACTGACTAAAGTCCCTAATTGCAATAGAGCATTATATAAATATCACATCCTACAGGGGGTGATTGAACGAAATGTTCACTCGATGCAAGTTATGTCAATCGAGGCTTTAGCCTTTGTCACCCTATGATGTCACATTAAGCTAATATAGTAAACAAATCAGGTGAGGTATAATAAAATAATGTATGCTCTTAAAGCAGAAGAATAACACAAAAATAGAGAATTGTTTTTTAATTCATTGTTGTACCTAAAGTATGACACAGAAAATCATGTCACTTGTAAATCTACTTTAAAATAAATGAAAAAATAACATGAAATGAGAAATTTTACAAAATAAATATTGTTACATTGCTACATTTATATTGAGTATACATGTATGTGTATATAGAAAATGCATTAATCTTTGTCATTAAAACAGCAATATGAAATAATTATATTTTTTATAGATTTAAAAAATCATGAGAATATAATTTGGATAAAAAAGATAATGAAATGCCATAAGGATAAATGAAACAAGAATTATCTTTAAAAAAATATTCGGCGCTCTGCTGGGTTCATTTTCAACGGTTTGAAGTATAAATATTGGTCATTCTTGGCGTACATGTATTAACTATAGGTCAAATGTAGTTTGTCCAAAATTGCAATTCAGCCTCAATTGACAATTTTTGTCCGATTTTATTGCCACTTCGCTGATTTGTCAAATTGGAAAATCTGTCCGATTCTAAAATTAAAAACATCTTTAATAACAATGCCATGGATTTTTTATTAAAAATCACTTCTTTCCAGAATGACCAAACGATTTATGTTACTTTTCTGGCAAACATAAAACAATTTGATAGAAATGCTCAATGGTGGCCTACATAATTATGACAAAATGAAAACCCATTCCGAGTGTGCGCGAATGTGTGATCAATTAGCATAATGAGTCACTCATTATACACAGAGTAAATAGTCAGCAAATACTGTACGTGCTACGCACCTGTTTATCACAAATAGCCAATGGTGTCAAGTGTTTTATCCATTTCTTTATACCATAAAGGATTTTCATTGGACAAACAGCTATGGTAGAGCAAATTGTATTGGTTAAAATATAAGTCAAAAGTTGGCTTAGACAGCTGCGCCGAAAAAGATAAAATTTCTGTGAGATGGATTATAATATATGGCATGTACAAAAGATAGAATAGAATGAATTTCCCTGAGGTTTACAGCAAGTTGTATCTGATTTAGATTTATTATACATTTTATGTTTCACTATTCATAGCTATAATAAAACCAGGGCCATACACCATTTTAGGGAAGCGGCCTCAGCCCTTTTTGGGGGGAAAATAGCACGGTTTTCACTTTGTTGGGGAAAATGGACCCACTTCATTGCCAGTATAATAGGAATATATGTATTAAATCACAGGTGTTACAAAATCAATTAGATATTAAATCATGTAAATTATATGGTAAAAGAAACAACACAGACTGCCATGTGAAGAAATCTTAATATTTTTCCCTTTCTGATTATAACAAATTATGGTTCAACATTCCTTGGGAATTTTTAATGGGACTTTATGGGGAGTTTGGAGGATCAAACTGTGGGAAAAAAGTGTTTGTTTTGTTTGGGGAAGCAGCCTGTATTCGGCTTCTGCATAATATACTAATGGACAAAAGTCTTGTCTGGTCTACAAAAACCATAATATCTTTTTTGTTTGTTATTGCACACTCATATATTTGGTATCGTTAGAAAGAGAATGTTATTATGCATTGAATAAAAAAAGAATTGTGAAATTTGAGCAAGTTCTGTTGGTACAGTAATGTGTTGAAAATTGACATTGAGGATTTGCAAGTTACAAATGATTGCGTTGAGTCAGTTTTAAATGAAACATTTTTTCAATAGTGTGTGTGACCCCCATTAGCCAGATTGAGTTCGGTGCTCCTTTTATGCATATATGCTACAAGTTTGCGAAGGAATCTAGCCCGACGACCAGAAAACTCATTCGACTGTACCGACAGAACTGGCTCAAATTTCACAATTCCTTTTTTATTCAATGCATAATAACATTCTCTTTCTAAGTATACCAAATATATGAGTGTGCAATAACAAACAAAAAAGATATTATGGTTTTTGTAGACCGGACAAGACTTTTGTCCATTAGTATAGAGTGTTTTGGCTCTGAAAACAGTATTATGTTTTAAGCCTCAGAAATCTAGAACTGTGTTTTGTTTTCTTATTTCAGCATTTATGACAGAGGTATCAGGTTCTGATGCTGTCAAGTCACATCATAGTTCTAAAGGACATAAAAGTCTGGTAAGTTTTAGTAAAGTTTCCATTTTTATTAGAAATCAAACATAAATTTAGTAACTTATGTATGATTTTATTTAGAGAATTGTTTTTCAAACATTTGTTAATTTTAAAGATGTTCACTCATAACTACAGCATCAAATAATGATATTATTAATTAGGCTTTACTATTTTTATTATACACTTGAAAGGTCTTAATTATTATGTAATGATCTGTATCATCTGTCCATCGTCTGTATATCAGTCACACTCTCTATTAGTAATGGAATTTTTTAGCCGGATTTTTCAAAGAAAAAAATTTGGCTTATGGTTTGGCAAAAACAGGGTGGGCGGGAGGGCCTTTGTCCGGTGTTGTTAACAATTGCGTTAAATTTTTTTCTTTACCATATATTTCTTGCCATTTATTGTCAGATCTTTATAAAACTTCATACAATGATAACATACCATCTAATGAACAGAATTACAAAGTAATCACAACTATACCTGGCCTTATTATGAATTATTTCCCTGTGTAATTTGTGCATTAAAGTTTTTAATGTGTTTGATATCTCTGTCATTTATGGTCAGATCTTGATGAAAATCCGGCTTTAGAGTGGTTTCCACATTACATTTCTTGTCTAATTTTTTTCACAAATAATAATAATAATAACAACTTTATTTAAAGAGGCTGCACATTTGGACAAGTCCAATCTTCCATGTGGGCCTCAAATCATCCTTCATTAAGACCATGTTATGGCACATGTTTCCAGGTTCATAGCTTTAAGGTCAAGGTTACCCTGAGGGCAAAGGTCATTTTATCATCCTTGATTTTGGGTCAGTCATCAGAACAGTTTACACTTAAAAGTCAACCCTTTATCTCTCCTAACTCCTATACTCCTAACCAACTGCCTATTAAATGACTTTCAATTATATTTACATTTTTCAATACCTCAGGTTGGTCCCAAATATAAAAGATAATCAATTATAGATAATCTATCACAGATGTTTTAGGTTTATGAGATTTATTTACAAACGTATCTATGTTTTTTTATTATCAATACTGAAACACTATGTATTATAATGCTGATGTTATATTATTCTAGGAAGATCAGTTTAATATGAAGGTACTGATGATTTATTTGTGATATGATGAATATTTGCATCTGTTTGTAGCTTGGACATGTTGATAACATTGCTAATAATTGGTTGATTTTAAACTTTTTTGCGAGTTTGCTCTTCATGTCTTTTATATGAGTTTTTAGACAAAAAAATTCAAGTCAATTGAATGTTTGTGTGATTAACTGAATTGACCTTGATCTTTGACAGTTTTGGCTAAAGCTTCAGTTGACATTACTTGTCAAGGGAGAACATTCCCTTCTATCACCCTCTGTAGGACTGGATATTTATTTTTTATACCAAACAACAAAAGTCAGAAATTTTCAATAATTTTATAGGCACAAACCGTTTATTTTTATTTTATTTGCTTCAAACTTGAAGACATTTTTACACCATTAAGTTTGTTGTTTCATTAAAAGCAAGTGTCTGTGCAAGGGAGGTAACTCTAATTGCATAGCTAAAAACTTGAGTCCGGGTATTGGCAAACTGCAACACAGTAGTCTCCCATTGCTTTAAGCAGACCAATAGGTGATGTCAAGTGGGCAGATAGGTGATGTCCAGAGGGTAACATTACAGAATGTCACCCACTGACGTCACATTAGACTATATAGTAAACAAATCACGTGAGGTATAATAAAATGAAGTGTTGAAAGTGACATCAAACACACAAAACAATTAATGAATAACTTTTTATGTTCCACTATTAGAATGAACAACTTATAAGATTGACTTCTGAAATGGAGAAGGAAGGAATAAGAAAGGATATAATATCGGTATTGTCATCAACAACTATATTTTATAGGCAGAAGGAATATTGCACATTTGTATTTCAATTTTTAAAAAAGATTTTCATTGGCTCAGGGAAAATATTACACTTTTACATTATTGTACGCTATAAATATATATATGTATAAATTGAGGGTTGCCTGCAAGACTGTTGTAAGTGCATTGCATTAAAGAGCGAGTTACTACAGTCTTGCGGACAACCCTCGAAATGTTAGGGTCATTCTATGTATAATGCAAGCTTCAAAACAATTTTATTTTAACTTATTGTATTGGCATAATTTTCCCTGTATCTCTTATCTATAAAGACCTTTCCTGATTCAGACATGTATCATCGAAATCGTATTTCTAATTTGGAACTGTTGCCTAGCAAAAACAGAGAGTCAAGATAAGCACCTTGGTGTTGCCCTGATGACGGTGGTAACAGGAATGTTATTTTGTACTGTGTAAGTTGGCAGTCTTCATGCCCTAAGAGTCTAAGAGGGTATAATTTTGTTTATGAATAGCTTTCACCATAACAACAGTTGAGCTTTACTAAAATAAGATGTCACATTGTACATTATATGGTGTCTACCTATTTAAAAATATTCTAGGAGTTTCATTATGTATTGAACGACCCTTGTATATTTACATTATTCTATTATACATTGTATATAAACACACATATATAAGAAAACTGGTTTCACACATTGGTGTCATTAGTGGTGAAATTATCTAATAAACTTAATTAGTTTTAAGCATTTAAAAATATACAAAATTCAGTTTGGTGCATTTTTTAAATTTTTGTAGCTATGGCAAATTTTCAAATTTAGCCTTCTAAATTGGCTTTGGTCCAGTGACTTTTACTATTTGAGTGCTTCATTAAGTATAGGTCGTTTGCGGTAAAGCTGGACCCCTAAAATCATGATATATCTCAATAACTATCAGATGGAATTAACTCAAATTTTGTATGTGATCATAACTAGCATTTTCCTTCTCAAATCCAAAAATTCAGAATTTTTCTTTAATTACATAACATACTTCCCATAGACATGCAATGCAAATTTTGAAGCCAAAAAGCGACTTTTGTTAAATGGGTATGTGCCATAATCAGAACAGCCACATAACAGTAGATACAAAATAATAGCTAAATATGAGGCCCGGTTAGAAATTTTATTTGATAACAAAGTATAACAGTATATACATACTCAAATATCATCATCACTGTCGTCTGCATCGTCAAAATCTATACAAATTCTACACGTACGATTTTAAAGACGGGCCTCTGCTTTACAATTCAGTAGACCGTCGAGTGTTTATTTAAGCGACAAATTTACAGTAAACGCACGGGACTTTGTATAAATACACTGGAAGTATGACAATGTTATAATCAGAACAGCTTATTTTACCTCCCGCCGGATTTTTGATAAAAAATTCCAAATATTTTGCATTGTACCTTATGGAAAACTTTTTTATGTATCTATTAAAAATTCTGAAAATTTGAATCCTAGAAGGAAAAATTGAAATAAGATTGTATTAAAATTTTTAGCAAAATCGCTGTTATAGTTTAAAAGATATTTACGGCAAATAGGGGTCCAGCATTAACGCAAACGACCTATACAGCAACATTTTACAGCCATCATTTCTGAATTCAATAGAAAATCATATGATGAATAAGAAATGTCATTTAATGAATAAAAAGAGCATAATAATTCATCTAAAATATTGCTTTAGATATTTTTTCCATCTATTTATTGTTTATTCAATTTTTTTACACATGCTAAATCATTAAAATGGACAGCACATTTTGGAACAAAGTTTTTTCGGTCCAGTAAACTTTTATTTGGTTCAGGAAAAACTTCCATGTTTCTGAACCAAGGTAGCATATTATCAAAAATCTTACGATAATTTAACATTACAATGTAGAAGGATTTACGACTAAAATCGGTCGTAAGACGCTTGATAATACGGGAACCAAATGTCCAGTGCATACTCAGTGGTGAAGACTGTATGATTGTACAATTTTGTTTGTATTAACTTTGTTATTATAACTGTAGATGTTTTTAGAATAGACTATATCCGGAATTCAAATATTTGGGTTTTTCCATGTAGGTACAAACAAACTTTTACTGTTACAATGAAAACACGTGTACAAAGAACAATAGGATTTAATCCATATATCGTGATTTTCATCAATAATGTGTAACAAACTTTGTTTGTACCTACATCTCACGGACAGAAAAACGCACAAATTTGAGTTCCGAATTAAGTCTATTGTACATTGTTATAGTGACACTCAATCTAACCCTGTCGTTTTGATGTTATCTTTTATTCAAAGGGAAAAAAGAAACACATTTATTAAAATGGTTTTATATGTTAGTATTTTATTACAATCCATGTGAAAACACTGATATTTTCTTATGTTCTACAAATAAGTCTTGTTTTATAATCTTACTAACTGAAAGGATCTTACATGTAACTGATTGCAGAGGTTGTATTTGGTAACAGTTAACTTGCTCATTATTTTATTGAATGTTTTTGGTTTGGGTTTATCCGTAGTAACACATTGTATAGGTCACATCATGATCATATTGGTCAGTCAACCTACTCATTGTTCCTGGAAAGACTAAATCTCTGAACTTGGCTGTTAACCAGTTACTAGGCCTATACTTTCGTTAGTGACTGACAACTGCTCTACATGATTTAGAATCAGTGGTAGGAGGTAGAATGGCCATAGAAATTATTTCACCAGAATAGAACCCACAACCCTTTGATCAGTAGCTTGTTCAATTACCCTAAACGTTCCAAAACTTTCCGTAATGATACATTCGGAACTCCTCGGCCATTTGCTGCGAATAATCTAATCTTATAAAGAAATATACGATCGTTAAGGTAATGAGTGATGTTTCAAAATTTATGGACTAAAAACGAAACATTACTCATTGCCTAAACGATCGTATATTTGTTTACTTCAACACCGGTAGTTTCAAAAAGCGTCTGAATATGTCCGAGATTATTCGCAGCGAATGGCCGAGGAGTTCCGAATGTATTGTTACGGAACGTTTTGGAACATTTAGGGTAATTGAACAGGCTAAAGTAGACATGCATATAATACTGGCTGAGTTAGCTGTTTAATCTGTTTGTTTGGATGAGTAATTGAAAGACAAGTTAAAATTTGATAGACTTTACTAGAGATTATTTATTTCTATTGACATGTTTGTTTACAGAGTGATAATAGAATATACCAGGTAATGGTGGCACATAATTATTATAAGTACACATGCACTAAGATACAATTATTTCTATTTCTTTTTGTAGCTTATATCTTAGACAGAGATACACCTTCATACGTTGAGAGATCACTTGCAATTTAGTATAATATATTGTAGGAGTAATAATCATAATGATTATGATTTTAATTCAGTATAAAACATCTAACAATAATTATAGAATTCCATGTAACCTTATTGATTTCCAGCTTGACATTTTGAAGAAAATGATAGCTATTGCTACATGTATTACTTCGGCATCTGCTTTAGTCATGCTTGTGAGGTTTAAGGTTTTCTAAAGATGGTTTGAATTCATCAGTTCTATATCTAAATTACTATGAGAAGCCAAAATGTTGTTTATAACAACCTATATGAATATAAATCAATTTTGTAAGCATGGACATGTTATCGTACTTGTAATTTATTAAATAGTGATCTCACTCTACTGTAAGCAAGTATTCTGGTCTAAGTCTATGTGTGTTGCTTTTTGTGGTGTAAATACATGAAGCTTTTGTCCCAGTTTCCACCATTTATTGATGAAATTAGATCAGTTTGTTAATGAAATGACAATGCATGGTGTTTTTGATATTAAACAGAGTCTGTAAAACTGATATCAAATTTAATGAGGAAAACAATATATATAATTAGATATAAAGAATAGCGTATCTTTCATTGTTGAACTGTACAGCAATGTATATATATAACTCTAAGTTACATAAGGTGCATCGTTGTGGTTTCATGATTTTATTCTTTTGCTTTGTTCTAGGTTTGTAAAGATCCCATTTTGAATCCTTGTAGTTACATTTTGTTTTTATGTTTCAAACCTTTGAATGATTCAAATTTAATAAGGGATTAATTAGGATTTATTGATATGTTGTTTAAGATATTATCTGAAATGTACTTACTAAAACAATATCATTAATAAACAGAAGTATATAATGTCAGGGGTTTGGAATTCCTATGCCCGACTTGTCCAACTCATACATTTATGTCTTCGGACTAGTAAACATTCCTAACAAATTTAACGGTAATACTTTTTACTTGCAAGTTCACTACGCTCCCTTCGCAGCTGAGTGAATACATGTCATAACATTCACCCGCTGCCTTAAAACGTGTCGATTTATGATATTGACCTTTACTATGAACCTTTGAACGTCCAATGAAAGTTTACCCAAATATCAATTTAGCTGAAAAACTTTATACGCATTTTCATTGGTTGAACGAGAAAACAATGCCTTATATGGTATGATCATACTAGTGACGAATGCAACCTCGTATGACGTCATATATAGCGTGGCTACACTTTGTATTTAAGTTCAATAAGTTGCTCTATGTTTACAGTTTAAAGACCAGAGATACACATTTAAAAAGATCAATGTTCACTTTCATTTTTATTAATTTTTCATTATCTAACTATAATGCAAAACTGTCAAACATCTTTGCATTTCGACATTTTGAAATTACAGGCGTGAGAATTTTTTGCATCTATTTTTAAAAACCACGTGACAGTCATGCGATTTAAATGTTTATGTGACTCTGTCTAAAAATAGAAATATCAGCTTGAACGTAGTATTTTAGCAGAGGTAGAAAGTGAACGAGTGAATCTTTCGAACTGATGTATTGGAGAGTACAAGTTCACTAGCATAGTAATACTTAATAATGTAAAGGTTTCAATCATATTAAGCATTGAACTATTCCATTCATTCAATATATGTAATAAGTTATGCATTTTATAATCATAGTTCACTTAAATCTTTCTATTTTAGTATTAAACCTCTGGACAAGTGCATGTTGATTCTGGACTAGTCGATTTCTTTAATTCACTTGTTTGTTCATGTCAGAAGCATATCGGGATATATACTGCAATACGCTGGCATTGTATGGCAATATGTACCACGATATATTGTGGGCTTTGATATTTGTTGTGTCTCTGTTGAATTTAACAGAAGCATTGCAAATCTTACATGCAGGTACTGATAGAATCTAGTCTCTATAAGTATATGGTCATTTAGGACTGTGATGTGTCCCAATCGGTTAAATTCTTGTAACTTAACATTAGATGGGATGAACAATGAAAAAAACTGACATTTCGCTACTTTTGTTTCGCGAAGGGGTAGAATTTTTCAATAAAATAAAATATATTGTCAAATACCGGTGCATAAAAATTGTACCGCGAAACGTATTGCCGCAGCTGTGTATTGCAATATACCAGTATACCGGTATATCATGACAGCCCTATTGTTCATGGACAAGTGGAAAATAATTGGAATTTCACACCCCTGAAAGTATGTTAGTTCAGACATTTATACACATTAAGCCAGAGAGTCATAACTCTGTATAACTTATGTTTCTAATTTTTCATGACAGTGATGAATATAGATTTTGCAGGTTTTTGTTGTGCACCAAAAATAAAATGTCGAGACATATGTTTGCAATGTTGCAAGATCTACTATTTGATTGATTGGTTTTAGGTTAACGGTGCATCAACACAGAAAAGCCATATCACGCCAAAGATCTACTATTTAAATCCAATGTTAAGACAATACTAAAATAAGCTTGAATCTAAGCTACTATATTTTTTGATGTACTTCAGGTTTATCTTGTTATTAAATTAATCATTACAAAAAAGAAAAGAAGTGAATTATTATTTGGAAGAGTAAACTGTTAAGCGCAGTCATTAGGGAATAATCTTGAGAAATTATTCTGGGCTCACATTCTATCTTCGGTGTTATAATTGAACATATAATAATTGGAACCACATTTAAAATACTTGGAATATTTGAAAACTATGTACAATAATTATTTTATCCTTCTGTTAAGTTAAGTATATTTTTAACTTCAGAACAAATTTTAGTCTTTGTAGCGTTTCTTTGATATTTTGAATAAATGAACTATGTGCTTTAAGTTATTATTGTGTATACATTTTTGTTAGCATTGTATCTTGTGCAAAGATACAAGAACCACCTGAGTTTAGTTTATAGTTTTATGTATTTTCTCAACCAATGAGATCCCAGGATTCTGATGAAATAATGTTTTAAAAATATGTATAAAATTTATTACTTTTGGTATCATTTTTGAATGATCTACAGAACTGTCTCTAAGATAAGCCATTTGATAATAAGTAAATATAACAGTTAGGCCATGCCAAATTGGAATTTTGTGAAGCGTCAACTTTAGTTTGACAAAATTAAAAATTAAAAGTAAAATAAACATGCCATGTTTTGAAAAAAATGATATATACACAGAACAATAGGATTTAATCTGTGTTGCCTGCTTTAATAACTTTGTTCCACACAGATGCATCAGATACAAACAATTTGACTGGAAAAAAAACATAAATTTGAGTTCTGACAATGAACATTTGAACCAATAATTTATTATATTACCAATATACCAGAGGTGCATTCAACAATGGGAGCGCTTGAGCAAGGGCCTGCTTCGCAAATTGTTAAGCTATTGAACGATTGCAAGCGCTCGCTATTTAATCCAAGATGGCGTCAAACAACACATTATTGAAATGGGGGAGGAGGAACAATTATTTCTGCTGATACATGAGATCTTTCATATTTTCTATCATGAATCATTATGATACAATTTACTGTACCAAATAAATTCTATTATATGCGTTGCATTATGTGGAACAAGTAACACACAAATTTGCGTCCCACTTTTCAGGGATAATTCTTTGAGAAAAATACAAAAATTTCCAGCTGCCATCTTTGATATCTAAATGAAACACCTCTGGAGCTGAATCGCGAGCACTTGTGAGCCCCAGGCGGGCACCCGCGTTCAGAACAAGAGCGCTCGTTGTCACCCCTAGTCATCGCGTTGTTGAACACACATCTGGTACAGTGTGTGAAATGGTTTCCTCTGACTACTACCTTTCTAAATTCTTTACAGTTTTACTAAATTTCAGTTTAAATTTATTTAGCTTTTTTTACTCATTTTAAACAAGTACCAGTACTGAGACACATACATTTATGAATCCAGAGATATATTGTTTGAGAAAATACAATAAGTTAACACCAGACATTCCTAGTAGATTTAGTTAATGTAGAAACTAAAATGTAGATTATATATTATGAAAAATACCTTTTAGTACTACTAGATGTAAAATAATGTATTTGTCAACAGATTAAATATATTCCATATTTAGAAATTTTGAGTAATGATAGTTTGAATTTACTTATCAAATATTAAACAATTATAGCTAGATATTAATATTTTATAATTGTCATACATGAATGATCTCCCCTCTCCATGTATTATAGACTAGTATTTTTAATGAATTGTTATACCCCCGCTTCGAAGGAGAGGGGGGTATACTGTTTTACCCTTGTCCGTCCGTGCGTCCGTCCGTTACAAAATTTCCGTCGCAGTTTTCTCAGCAACTATAACATGCAGCAGCCTAATACTTTGCATATTGTTTCATCCCATAGTCCCATGTAGTGTAAAGCAATTTCATGCTCCTTGCTTATCTACTTCCTGTTTGTCACATATTTTTAGATTTTGGCGGGGGTATCACTAGTGAGCATTAGCTCACAGATTTACTTGTTTTAAATGAAATGTCATGTCAACATGTACGTTATAAAATATTGATCATTTGATATTTTCTACAGGATTTTGTTGATTCTTTGATTGAGACAAGGAAGAAAAGTTTAGAATATTGTCAGTTTCCTGGTTTTAGACATGGTGAGTTAATAGAATTACCAGGCCAGCTAGAATCTCCACCCATTCTACATAGAGTGACTAAAGCTCAAGATTTCAATGTAAGAGTTTTGTTTGTTTTTTGAATAATATAACATTGGACAGTATGGTAAGGGTAATTGGAAATTTAACATTTATGTATGGTACATGAAGTATATATATAGTGCGTAAAGTATGACCCCGATCTGACCTTTCATATTTACATCTAATAATAATCTACATATATCCCAACAAAAATCAGTACCATGCCTATTCTACTCTTCCGCAAGTAATGTTTTATTCAAAATGTGTATACTCCAATATTGGTATCAAGCATTGATACCTCATTCATATTTAATGTAATGAATGTTCATGCATAAAGGTCAGATCAGGGACAAACTTTACGCACAATGCATTATAAGCTATAAAAAATTGAAAAGTTATTATTTAAACAATACATAATCAGTTTACGAAATTAGGATATGGAAGTGGTTGCCCAAACAGATCATTTTAGCAGCAAGCACTATATCTTGTTTGTAGAAATTTGGTTGCCCAAAAGAAAGTTTTCGTTGCATGATCTAGAAATTGGTTGTCCCATGCAACAGGACACCCACTTATTTCGTAGACTGCATAATAGTATCTTAAAATCAACTTGGCATTTTTATTGTTATCCGGTATCTCTTTGTTTTTTTTAATATCAAAATACATATTAAACTTGAACTAGCCTTTTCTTACAGTCAGCATCTACAGCAAGAGCAATAGTTGATCACTTATGTGATTTTAGATATGATTAAATAATCATGTAAAATAATGAAACTATATTGTATTATGCTTCTTATATCAGTTTGTGTATACAGTAGTCTCATCATGATATAACCTGGGTCGATAGTCCTGTTGGTAGTGCGCCGGAATTTGGAATTTTGTGTCTCAAAGGAGGTATGGGTTCAAATCCCACTGAGAAGGTTTTACCCTTTTATGAAAATTTGGCAATGTCAATTTCCTCCATTGATAAGATATATAGAGAAGTTTCTGGCCTTGTGGAAGGGTAGGTGAGTACTGGTTATGAACAATGGTCCACGAAAGCTAGGTTAGGTGCGCTGGATGCCATAAAATGACCTAAATTGTGTTGACAGGGCGTTAAACCCAGTAAAACAAAAAAAATCATTATGATATACTATGATAACTTATAATAAACACTCACAGTGTTTATATTTTGTAAATACTTGTTCTTTCAGCCTGGGTTCAGGAAATTTTGGAAGAAATTATTCTTATCAGAAGCCTCAGTTGCTGTGATGCAAGATACATTCTGGTGGTTCTTTCTGGAGAGATTTGATGTATGTTTGATTACTTGATTGTTTTGCCTTAAATTATACAATAAACTACATTCATTGCCATTACAAAATGAATTTTGTTATAGTCCTTTTTTCTCAACTGTCAAAACATTAATGATTTCACGGTGACTTTGTGTTCTTTGTCTAATACTTGTGATAATGTGTATCCAATCACCGTGAAATTATTCAAACTTTGACAGTTGAGAAAAAATGGACTATACATGTTCTAGAGGTTTGCATAAACCTTTGAGATTTTAATCTGGACTACATTTTGATAATTTTAGGATTGTACATGAAAACATATTGCTATTATTGAGAGCTGTTTGTAAGAGAAACTGATCACATATATTTACTAATTATTTTGATCTTTAGGCCACAACAAGTTGATCATATGTTCTATGGATTTTTCTGGGGGAAAAATGGGGCAAGCGAGCGAAGAAAAAAAAAAAGTCTTTATTCACTTGCTTTATATAGCGGTTTGACTAAATTTTTATGAGCGAGAGAGGAAATAAAAATATTTTTTTTTGTAAAAACTGTCAAAATTAAGGTGCGAGCGAATCCATATGATCAATTTGTTGTGGCCTTACATGATTGTGAAGCCTACTTTTTTTGGCCATACTTGAAATCAGAAATTATTTTGACTCAATTTGAATTTGAAATTTATTATTTGTGATTGATATTGATTCATAAACTACAATTTGTTTGTATATCATTATACTAACTTAGCATGTGTCAGAATTTTTTTATTTAAAGGTACTCATTCTCAGATTTCAACTTCAATATCAACTATTTCTAAAACAATCAAAATTGTATGGAAATATTTTCGGAAGCAGAAAAGTAGTGTTCTGATAATGTCAATTTTAGAGCAAATTGACTTACAACTACAAATGATGGTGTTTCATGTAGTAAATATCTAACCCATATGTCACTGTACAGACACTTTTAGTGCATTTTGTGACTTTTATTCTATATTTCTAATATTCTACATTTTGGTCAGTTTGTCTTAAAATAATAAGAATTAATTTTTTTGACTCAATTACAGACACTGAATGGTTTTTTTAAAATTAAAAAAAAATAAACCAAATCTGTGAACTAGTACCTTTAATTGTTTTTAATTATTTTTGTAGAAAACAAATTCAGTTGATAAGAACTTATTGTATGATAGAATTGCTGACAGTTATGTGGCGTTATTTACAAGTATTAATGAAGACGTCAAAGATAAATTTCTGACGGTAACTAAAATTGTATTTTTCTTCATTTGAGTTGATTCATGTCTTTTTCTCTATCAGTATTACATATACAGTACCCACCAAAAGTTTGGAGACAAAAGAAATTTACTACAATTCTTGAATTTTGATGATTTTGAATCATTTTCTTTAGTATATTTAAGTATGGTTTGTGATAAAAAGAAAACAAATTTCATGAATGCAACACATTTACAAAATTGAAGCATCTGACATCCTAAAGCCTTCAAAACCATGTTTATTGTAAGTATTTTCCATTACATAGCTTTCTGCTATTTAAGTATCAGTTATAAATATAATGATAACCAAAACAATAATGCAAAAGTACAAAGCATTTCAAAATAAACAGTAACCAAATTTAGATAAAAGCTAAACAGTTGACCTGCAATCTGAAAATGTCTCCAAACTTTTGGTGGGTACTGTATAATTAAAATACCTAACTCTAGACACAAAATGTATAATTGTGTTGATAAAATTCTACCAGTTCATGAATTTAAGATTGAAAAAATGATTTCCTGAAGACTGTCTTTAATGCTACCTAATCAATGGTTTGATCACTCTAGCAAATTTTCCTTAAATAGAGAACTGGTTGTACTGATGTCAATCATACTTCTACTATATTCACTGACTATCCTACCTGTGTTAACCCTAAACTAGTCAATCCCCCATTTTTACGTGTCTGTGCCGCCCTCTTTAAAATGGCACCCACAGCCTTGAAATTGGTGTTTTAGAACTGGATTTTGTGAACTTCACTTTAGGAAAGTTGTCCCAAAAAAATGACTTTTTTTTTCGGGGACCTCCCTTATCAAAAGTAGTCTCAAGAGGGTTCCAAAGGGGAATGTGCCCCTCTTTGTTGCTGGGGTTTGAAGGGGGCGCAGCGCCCCTCATCGCCAGAAAAAAATCAGGGTCATTGAGTGCAGAAAAATGGCACCAAATGCTGATAAGGAAACATGTTTTCAGTCTCTGAAAAGACCTGGCATATTAGACCTCAATTTTGGATAAAAATACTGTTTGAAATGCAAAGTTTGGGATGAAAAAGAGCAAAAGTTGCATTTTTTATCCTTTTTGCCATTTTTCCCCCTAGCATTGTTATTGTTACTGTGATCGGGGCTCAACTTTGTTTTTCTGAAAGGCAGTCACTGAGAAAATAATTTGGCCAAGTTGCATATCTGTATGTTAGTTAGTAATGAAATTAGAGCATCTTGAAATAGCCCTAGCGCCTAATGGTGAAAAAATTGCTACTTTTCACCCATGTCGCAACCAGTAAAGTGTTAAATTAGTAAACAAATCTTTACTTGTTGCGCATATTGTGATATCACACTGTTCCTTGGATTTGTATTTGATATTATTTTACTTATCATCTTATTAAATGCAGTGTATGTAAATGTAGGGGGAATAATCAATTATCTGATTGTTAAATATATAGTTAGAGTTGTTGCCCTTTTTAACCGTTTTATTTCTATATCATATTTTTTTAGCTAGGTTTACCACCACAGCAACATATCCTATCATAGCTGCAGTCAGTCAAACTTCTCATCATGCCTGGAAAGCCTAAATCTCTAAATTTAACTTTGAAACGGTTACATCAGCTTATTTGTTTAGTGAGGATTTTTCTTGTTTCTTTGTAGTATGGTGTCACTGATTTGGATATTAATACAAATGTTTAGCCTATTCTCTGACTCCAAATGGGGTCAATTCTGATATCAGTTGACAAGGCTCCCTCCAAGTTATGGTTTTTGTCAGGGATTTTATATAACAGGGATTTGTAATGATAAGTAAATGTAATAGATTTTCATCAAATTTCACTGTCATCGCTATTATTTCAGCCCATACTAAAAACAAGTATAACAAGTTTAAATAAAGATATTGACGTGAAATGTTGTACCAGTACCATTCAAATTGACATAAATGTTAAAAATAATATGTTTCTAGATGATTTTGAGGTAAATTGCGCTCACAGACTGTTTCACAAAATAATGCATTTTCCCACCGATCTGCCATTTTTAGCCCCATTTTACATCACCTAAAGTCATATTTTCGGTCATAATTGCAACACTTTTTTGTCAAAAACTTCAGAAACATTCACAAGTTGCATTGAAGACATGTACAAAAACATAAATCAAGTTTTTGGAACGATGTTCTGAACATCGTTCCAGAGTTAACAAACCGTAATTTCAGCTAAAAGCATTAAATCTAAGCTAAAACCCCGATCCACTCCGCATATCATTACTGCAAAATTTGATTCGGATGTTTTCGGCTAGTATATTAATATTATCCTGATAATCGCTTGCTACTTATTTCCATAGATTTGATTTTTCATCCGGCAATAGAGCAACATGATACGGTTTACTGCTGGTATGACTAAAACACGCAATAGAGAATTAGGGGCAAAATGGACGAAATGCAGTCAGTAGCGAATAGAGCAACATGATACGGTTTACTGCAGGTATGACTAAAACACGCAATAAAGAATTAGGGGCAAAATGGACGAAAGCAGTCAGTAGCGAAATGAATTGTTAAATAACTTTTTTAGGCGTTAATATATTATCAGCAATAAAACAGAATATGACATAAATACGCAATGGAGAATTCTGCGCAAATGGACGAAATGGAACAGACATTGGCGAATCGGAGATTTAACTGTATAAATCCAGTGTTCAATCTAAATCGCACCATTGCGCGAATGCACCCTTATGTACGCAAATGACATAATGTCAAACGTCTATTGGGCCCGTCGGGCACACGAAAATATGGCTATTTGCCTATATCAGACCAGGGACTTTATGTTCGTGTCTCTATAGTCGATCAGGCTTTTGACGACTTTTCGTTTATTCTGTGCCCGTCCATCTCTTTAAACCCATTTCGTTAAATAGTTCTAGAAAGAAGAAGAAATAGTTCTAGTTGTGTTAGAGACAAACATAATTAAAGTTCACATTGTTTGAGCGACTGTACATATACTGAAGACAAAAATGTTCATTTGACATCGAATACTGTACATATGCAATATTTCAAAATCGATGGTTTTCCAATCAATGGAATGGCAGTAAACGACCACAGCGCTTGACTAGTTTACAAAATAATAGATTCGATAGTAAAGTTCCAAAGATTACGCGATGCAGACTGCAGGTGTCCGATTAATTTAAGAAGATAAGTTCTCTCGCATACAATTCACAGGCTGTCGTCACAAAACAGTCCCCCACCCCAAAAAATTCTTTTTTATACACACACACATATTTATAGTAAAGGTATGGCTACTGGTCAACTCAGAAACCAAGAAAAAAATGACCGATCTTATTCAACGGGCTCTTGTGTTTTATTTCTTGGTCGATTTTCAAAAACTTGGTCTTATTTATCAAACAAATGCTTAATTTGTCGATTGCATATAAAAGCTTATTAGTGAAAAGCAAACGAAGAAAGTTATCTGACGTTAAACAGGAAAAAAGTTTAATCGCACCCTATCTGATCTACCAAAAACCCGTTTCCTTCCCAAACGTAACACATAAATGTGCAAGTGGAACTCCGATAAAAATGAACTAAAACAGAGAAAATATTATTTAAAGTCACTAGCCTCTCTCACAGTGGTCTAAGACAAATCATTTGATCACTATCATAAATTTCCTTGGTTTGCTGTGAGTTTAAAACGGCATGAGTTCGGTTTTAGCCTAGACTTCTTTCTCAAAATGGAACAATTGTTGCAATGACATAATCATAAAGTGTCTAGTTAACATGTGCATACTTTAAGTCAATTAAGATATCAAAATGAAAATAGATGTGCTAATTCATTGATGGTACGTCTTCTTAAATTTGAAGGGACGTTACTATGGACTAATGTTATAGCAGTTCTGCCTCTTTTATATTTATATGAATTGGTTTATTATTCTTTGACTAATTTATTTGTTTGATAAAGTAAGATAAACCTTGCAATTAGCAAAACACTCGAAAAGTCAAGTTCTATCCTTGGACTGCTCTTGTTAAATTCTATTAATTGTTACTTCATACATTATTTTATAGATAATATTGCTGCACAAGTTTGATTTTTTACATAATTATAATCTTTATTTATTAAATCAGTTCAGGACATCGTTCCTCCAGCACTTCAGTGCTTTGATTAAACTCTGGAATAGTTTGTACAGACTGCTTCAGCCAGTTATAGACAGTGACGACCGGGAAAATTCAAAAAAGCACTTCGTTACAAATCCCTGTTATATAGAATTCCTGGTTTTTGTTTAACAGTGTAACTTGATATATTGAAACATGATTTTATTGAAACAAAAAGGTTACTTGATTTCTCAGTTATGTTTTTCATTTGAATGTTCAAAAGGGATTAAAATATCTTAAGTAATTATCAGGTTACACTATGTTTGATGGTATAGGAATACATAGTAGATAAAAGATGCTTGATAAATGTCTTTGTTTATAACTATTTTAGGAATATCCCAATTGTTTAGCTCAAGCAGTATTTTCTGCTTACTGGGAAGCTTTTCCTGAATCCAGATCTAAATTTGATGATAATTTACGACAAGAATTGATCAATGTAATCAGTGAATGGATTACAGGTAATTATGTTCTATAGCAATCTGATTAAAAACCGATCTATAATTTTACCGCTCGCATACTCGCTAATTTAGATCTAGCCTTTTCCAAACGAAGGTCACGTTCAGGTGACCTTTTCTCATCATAATATTCATGACGAAATTGTTATGATACGTAACTTGTTTATATCGTCTACGTCACGCAATTTGAAATGAGCAACCCAATCGCAGACTGTGAATAATACCGCTGTTAAATTTGCATGCAAACCTTGGTTTAAAAATAGAAATTACGAAATCAAAATGTGATTAATAGTGTTTTCGTCTAGATGAAAGCTACGCATTGATTGGTCGACACAAAGTTCATCTCGACGTGACCTTACAGTGACTAAGTAGAGATCTAGTATGACAACGCGAGTAGAACAGGATCTCTGTTTACGGAGATTGGTTCTATAGTAAACACTTGATAGGTACATATAGCTAAAACTGATCATCAATGCATAATGTATTAGATGTTTGACTTGATGTTATTAATAATGCCTCTATTTTAATATGTGATCTCGTGAGAAATGTTATTATTATGATATAATACATATTATAATACATGTGTACATACAATGTATCAGTGGTTGCATTCATGTGTTTATAGGTTATTATACATTTTACTGTACAATACAAAAATATATTTGGACAAGTATACAGCTTGAATAGTCATATTGGACAAGCCGATTGGCCAGTTTTATATGACTTTTCAAGCTGTGTACAAGTCCAAATATATTTCTGTATTGTACAGTAAAATGTATAATAACCTTTTTATTATATATCTTTTGTACAATTATTCTTACATATATCCATAATAGGACTCATCGAATTTTGACCTTATGAGTAATATGGCGCAGTTTTCAAGATGTTATTGACGTCAGATAACATTAAGTGCACATGTACCCAACCGTCCAATACCAAAATAGTACATTGTATATATTTTTTTGAGCCAATAGGGGAATATATTTGACGGTCATGTGGTACAAATGCAGATTGTCGATTGGTTATATTTATTAGATATATAATAAAAGTTCTTATATACATGTAAAGCGTTTTCATCATATTTAAAACTACTGTGATAGTACAGTGATAGCTATATTTCACTTGATATACAGTATGAGTTTGTTTTTAACTTCCATAAAATATGAGTTGGTTAATAACTTCCATAAAAATCTACATTAACATCAGGGCTCAAATTTAACCAAAAAAATGGATTTGCAAATGTTTGTGATTTTATTTTATTTTAACTAGCAAAATGAAAAAAAACTTTTTAATGAGTCAGAATTTAGTTTGAGACATTAGTGACATGTGTACTTTTGACACTTATTGTTACATGTAGCGATACAGATAAGCAGAGTAAAAGACCATACTGTCTATCTTTCTTGTGATTTCAATGCTGATTTGAGCCTCAATAATAAAAACAGTGATATTATTGCGGTGATTTCAACTCACTAAAATTTGTGAGTTAAATGAAAATTACTTGCAATTTTCAAAACCAACTCGCATTTTGTGAGTATGCGAGTACTCAAGCCCTGATTAACATATTTGTCTGCTTCTTTTAGAATTCATGTCATCAAGTACTGATTCAGATAAAAAGTGTTTAAGGATGCTGGTTTGGCGGACAAACAGACATTAATTTTAATAAACAAATAAAATGTGCATAAAACCATGTCTAAATTTATAAAATGGTTGAAAAAACAGTTAACAATAGTATGTGCCTTGTAAAATCAAACTATGTTTTCTTATCACTAGGTGTAAAGCCTGTTCCAGGGACATTCAAAACATGGAAAGTTAGACGTCTTCAATCTAAACCACTAAAAGGACTCGAGAAGGAAAGTACTAAAACTGCTGAACAAATGATGCATGCTGCTGCTCTTAACAAGAAATGTAAAGTTTTTAGATTCTTTTAAATATAATGATATATAGAATTTTGTAGCTTACCCTGACAGATACATGAAATGCTCAAATTGTGTTATTGTGGGAAGTTGTTTGTTTGGTTTAACGCCGTAGCAACACATTGTATAGGTCATATAACGGCGGTCAGTCAACCTACTCACTCCTCCTGGAAAGGCTTAATATCTGGATTTAGCTGTTAACCAACTACTAAGCGCATACTTTCTTCAGTGACTGACAACTGCCCTACATAATTAAAAATCATAGGAGGGAGAATGGCTGTAGAAATAATTTCATGACCAAGCTCCACGAAAGTATTCCCCGCCCAAGAATTAAACCCACGACCCCTTGAGCAGTAGACTTGCGTCTTCAATATATTAAACTGTTTTCTGAGCGAACTGTTGACCAGTCAATAGTTTTGACCATTTCCTGCGTGTGCTCTGACATCACACAATGTTATCGAACCGTTACTGTACTGATATAAGGGGGAGTAACTGCTACGGGATTTTACGCTTTACTAGATGCTTTTGAATGCATCAAGTGTCCATCGATCTTGATTTAGGAGACTTAAACATGATAAGTATTGTTCAGATAGTATTTGATCAGGTAATAAAACAGCTATTTCATGTGTGATTTGGGAACAGTTAAACTGTTGTCCCTGGGTATCAGGAATAGAGTTTTAAACTGTTTCCCTCAGCCTACAACATTGGGAACCAGTTCAAAACACTATTCCCTCCACCTGGGGCCAACAGTTTGACTGTTCCTAAATCACATATGAAATAACTGTATATTATTTTACATGTTTTAGTGGACTATTCTCTGGATGTGGAATCTTTTACTAAGATGGTTGATAGACTTGGTACAGATCAAGTAACATATGGTATAACACCTCCTGGTGTGACCAGAGATCTAACTAGAATGACATATACGTCATCACAAGGACAAACAACTATATCACAATCACGTATGGCTACTGCTGGTACTGAACGTAGTAAACCAAAGGAGGTATGGATTTTATGTTCTAATTAACACTTACACTATTGCTGCTGTAGAACCAACAATTGAGGTCCTATAGTTTTTTTAAAGGTACTAGTTCACGGATTTTTTAATATTTTCAAAATACCATTCAGTGTCTCCATTTGTGTCAAAAAATTAAGTCCTTATATTTTAGGACAAACAGACCTATAGATTCCAAGAAAATACAATAAAAGTCACAAAAATGCACTAAAATTGTCTATTCCGTGACATACAGGGTAGATTTTCACTACTTGAACACCATCATTTGTACTTTTATGGCAATTTGCACTAAAATTGTCTTTATCAAATCTCTAATTTTCTGCTTAAAAATGTTTTCTAACAGTTTTGATAGTTTCAGAAAAAGTTGATGTTTAAGTTGAAATCTGTGAATTAGTACCTTTAAGATTTAAATGTAGTTGCAAGGATTACATTCGGCTTCCAACTTCATGCATCTTCTACATATTTTACATTAGTAAAGTAATATATAAGTTTTTATTAATCAGGAATTTTGAATTGTTCTGCTTGAAAATCTTGTTTTAGAAATATTTCTAATTTATGATTTATAGTTGTATATTAAATAATTATGCTCTATAAAAATAAATAATCATAGCTAGTTATGATATTAGAGGGTGTAAAGCAAGACTAACATTGATTGCTCTTGCTACACTTAAGTGTTGCAGATAAGCAATTAATTGCCATGCAACACCTTAAATAGTTGTTCAACTATCTTATGTAAAGTTGTCATCTCTTTACTACACATGAAAGACAAGACTCATCTAAAGATCTCTACATGTAGTTGTATTAATTTCATAGTTTGATATTTAAAGAAAGATTCAAGAAGAAGTGTAGCAGAGGTATAATACGGCACTTTTACTCCCTTTTATGGCCACATGGTAGAGTGTCTGCTCATGACTTGAATTAATAGTTTCATTGATTGCTTTCGGCGCGATATGACCTTTTAGTGTTGGTGCGCCGTAAAACACAAACAAACAAACATGACTTCAAGTTGAGATGTCATGGGTTCAGATGTCAGTTCAGACCATGGGTTTTTATCAGTCACATTTGGTGCCCAACATATTTACTAAAAAATGTATCTTCTTATTTGTTACAGTCACATCAGATTGGACCAGGACCTACATATGAAAGAGTTAAGTTTAACACACAAGGTAGAAGTCCTCTGATATCCCACTATCTTCATTTACGACGTCTTAAAGATCTTGAACAACCAGGCAAGAAAGTTCGACGTACAGAGATTGTTAAACTACCTTCACCTGGTCCAACATATAAACAACTTATATCTAATACACTAGCATTAACTGATGCTTTAAGTAAGGAATATCAGAGGTAATATATATCTTAGTTCTGCTTTATAAGTTGGGGTTTTTTACTGGTTCATATCAGTTTTTATACATTCATGGTCATTCATACTTACAACAGGTAAAGATACCAGCTCATGACCAATCTGGCTTAATACGCTTTGTCATATTACATGTCATACGGTGGAACACCTTTTAAATAATAAGATTCAGTAAGAATGATCAATATTTCTTTGTTTGAAAAAAACAATTAGCTGGTTTTTGTGAACTAAAACAGAAATGTCTGAAAAACCATGCAGACCAAAAATAGTACATGTATAGCTACATTCTGTCCTTATAATAACATACAATTTTTAGACTTTTGGAGATTTCACGAAAAAGTTTAAGTTATACTACAAATCGAAAAATATCGACAAAAATGCCTGACCAGTTAAACCTGCAGAATGATACATGTGTCTCTTACATACTACACTGTGGATTTCTAGCCGATAAAAGTACGAGGGGTGATTGGAAAGTTCAAGGAATTTATTTATTAGTGCTACAGGGGATAACATATTAGGAAAAAACAAAATACATCATTATGTACGTTTACCAAAGACTGATATAAAGCCCAAATATTTTCTTGATACATTGGAAAATAAAGTTTTCACGAAAAAATTTACAACACTAGTATACCATACTTGAAGCACGCCAACGTCATCAATGGGTTACTTAAATGTCAAAGTCAAGTTTCCTATTTATTTTCCACACATAATCACCACCTATTTCCATACACTTTCTATGGCTATGTACCCACTGATGAAATGTAACCCTGAAGTATTCCTCACTGAATGAATAAATAATTCTCTTGTGCAATACAGCACACTGTAAGCCATCAATCCTTATCTAGAAGCTTCTCCACTCACGCTGCCTTTTCAACAGTAACTGTCAGTGTCAGTTGACCTGGTCTTTCTTCATCAAATACCCATGTTCTACCTTCCCTGAACCCCTGGTGCCATTGGTAGACAATTGTTTTTCCACATGTTGGTAATGTATCTGCAGTTTTAATTTGTTGAAGCGTATCTGCGGGTGACAAATTGAGTCAAACACAACAATTTATGACTGCACCCAACTCAAAATCATCTGTTGACGTCATTCATTGTTTCGAAGTCATGACTCTAAAATCTCTGCTATGCAATAACCATTCAACATAATTGATGTTGGCGCATAATTCGTACCAAAATTGAGTGCGTAATACCATGTTTTATGCTTTCAAAATAGGTGAGAAATAGCGTGCTTCAAGTGACCAAACAGTGGTTGCTATGGATACCATTTATTCTTTCTACATATTGATAATCTGTTCACCAATATGATTTTGAAAACGTGAATAAATTGTTTTACACTTAGGCCACAACAAGTTGATCATGTGTTCTACGGATTTTTCTGGGAAAAAAATGGGGCGAGCGAGCGAAGAAAAAAAATTAAAAAAGTCTTTATTCACTTGCTTTATATAGCGGTTTGACCAAATTTTTATGAGCGAGCGAGGAAATAAAAATATTATTTTTGTAAAAACCGTCAAAATTAAGGTGCGAGCGAATCCATAGAACATATGATCAATTTGTTGTGGCCTTATTTGAGTTTTAATGTGATTTGACAAAAGGGTAAATATTTTAGAAGGGATTTCCGCGAATTTATCAATCACTCCTCGTAGTTCCATTATCTGACTCGTCATTCACTTTATGTTTTTAGACTTCAGGCGATTTCCTGACCTAAGACAGGTTCTGATCCCATTCAGAGTTCTACACAGTGCTTAGTGTTCAAAGTTCAACTTTTCTGTATACATGACTGATTTACTAAAACTGACAGTTCACATGTGTACATAAATACTTTTATTTCAACTTGCAAAATGATGAAATCACTTGCATTTTTTCTCCAAATTTTAATAGCATACATAGTAACTATTCATATATGCATTATAAAACCAACATAGAACTAATTTACTGTCCTATATTTAACTATTGATAGTGCAAGGGCATTATTGTAGGATAGACAAAAACTATCAAACATGTTATTACTGTGAATCTTTGATTAATACTATCAATGTATCTACCGTTTCAATGTTGATTTTAGCGTCATTAGTTTGGACAGAAATATTTTTGCTGCAGTTTAAACTCACGAAAATTTGCTAGTTTGTATAAAAGGTATTCGCAATTTCAAAATCAATTTGCATTTCGTGAGTATGTGAGCTTAAATTCGAGCCCTGCATGTATGTACTCAGTGATATAATGTAATATTTCAACTATTTTACCAGAGTCTCAGGAAATTCTCTTTTGTGCCTACTCTCTTTGAAATAGATTTTGTGATTTTGTTTGATAAAAGAAAAATTAATCTTCAGCAAAACTGATCCAGCTAGTGTCGTTATATAAGATGAATTTTGATGCATAAGTGTGCCCTAAATCTTGAGAAATATCATCTGTCCCTTGCAGCCATCGAGTACAAAATTGATGAATATTGGGAATTGAGAGTATAAGAATATAACACTGTGCAATCTTAGAATTCTTAATACCATTCTTCTGGTGTAAGATTGATTGTGAACTTATAATGTATTATACTTATTATGATCCATATTTTTTCTAGTAAAATTGATACTACTTAGAAATCATAGAGCCCTATTATGTTTTATATCATATTATTCAGCATTGTGAGGAGGATTAAGATTTTATAGTAATTTAATTAAAAATTGTAGTTAAAATCAATATTTGTGAATTTACTTAGTTTTTACATAATTTAGTAAATAGTTTAATAAGCAACTTTTCTAAAATATCTTTTATTACTCTTTCATTGATAATTATCATGCAGACCATCAGATGTCAACTGACCATCTGATGAGACAGGGTGATAATTAAGATCTGTTAAGTCTGTTTTAATCTTATAAGTATAACCCCCCTACTCTTTCTTAAGGTAACCATAAAGCAATAAAACATGTGTTATGGCAATGTGCTAATTAATAGATCTAAATCAAATATTTTTACATAAGTGTAGAATTTAGCATTTTCATTGGTTGGAACCCCAATTTGTATTATCAACCAATGAATCAATCTGAAGTATCGAAGACCCTATAAAAGACCTTGTTACAGAAATCCAAGCATCATTCATGCTAACGTTATTTAAATAAAATAAGGATTTCAACTTAAATACTTTGTCTTCGATACTTTCAGGTATGTATTATTTTAAATCAACTTTATTGTTTTTAAGTTATTTTACATTATTTTTCTTATGTTAAATTCTAGATACTTAATCTTAATTTTGTAAAGACCTACAGGTTGTTGTTGTAATTTAAGTTCTTTCTTGATAGTTGATTTTAATGTTAATTGTAGGGTTTTGTTTTAACGATCTTCATAAATATAGACTAAGTTGTTGTAATTTCATTTCTATTTTAAAGTAAGTAATTTTGTACCTCTCACAGGTCAAAGCGAGTTTCCCCACCAATTTTGTTATATTGTTACTTGTATGTTAATGTTAATTGCAACTCTTGTTTATATTTCATGTTGTATTATGTATGATCATTCATGCTAACGTTATTTAAATAAAATAAGGATTTCAACTTAAATACTTTGTCTTCGATACTTTCAGACCCTTCGGTTGGTTTTCCACTCACTCACTGCCTATTCAGTGCAGGTCTAGGGTTCGAATCTTTCAAACCACTATCGACCAGCGCCCGTGAACACGAGCTGACGAGCCCCGCATAAAAACTGGTGGAGGTAAGATCCTGTATGTGGACATCAGCAAAATCACGGAACAGAAAAAGTGGAAGGAAACCGGCCTCTGTGAAAGTTACACAAGCAGTGCCAGCTTCACAACCAACCGAAACAACAACTCAACTACCAATGATGGCTGCTCCCAAAATTAAAGTTGAAAGTTTTGAAGGAAGACCAGGACAGAAAGGGGAGCAGTGGTACAGAAAGTACAAAAATCTAGTGACATCTGTGTTCAATTATGATGAAGAAAAGGTTTCCAAAACCTTTCCTTTTCACCTTACTGGACAAGCAAAGAGTTGGTACGATTCACAACCAGATGATGTAGCCAGAAACCCTACAAGGCTCCTGGAGGTTTTCTTTAAGAGGTTTGATGGCTCGGATGGTTGCCAACTTCGTAGCATAAAACAATACAATGGTGAATCAGTTCATGATTACACGACAAGGTTCAGTGACTTTGCATGTGATTCAGAGATGCCAGAAAAATGGCTAGTGGCCACATATGTTGACGGATTAAGCACAAAAATTAGGAAAATTGTGAAGCCTCAAGACATCACTACTGTTGAACAAGCCAGACGTGCTGCCATTAGGGCAGAATTGACTGAACAAGAAAGTGATTCTGAAGTAAATGTGGTAAAAAGTGATGACAAATTAGACCAATTGATTGACTTACTCAAACATCAAATCCAACTGACATCTATACAGCAAACAAGTGATTATCAAGCTCAACACCAAAATCAGAATTCGCATCAAGGACAACGAGGAGGTTACAGAGGAGGTCACAGAGGAAATTACAGACATCAAGGAGGTAGGAATTCTTACAATTCTCGCAATGCAACAAATTTTGTCTGTACTAATTGTAACCATGATAATGCTCAGCAATAGGGGTGCGCGCCTATTCATAGACAACCGTCTGTGAGTGGGCACATTGGCAATGAAAATAACAAAATGAAACCAGTTTGTAGTGCTAATTCTTGTATTGATAATGTTACTAAAGAGAGTAGATTCTCAAATTATCAGAATTCTGAATCAGTTAATAGTAAATCTAACAATAAACAATTTACTGAAAATAGTTCAAATTTAAATTCTGAAAAAGATGTTAAATCCATAAATTTAGTAACTTCATTACAGAAAAATACAATTAAGGTTAATGTTTTAAATTCAAAAACAGATGCTTTAGTTGATACAGGTGCCTCTGTCTCTATTGTATCCAAAAGTTTACTAAAAAGAGCTAACATTGATTTGAGTGCTTTAAAACCTTCTGAACTTGACCAGGTGCAAGGTGTCAGTGGTCACAAGTTAAATGTGCTAGGGAAAATTGAATTACCTATTAAAGTTTCTAATTTATGTTTTCCTTTTAAATGTCATGTGCTAGAAAATTTACACCACTCTCTTATTTTAGGTTTAGACTTTCTAACTAAATATGAGTGTAAAATTGACTTAGCTAGTGCTAAATTATTATTTAAAGATAACTTAATATCTACTTGTTTAAACATGTCATCAGGTTATGCTAAAACTAAGTCTGTTATTGAAATACCTGCTAGGCAAGAAGTAACAGTACCTGTTAAATTAAGTAGATATTGTAAAAATGAAACTTTGTTACTGGAACCTATTCCATCAGTTAACAATATTCAAGTAGCTAGATGTCTAGTTAAAGCCAAACGGCCAAATCAGTCTAAAAATAAACATTACAGCGCTATGATAAGGGTACTAAATCCAACTTTTGATGTGATTTCTTTACCTCAAAATTATGTGATTGCTACTGTGAGCAATATTGACTCAAACCATGTATTTTCCTTAGATGAGAATTCAAGTTCAAATCTTAAGGAGGCTGAGATTAACTCAGTAACTAATGTTAAGGAGTGTGATTCCTCTCCTGAGGACATTTCTTTTAAAATATCCAATTCCAATATAACACCTGAACAATGCCAAAAACTTAAGGACTTATTATCCAGAAATAAGGACTTATTTTCAGGATCAATGAAAACTTTAGGTAAAACTGATATTTTTATGCATAAAATTGAGACAGAAACGGGCGCAAAACCTGTTCATATGAATCATTATCGCACCGGTCCGACTCAAAAAGCAGAAATAGAAAGACAAACTAAGGACATGTTAGAAAGTGATATAATTCAACCATCTTCCTCCGTTTGGAATTCACCCGTTGTATTAGTTAAAAAGAAAGATAACTCTTGGCGTTTTGCAATTGACTACCGTAAACTTAACAAAATTACTCATTCTATTTCTCACCCATTACCTAGGTTAGAAGATGTTTTTGAATGTATAGGTGAAGCATCAGCTTCAATATTTTCAACCTTAGATTTAAACTCAGCTTATTTTCAAATGGAATTAGACCCTGAAACTAAACACAAGTCTGCTTTTATAACTCATGAAGGTGTTTTTGAGTTCAACCGATTACCCTTCGGTTTGAAAAATGCCCCTATGTCCTTTCAAATGCTTATGTCTCAAGTTTTACGCGGTTTGCATTGGAAAATTGTTCTATGTTATATTGATGATTTGCTTGTGTTCAGCAAAAATTTTGATGAACATTTATGTCACTTAGATCAAGTCTTTGCAAAACTAAGGGAAGCCAATTTAACTTTGAAATATGAAAAATGCCACTTTGGTCTGGATAAAGTAGTGTTCTTAGGTCATATCTTAACTAAAGATGGTATCTTGGTGGACCCTAGTAAGACAAGTAAAGTTAAAGACTTCCCTGTGCCTAAATCTCAAACTGAATTAAAAAGTTTCTTAGGCTTATGTAATTACTATAGACGTTTTGTTAATGGCTATGCCTTTATTGCATCACCACTTAATTCTTTATTAAAGGGAGACAAAAAGGGGAAATTCAAAAAGGGTGATTGGACTGAAGAATGTCAAACTGCATTTCAAAAGTTAAAAGATGCTTTGACTTCAGCCCCAATTTTAGGATTTCCTAACATGAATAAGGACTTCTTTTTATCAAGTGATGCAAGCGGCTCAGCCATTGGCTATGTCTTAGGTCAGAGAGATGATTCTGGCAAAGAATATGTTATCGCATACGGTGGCCGTGCATTGTCGCGAGATGAACGTAAATGGTCTATAACTGATCTAGAATGTTTAGCTGTTATAGAGGGTATCAAATCATACAAACATTATTTATCTCATAAAAAGTTTACTGTTTATACCGACCATAAGGCTTTGTCATACTTAAATAGTATTAAAGATCCTAAAGGTAGACTTGCTAGATGGATAATGTTCTTACAGGAATATGATTTTGATATACTCTATAGAACTGGCCGTCTAAATGGCAATGCGGATGCCATTAGTAGGATACCATATGATGACAATTCTGATGCCGAGTGCCAAATAGTTAATGAATGTAAAAATGGCAATGACTCTAAGTCTGTAGAAAAACCAAAGTTAGACTCTAACAGTTGTAACTTTAAATTATCTATAAGTAACAATATAGAAACAGTAACTACATGTAATACTAGTTCATCTGATTCAAACACTCATGACTCAGTAGTAGATGGTTATTGTTTAACTGAAGTTACTCTTGAGTATGGTCAGACTGCAACTGTTAATGTAATTGATAAAGTTGATCAAACTTCCAGTCCAGACATGGCTGAATTGCAAAGAAAATGTCCAGACCTTAATTTCCTTATTGATTATTTGGAAAACAGAGTTATGCCTGTCTGTGATAAAAAGCAAAGAATGTGTGTTAGGGCTGAAGATCAATTTTTAATGAAAGATGGTCTGTTATATCGCCTGTACCAACCAAATATGAAGGGAAAGTTGGATCGGTCTGGTCATTTTGTCTTTCAATTGGCTGTCCCAAAATGTAAAATTGATGAAATACTCAAACATTACCATGATAGTCTGGCAGGTGGTGGTCATTTTGGCATTAGAAGAACATTTATGAAAATTAGAGAAAAATATTGGTTCCCAAAAATGTATGACGCAATCAAAAATTATGTAATTGCTTGTGAAACATGTCAAAGAACTAAAACTAACAGGCGCCAACAACCACCTCCATTAACTCCATTACCTGTAGAAGATACTATGAGTAGAATTCATATAGATATTTTAGGTCCACTTCCTAAAACTACTCATAATCATCAATATATTTTATTAATCATAGATAGTTTTTCAAAATGGTCTGAAGCTTTTCCACTAGTTAACCAAAATGCTCAAGAAATTGCAAAAGTTCTATACAATGAGTTCATATGTCGCTATGGTGCGCCTCGATCTATTGTGTCTGACCGCGGGAAGAACTTTATGTCAAAATTGGTAAGCGCTTTATGTGAACTTTTTAATATAAAAAGATATCTTACAAGCTCTTATCATCCACAAACCAATGCTACAGTAGAGCGTGCTAACAGTACTTTAGCTAAAACATTGTCTGCATATGTCAATGAAAATCAAAACAATTGGCATGAACTCCTTCCAAGTGTTATGATGGCTTTTAGGTCCACACCAGCCACTCAATCCACAGGGTTTTCTCCCTTTCATTTAGTTTTTGGCAAGGAAATGACACTTCCAGTGGATTTAGATTTATTACCTAAACCAACTTTACCAACCCAAACTAAACAATTTTTTGATGATTTGCTAAAACAATTACAAATTGCTAAGGAGATTGCTAAGAAAAACATGGTCATAAGAAAAAGAGAAAGCATACTACTAAAGTTTTCTGGAAATCTAAACAGTCTAATAATTAAATTTTCTAATAACTAGCTAGTCATAGGGATAATATGTGTATCTGTCTCAAATCCTGACTTAGCCAGTTAGGTATTTAGGCGGCTATCCAAATTCAAAATTCTTTTTATGGTGATGTTGTTCTCAACTCACTATCATTTTTTTTTATATCTTTCAGATAGGTATATGTTGCATTCCCTGTTACTTATGCTTTTTGTGCTACCCAATCAAAAACTACTTATATTTAAAGTAATAAAATTTGTAACACCTTATTTTTACCCAAAAAAAAAAAAAAAAAAAAAAAATACTCTAGTAATTGAAACTAATCATTTGTCATCTTGATATTGATCATACCAAAGTAGATCATGGGTTTCTGTTACTGAATTGCCAATGTGTCTTTCTCATGTCATTATGAAAGTATGCATTATTTTTCATTTATGATCCAGTTATGAAAATCTATTAATACTCCGTGAGCATTAATTTACCTTTTTGTCTGTTTTGGAAACCGAAATGCATTGCGAGACATAAGAATTCCTAGTTCCTGGTTGCTTTTCATGTATTTGGTATTTGATGTATTTGTGTTTTACTCTGAATAGTGACAATTCTTAGTTATGATGTTTATAGACATCAAGTATGTGTGTTTTATTTTGAAATGTTTGTTATGTGACTGAACTAATACAAATAATGTCCGCATACAGTCAATGTATATGTGTTGACAATGAATTATATATTTGTATGTTGTTTCACATGTATTCTACATGTCTGATAGGGTTTATATATCCCTTTAATATTGAGGTTTTTGATTAGTTTTATCACTCTCTAAATACTTAGCAGTATTTTATTAGATCAAATCTTGCAATAAATGTTTTTGTGCGCACTTGTATATATATGTTCTATTTTAATTGTAACTTTCTTAACATGAACGAATGTCAGTGACAGTACTCATATCTTTACTTCAATGGTTTTTCATTGCAAGAGAACTTAAGTGTTATGGTATTGAACATTTAGTTACATTTTTATACATCTATATTAATGAAAACTTACAGTTCTACTATAATATTTGCTTATTTTCGGATATGATTGGTTATTGTAATACATTTTGCTTTAAATTACTGTTACAATGTTTGTCACATGTTTGAATATGAATATGTTTTTATTTTTATTTGTTTAAATGACTATTTTTATGTTTTTTTCCTTTGACCCATATTTTTGTTTAACTTTGGGGTCCAAAGTTTTCAAAGTCGGAGGGAATTATTATGATCCATATTTTTTCTAGTAAAATTGATACTACTTAGAAATCATAGAGCCCTATTATGTTTTATATCATATTATTCAGCATTGTGAGGAGGATTAAGATTTTATAGTAATTTAATTAAAAATTGTAGTTAAAATCAATATTTGTGAATTTACTTAGTTTTTACATAATTTAGTAAATAGTTTAATAAGCAACTTTTCTAAAATATCTTTTATTACTCTTTCATTGATAATTATCATGCAGACCATCAGATGTCAACTGACCATCTGATGAGACAGGGTGATAATTAAGATCTGTTAAGTCTGTTTTAATCTTATAAGTATAACCCCCCTACTCTTTCTTAAGGTAACCATAAAGCAATAAAACATGTGTTATGGCAATGTGCTAATTAATAGATCTAAATCAAATATTTTTACATAAGTGTAGAATTTAGCATTTTCATTGGTTGGAACCCCAATTTGTATTATCAACCAATGAATCAATCTGAAGTATCGAAGACCCTATAAAAGACCTTGTTACAGAAATCCAAGCATCATTCATGCTAACGTTATTTAAATAAAATAAGGATTTCAACTTAAATACTTTGTCTTCGATACTTTCAGGTATGTATTATTTTAAATCAACTTTATTGTTTTTAAGTTATTTTACATTATTTTTCTTATGTTAAATTCTAGATACTTAATCTTAATTTTGTAAAGACCTACAGGTTGTTGTTGTAATTTAAGTTCTTTCTTGATAGTTGATTTTAATGTTAATTGTAGGGTTTTGTTTTAACGATCTTCATAAATATAGACTAAGTTGTTGTAATTTCATTTCTATTTTAAAGTAAGTAATTTTGTACCTCTCACAGGTCAAAGCGAGTTTCCCCACCAATTTTGTTATATTGTTACTTGTATGTTAATGTTAATTGCAACTCTTGTTTATATTTCATGTTGTATTATGTATGATCATTCATGCTAACGTTATTTAAATAAAATAAGGATTTCAACTTAAATACTTTGTCTTCGATACTTTCAGACCCTTCGGTTGGTTTTCCACTCACTCACTGCCTATTCAGTGCAGGTCTAGGGTTCGAATCTTTCAAACCACTATCGACCAGCGCCCGTGAACACGAGCTGACGAGCCCCGCATAAAATACTGATAAAAAAATATCATCTAACATCAGGGTTCCCACAGTCAGGGAAAAGTCAGGGGGAAAAGTTTTGTTTTTCAAGGTCAGGGAAAAGTCAGGGAATTTTGAAAATAGTCAGGGAATTTTGAAAATAGTCAAGGAATTTTGAAAAGTGAGCAAAAGTCAGGGAAAAGTCAGGGAATTTTGTAAGATAAGAATGTTGGTCAAACAGTAGGAAGCAAAATAAGTAAAGGCTAAGGCAGTTTCTTCGACAATTGCATGTGCAGTATTTTGTATCTTAAATAATTCAAAATAAAGAATGGGAGGAAAGAGGTTGGCTAATATGGGGAGGAGGATGCCAACATATAAAACAATACATTTAGTGCTCAAAGATTGTGCAAACTTGACACTGTTATTGGTCAGGGGAAAATGGTTTTGGTCAGGGAAAAGTCAGGGAATTTTGATTTCTCATTTGTGTGGGATCCCTGAATTCATAAAATTATCATCCTTGAGGCATCTATGGTGTATTTAGAATAGATTTTTGTTAAAATAATTAAAGAAGCCAATACTGCTAAATGTAAAACACCATACTGATACAACACTATTTTGTCTTTGAAACTACTGAAGGGATTTACTTAAAACTACACACATATCTACAGGCTACCATTGGAGGTTAGATACTAAGTTGCATAACTCTAGCATGAATTTTGACTGATTGTTGCTGTTATTTACACGAACATAGTCGAGCGCACTGTCCATGGACTGCTCTTGTCTGACTATTTAAAGAATAGTAGGGCTATCTTCCTTAGTTGTGTGTTGGTATCAGAGTCTGTGTAACCCTTCCAGGTGACGTTTTAAGGTGCAATATTTTATATATTTTAAACCACTGAAGGGGTTACTAAGGAAGGTCAAATACTTAGTCACATTACCCTTGCATGACTTTTAACTGGATTTTGGCGCTTTTGTACTTATATAAAGCTTTGTTTAGGTTTATGGTTTAACTAATACATTTGTATTTATTTATTTTTTTGTATTTTAGAATTTGTGAGCAAACTGATCAAGAGATATTGGACTTAGAGAAAAAACAAAGAGATACTAATAGAGAGTTTAACAATCTTACCAGAGAATTAATGTTTACAAAGAATCCAGTTGATCTTCGTATTCTTAGTGATAAAATTGTTGGACTTAGAGTAAGTGGATGTTTATATTATTTGTTAATCATCTCAGACCAACAAAAATATCAATGTAAACTATAATGTCAGTATTTAAACATGTAGAGAAGAGAACCATTGACCATTTGAAATTATATGTACAACAAATCAGTTAAACTAATCAGAATTTGCTCTAGGATTATTATAAAAAAAACATAATACTACTATCAATATACTTGTACTTTTCCTTACTGTTATGTTTGAGGGGTTTAGTTAATACTGATTGCAACAAGAGTAAAATTTGGTCATTTTTACACCCTAATGCTCTAGGGCTATTTCAAGGTGCTCAAATTTCATTGCTAATTGACTGACTGGCCAAGTTATTCCCTTGGTATCTGATTGGCCAAGTCATTCCCTTGGTGTCTGTCTTTCAGAAAAAGCAAGTTGAGCCCTGAACCCAGTTACCATGGCAACATTGGGTTGGAGTAAAAAAGGAAATAAATGCATTTTTTACATTTTTTTTTACTGAAATTTTCATTTTATTCAGTAATAGTTTCTAAAATTGAGGCCTAAAGTGCCAGTACTTTTCAGAGACTGAAAACATGTTTTCTTATCAGTATTTTGTGCCATTTTTCTGCACTCAATGACCCTGATTTTTTATTTTTTTCCTACCAAACCCCAGCAATAAATGGGGAGGCACATCCTCCCTTTGGGACCCCCCCTCCCCCCCGTGACATCTTTGTTGGGGGAGGGGCACGCAAAAAAGGTCTTTTTCGGCAACTTTCCTGAAGTTAAATTCACTAAGAGAAAGGTTTTTACTGTATTGAATCTCAAAGATCATACCAAACTTTAATACAGGGAATAACAATATTCATGGCAAAAAGTTTGATGTCTGTTTGCATTATTTAAGATGAAGGAAATAAATGAAAACAAGACGTTTGGTTAACAAATGTAATCTGCAATTCAAATTGGATGGGAAATTTTTATGGAAGGAATATTTAGAACAAAAATTATGTGTTTTCAAATGATACTTAATGTCCATTACCCGCCTAAACAAAGTTAAAGCTTGCAGAAATTGTATTAACATGTCAGCTTATTGGTTTTGTCTAGTTCACTTGCTTCAGATAAAAAATAATAATTGAATTATTTTTTTCATACCATAAAATCATGAATAATGCCCTAGCTGCTTGTTAAAAGTAACAGTTTTCTTCAGCAAATTGTAGCTTTTTATTGCAAATTTTATATTTTTTTATTCAAAGTACATTACTTTGGTTTTTTTTTGTTATATTTATATGTGAATATTTTTGTTTTAGAAGAACAAATCTAAAAAGGTACAATGATTGAGCTAGTATTTTACTTTACTTTTCCCAACAACTTTAATTAAATGCTTGAAATATTTCTGAGTTGTTTTCAAACCAACTTGAATCACTTTAAATGTGACCACAGTTCATAGTCTCATATATAATGTTTGATACAAACATTGTATGTCGTTACTGATAGAAATATTGATAATACATGAAACAGTTTTCTAAATCTATAGTGTTTAAAGTTATAAATATAACTATTATTTAAAACACACTTGTCTTTGGATTATCAAGTTGATTATATAGATAATATTTGATTACCTTTAGTTAAATCCTATATGAGATTTTTGATTATGGTCACACTATACTATGTCTTTATTAAAATCACTTATTTGAACCTTTGATCACAGACTATTTTGTTATTGTCTTTACCAACCCTCATTATAACTTATTTTATACAAATTTGTTATGTAAACATTTATTGTATAACATTACTCTTTATTACTATTCAAAAGTAAATTCAAACAATTCAGAGGTTTGTTGTTTAAGAGCTTTCACTGAGTCTATACATAAACCCAAAAAGCTAAGTTGAAGCAATGTTATACCTTAAGGAAATCATGTAAAACTAAGCATTGCTTTATGGAAGTAACCACAACGTACAATTGATTATCACCTATCAACACAATTTTTTAACTGTTGTAAAATAGTTAAGATCAATGGCAAACAGTGACGAGTTGTGGTCCAATACTCCACTGTATGCAACTAACTATGCCTTGGCAAATATTAGCTAAGCATACATTGGTAGATTAACTGATCGAAAAGAAGCGATAATTGTATTAATTAATGAGACACTGTGCAACACTAATCATGGCTTGATCATTTAATAAGCATATTGCTCTGTGAAGTTTTGCACCTATTATTTCTGTTAAGTGTTTTATGTTTTAATCTAAACTTTACAGCAATATGACAATACAGGTAATTAGCCTGCACAAAGTATACAACAGTGAATTGTTGTGATTTTTTTTAATGATTTATTATTATCAAATAATTAGGCTTTAGTATTGGCATTATAGATTTGTAACCCGGGTCGGTGGCACAGTTGGTAGTGGGCCAGGATTTGCAATCTCTTGTCCTGAAGGGGGTACGTGTTCGAATCCCACCTGGGGAGGTTATCTCCTTCCATGAAAATTTGACAATAATGTCAAGTTTTCTCCATTTATAAGGTATATGGAGAAGTTTCCGGCCTTGTGGAAGGAAAGGTGAGTACTGGTTATAGACAAGGGTCCAGGAAAGCTAGGTTAGGTGCGCGGGAAGCCATAAAATGACCTAAAATTGTGTTGACACGGCCTTAAACCCATTAAAAAATAGATTCATGTAATTATAATTTTAGAATGCAATTACATGAAAAAGATCATTTTTTCTTCTTTCTCATTAATTGAGAAATTCAAAGCTGTACTAAGCAAGTTTGTCAATACAACTTAATGAAGCTTTTAAATATGACAACTCAGTCATTTAATTTTTCTTTCATTAGAGGACCTCTTGTCAAAAGTCAGAGTTCTACAATGTTATTTTGTTGTCAGATTTTATCCTACATTTATAAGAAATGCTTGCTGTGTGCACTTTTATTTACATTCTTTTTTTTGAAAAATGTGATTGTATTATTTTTGCTTTGCAATGTATATGAATGTCTTATATAAGTTATGGATTTTCAGCACCGAGTGTTGACACCATTGGTAATTGTCTGTCTGTTTGTTTGCTGATAACATTGGAAAACTAGCAGAGTATGTCACTTTGTAAGACTGTAATTTGTTTTTGTGCAATCATTTTATCATTATTTAGACACTTCCTACTATGTGGAAACATTAAACAAAGATAATGGTCATTTGTATGATAACAATGTTTGTTAGCTCCTGTTTTGTTTTACAAATGAGATACTTTTGTCTAGTTCTCCAATGATGATGTGCTTAACATTGCCTATATGTGTGAACTGTATGTGTGAATTACTACTATAAGGAACTTGTTACTGACATTTTGAGTGAGACAACACGTTGGAGATAAAATTATATCTCTTATGTTTTATTTAATATTGTTGAGACTTTACATCTTCTAGTCATAGAGTACTAATTAATCGTTGCAACATTTATCAACTCTCACTTCGTGGCACAAGTTATGCATGTCTCCATGCATTCTTAATTATGGTACGAGTACAAAACAATGTTTTAATACCATACAATGCTCGCAGTTCGATGCTTTAAATTTCCTTGTTTGTTTCTGTTAAGTTCCTGTAATATTCACTTATCTCATTTTATAACTTGCGATCTGATTCATTGAAAATTTACAGAAAATACTCATTTTTCCTGTACTACTTATTTTTTCTATCTTTGTGTAACTTCAGCGATTGGTAATATTAAATAACATGATCAATGTTCATGTATTTATAAATGTTGAAATACTGTAACTCATAGTCATGTTTGTGTTTAATATGAAATAATTTGTTCGTAGTAATTGTTGTAATAATAACTATAATAAAACTAGAAAACAATTGTTAAAATGGTAACAATAAATATGAGGATTATAACAATTTTATACCATGATAATAACAATTATTGTGATAGTCGTAATGCAGCGTCGACCCAACTAGCTCGTGTGACCGATGAAATGCAAAATTTGTTATAGCTGCGGTGCTGAAGATGTTCTGCAGTCTGATTATGTTGCCTCCAACTGGTGTATCTAACTACTAGCTATATACAAGGCAAGCGTAATTCAAAGTTTAACAATTTGTCAACAGATTATGCACAGTTTTGCAATTAGTTGATCATACGGGGCTAGTCGGTCGTCGCTGCATTACATATACATTTGTACAGAAGCATTGCATTTATTTACTGCTTATCATTTTAAGTGCATGATTCTTTGTAAAAACTACTACATGCAAATATTGTATTGACACAGATTATTGTCGAAGTGATATCTCTGTCAATTTAGTCTAGCATCTGTTGGATAAGACTTTTTTGCTGTTTTCGAAAAATTGAATTGAGAATCAATTGTAATTTATGGTGTCTTGACTCTGGACTAGTTCATACATTTTTTTTACCTTTGTACATTATTGTTGTCAGTTTATTGATTTTATATAATAGATGTTTGAAATTTGCAAGTGACAATTAAATGAAACACAATTGTTATTTGTAAATTCTGAGAATGATTCAAGTCAAAATAAATCGATAATTAAAATACAACATTTTTCCATTCACATAAAAATGAATGTATATGTTCGTAAAAACATTAATTGGATTAGCACTAAATATTAAAGTTATTATGTATCAGATATAATTTGACTGTTAGGTTTTTCCTTCAAATGTCCAGAACATTTGTTAAAACTGAAGGCAGGGCACATAACTCAAAACAATCATGAACTATTTATGATTATGTGCTATGCCTACAAACTATGTATATATATTATGTATTAGTTAGATTATGTTTTCATTTTACTATAAGGTTTAGTGTGAGGGGCGGAGCCCCGAGCACTGAACCTTATAGTAAAATGAAAACATAATCTAACTGGCTTAGCACAGCATTTTCCCCAAGTTTAACACGCTTCTATACTATACAATATAGTACATGTCTACTATCAACAATCCTCGACAGCTGATTGGACGAGGGGAAAATGCTATGTGCTAAAATTTAATTAATATAATATTGTATATTCTAGGACAAAGATAGAGAGACACCTTTATTACAAGAAGATGAATTACCCAAGTATTTTGATGATAATTCTGACATTGATGATAGTGGTGAAAGTGTTAACCAAGATTGAGTAAAAGAAACATGACATTTAGTGTGAGAATACATGAAGGAACTCTCTGGTTTACTGATATTATAATATACAAACATGTGTTTTGACAGTTGGGACTTTATTCCTCATTCTTATGACAATGTGATAGACAACTACTAATATCCCTTCAACTTGATTATTTGATGAATGTCTAGTATATTATGATTGGACATCATTATTAACGTCTGGGTAACACTTTATTAAGTTTGTTGGTAGCATGCCGGGATTTGGAATCTTGTGCCCGAGGGGGTGTGGGTTTGAATCCCACCCGGTAGGTTATACCCTTCCATGAAAATTTGACAATAATGTCGATTTTCCTCCATTGATTAGATAATATGGAGAAGTTTCCGGCCTTGTGGAAGGGTAGATGAGTACTGGTTATAGACAATGGTTTAGGAAAGCTAGGTTAGGTGCGCTGGACGCCGTAAAATGACCTAAATTGTGTTGACACGGCGTTAACTCCAACAAATAAATAAATAAATTGTTTCTTTCACATTTTGTAAGAACAACTTTTGAAGAATTGTCATTATGATTAACATTTCCGTTGGTCATTTTGAAACATTTGTGCCAACTGATCAGGGGATTTTAAAGGTTATGGATTAGATTCCAGGGGAATACTTTTGTGAATTTGGTCCTCAAATAAATTTTATAGCCATTTCCCCTCCTACCTCTGATTCAAAACCATGTATACGGCAGTTGTCACTGATAGGAGTATACACCTTGTTATGATAAGCAACTAAATCAAGAGTTTTCCAGGAATGGTGAGTTGGTTGACTGACCATCTTGATATGACCTTTACAATGTTTTGTTATGGCGTTAAACCCAACAAAAATGAAAATTGTTTGTTATTTGTTTTCAAATTCAATCCTTAAATTTACAGATCTAGTACAAGGCCACAACAAGTTGATGATATGTTCTACGGATTTTTCTAGAAAAAAATGGGGAGAGCGAGCGAAGAAAAAAAAATCTTAATTCACAGTTGCTTTATATAGCGGTTTGACCAAATTTTTATGAGCGAGCGAAGAAATAAAAATATATTGAGCGAATCCATAGAACATATAATCAATTTGTTGTGGCCCAATGTATATTGTAAACATTTCTAAATTGATTGGTAACATCTGCAACTTTGTGTTTGTTTCAGGGGAATTTTAGAAACATATCACTTAAGGCATTTATTATTTTCTCAACATATTGATGATATGTTATCAAGTAATTTTTTTGTATTTTTAGATGTGTTTGTTGATTTGTTGTCATTCCATTAACTTTATTAAACTATCATTCAACTCATAACTTATACATTCATACTTTTACATTTTGTCATAAATTTTAAAATGAAAGTCACAAAATAGCTTTTGTTGTAAAAATACAATGATACTTGAGTTTGGACATGTTGTTAATATCTATTTTTCTGCCAATATATTTTGTATTTTCTATTTATTATACCCCCGCTTCGAAGAAGAGGGGGGTATACTGTTTTACCCTTGTCCGTCTGTCCGTTACAAAATTTTCGTCGCAGTTTTCTCAGCAACTATAACATGCAGCAGCCTAATACTTTGCATATTGCTTCATCCCATAGTCCCATGTGGTGTAAAGCGATTTCATGCTCCTTGCTCATCTACTTCCTGTTTGTCGCATATTTTTAGATTTTTGCGAGCATTAGCTCACAGATTTACTTGTTAGATTTTGCATAGGAATACAAACTATAAAGAATAGTTTTACCATCTTTATGTATTTTAAGAATTTTTAAATGTTACTTGTTGATGTAAAATGTCAATAATGAATTGAAATAATTAACACAAATGTTGTCAGTGTTATATTTATTTATCAGACATCAAAATGTAAAACAAAGTAACAGTTGTCATTTATCAATTTATCTTAGTCAAGGGCCACCAAGGTCATCTTGACATTGCATTCAAATTTTCATGTCCATTGGATAGATAAACAGTAGGGGTGTAATGGTTAACTGATATACCGGTTAATATTGCAATACGAATTCTAACGGTTTTTAACTGGTTCATTTTTCCTTGAACTGGTTTTTGTAGTTAAGTGTCATACTGCTTGTTTTTATCAGAATCTGATAGTTGAATGTTTAAACATATGCTAAAATGAATTGAATACTTGAAATACTCTTACTGTGCTTTTAAAGGTTAAACATTTAGTCAATTGTAGGAAAAATATCTTTAAAGAGTTTCAAACCACGCATTTTTCTAACGTACAGACTATTTTACATTTGTAATTCAAATATTTGGATAAGAGATCATTTGAAAATACCCATATGCGTGCTATGCTGATCCAATTAGGACGAGGTACATCCATTTAATAATGCTTTGCGTGTCTAAGCGAAAAACCGGTACGTATTGCAATATATTGTAATACGGGTTCTGCATATTGCAATATATTGCAATACTGTTTTTACCATACTGTTACACCCCTAATAAACAGTGACCAAAATTCATCGAAATTGATTGTTTAGGAGGCCTATACACTATACTACAAAGTATGAATTTTGTCTTTGGGAGAAACCAAGTTATCCAAGAAGCTTCTATATGGTTATGTTAAAGTAGATTATCAGTGTTACAAGAAATATCCGTATGTAGATACAAACACCGTCATTAAATCGTTCAACCATCGTACCATTCACTGGTACATGTACATAAACATGTATTAGTTCTTTTGGCTGTGAAACGTATTTCACTAATTATACCCCCGCTTCGAAGAAGAGGGGGGTATACTGTTTTACCCTTGTCCGTGCGTGCGTTCGTCCGTCCGTCCGTTATAAAATTTCCGTCGCAGTTTTCTCAGCAATTATAACATGCAGAAGCCTAATACTTTGCATATTGCTTCATCCCATAGTCCCATGTGGTGTAAAGCGATTTCATGCTCCTTGCTCATCTACTTCCTGTTTGTCGCATAATTTTAGATTTTTGCGGGGGTATCACTAGTGTGCATTAGCTCACAGATTTACTTATTTTAAGTAAGGTACGTTTGGTGAAAGCTTTAAAATCACAGTTGGTATCGCAGGTATTGCTTGTAGTTGGAAAAAACAGATCCGAGACAAGGATGTTCATCTCCACAGAGTAAAATACAAATAAGTAAAAAAAGTCTGACTTGCAGAGATAGCGCCGCTTTTCTGTAATTGCACAAGTCAGTTGCGTTGTGTATAATATATTGCCCAACATCTGCACATGGATAGTAGTTGAAAATATCGTTTTACATTGACCTAAACACAAAATAGGAAATGAATATTTGTGTTTCAATTGATTAAGGTAATAGGTATAAGATGCGATGCACTTGTGAATGTCCAAATTTCTAAGTCTAAAATTTGCAGTAAGAGGAATGTTACGACATCACAAATGTAACTTAAAAACTTAACAATGTGAATGATTCTAAAACATGTTAGTACTAAAATATTACTTAAATAATGCAATATTTACTTGTAGCTTTTACTTTATGTTATAATTATAAAGTGCAAAACCTGTTGTTACTGCAACAGTGTATAATTTCCCTAAAGAATTATTTATAATTTATAACACAACGTAAAATATTAGATACAGCAACATTACAAAAATCAATTATAAAACTTGAACCTCAAGTGATAACTCAAATACCATTTTAACGTCTCCAAGCGCTGATTTTCTCCGTAAATAAAATCAAAAATACATTAAGCCTGATTCTAGTGTTCACATTGGAAGTACAACAATCGACTCGTAACTTTCTTGATAATTGGCACGTTTATGGCCGTGTTTGCATAATATACAGAACCTGTGATGTTCTAGGAAATATGAAAGCTCTAATTCAAGTAAGTTGTACAAGACTTTTCTACGCTTCCATCAAAATGTTACAAATCTATGGTGGCTGATTTACGCCATGTCGTATTTTCGTTGCTTTGCCACAAAGATTAGAAAAAACGAAAGCACGACAAATCCACAGTTTGTCGTATCTTCGTTTTTTCCCAATCTTTGCGGCGAAAGAACGACAATAAATACGACAAGACGACAGATAATTTGTGTCGTCTCGCACATATATTTTCTCTACTTATTGAAAATCCCCGAAGCGCGCCATTACTTTTTCACTCGTTTATAATGTTTTAGCATTCATATTAGCCTATATACCATTCCATTAGGCTGCATATATGCCGTATTTTCTGTCTGCATTTGGTAATTTTAGTGTTTGGGCGAAATCATCGATGTACCGTGATATAAGCATGCCGATAGTTTATCATGATAGTAGCACAAACTATGGATGTACGAGTTGTTTGTCAACTCATGTCTACGACAGATATCCTCCAAATACACTGGTCAGAGACAATTTTAAACAAGGAACTGTGGAGAAGAACCAAACAAGTCCATATCACAGAAACCATCAAGAAACGAACATGGCGATGAATAGGACACACTCCGCAAGAACCAAGACTCCACTTTATGTGAAATATCAGTGAAAACTATAATTGTGTTATACATGTATAATATTAACTGAATGTTTCATTTTAACTTGCAACATTTTTACCCACCTTACTTCTTTGCTGGTGACATTCATAAAGAATAAACAAATAATATTGAACGTTTAAGTATTCCTGTTTACACTCATACATTTCGTATGTATCATCATTGACAAACTGGAAACTAAAAAACAATCAATCAATCGACTTTCTTGAAGACCTGAAAAAATAAATATAGACAAATATTAGATACAGTAGTAATCAACCATACTGTCTGCCAAATATTTATAGAGACATCTCCTATGTTGATATACTGAGAAATAAATGAAAACATTGACAGCTTATATTACAAATCAACTTAATACTTTGATTCTGTTTTATTACAGTAGTGATATCACGTGTTGGTTCACAGTTGAAATATTGTTTGTCTTACATTCTTGCCTTGCATTCGGAACTACCTCTGCAATCTTCTACGCAGATAAACCTCGGATATCATAAGGAGAAAAAGTAGATCTACCATGGGTTCTGTATAAAACGATAGAATTTGGTTTCTGTTGTAATATAGCCTGAACTATACATAAATATTACGTATGAGCCATTGTACTGATGAAATGTTTTGATTAAGCGTGTATATATGTTATTATTAAGTGTTGTACTTAAAAATGACAGACCATTGCCATTTTCTTTGATTAAGACTTCTGAAAATAGTTTTGTCGCTAAAAAGTATAAAAGCATACAAATTGTTAGATAATATTGACTTTAAACGTTCATGTTTAAACATTGATAGAATACTTGCCAGAAAATAAAACGCCGGACCTTATAACCTGGTTGTATTCCTACTACGTCTGATTTCCGAGGTAGATCTTCGTAGATGATCGCTGAGGCTGTTCCTAATGACATTCTTGGTCATTCTGTTGAAGTAAACTAAGTACTGAAGTCAGAGCAACATTTTGGTTGACTACTAGTTTCCGATAGACAGGACTGTACGGCACAGGTATTTCGTATCGTATCGTATGTATTGAATATTGTTAACGCATCACTGATACGCTATTGCCTGGTTCCCAGTGGTACTTTGGCAGGTAAAAGAACGTCAGGCAAAACAAAATAATGGCGGCGCCTGAGGTACAAGGTATCGGATAAATCTGATTTAAAATAAACATTTCTCCCTATATAGGCTTAAATCAAAGGTACTTAGTATAATACAATACAATGAAAACCTAATTTTTAGTCGTTAGGTTACATTTATGCTTAATCAAGTGTCCGAAATTCTAACGTGAAAGTCAATGTCCGAATCGTGCCTACTTTTCAGACTTAGTGTTTGTTTATCGTTCGCTAAGTTGAACTGAGACAAAAACTCGACTTAGAATGATTTATATAGTACCAAAGTCCTACCAAATAGACCATCGTCAGAAAATGTTCATGCAAAACAAGAAGAAACTAAAATTAACTTTAACCTGAAGATGCTCTTGCTTGCTATTATTGCGCTTTGCCTGACCCTATTACGATAGTGGTAAGGGGCAGGTTTGTTTGTTTGTTTGGGTTTTACGGCGCACCAACACAAAAAGGTCATATCGCGCCGAAAGCAATCAATGACACTATCAATTCAAACGAAATTAATGATGTAAAGCTCTATATCTTATTATAAACATTTATTTCTTTCAAAAAGTTAAGTATCGCATATGATAAAACAGATTCAAAAAGTTCTTTAAGTGAGTTTACTTTAAAATGTTTGTCACGAATGTATTTAAGATCCTGACAGTCAAGGAGAACGTGTTTTACATTGAAATGCTCGTCACATAGTATACATTTAGATGCTTCCTCTAAGGGGCAGGTTATCCAGACTATGATACATGTACGTTACTGTATTATACGGTATAATGATACTGTGTGCATGTGGAGTTCTATTCTATACAGACTCGGTAACAATAATTCACGAGTGACATGAAACATTCATATCTTTATCTCATCAAATTTGTAAGGCTGAAAAAATAACATTACGTTCTCCATCGTTACAGTAATCAAATTTAGTTGTTTTTTAAATTTCCGACAAGATAAGAGGTGCCAATCGATAGAAATACATAAGGGAATTATAGCAATCGTGTCGCGTTGCTGTAACATTCAGTAACTCAGTTAACATTGTCTTTTTTATATTTCAATGACGGTCAATCCACCTTTAAGGTACTAGTTCACAGATTTGATTTATTTTTTCTATAATTTAAAAATACCATTCAGTGTCTGTAATTGTGTCAAATATAATAATTCTTATTATTTTAAGACAAACTGACCTACATGTTGCAAGAAATATACAATTAAAGTCACAAAAAATGCACTAAAAGTGTCTATACCGTGACATACTGGGTACATATTTACTGCATGCAAAGCCATTACTTGTAGTTGTATGTTAATTAGCACTAAAATTGTCATTATCAGAACACATCTTTATTGCTTCCAAAAATATTTCCATACAATTTGATGGGTTTAGAAAAAGTTGATATTTAAGTAGAAATCTGTGAATGAGTACATGTACCTTAAAAATCTGATTAACAAAGCAGTTTATTATGCAATATGGGAGTGGACATTGCGAAATACATGTTCACTAACCTAAAATCTTACAATGCTCTTCGTATGATAAAATCCAATAGCATGTTTACACCAACTTTAACGAGAGAGCCTTGAAAAGCAATTTACAATTTCTGCTTTTCGATTGCAATGAACGCCGTAAGCAATTCATTAAAGTCAATACATCTACTGAAGAGGCATAGTTTGTTGTTACAAGAGAGATTGCTGATAGAAATTAGACATAATTAGAACAGAAATGAAGATAAGTTCTTATTGCTAAAAAAACGAGTTATACAAGTTATGTAATACTTGGTGGGATGAAAGATTCAAGATTTATTTTATTTTTTTACTGGGTTTAACGCAGTGTCAACACAATTTATGTCATTTTACGGCGTCCAGCGCACCTAACCTAGCTTTCCTGGACTTTTGTCAAACCAGTAATCACCTACCCTTCCACAAGGCCGGAAACTCCTCCATATTATCTTATCAATGGAGGAAAATTGACATTAAAGTCAAATTTTCATGGGAGGGTATAACCTCCCCAGCTGGGATTCGAACCCGTACACCCGGGACACGAGATTCCAAATCCCAGGGAAAGATGTTTATAAAGAAACAAACTCAGATTTTTCATCTAACAATGACTCATTAGATGAAGAAAGTATTCAAAGAGATGTAGAAAATCCAATTAGAGCAGTGTTGAAGAATGTCATCACCAAGACTGGAAAACTAAAGAAGCAAACGTGAGTTTAAAATGCCTATCAGTAACGTGAAGTCTGTGACCAGAGAGTATCTAATTTTGCACTGCATTTACAAAGAAACGAAGCTATTCACAAGACATGTCCTGTAATAATGGCACTGAAGAAAGAGTCTGATCCTTTTAAAAAGAGACGTATAAAGAAATGTACTTCGTGGAAAGTTTAATCATAAATACAACATGAAGAACTTAAAAAAAATGGTTGCAGAAAAAGACCAGGTGCTCAGGTGAGCTAAAAACAATCAAAATATATACTAAGACATAAAATATATTTTAGTTAACAGAGAGGCAATGTGTTGTTAATTTCTTAGTTAAAAGGAGTAAAAGATAAATTTTGAAATATATCCGTGTTTAATTATTTAATAATTTCTTCGATCTTGAGAAAGCTTACGATACAACATGGAAATACGGTATTCTCAAAGATTTAAAAGATGCCGATCTTAAAGGTAGACTGCCATGTTCTTTTCTAGTTTTCTGTCTGACAGAAATTTTAAAGTTAAAGTAGAATCAATATTATCAGACGGCCGTGCACAAGAACAAGGCGTGCCACAAAGCAGTGTTTGGTCTGTTACACTTTTCGGGTTTAAAATTAATAATATTGTTAAGTTAATAAATCCTGGTACAGATTGCTCATTATATGTTGACGATTTTTTGATATGTTATAGCTTTAAAAATATTCGAAGTATCGAACGCCAATTACAACAAATCTTGGATAAAATTCAAAAGTGGGCAACAAGAAAATGGTTTTAAATTTTCCAAGTCAAAAACACAATGTGTACATTTTTGTCAATTAAGAAAACATAATGATACCGAACTTTACATTTCTGACTCTAAAATACCTGAAGTAAATGAAGCTAAATCTTTAGGCGTTACATTTGATACTCTTTTATACCACACTTGATTTTTGGCCAAAGAATCTTTAAACCTTCAGCCGGTGGATGTCAGGTTGCCAGGCGGTGGCTTCGGATGTTCAATAAACACGTTAATTACATCAAAATGGCAAACGTTGTGGAACAATGCAATTTTTAATAAATTACATGACATAAAGCCAACCCTTAATTCATCTTCGTCAATTATATATTCTAATCGCAGAGATCAAATAGTAATTTCGCGATGTAGAATTGGTCATACTAGATTAACACATTCATACCTTCTCAAAAGAGAAGAAGCACCTAAATGCATACCATGTGACGAGCATTTCAATGTAAAACACGTTCTCCTTGACTGTCAGGATCTTAAATACATCCGTGACAAACATTTTGAGGTTAACTCACTTAAAGAACTTTTTGAGTCAGTACCATCATATGCTATACTTAACTTCTTGAAAGAAATAAATGTTTATAATAAGACATAGAGTTTTACATCATTAATATAGTTTGAATTATTAGTATCATTAATAGCTTTCGGCGCGATGTGACCTTTCTGTGTTGGTGCGCCGTAAAACCCAAACAAACAAACAAACAATACCACACTTGAAGTCGCTAAAAACAGAATGTATTAGAGCTTTAAATCTACTCGAAGAACTTTCACATACTGATTGGGGATCTGATACCCAGACATTACTTAATTATACAGAAGTCTTGTTCGTTCAAAACTAGGTTATGGGTCAATAGTGTACGGATCAGCACGTAAATCGTTCTTACACATGCTTGATACAATACATAACCAGGGCTTACGTATCGCCCTTGGTGCTTTTAAAACTTCACCTGTTGAAAGTCTTTATGTTGAAACTAACGATCCATCATTAAAATTACGTCGACAAAAGCTTTCATTACAATACACAACTTGAATATCTTCTATCACAAGAAAACCGGCGCGAAAATGTGTTTTCAAACAAAATACATTAATTAATTCTTTAGACAAAGGTTCAGTTTCTTCACTCTCTTCTTCTCTCTTTCTTTTAAGCATATCAAGAGTTACTGTCGACGAGGATTTTCTATGAAGTTGATGTCTTAACTGTTCTACCATTTTTTCCAACTCTTCATTTCTCTGCCTGAGACAGGCATTTTCATATGAAGAATCTTTAAACCTTCAACCAGTAGATATCAGATTACCAAGCAGTGACTTCAAGTTTCGGCGCGATATGACCTTTTTGCGTCGGTGCGCCGTAAAACCCAAACAAACAAGTGTTTGTGATCAATCCGTTAATTAAGTCAAAATGGCAAACAATGTGGAATAATGCTATATTTAATAAGTAACATGAAATAAAGCCAACCCTTGATTCATCTTCCTTAATAATATTTGCTAATCGACGAGGTCAAATGATTACGCGATGTAGAAATGGTCATACCAGATTAACACATTCATACCTTCTCCAGAGAGAAGAAGTACTTAAATGTATACCATGTGACGAGCATTTCAATGTCAAACAAGTAGCCGCGGCCGTGGCGTAGTGGTTAGCATGTCTCACTTCGAATCCGGAGATCGCGGGTTCGAATCCCGGTCGCGGCAGGTCATACCCTATACATGAGTTGTCGGCCTCGTGGTAGGGTAAATTAGTACTGGTGATAGAAAAAGTGTCCAGGAAACCTGTAGTAGGAAGAGCTGGCCGTCGTGTATATGACCTATATATGTGTTGAATGCGACGTAAAAAAAACAAAAACAAACAAACAAAAACAATGTCAAACACGTCCTCCTTGACTGTCAGGATCTTATATACATCCGTGATAAACATTTTAAGGTTAACTCACTTAGATAACCTTTTGAGTCGGTGCCATCACATGCGATACTTAACTATGTAAGGCCACAACAAATAGATCATATGTTCTATGGATTCGCTCGCACCTTAATTTTGACGGTTTTTCAACAAAAAAAAATATTTAATTCCTCGCTCGCTCATAAAAATTTGGTCAAACCGCTATATAAAGCAAGTGAATAAAGACTTTTTTACATTTTTTTTCTTCACTCGCTCGCCCCATTTTTTTCCAGAAAAATCCGTAGAACACATGATCAACTTGTTGTGGCCGAAAGGAAATAAATATATATCATAAAATATAGGACTTTAAAAAGTGCGCCGTAAAACCAAAACAAACAAAGTCAGGGCAGCGAATGACCCCCTTGCATGAATTGAGTGTTTTGTGAATTGTGCAAAATGCTGGAATTCCATTTTACGATTTCATATTGGGTAAATTTCAGAGTGCTGTTTTCTACCGACCTCGATCAGGAGTTCGCCACCACGAAACTTCCCGACCGATTTTGATGTTCATATCAATGATGAAATGGTCTTTTCAATTATATAAGATGAGATAACTTTTTCCCTCTACTATGAGGAAGCATGGAAACGATGATTGGCTTGTTTTAATCACTAGTTACGGGATTGGTTCCCCAGCCACCTCGGACACTCCAACAGGGGGTAGTGCTATGGAGGCGGGTATCCACAAGAATACCTGAGAGATATACTTGCATGAAATTGCAAATGATTACAATCGATAAAATTGGCCCATGAGCCGCCTTCTTGAGCAGGTGTTTTAAACGTATAAAGAAGTAAAAGTACTGCATAATTCAGTAGATACACATAAATCTTTATGTTTGTTTGTTTGGGTTTTACGGCGCATCAACACAAAAAGGTCATATCGCGCCGAAAGCAATCAATGATACTGATAATTCAAACGATATAAATGATGTAAAACTCTATATCAGATTCTTATTATATACATTTATTTCCTACAAAAAGTTTAAGTATCGCATATGATGGTACAGACTCAGAAAGTTCTTTCAGTGAGTTAACTTTAAAATGTTTGTCACGGATGTCTTTAAGATCCTTACATTCAAGGAGAACGTGTTTGACATTGAAATGCTCGTCACATGGTGTACATTTAGGTGCTTCTTCTCTTTTGAGAAGGTATGAATGTGTTAATCTGGTAAGACAAATCCTACATCGCAAAATCACTATTTGATCTCGGCGATTAGAAAATATTAATGACGAAGATGTTTCAAGGGTTGGCTTTATGTCATGTAACTTATTTTGTTTATTTAAACTTAATTTGTTATAAATTGCATTGTTCCACATTGTTTGCCGTTTTGACTTAATCAACGTGTTCATTGAACATTTGAAGTCACTGCTTGGTAATTTGATATCTACTGGTTGAAGGTTTAAAGATTCTTTGCTAAAATATCAACTTTTTCATTTCCTTGTATACCAGTATGGCTTGGTATCCAGCAGAGGTGTACTATTTTAGATTTTAAAATTTCATGTAATTTTAATTCGATACTTTTAATAAGAATATTATCTGACTTACGATTTTTATGGCCAATAATACAGATAGAGAATCTGAAAAAATGATAAAATTGTTATGAATATTATTTGATATGTATGTTAAAGCAAGATCTATAGCTTTGACTTCGGCTGTAAATATTGATGCCTGGTCAGGCAAAATCTTAATGTAGAACACTTATATTTTTACACATAGAAGGTAGGCTAATTGCGTTGGTAACTTTTGGAGAGAGTGTACATCCAGAACTACATTTACTTACATAAATTGATTAGTTTTAGTTTTAGCAAGTCTGCAACTATCCAAGGGCAAACTATTCAAGGGCAAGGCATGACCAGATTATTGACAAAAAAAAGTCGGGCCCATTTGGACACCCGTCTACCCTGAAGCAGAGGCCAAAGTAGTGTGTTGGGAAGACTGGAGATCCCTGGGTCTCCCTCAACTACCAGGATTCTCCTTTCCCGGTTACGAGACGCTGCCCACGGCAAACGGACAGTTTTGGTGTTAGCCATATGCCCATCATGCAGGCGCAAACTAGCACCTACATAATGGGCACATGTTTCTCCTCCTCACCACGGAGAGGTCCCAAAAATAAGGCGAAAACAACCAAAGTAACATGCTTCAAGCAATCAGATATTATACACATATTTACACATTTAAGTTCAGGCGGCTGAGAGTCTTTAATGTACATTTTGCGTATTACTATAGGATGCAATGTAGCTCGTGAGTTATCCCTACGATGTCTTTAAACAGCATCTTGTATTATAAATCCATATTTTATAAAAAGCTCCAATAAAATCAGATCCAGGGCTTCTAATACTACAAGCATTGTTCTGTCTTTGTAAACTCATTGTTTGGACTTCATTGCATCATTTTCTAGAAATTCAAGACTTTCTAGTTCACTTGTAATATATTCAAGTAGAGCAATTTTACCAGGACAATGTTCTCAAGCATATAACATACATTTTCTCTTTTGAACATCACACACAATTTTTGAAATAATGTCATTGTAGTTAATATCAAAAGGTACAACAGAAACTAACAGTTCTGCAATTTGATGGTGCTGACAGACACGTTCAGAATGGGTGCCTTTAGAACCGACACCATTTACACCATTGAAGACGCAAATCACAAAATGTAGAAAACCTTATTTTTTTCACTTTGGCTCTCCTTGGATGCAAAACAGAGCTCATGTAAATTCACTAAAAGTAACCTTTTTTCATAATCAGTTCTTTTTTAACATACTCGTTCCTTCGAGGACAAATCCTCGAAAACTCATCCTGGTCATGAAATTGCAACACTTCGTTTTGTTAGTTCTGGCAAGGCAAGACCAATGGTTTTTTTGGTTCAGACTATATACCCTTTTCCGTTTTTAATTTTCTAGCCTGCCGTATCGTAAAATCGCTGACTTAAAATGTGTAATGAATTCTAAGTTTACTCCAACTGTAAGGCTCCAATGTTAATATTTTTATTTTTTCTCTTCTATGAGACACTTTAATTAGGCTGTAAGTCCTTTGATTAAACTCTCATAGTCTTGGCATTGTTCAAAATTGTACATTAGTAGCATTAAGTGCACTCGTGTTACCGTTGAATGATAAAAGTATATATATGCACTGTTTTAGTTCTAAACTGTTCTTCGCTTCATTTTCACCAAAGAAAGTCAGCGTGTCTAGTTCGTTCAGCGTGTCAGATAACTAGTCTCTTTTCTTCTTTGTTAGACAATGTTTCTTTCCTAGCATGTAACTCGTCCATTGTTGTCTCCATATTCAATTGTTCTTCGTCGTAAACATTCTCAATTGTTCAATTTTATTGTCCAAACTGTTTATATTTTGTATGTAACGGCTATTTTCCAGTCTAAATCTTTTTATAATTATCGTTACCATTGTTTCTCTGTTCCAGGCATTCAAACATCTTTTCTAATATTTGATCGTAGATTTCAAAGTAACAATTGTTTTGTTTAGAAATCTTACTTTTCTCTAGATCTGTTACAATTTCAATCAGTTCCTGTTTTTTTCACTTAAGAGTCTAAATTTGCTCTCTGAAGTCTACACTAACAGTTCTGTAAGTACATTCACTTGAGGAGCTGCAAGGTTAATCACTCCCTTTTGTTCTTAATTTATATGAACTGAATCTTTTGGAAGATTGATAATTGAATTAAGAACATTCTGGAAAGCTTCATTACCTCTCTGTGTTGATAACATTTTTTCTATTTTTTGAAGTATTTCTTTGCATTTTAATACGATTTGTTTAAAGAAAAATCAGCTGGTGTTATCTCCCTATCATAATTCGAAGTTTTTAACCTTGCTATTATGTCTAATTGAGATATGCAATCAGTAATTATACTCATTAAATCTGCATTTGTTTCCATGGTTTCTATTTTTGTTGCAACACCGGGGTAGAGGAAGGCTGTGTAAAGACATAGTAACGTGTTATTATGACGCACAAACAAGATGGTTACAGGTAATTTCAATCTATGACATGGGCTATTTACAGGTGTCTTTCCCTGATTTCCCCTAAAATCAATATTTCCATGCGTTTTACACATTTTGCAAAAATGTTGTGTCGTCTTTCCCAAAGTAAACAAAATAAGCTCCTGTCAATATGAGTAAAAAACCTACAATGGTAACTCTTAGTAAACACGCACTCGTCAGTCCAAATAATATAACCACGGTAATGATAGTTCTTTTCAAAGCATAGTACATAATGTTGTGTAATAGTTCTGATTGAATTATTCTTCTAACTTATATCATCGTCGTCTGATTTGTGTGAAAAAAGTTCATCTGAACGTGACCTTCGTAAGAAAACGGCCAGATCTAAATAAGCAAATAGGCGAGCGGGAAATTTTAGATCGGGTTATAATCAGATTGACTCTTAGACATTCCATGAATGTTAAACAAATGTTGATATAGGTAACTCATTTTAATGAAATTGGCTTTACAGTCACTTTTTACACAATTCCTATATTCAATTTCTGAATGTTTCTCAATTTGATGTCTAGAGAAATTTCTCATATAAACAGATTTTTTCCACAGTCATAACACTCATATTTCCCCATTTTAGGCTCATACATGTAAATGTACGTGTTGACTGGCATAATATCAAACTGAAAGATGAAAATTATAAACAGTTTAAGCATGAAAATCCTGTGTTAGTTTATTGCTTCATTGGTTACTCGTACTCTTGCTCCGCTGGTTTCACTAATTATCCGGTAATTAATATTAATAAATATGAAATGCTCCGGTAAATCAATTTCAAAGTTGATTACTTGTCATTTGAATTCTGTATTTTTGAATGACTTCAACTCATAAAGCACTAATTTCAAACATGTTAACACACTTTCTTCAGTTTAAATATTCTTCAGCACAACTGCTAACACGACTTCACAGCAAACAAATTAAATGGTCATTTCAATTAAATTCTTACCATAAAGCATCTACTTAGCATTTTATTTCTCTTTATGAAATATTCACAGGGAAAATATTAAAATACCCCGGAATGACACTCTGGGTGTGATCAGTATTCACTCCATCTATAAGGTTTGTAGACAAGTCATTATTTAGTATTGGAGGAATTGTTCAAATAGGAATTACAAGAATATTAACAAAATTAGCTTTTAAAAATATAACAAAAACAAGGTTATCTTCAGTTGATGCCTACCATGACATCATTGCTCGTCATCTCTGAATGTTTCCTCCTCTAATTTTGGGACCTCCCCGTGGTGAGGAGTTGAAACATGTGCCCATTATTTAGATGCTAAATTGCACCTGCTTGATGGGCATATGGCTAACACCATAACTGCCCGTTTGCCGTGGGCAGCGTCCCTTAACCGGGAAAGAAGGATCCTGGTAGTTGAGGGAGACCAACGCGTCTTCCCAACACACTACTTTGGTCTCTAATTCAGGGTAGACGGGTGTCTAAGTGGTCAATCCGCTGGTCATGCCTTGCCCTTAACTAAACAACACCCAGAACCATTCTTCCTACTCGGCGATTTTATTGCCCAAAATCCAACATGGGGAAGTATATCTAAGATAAAGGCAACATTACAGAAAAATTCATTGATAATGTACAACTTTGCCTTTTGAATGACAAGTCGCCAACTAATTTACATCCAGCCACTGGTAGCTATTCTTGCATAGACCAAACACTACATAATTAGGGTTTAACTGGAGACCTAAATTTCAATGAAAACAGACCATCTAACAAATTAAGTGCATCCAGCACTTAGATTTTCTTACTGATTTATGATAAATATCGGGTGCCAATTACACTACATAAATATGGGTTTACATGAACTAAGTCATGAGTTAGATATCTTAGATTATATTAATAGTGTAATAAATCAAGTATGATAAGTCGGAGCAGAACTCGCGCAGATAAGTATCTTATGATTATACAGTCAATATATATCAATATATAAGATCATTTGATTTAGAAAATAATTGTTAGAGTAAAATGTCCAGTCCTACAAAAACATCAACTATTCATACATGTTTGTGTTTATCAGTTTAATCTTTCTGGCTGTTCTAGCTATGATGTACGTGTATTGCAGTATAAGTTTATACTAATTTATTTTAGCTCAATTGTATAGTTCTATTACATTAACCTATCACAACTTGAATAATTACACGGTTACTGAATTTTTAACCATTGAGTCACCAATCCATATAAATTATTGATAATCTAACTATATATGCGACGATTTTGAATATCGGGGCAATAACAAGTTCGGAAGGGGTTGAAAATAACAGATTCAGTGACCATGTAATTATTTAAGTTGTGACAGGTTAATGTAATAGAACTATAAAACAACTTAGATTGATCACTTAAGTATGCTCTTGTTCTACCTGCTTAGAGCTTGTAACAATAAGTTTCTTGTTTGTTTGTTTTGTTGGGTTTAACGCCGTAGCAACACATTGTAAAGGTCATATAACGGCGGTCAGTCAACCAACTCACTGTTACTGGAAAGGCTAAATCTCTGGATTTATCTGTTAACCAAACATACTTTCGTCAGTGACTGACAACTACTGCCCTACATAATTAAGAATTATTGGTAGAAAAGAACATAGCTGTTGAAATAATTTCATGACCAAGCTCCATGAAAGTATGCCCCGCCCGGGAATCGAACCCTCGATCAGAAGATTTGCGTGCTACCGACTGAGCTAGCCGGGCAGCTTATAAAGTTTCTTGCTCAAGTAAACTTGGTACGTTTTTAATGTGATTTAAACCTTTGCGGAGTTGCTATCCAATAATTAGTTAAATTACCAGTCTACCTTCGTAACTACTCGGCCATGCTAGAGTTGCTAGAGAATAAAAATAGTAAAATTGCATCAAAATATCATCTCTACATGTATTTAGTATTTAAGGCATTTCAATTAATTTCATGAATGAGGTTACTGGTAGTATTTGGGGGAAAAAATGCGAAAAAAATTTTCCTGTCTCTCTCTGTGTTGGTTATTTGTTTCTGATGTCAAGATCATACCGCTGACCGCTGTAACAAAAACAGAATGATTTCACCGGTAGGGTACTTCTGTATTGCCTGCAATACTCACTGAGCCCCGCATGCCGTAAATGCACTCGTTCAATTTTTGACAACGATCTAATGTTCTGATTGCGTGATATCTATAAAGAAACGTTAAATAAAAATTTGTCAACTATAAGAGGAAAATTGCAAATTTCTTCAAACCCAACAGATTAGTAATGTTTGTTTGTTTGGGTTTTACGGCATGCCAACACCTAAGGTTATATCATGCCGAATGCAATGTATGGTAAAGTAAAATAAAACATATAACTAATATATAAATTAAAACATACAGGGATAAATCTATATTTTCTTAAAAAAATACTGAGTTAAAGAATCTATAATATTGCAAGCAGGTGTTTTATGAAAAAGTTCTAATATAGTTAAGGCTTTGTAATGATTGTCACGTATATGCTTGAGGTCTTGGCAGTCGATGAGAAAATGTTTTACATTAGGCCACAACAAATTGATTATATGTTCTATGGATTCGCTCGCAAATTAATTTTGACGGTTTTTACACGCACAAAAAATTTCTTCGCTCGCTCGCCCATAAAATTTGGTCAAACCGCTATATAAAGCAAGTGAATAAAGACTTTTAAAAAAAATTTCTTCGCTCGCTCGCCCCATTTTTTTCCAGAAAAATCCGTAGAACAAATGATCAACTTGTTGTGGCCTTAAAGTTAAATAAGTATGACCTAATCTGCAACGCGTAAGTACTGTTAGTTCACGTCTATTCAGAATGGTATGAAAGATGGTGGTACCAAGTGTAGGCTTTATTTCATGTAATTTATTGAACGTTGCACCATTCCAAATGATTTGCCATTTGGATTTAATTAACTGATCAAATGTACACACTGCGTTTTTCATTTTAAGAATTTGAACCCATTTGTTGAGTCCAAGTTTTGTATTTTAATCTAAATTTTGTTGTACATATATAGTTGCGTTCGATGGACGTTCGATGTGTCGAATATTTTTTTAATGATAACATTAGAAAATCGTTCTCGTATAAAGAGCAATCTACACCCGGGTTAAAAACGTTAACGATATAGTTGATGTTAAGTCCAAAGAGTAACTGATAGAATGCTGTCTTGAGGCACATCCTGTTCTTGTTGGCGAGTCTCAGATAAGGTGGCACCTACTTTTACTTGAAACTTTCTGTCAGATAGAAAGCTAGAAATAAATAAGGTAAACTTCCATTTAATCCTGCCTCTTTCAAATCTTTGAAAATGCCTTGTTTCTGTGGTGTCATTGGCTTATTTAAGATCGAAGAAAATTGAAACTACATGTTGTTTATTGATAAAAGCCTCTCTTATAAACAATGCGGAACAATGCAATTTTTAATAAGTTACAACCCTTAAAACATCTTCGTCAATAATATTTTCTAATCGCCGAGATCAAATAGTGATTTCGCGATGAAGAATTGGTCATACCAGATTAACACATTCATACCTTCTCAAAAGAGAGGAAGCACCTAAATGTATACCATGTGACGAGCATTTTAATGTCAAACACGTTCTCCTTGACTATCAGGATCTTAAAAACATCTGTGACAAACATTTTAAAGTTAACTCACTTAAAGAACTTTTTGAGTCTGTACCATCATATGCGATTCCTAACTTTTTGAAAGAAAGAAATGTTTATAATAAGATATAGAGCTTTACATCCTTAATTTCGTTTGAATTAATAGTATCGTTGATTGCTTTCGGCGCGATATGACCTTTTCGTGTTGGAGCCGTAAAACCCAAACAAACAAACATCAATGATTTAATTTTAATGCACTGCATGGTTTTGGATCGCACCTAACATTCTGCCCGGCACCTCGATTTATATTTCGTTGAGCGTATCCGAGTCATATTACATGAACAATTTGGCCATCTTCCCATCAGTAGTTACATCAGTTCCAGATAACCAACTAAAATGAAGGACGAAACTCTTGTAGAAGAAATTTCGTTGAATGATGTATTGATTAATGTCCAAAATCTTAAATGCAAGTCAAAACAAGACGATTAGTTTCTCGCTGATCGACCAATTTTGTCCTTCAAATCTGGACACTTCGGTGGATTAAAGCTTCACATCATTAATATCGTTTGAATAAATAGTATCATTGATTGCTTTCGGCGCGAAATGACCTTTTTGTGTTGGTGCGCCTTAAAACCCAAACAAACAATCAAACACTTCGGTGGATATCAAGAAAACATATGTTTAGCATAACGAGCTATATTTTGTTGAATAATAAAGCATAGATGACGTCACATTAAATAAAGAGTGAAAGCGCACGTGCCTATGTTAGAATTACATATATTTACATAAATCATAAAAATAAGTATCTCATACATTAATCTTCACTGTTGTCGTTATTAAAGTCATTTGAAACTAGTTGTAATTATTTGTATTGCAATATGGTATACATATATAGCATTTTGTCATTTGTATTGTAATATGGATATATATGGTGTTTTGACAGCTGTATTGTAATATTTTATCAATTCATGGTATTTTGACTGCTGTATTGCAATGATATTTTGTCAGCTGTACTGTCTTATTTAATACTTACCTGGTATTTTGACAGCTGTATAGTAATGATATTTTGTCAGCTGTACTGTCATATTTGATACTTACATGGTACTTGACAACTGTTTAGTAATAATATTTTGCCAGATGTATTGTTATATTTAAAACGTACGTGTTATTTTGCCAGCTGTATAGTAATGATATTTGACAAATGTATTGTCATGGTTGATACTTACGTGGTATTTTGCCAGCTGTATAGTGATGATATTTGACAAATATATTGTCATAGTTGATACTTACATGGTATTTTGCCAGCTGTATAGTGATGATATTTGACAAATATATTGTCATAGTTGATACTTGCATGGTATTTTGCCAGCTGTATAGTGATGATATATGACAAATATATTGTCATAGTTAATACTTACATGGTATTATGACAGCTGTATAGTAATGATATTTTGACATCTGTACTGTCATATTTGACACTTACATGGTATTTTACTGCTGTATAATAATGATATTTTGACAACTGTATTGGCATATTTTACACTTACATGGTATTTTGACAGCTGTATAGTAATGCTATTTTGACAACTGTATTGTAATATTGAATACTTACATGGTATTTTGACAGCTGTATTGTAATGATTGTTTTGACATCTGTATTGTAATATTTTATACTTACATGGTATTTTGACAGCTGTTATGATATTTTGAAAACTGTATTGTCTAATTTAATACTTACATGGTATTTTGACAGCTGCATAGTAATGATATTTTGACATCTGTACTGTCATATATAACACTTATATGGTATTTTGACAGCTGCATAGTAATGATATTTTGACATCTGTATTGTCATTTTTTACACTTACATGGTATTTCGACAGCTGTATAGTAATGATATTTTGACAACTGTATTGTAATATTGAATACTTACATGGTGTTCTGACAGCTGTATAGTAATGATATTTTGACATCTATATTATCTTATCTTATACTTACATGGTATTTTGACAGCTATATAGTTATGATATTTTGACATCTGTACTGTCATATCTAATACTTACATGGTATTTTGACAGCTGTATAGTACTGATATTTTGACATCTGTACTGTCATATTTAATACTTACATGGTATTTTGACAGCGGTATCGTATTGATATTTTGACATCAGTTCTGTCATATTTTATACTTACATGGTATTTTGACAGCCGTATAGTAATAATATTTTGACATCAGTACTGTCATATGAATACTTACATGGTATTTTTACTGCTGTATAGTAATGATATTTTGACATCTGTACTGTCAATACTTACATGGTATTTTGACAGATGAATAATAATGTTATAATGTCAGCTGTATTGTAATACATGTGTAACATGTATGTTATTCATATTTGTTTTGACATCAGTATTGCTATAATTTTACAAATAGTTATTTTGTAATATTCTTTAACATCCTCGAATAATACAAAACATATATCGTTTTTCATTCACCATTTATACTTACTTTGTATGTATTGTATCATTATGATAATTGTAATAAATATATGTGTAAGAGTGTGCGTGTGTGTGGGGTGTGTGTGTGTGCGAGTGAGTGTTGTATGAATATGTGCGAGTGGAAGTGCATGAGTGAGCGAGAGCGTATTTCACTGTTGTATTGTATTATCAAATTGCGACAATGTACTTTATCATGTACAAGTCTAAATAAAATCTTATCTTATCTTATCTTATCATAATGCACCGTAGTTTGTTTGCTTGTTTGTGTTTTACGGCGCATCAACACAGAAATGTTAAATATCGCGCCGAAAGCAATTGATAATAACAATACAACCGAATTATAAGGGTTTTAAGTCCTATATTTAGTTATACATATTTATTTCCTTCAGATAAGTACAATGTAAGTATTGCATAATTATGATAGTACCGATTGAAAAAGTTCTATAAGTTAGTTAACCTTGAATTGTTTGTCACGGATATATTGTATTTAAGATCCTGAAAGTCTAGGAGAACGTGTTTTACATTGAACTGCTCGTCACATGGTATATATTTAGGTTCTTCCTCTCTTTTGAGAAGGTATGAATGTGTTAATCTGGTAAAACCAATTCTACATCGCGTAAACAGTATTTGATATCGTTGATTAGCGAATATTATTGAGGAAGAAAAATCAAGGGTTGGCTTTGTCATTTAATTTATTTAATATTGCATTATTCGACATTGTTTGCCATTTTGACTTAATTAATGTATTGATCGAACACTTGAAGTCACTTCTTAGTAATTTGATATCTACTGGTTGAAGGTTTTAGGACTCCTTAGCTAAGATGTCTACTTTTTCATTTCTTTGTATTCCGTTCAACTGACTACAGTGTATGCAGCAATAAATCTAGACTAAGCTAGAGAAATCGACATAAAAAGATCTAATCTGTTCACCTTTTCACCTGTTCTCTGTCGGCCATTATGCTGGACCTAACCGTACAGTGATTTAGAACAGTGGATACACAGTAGACGTACGTCCGAAAATCAAATCATTATATTCCTATTTATGTTTGTAATAGTACTGTGTTACGCTGTCTTTAGTCAGTTAGGAACATGATCCTCATACAAGTTGTGCCGCAGAAAAAAAGACGATATCTAAACATATAGTATAACATTCTTAAGGTTAGAAGATAAGAAATACGACGCTGGTGTTTTATTCTCAGATTAGACTCTGTTGAATTATCACTACAAGAATCTTGGTTCTTTTTAAGAAGTTAGTGTATTCAATAGGATTAAATACTGTAACAGGTATTGGAGTTCTTGTTGTTGCAGTAGCCGTGTAATTTAGTAAAATGCGTTTATAGGACTTAGCTCTCATTATAAAGAATATAACTGGTAGTAAACTCGTGAAATATTTTTGTTAACGATAAAATATCAGTAAAATATATGTGAGGTGTTTGTTTTTGCTTTGTGGTTTTGGATTATCTTAAGTGCGTTTTAAGATAAAAACTGTGGTAAGTTTCTTAATGTTTATAATGTTGTTTAAATATACTTGAATTAGTTTTACCTTCACTTGTTATGTTGCACTTTGTATTATACTATATACAGCGTTCATTTATCTAACCATGATGCTATAAGATGTACATTGTTCATTTTAAATTCAATATTTCGCAAATGGAATATAAAATGATTTATTTTGATTTCTGTATACAGGGTTTATAGTCACGTGATGAACAACAACAACTAATGAGGTTAACGAGCGTATTTCTTTTTCTAGACTAATTATCAAGTAACATCATACAACGCATAGATAACCACTACCTTGCTTTATCCGAAAATTCCCAGTTGATTTCGTAAATATTTATCGCTAGCTAAAAAACCTTTGCGCAAAGAATGAATCGGATGGTACACTAGGTCATTTGCAAAAAAGTATTTTGTTCAAACAATTACAATTCACAGGTTAACATGAGCATTTTGGGGTATAGAAATGTAATAGTTGTTTGATGCACTTTTTTAATCGCCTTTATTTTTTGCTGCGAAAAAACAAAGTTTGTTCGCATTCTGAAGATCACAAGACTATGTACACTGTTATACACGTACTGTAGCCCGTTCAACTACCCTAAACGAATAATGCGAATAATCTTATCTAATAAACAAATATACGATCGTTTAGGCAATGAGTGATGTTTCAAAATTTATGGACTAAAAACGAAACATCTCTCATGCCTAAATGATCGTACATTTGTTTACAACACCGATAGTTTCAAAATAGCGTCTAAATATGCCCGAGATTATTCGCAGCGAATGGCTGAGGAGTTCCAAATGTAACGTTACAGAACGTTTTGGAACGTTCGGGATAATTGAACAGGCTTCTGATTACTAACTGAAGTGTTTTCTACATAAACAAATTGAATTTTAAAAAAACGTGTCATTTTTTTAATTAAAATTTACCTTTTTTCATAATTAACAATCGCACTTTCCACGCATGTTATGCGATAATTAACAACATTATTCAACCTTAGTCCTACTAATGAAGCACGTGTTCCACGCACATAGAAGTATTAAATAGGATAGTTTAACAGTAATTTCAGACTTCAGTACTTGTACTCTATCATAGCCGTTACCGCGTTCAAAAAACAGATTTGTGGCTAGATTTAAAGCGTGGGAATGATGTCCAAGGGGCAGCCCCCCCCCCAGAAGCCAGTGGTGTATTTGTGGCGTATTGAGCTGGCTACAAACATCAAACATGCATTTTTCTCGCATTTCAATGGCAAACAATGTAGAACAATGCTTTTTTTCAATAAGTTACATGACATAAAGCCAAGCCTTGGTTCATTTTCGTCAATAATATTTTCTAATCGCCGAGACCAAATAGTGATTACGCGATGTAGAATTGGTCATACCAGATTAACACATTCATACCGTCACAAAAAAAGAAAGCGCCTAAGTGTATACCATGGCATGTGACGAGCATTTCAATGTAAAACAGGTTCTCCTTTGACTGTAAGGATCTTAAATACATCCGTGACAAACATTTTAAAGTTAACTCACTTAAAGAACTTTTTGAGTCTGTATCATCATATGCGATACTTAACTTTTTAAAGGAAATAAATATATATAATAAGATATAGAGCTTCAGATCATCAATTTCGTTTGTTTGTTTGTAGTTTGGGTTTTACGGCGCACCAACACAAAAAGGTCATATCGCGCCGAAAGCAATTAATGATACTATTAATTCTGAACGAAATTAATGATGTAAAGCTCCAATTTCGTTTGAATTAATTGTATCATTAATTGCTTTTGGCGCAATTGACCTTTCTGTGTTTGTGCGCCGTAAAACCCAAACTACAAACAAACAAACCCAATCTAATTAAAACCCGATCTAAAATTTTACACTCGCATACTCGCTAATTTAGATCTGGCCTTTTCCAAACGAAGGTCACGTTCAGGTGACCTTTTCTCATCATAATATTCATGACGAAATTGTTATGATACGTTACTTGTTTACATCGTCTACGTCACGCAATTTGAAATGAGCCGCCCAATCACAGACTGTGAATAATACTGCTGTTAAATAAGCATGCAAAACTTGGTCTAAAAGTAGAAATTACGAAATCAAAATGTGTTTAATAGTGTTTTCGTCTAGATGAAAGCTACGCATCGATTGGTCGAAACAAAGTTCAACTCGACGTGACCTTCAACGAAGAAAGTAGAGAGCCTGTACGACAACGCTCTACAGGATATCTGTTTACGGAGAGTGCGTTAAACCCAAACAAACAAACAATCTTGCATTTCATTTATATTATCAGTCTCGCTGCATCCGTGCATTGAATAACGTCAATTTAAATGTTTAAGATTGACAAAAAGCTGTCATTCGTTCCTCACAGCAATCAGATGCACAAGATTGGTCACGTTGGTAATAACCAAAATAGTATTGATTTAAAAATATTTCAGAATATTTATGAATTTGCGTGAGAAATTGAATTCTCTGCGTGAAAGCGTGATCTCAATTCTGTTCTTAATGCGTGAGTCTCACGCTGAATGCGTGAGACGAGTAACACTACGATCCACTAGCAGCTCAGTGAATATAGTACACGAAACTTTGAGGGATGCAAAGGAGAGTAGTGTAACACTAGAGCAGTATGAGTGACATTATTTAATAACATTACTCTAGGTTAGTTGTGATTCGCTATATAGTCGATCATGTTTTATTCCTCCAAGTTCTCCAACAAATTCCAGACAATATCCTTGTATGCAGATTTTTCACTCTGTTTATACTTGTACATTGTGTCTAAGTTATAAACACCGTAACAGATGAGAAACTTGTTATAAATATCTTGTTACGTAAGTAGATCTGGTGAATTCTTCACCTAGTATTGATTTTTTGTAGCAGTTTACACTCGACGTCACAAAACCATTTGTATCTTATTAATATCAGCCTCTCTTCATTTATTCTAAGAACTCGGTGAAACAATATCGTCACATATTGATTTGTGTGATATACTATTATTGTACTGTATATATCAAACAGTAAGAAGTTTTGTCAGCTGGTTGGATAATTGATCTCAATTGTTTCTGACTTCTACTTCCTCATAACGTAACGTTTGTCACGCAATACACTTCCAACATACAGCTATAAAACATACAACTTGGACAATGATGTCATGAAACAAACAACATTTCTGAAGAAACCATTTTAACCATTGCAGAGATTAACTTTGGAGCGGAAACTGTAGATAAACTGGCAAATTTGATGTGTCTAAAACGAAGCTGATTCGTATGCATGCTCAGAACGTATTAAAAAGCGAATTAATACCTTCTACAAAAAATACCACCAGACAAAATTTTTAACAGAAGAACATTTTCAGATTCTCTAAAATTTTCAGTTTTAAAAAAAAAGTTGTCATGTCATTTCTATGTATTTTTTCCATGGAAAATCCCGATGTAGAACGCAGTTTGTCCTTCAACAAAAAAGTTCTAACGTCTTAAAATGTTATATGTTAGAAGAAGCTCTGATTGGTATCAGAAATTGAAAGGCAGACAAAGGACCAGCTACCAGGAGGTAAGTATTGGCAGCTTGACCAAACCACTTTAGAGAAACTGAAAAATGTGCCCTCAACTAATACAGTCTCTGAACGTGACTTTGCACAGTTGGACAATTTAATGAGGGCCAAACTATCAGCTAATGTCACTTCTTATGAAGCAATAGTAATGTGGTCTAACAATCAAACCGCAGAATAGCTGCATTCCCTCCCAGAAGGTAAGTATGACCAAGTTATAGATGATGCACGGAAAAATACTCCAAATATCATGAAACAAATCATAGAACGACAACAGCAACTATGTAACACCAAACTTGAGGCTCTCCATAGCAGACAGGCCAAAACAACAACAACAGCTGTAGAAACAACACACAAAAAGGTAGTGCTTACTCAATGCATACAGAAACTTGGTGGAATCTGGACAAGCCAAGAGGAGTATGATGCCTTCAAGGTTGTCAGTGAGAGGGACCAGGACCTGAGAGAAGCGATTGTAGCACAGCTTCAGTTCCGGAAGCTTGTGATTGGTAGTAATGGCCCCAGACACCTTTTCCTACAGCAGCATAAAGGTAAGTATTTTTCCATTCATGAACTTGAAGCCAACCTGATGGAGGTAATTAATCTTAATAAAGATGAGCCTGATGCAAAACAGGAGACTAAACTTCAATACAGAGAAGGTGAGTTAGCCTCAGAAATGACTCGCTTGAAGAAGTCTCTTGGCAAAAAAGTTGAAGAAAACAGACAAAGGTAATCATTTCACAACAGAAGGAAATGCTGCCAAAATTTCTAGAAAACCCAGAGACACTGGTAGGTAAAACTTTTAAACATAAATGTAAAGACCCTGAGTCTAATATAGTTGAATAGTTTGCTGGTAAGGTGCTTTCAATTTACCAAAAAACAAACAAGCCAGCAAGACAGAATATGAGGTAAAGTATGACGATGATGAAGATCTCTGGCACTTTCCACTTATCCGAGACATAGAAAAGGGTGATTTAATTCTCCAATTATTGAATTTTACAGTTTCTTTGATAAAAAATGCAAATTTCGGTCTCCATGGCGACTTCAAATGTCAATGTCATGTGATCTTATATTTTGTTTTTGTTGTGATGAAATAGTTTAAAATAGTAACACTTAAAAAAGCTTTCAGAAAATGTATTTGCGCCGCATACGGAAACTCTTTCGTTGCAAGAATGCGACTGCCTGACAAAGCATCTATATTTACTGCCGAAATAAAAGCAATTGATCTGGCTTTAACATACATATCAAATAGTATAAATAACAAGTTTATTATTTTCTCAGATTCTCTATCTGTATTACTAGCGATTAAAAATCGCAGTTCAGACAATAATCTTATTAAAAGTATCGAGTTAAAATTACATGATATTTTAAAATCTAAAATAGTACACCTCTGCTGGATACCAAGTCATATTGGTATACATGGAAATGAAAAAGTTGACATCCTTGCTAAAGAATCTTTAAACCTTCAACCAGTTGATCTAAAATTACCAAGCAGTGACTTCAAGTGTTCGATCAATTCGTTAATTAAGTCGAATTGGCAAACAGTATGGAACAACGCTATTTTTAATAAGTTACATGAAATAAAGCCAACCCTTGATTCATCTCTATCAATAAAATTTTCTAATCGCCGAGATCAAATTGTTATTACGCGATGTAGAATAGGTCATACTAGATTAACACATTCATACCTTCTCAAGGGAGAGGAAGCACCTGAATGTATACCATGTAACGAGCATTTCAATATCAAACACATTCTCATTAATTGTCAGGATCTCAAAAACATCCGTGATAAATATTTTAAAGTTGGCTCACTTAGAGAACTTTTTGATAATATACCGTCACATGTGATACTTAACTTTTTGAAAGAGATAAATGTATATGATAAAATATAGGGATAAGGATCACTTTCATCAATTGAATTGATAGTGTCATTATTTGTTTCGGCGCGATATGACCTTTCTGTGTTGGTGCGCCGTAAAACCCAAACAAACAAACAAACAAACAGAAAATGTATATATAATTGTATACATTTCATTAGAAATAAAATATAAGTAGTTAAATGATCAGTTTTCCCGAGTTGTTTTTGTGATTTCAGTGCCATTGTTATGTATATGGATATATAAAGAACAATGACGCAAAGTTTGCCGCTTTCTGTGGGACAGAAAATGTTATAACTTGAAAAGTATTGCACCTATCATGATGGTTTTGGTATCATTTAAAAGTGATTTTTATTATCTTTCGAAGTATGATAAAATCATTTCAGTATTAAGAACAAATAAAAATGACCTGAACCCCCTATCAGAATAATTAGTGACGCGGTTACTCGATATGGTAGGAAAAGAAGTTTTTTTGTACGATTGTCTCAATTGATTGAAGTCTTTCACAAGTACTCTTGTACCTATCTTTCACTTTTAGAAATTAAGATGTTTGACTTGTCTGACTCCCTGGGGAAGATCTTTAGTGAAATATTGTAGAATGACAGACCAACTTTCTTAAACTATTCAAACAAGGTAGCAAGTAAGCCGTATACATTGTATAAGTCGAAGAAGGCACCAACTTTCATTTCTTCTAAATCTGCCACTGTCTTTGAAAAACCTTCTCTCTGGCATGATAGGACTTAAACCCTTTGAGTATGTCAATACTCAATTTTTCTGCATCTTGGTCATATACCATCAAGCCCTTTCTGCACGCATTGTAAACAGTGCTGAGAGGACATGCAATAAAATCTAACAAGTCTTTCATTCGTTCACTAAAAGTTTGAAAGTTTTTTTATAATAAATGATAAAAACCTTCTCTCTGGCATGGATAGGACTTAAAAGTTCACCAAAAGTTTGAAAGTTTTTTTATGATAAACGATAAAAACCTTCTCTCTGGCATGATAGGACTTAAACCCTTTGAGTATGTCAATAACAAGTGTTTCATTCGTTCACTAAAAGTTTGAAAGTTTTTTATGATAAATGAAAACTGTTCTTTAGGTTTTGACAGGCATAGCTCAGACTAGGTACATGTGATGCATTTGCGTACCCCTGCTGTTTTAAATAGCTCCATAGCCATACATGTAAATTAGTCCAATGGTGAAAAAAACTCTGCTGACATTCTGATTTAGATTGCATCGATGTTTGTTCTCAATATTTGAATATGTCTGCCATCTAATCCAATTATATGTGATGTTCAGTCGGAATTATCTAAGAAATTTTAACACCATCCAATTGTTAGATTGTCAATTTCCTCTCACAAAAACTTGATTATCTCACATTTAATCACATTAGCAGTAATATTGTACGACATAAATGCGAGTAGAGAATGTAATTGTCACACAGATCTTGTATATATCGTTAAAATATTGAAGTAGTCTGTCATCAGTAAACATGTAAGTTATACCCCCGCACAAAAAAATGTTGGTTTTTTTTTGGGGGGGGGTATATGTAAGAGTCAGCTTGTGGGTCGGTTGGTTAGTGGGACAGTCAGTAGCTTTAGAGACAATTTAAGCTTTTCTGATGCTCGATTTGATGGTAAATCGAAAAATGGTGAGATCTTCATATTATAATGCTATCTATAAAGAAGTCACAATGTACTAGAATTTAAGATCAACAATATCAACCAACATACCTTAGGTGCAGCAATTACTTATCTATTATCTCTTTTCTGCATCCTTTACTTCCTATTATCTAATAAGGTGTTCTCTGTATTCTTGTGTCAGAATTCTGCGAATCTTCGCCAAACCTGGGTCTTTTGAGTTTGTGGATTGATCATCGTATACCGTCATTGGGATTTAGCCTTTGTAACTAAACACTTGCCATCTTGTGCCAACTGCATAATGAGATCATTCTTAAGCTGGTAAATACTACAGCACTCGTAACTGCTCGAGAATAATTATACACAAGTAGTTTCTGGTTACGTCAAAGCTGAACTTGGTAATGGATGAAGTGGTGACATATTTTTCTTATAAAGACACTATTGTTTTTTATTTACGACCGTGGTTATAAAAAATTAAGGTTTCAGTGCGATAATACAGTTTTTTGCCAATAAGGTGTCTGGAGAAAAAATAGGTTCTGAAGATTTTTTTCCAAAAGGAAATGTTTTTTTTTAAGATTTAGCTTGGACAGCCTTGGAGGCTGGCCTGGGTCTCGTGATTTTATACTTAAGTATCCATACGTGTGCCTTTATTTTATTAATAGTTTGCCAAGAAAAAGGAATCGGTGAAAAATAAGTGATTGCTTACATTCCGAGCGGATGTTGAAAATCACATGACTCAGTGTAATAAACCTACGGGATGTGAATGATGGCAGAGGGCTTTTAGTGTAAATATTTCATTGATAACAGTATCTCAGAAGGCAATACAATATCTCACATGTCTAAAAACTTGATGTATTGACGGATTGTAACATTCATACTCTCCATGAGGCAAATTATCTCCTAGTTGTGATTACAAACAACTCCTGGATTTCAATATTGAATTGAAATGTTCCCGCATATAAAGTTGTTTATGTCTTCAATAATGGAAATGGTTAACAAAATGATTGTTACATAAAATGTTTAAATCAAATTAATGTTAATGGATTCCTCGTAGAGGTTAGCCAATTAAAAATTAACAAATTTACATCAGTATTTAGTATAATTACCAACTAGATAATAAAGATGCACAAAACATGTTAAGGATTGTACAATTATCATGACTAAAACAATATCCATATTCAACAAAATCAGTTGAATAATAACTTGAATAATAAAAGTGAAGACTGAGGTAACCAAAAAACTTATCGAGTAAGAAATTTATATTAATGAAATTTCCTTAAGAATTAAAGTAAATATTTTTACACAAAGAGGTGTTAGCAGTGAGAAAAAAATGGTATTGTACGATTATATTGAACTGTCCGATTGCATAAATTAAAACGTCACATTACACGGTATATTTAATACTCGGTTAATTTCGGTAGTTAGAGCGTAGAGCGTATTGTCAGCACATAGCACTTATGTATTATATTTTATTTGCAGTACGTATCGTAGTTTGTGTGGCCGAGTGGGGAGACGGTCAGACTACAAATCTTATTATCCTGGGTTCGAATCCCGATAAGAACTTACTTTTATCTCTTTTTTTCTCATTAAATCATGGGCTGATTGCGTAAAACACATCCCACTTTTATCATGAAACTTGTAGAAGCCTTTGTTATAAATTTGGTGGCATCTCTTTAAGTGATGATGACAGTAGCACAACCGACACAGTCAGTAAAATTGAGTGATTATTACATTGTTTGTTTTAAAGTGTTTTATTTCTATGTCCAAAAATTACTGAATAAAATTGACGTAAAACAAAAAAAAATACAAAACGAAGAACAAAAAATGACAAAAATGACATATTTAGCTTCAGACTCGCACTTCTTTCAAAAATAGATGTTAAGTAGCATGGCACTTTAACCGCACGACCATTCAGTCAGATGAGATATCGATGCTAAATTAACTTACACATAGTAATTTTTACTGCAAATTTCTATATATAGATCGCGGAAAATAATATATACAGAGTGCGATAACCGTGTAATTATGCAATTGGACAGTTCAATATAATCGTACAATATATAAGTTTATGAATGATGTATAAGTCTTGGTCCACTATGTACATGTAAATTCAAGATGACACCATCACATCACTGGTGGTTTTATTTATACCGAACTATGTGATTGATTGAATGATATAACTTTGTTTTGTGCAATTTTAAAAAAAACACCAGTGAATGACTTTTATCATACAGAATTATTGATGTATTCGAGACAATCTTTATTCACGCTGGTCTATCAACATCGTTCTGAATATTCTAAAATGTAGGCAATATTTGTGGTCTGCAATAAAATAGAAAATTGAGCAAAATATACTGCTGAAATAGTCTAATCAATATTTACGGCGGAGATAAAATGCGTATAAAAATGTAATAAATAATAGAAGAACTTAAAATGTACAAAGACTTTTCGTATGTCCCTGGTTCTTGGTAAAAGAATTAAATCATTTAACCGTATCATGGACTACATAAATGAATTTTACTTGTACAAGTAGGAAAGGGGCAGGTTTAATGGCGGAGCTTTATGACATGAAGTGGAACAAGTATTAGCATTTCCAAAAATGCTTGAAATCGTTGTTCAGCCGTGTTTGATGTCTTCTCCACTGTCTTTTCCACTGAGGTATATATTTTGTGGTAAATATCCATTCGCTAATGTGGAGGAGGGTACAAATAGAAAATAAATATTGCTTTCCGATGAACGAGTCTATGTACAATTAATAAGTTATAGTCAAGCCGCCAAGGCCTTAAACGATATAACTTTTCTGTGTGAATGCGCCGTAAAACCCAAACAAACAAACCAAGGCCTTAAGGCACGTTTTCCACTCACGTATAACTCGAAATGGTGCTGTCATATTCATGCATTGTAATGCTAGACTGCATACGGCGCAGGTGCCCTGACTTGTCATTTCCAGTAGCATCCATACGAAAAAATGCCCGACTCGTTCCCCGACTTGAATTCTATAAAGCATTAACCGTGCACAGAATAATGTTGATTAATGTGTAAAAAAATTAAATATCATAATTTTAAGTATTTGTTTAAATTACTTTTTTTCAACTTATCTACTTTTGATAGTACACATATTTTTCTGCTGCACTATTTTTTGGTCGCATTGACTCATTGATTTCTATTGAGTTGAAGGTGTTGTTCGTTCTTTTTCAAATTTCGCAGAGCGCTGACATAGAAAGGATTTTTTTTAAAAGAAAATCCTTCCAAAAATGTATAATCTGCATCTATTGTCAGCTGTTTTAGTGAAAGAATGATATCGTCTTTAATGTGTCGTCATTATACGCTACGTGCGATCTATACGTTTTTCACAGGCTAATAGAGGTGACCTTGCATATTAACGTTTGTTCCGATCTCAACGCTTTGTTAACGTCGGACAAAAAAATTACTGACGCTAAACGCCATAACCTTCCACCTTTGAATAGTAAACACCATCTTATTAGATATCAGTTAAAAACGTGTCGAATTTCTTTTAGTATATTTGGGCATATTGTTATTTATAAGTATATATAGTTGGATGTTTTATTGTTCGTTTTTTCTCAACTGTCAAAACATGAATAATTTCACGGTGACTCTGTCTAACACTCGTGATATTGAGATAATGTTTAATCATTCACCGTAAAATTATTCAAACTTTGACAGTTGAGAAAAAAAATTAACTATAGTTAGTGTGATAATTGAATATAACTAGTAAATATTGTCTCCCAAGTTTTATCTATATTCTGAGCGTTTGAATTTAGTTTCTTAAGTTTGTCACTAGTCGCTCTTAAAATGTCTTGTTTAATTAAGAGAAGCTTGTCGTATGGAACGTTTATAGATCTTAAGTTTTCGCAAAACGAAAACAGAAATAAAAAGAAACGTTTTCATCCGTTTATAATTTTAATTCATCTTATTTGACGTCTACATCAATATAATAAACTAGAAGAGATGAGAAGCACATACATATGTTTTATCACATAACATGTTGTAGAATTGTACAGTAACACCAACATTTTGTTTTAACTAACACTTGAAGAATATGCAGTGGCTGATTTACGCCTTGTTGTATTTTTGTTTTTTTCGCCGAGAAGATTAGAAAAAAACGAAGACACGAAAAATCCACAGTTTGTCGTATTTTCTTTTTTTCCCTAATCTTTGCGGCAAAGGAACGAAAATACGACAGAATAAATACGAGAATACGACAGATAAAATGTGTCGTGTTTTCGCCTTAAATCTGTCGTATCTTCGTTTCTTCGCCACGAAGATTAGAAAAAACAAAGACAAGACAAATTCAAAGTTTGTCGTATCTTCGCATTTTCGTTTTTCTAGTCTTTACAACGAAGAAACGAAAACACGACAAAATAAATGCAACGATACGACAGAAAAAAATGTGTCTTGTTTTCGCCTTAAATCTGTCGTATCTTCGTTTTTTTTTTGTTTCTTCGTATTTTTGTTTCTTCGTATTTTCGTTTCTTCGCGTTCCGGTTTTACAAGAGCATGCGTAGTTGATCAACTACACATATGCATAATCAACAATGGAGGAATATAGCGATCACTTTAGTATCTTTTTCACTATTTCTTTCTTTATGAGTTGATGTACGCATGCGGCGAAGAAACGAAAATACTACATGGCGTAAATTAGCCACCATAAAAGAAGCTACAATAACAAATGTTACCAAGCTTTTCTTTGTAGAGACCTAGAGCTAATATCGCAATGTCTTGATTGATGTGATTATACTTGTAAACCCTGAATCTCAAGTAACAAGATTGTCAGCTGATCGGTTAAATGTGAGCAATTGTTTTCTCACAATTTCTTGATCATAACACATTACATCTCCACATAAACGAGGAATTACATTAGCGCATGTCATTTGTGCATTTGTAAGTGCCCTAGAATGCTTGCCAGAAAACACGATGAATATTGTAACAACTAGCATGTAACTTGTGTGCCATATTGAAATTAACATTTAAAAAAAAGAATGAGTGAAAAAGAAAAATAGTTAGATTTTGAAAAAAATGACATGTGACTAGATCGACTTTTCTATACAAATGGGTCAGTGTTATATTGCCTAGGGTCCTTTTAATAACATCCGAAAAAAGTAGTTTTATTTTAATAATGACCTACTCAACAAAAACGAAAAAGTAGCTTTGAGATTTCTCAATGATTGGCAAAAAACTGGTTAAAACTTTTAAGGAGATGGAAATTTAAGAAAACAAAAAATGTTTTTTTTGGAAAAGGAATGGAGCCATATTTCTGCCTCAAAATGGCCAATAAAACCACTGTAATGTTTCTTCTGCGTGAAATCACAGACATTTTTTTTGTAAGAAGTTGATCCGAAAAGTTAATTAAAACATTTGTTATGTTTTATACACTTACAGTCTTTGATTGGCGGTTTTCTGTCACACTTCCTCATTTTCCAAGTGATCTACAAATAGTTCAGAAAGTGCTTGTTAGATAACTTAAAGACATGTCTAAATATGACATCGATGTTAGGGCCATTTATTTTGAGGCATATCAATGGTAAATATTTCTGTGCGAGCTCACTATATGGAAATATGTTTAGTTATCAAGCAGATTTTTCGCAAATTCACTTTGATATATCATGTTTGTCTCCAAATTCTACCAAGTTTGCCTTTTTAAAAGGCCTTTCTCGTTTCCTTCAAATACTACTTACATTGTATATATTCTAGTGATCTTGAGCTTGCAAACAAACTCTCGATTATATGTAAAATTATTGCAAAATTAAAAACAGGAAAGATTCAAACTTTCAAAAAGTGCATAAATACCTATCTCAAAGTGGCGGTTATTGTTTGCAAACTTTGCACAAATTATTTTTGCACATTACCTAGTTTTCACTCGATTCAAATTGTGTACGCTGAATTTGGAGCTAACAATCAAAACTCTCAGTATTTGATGAGTTTTCAGGAAAAAAAGATGGTTGTTATTGTATAAGCCATTTGATGTTATTTTTTATTATTTTGTTAAAAGATTATTCGGCGGCAATCAAATCTTTACCCCATTAGTTGTTGTAGATAACGTGATTATAGATCCTGATTTTGGATATTTCCACATAAAATGTCGCTGAACACTTGTCATTAAAATACAAATTTTCCATGTACAAGATGAAGTAAGTTCTAACCCTACTAGTAATACTACTAATTTTCTTGAGCAAGACATTTACCTTAAGTTGTTTCTCTCCATCCAGGTGCAAATTTGAACTGTGAGAGATTGTGTATTAAATTTACTTTCCTTTTTCTAAGCTATCGTATCTTATTCCAGATGAGTTTATAGATCTTCATTATCGTTGCTGGGTTTCCAGACCTTATAACTTAATCATTGTTTCAAAGTTTTAAACACTTGATACTGTAATTATTTAAAAAAGGAAGCTATTTAACAATTACTATAAAACGCCGGGATGCCAATAGTGTCAGAGAGATTTTTAGAAAAAATGAACCAATTTAGATAATGTACTATATTATGTTCTGAGAACAAACTATCATTACACCACACATTGCCAAGAGTTTGATGTATTGACTGACGAAGAAAACAATCCCCTTTATATGGTATCCTGTATTAGTTGTAAGGGATATCTCGTAAACATCAATATCAAAACAGAATGTTTCTCTTATGTGGAAGTTATTAGATAGCCGCCCGGCTAAGTCAGTTGGTAGCACGCAAGTCTACTGATCGAGGGGTCGTGGGTTCGATTCCCGGGCGGGGCATACTTTCCTGGAGCTTGGTCATGAAATTATTTCTACGACCATCCTTCCTACCAATGATTCTTAATTGTGTAGGGCAGTTGTCAGTCACTGGCGAAAGTATGCGCTTAGTAGTTGGGTAAATCTATGGATTTAGCCTTCCAAGAGGAGTGAATAGGTTGACTGGCCGCCGTTATATGACCTATACAAAGAGTTGCTGCGGCGTAAAACCAAACAAACAAACAAATACAATATGATCAGATAAATTAGAATGTGTTTAAAGGAAGTGTTAACATAAAACAAACTTATGTTGAAGACCTTACAAAGTTCTCAGAAATCTGGTATCTTATTGTAAATGGTATTTCTAATGATTTCACCATGTCAGATTTTTAAATTGCATCAACCATTATTTTGTGTGGACAAATTAATCATAACAATAGACAGAGCCAAGTTAATTGTGACGGATTATATCTATTTTGATCCTATGAAATCACTTTTATTTCATGTCTTTATATATTCACAAGAATTTGTTCTTATATCCTACATTATGACATAGAATATTGACTATAAAACATTCATCTCATTCGAAAATAATATTGTTTGACTTTATCATATATAGTCATTATTGTTTCTCTAAACATAATGTCGGTTTTAAAATGTCATATAAACTACAATTACACTCGAACATGTTCTGTTATAATTGTTGGCGCAAAGGGTTGCGTGTTTGTATAGTCAGTTTTGATCATCACGTCGCTGCATGCGGCACTTCTCGGTTTAACTGCTCTACTCATTACTCTCGGATAATCATACGGGCCACCATATTGGCTAGACTAAAACGCGAACTTATTTTTGTAATAATACAGTCAGACACGAACAAACGGTCTTCATCGTCTATTTATACAATGAACGCTCGTACAGATACTTTTAGGGGGACGGTCTAAATCACTGACTGAACAAGAGGGATTATCGGGCCATGACTTATAATATTCCTGTTCTATTTATACAATGTACTCTCGTACAGATACTTTTTGGGGGCGGTCTAAATCACTGACTGATTTACTAACACCGTATACAAAGAAGAATTATCGGGCCATGACTGATAATAATCCATAAAGATATTGCTTTTCTCAACGCCAATAAGCAATGATTTTTAAAAGATTTTAAAAGGAAGCGATTTATTAGAATTAAGTAAAGATTTATTAACTTTTCCATTTAAACATGGAATGTTCTTTATTTTACCTCTATATGAAACAATCATTGGGCTTTTATTTGCGCTCTTGGATGTTGCATTGAAACAACTCTACATTTTACAGAGTGCATTACCTGTTTCTGCTGTAAAAATATGAGACAAACACACACGTCGCGGTGTTGATTATTGAGACTGCGCCGCGCACCAGAATTGGACAGGATGACCGCACCGTACACTTTAATGTAACTACACCGGTTAAAAATGTGCGTTTTGACTGCACCGAACACCTATGACTGCACTCTCTAAGTGTACGCTCATAAATTTGTCTTTTATCGACGGGAAAGGATTATCTGTCTAAGTAAGGAATCAGAAATACTTAGACGATCATATACATTAAGTTATTCATTGGTTTTACCTTAAAATCACAAGTACAGAATCCGACTATCAAAAAAAAATTCTTACTTCCTTTTTGAAAACATGTCGACCATCTTCGCCATTCATTTCTGTGCACATAGGAGGTTACCAAGAGCAGAGATGTTCTACATTATCCATCAGAGTCCATACCTTGCAGAATACAACTGCTTATACAGAAATGTAGATTAAACTAGAGAAATAGACAAAATAACAGCTTTTCAATTGCTCTTTCTGTACACTATTTGGTTGGCTTCACAGTACAGTTTAAACCTGTACGTGGACAAATCTAACAAAAAGACAATAAAGTCGACCTTAAATCATTTCTCATTGCTTGGAAATATCTAGATATGTTTGTATCAAGTTCATTTCAAGGAAACCTCTAACAAAATATCGTCACATATTGATTACTATGACGGTATAGTGTTCTAGGTCACGTGTTAGTATCATGAATAGCGATGATGGTGTTTCTGTTGACTGATGACAATTTTCGTAATTATAACAGGAACGTTGTTATGATGTTTTTTGTAATAATCTTGAATTAGAATTATTTGAAGGACTTCTTTCCATATAAGCTTGATGTTTTATATAGTATAGTATTTTAAACTTCTGTTTTATGGTTTGTTGTCGTGGATATTAATCATGTTCCAAAATATGAATTACAATATTGTTGCAATATTGAACATAAATTGGTTCGACATCAAATGTTAATAAATGTTTCAGTCAATATGAGAAATTTATACAGCTATTTTTACAACGGGGGACAAGTTTTATATAGAATAAACGTGAAGACTATAGATCGAAATTCTCTAAAATATCCCTCTGGGGAAAATAGCAAATGAAATTTCTAACAACGGATAAAGTAATTTGTTTGTTTGATCCAATAATGTAAATGTAAGATAAAACTATTCATTTCAGCTCTGACTGGAACTAATCTTATCTGATTCTTCTACCGTTGTATTCCTTCTTGTTTATAATAGTCAGGATGTGACAACATACGGACTACTGAACTATCGAGAACAACGTAGGCTATAAGTTGACAGTAATTGTTACATTAGTATGTCAGCCAAGTTAAGATAGCGACTGAAAACTGATTGCTTGTACTAATTGGTATAATAACAATAATCATAATGACGTTTAAAGGAGAAAATTGTGAGCTCTTATCGTCGTTTCTATATTGGAATAGATATTATTGACGACAAACTAGTGACAGCATTAACACACTAAACTTTGTCAGTATGGAACCCGGGTCGGTGACGCAGTTGGTAGCGCGCAGGGATTTGGAGTCTCGTGTCCCGAAGGCGGTACCGGTTTAATCCCACCCGGGGAGGTTATACACTTCGATAAAAATTTGACAAAAATGTCAATTTTCCTCCATTTATAAGATATGTGGAGAAGTTTCCAGCATTGTGGAAAGTTATGTGGGTACTGGTTATAGACAAGGGTCCAGGAAAGCTAAGTTAAATGCGCTGGAAGCCGTAAAATGACATAAATTGTGTTGATACGTGTTCCTGATTATGTTACATTATATTTCATTATACCCTGGAAATGTAAATTGGGCGTTACATGTTAAAAAATTATTATTTCACCAAGATGTTTTTTAGAAATATTCAAACAAAGAATTAATGTTATTTTTGTACAAGACTGGCAGTATCAACTTAATAATTCATCAAGAGCTAGTACTTAGTATTAAATTTACATAACATGTATCTATATGTATTTATGTATGTAGATTCATAGGCCAGTGGCCTGATATCCTAAATAATTTGTGAAACTGTATCTTATCATATATACACTAATTGTGTATGGCTATATTGAAGTCTATTCAATAATTGGTATTAACGTAAAAACTATGTTTTGTATGTATGTTACAAAATTTTACCAATCTTGACGAGTTTCTCTTATGAAATTGACATATAACAATTACTATACATATGATCGATCAAATAATTGCAAAATTGATAATCTATATGTATGATGAACAAACTCGTAACAAAGGCTCTAAAATCTGATTTTGGTCCGCAAATGACAAAATGCTTTTTGTTTTGTCGCAAGGCGTGCTTTCGCGTATTATTTTTAACATGTTTCAGAGTCACAAAAAGTTATTCATAACATACTTCACTTCTAATATGCGATATTAAAAAAGGGTGTTTAAACAAAAGTTGTAGATTCAAGAGTTCATAAAAATGCTCAGAAAATGTTTCAAGTAGTAAGTTGTTATTTTTTTGTTCTTGTAAACACGTAAAATTGTATCACAAAACGTATAATAATTTATATGACCAAAGACTGCCCGTAGGCTTTAGAACCGGGTTTTTATATTAGTTCAAAGATAAGTTGAACACCTCTCGTATAGGTTTACTAGCTTTACATCTCGTAGTACAATAGATTCCTGTGAGGAAACGTTATAGCCGACACACAATTTAACATGATAAGTTTACAGATGATACTGTTTTGGATCATACCAGCGACATTAGAAAACACGTGAAGAAAATTATGTTAGGTCAGCATTATTCATAGAATTATTTGTTGTCCGACTGCCGGTGCAAGGATTTAATGTTTTTATTGCGTCGTTATCTGTCAAGATGTCTGCCAATTTCATTTGTCTATGCATTTAGATAGCAAGCACAATGTCTGTATTTATATTCATAGAATAACAATTATAGTTTCTTCCATATTCTGTCAGTGCAATAAAATGTATGACCGTTGTTATTATTGCTGAAAAAATAAGAGAATATTTGGTTCACTTTCAGTTATTTCAGACTTACATAACTTTCCTAAGCTAATTTAGCGGTCGTCTGTTCTATTTTATTATAACATGAGTCAGAATTAGGAGTATTTTAGGTGGTTAACATCACTACTAACATCATTACATAAATAAAGAAAACATATGAATTCACTTTTCATGTCTTTTGAAGAAATCCTAAGTTCTGTTAATATTTTCGAAATGATTAAAGTTTTGTAATAAACATTTCATGAAAATACAATAAGTATGAAACAAATGTTTAGAGACAAAATAATTTTGCTGCAATTCTTGAATTTCGATGATTTTTGTAGAATCATTACTTTTTTATATACATTGTATTTAAGTATGGTTTGGGATATAATGAAAACAAATTTCATCAATGTAACACATTTATAAGATTCAGCATCTGACATCATGAAGCCTCGAAAACAAATTCAATGTTTACATATCTTTTGTAGAACATAGATTTTAAGCTACTTTGGTAGCCTCAACTACAAATAGTACCATAACAAAAAGTATAAGCAAAACTAAAAAGCATTTCAAAATATATGGATATCAATCTTTTTATAAAGCCAATGTAGTTAGCTTACAAATTGAAAATGTCTCCAAACTTTTTGGTTGGCATTGTAATTATTTATGTTTTTAAAGCGATTTCTTACCAGAAAGACACGATTGTTTGACATGTCGTTCACGCACGTTAAGACTTTTTTTATTGTTTTCTTACAACTTGTTTCAGATAAGTTTGAATACATTCACTCTTTGTTTGATAATTAAAAAAACAATGTTTTATACAAAAAACTGTAGAGTGTTACTAAAACATTTTTGTTCGATATTCTTAGTACCTAACACTCGCCGTTCGAAAGGTCTTAAATACATTCGTAACAAACATTTTAAAGTAAACTCACTTAAAGAATCTGTATCATCATATTCGATACTTAACTTTTTGAAAGAAATAAATGTTTATTATAAGATATAGAGCTTTACATCATTAATTTCGTTTGAATTAATAGTATCATTGATTGCTTTCGGCGCGATATGACCTTTTTGTGTCGGTGCGCCGTAAAACCCAAACAAACAAACAAACAAACTCGAAAGGTTATACATGTATCTCTGCTGATAATTTAGCAGTTATTTGTATACGTAATTCATGAATTTGTATTCACTTCTTTTCATAGAATACATGTGTAACGTTTCGCGATAAGTTAGGAGTACGCAGACTGTCTATCTCCCCTTAGCTACTAGAGTAGGGAAAAGCAATATCCAGAATACATATTATATCCGAGAGAGTAGAGAGCCAACTTATTATATAGTGTTGATATTACAACAACTGATGTTCTTCAATGTGGAATGCAACTGTGGTTATATTCAAAACTGTATGAGGATTTATGGTAAAGTGTTATCAGAAATAGTTCGCGTTTTTTATCAATAAATAGTTGCTTGTGATTTTTTATAAATTTTTTTGTTTTGTACCAACGAAGTGAAATATAAATGTTATAGGTTTTATATTTGTTGATTTTAAAGTGAATTTGTTCAATTAAACGTGATCTATCCTAGGTAGGTACGTTTGTTCTAAATATAATAACAATAAGCATGATACAAACCAGCATAATTGATCTTTTTCAATTTTTTGTGTTAATGTTTTATGGCACTAAAACTCATCGTATGCATGCATTAAACATTGTTGTATTTGGATGATCCTTTTAATTCTTTTATGGTTTGTTTTGTGTTTGTAACATATATTTGATTTACCTAATATTTATTATAATGATATTTTAAACGCCAATACGTACATTGGTGATATAAATAATCCCTACCGGAGGGGACTTCAGGTTTGCCATCCATCTGTTAGATCAAATATAGATTTCGCTAAACAATCTTCCATGCTATTTTGATATAACTTGATATGTAAATGGTTGCAATGTGATGAGTTTGCACATCATTGTTTCACTTTTCGGGTCAAAATCGTAGTTGCTATGGATTCATCTAAACATTTGTAATAGAGAAACTTGGTTATGTGCACAGATTGCTATATCTAGATTATGCACATCATTGTGTTTTCTTCTGCTGACTAAAATGTGGTTGCTATGGATGTGGAAGTTGAGAAAATTTGATAGAAACATGTGTACCCTTAAATCAATTTATTTCTTTTCAGAAACATGGTATGAACATATGTTGTAATGTGTAGATTATGCACATTTTTATCTTTTCTTCCTGTTGCCGTTTTTATGGATACGAAACATTCCTTTCGTTGGGTACTAGTTATTTAAAATCTTTTCTGACTAGCTTAATGAAAGTTGGTATATAGCTAATCAGCAATATGAATATGTTTTGGTCTCTTGCTGAAACATTGCTGTTGCTATGATTCTAGAATATGTAAAATATTAATAGAAACAACTGGGTCGTGATAAAATACAGAAAGAAAACCGAAAGTAGACTTTATAAAATTTGTAAGAAGAAAAGCTAGAGATATATAAGAGGCTGTGTGTAAATTTTTCAGCATCCTAAAATGACTTAACTTACCATGAAAGCGAAATAAAATAGTAAAAGAATAACTTCAAAATATTACTTCTGTTAGGTGCAGTTCAACAACCCTGTGTTCAGTAACTACATGTTGGCTAACGTTACGGGTACGGGAGAACTCAACCCGAGGACAACTCAACCCGTGCAATACAACCCGAGGACAACTCAACCCGTGCAATACTCAACTTAAAGTTAGGACAACTCAATCCGTTAGTAGGAGATTGAGTCGTTTTGGGTTGAATTGTCTATGGGTCGAGTTGTTCCGACACTTCCGTTACGGAACGTTCAGGGTAACTGAACACGCTGCTGAACTTTGGGTTTTGAGTTACTGGCATGTTATTTGAGATAATTGTGTGGAATGAATTTGCCTTTGTTTGTCAAGGTCATACCGCTGTTACTATAGAAATATTTCACTGGTTGGGGACTTCAACATTTCCAGCAAACCTGGTTATTTGTTACTATTTATTTGTAACAATAACAAATGAACCGTGTTTTAGTTACTTCAAAAGGAGAACAAGTAGAACAATATTCAATCCTGAACTTAAAATAAACACGTTATACAAAATCCTATGTATGGTAATATTATCTTAAGCAATAATAACTGACTTTAAACATATTTTCTTGTGAAATGTTATAATATGTTTTGTACATAATAGAAATATCTACCTTATAATAACAATGATAATAACGACTTTATTTATTGTGGATAACATATTTGGTGTAAAGCAATTTTCAATATGATCCACACAATTTTCACTTAAAAGGTGTACTCTTAATATATATTTATTTATATACTTGTACTTGGTTATAAAGGGAACAAATCAATTGTATTTTTATATACATGTACTAATGGTATCAGGTTGATCAGACTAGATCTGATAATTGCGATCAATTGTCTAAAACCAGTACTCACCTATCCTTCCACAGGGCCGGAAACTTCTCCATATATCTTATTAATGGAGGAAAATTGACATTATTGTCAAATTTTCATGGAATAGTATAACCTCCCCGGGTGGGATTCAAACCCGTAAAACCTTAGGGACACTTGATTCAAAATAGCAACTTCTACCTATCTTCTCACGAAAAATCCCAAATGACCCCGATCGTTAGCCTCAAATCCTTCGCATAAAATTGAACCAAGCAGTTAACAAGGTCATGTGGGAAATGAATAGCTGCAGATGATTCGACGAAAACAATTTTAACTCGCAAGAATTTTCAAACAAAGAAATGTAATAATTATTTTTTTTGGCTATCTGATTGTTCTATGTTTTTGGCTGCGGCAAGAATTTGACGAATACATTCTTATGCCTCAGTCCCATAAAATCGTGGCTTGTTACGGACCCGTTCGTGCAGACAGTCGTAGGCCGTAGGAAGCCTTGCGTTTCAAGGTGACGGTACGCACATGGTACAAAACAACACATCCGTACAGAGCCATAGCTGGAAGATATGTATGTTTAATCCATACTTAGCCACTATTTTGTTCACGATTTGACTCTGAAACTGATACGTGTATCCTGGGCTCATCTCACGGACCCTGGTAAAAACCTAATAGTCCGTACGGGTACGCAAGAGTTCTTACGGGTCCTTGCGGAGTTTGATCGCACGGCGCCCGTACGGCTATTTTTATGTTTATGGGACTGTAGCTTTAAGATCGCATGACCATAAACCCTGTGACAGTTAGAATCATGTGTTAACACATACGAAGACTTGGTGTCTATAACAAATATATCAGACACAAAACTTATACACAACATGAAAAATTTGCATATCACGTAAGACAGTTCGCACAAATATATGAATGTATTGAACTTTTAGACGGCTGTTTCATGGATTATTGACAGCATGTCAGGATGTGCCATCAATCCATCTCGGGGCAAAAACATACCTTCCTAGGAAAGATGGTTAGACTATTAACTGACTAACTTGTTTACCAACTTACCAAGCATGGCATGGTAAATTCTTGTGTCAAGGTTTGTACATATACTTTTATTGAAAATAAATGAAATTGTAAATTAAATATAGTTGTCACTTCCAAGCAGACTGTAACTAATGAAGAATCGAAGAAAAGTCAGTTCCACGCTCTTTGGCTAGAGACATTGAGCCAGATTTTATTTTGATAATCACCAGCGATCGAGCCATAATTGGTTTTATTTGACACATATGGTGAAACCTAACTAGTGTTCTTGTCTTTTTATCTCATTCTATCATTACACGACATTGCTTTTTCTACGAAGGCAACATGTTACATAGCCGATACAACACAGCATGTCAACCCGCCCGTCTAGCTCAGTCGGTAGTGCAAAGTCTACTGATCGAGGGGTCGTAGGTTCGATTCCCGGCCGATTCCCTTCTAGCTTAACGAGAAGGAGCTCAACTTTTTCTGATGACAGTCTATTATATAATTTTTAGCACTAAATCCCCTTTCACAATTAGCTGTATGTATGGGAGTTGTCAAAGATAGTGCAGCTAGCACTAATAAATTAAGAAATCCATCCGTATGATATTTATTAATCAGTCCCCATAATTCCTTTATATTGTCTCTAGGATACCCACTATTTACTACTTTAATAATGACCATCATTTCTGGTTTCCATTAGATCAATTATAGAATCTCCAGTAGCAAGATTGTCCGATAGAGATTGAGTCTTAAGTGGCTTGACAACTTGTTGCTTTTCATAGTGATTAATTAAAATGTCAAGTTTATCATTCCCCCAACTTAGCAAGTCTTGTTGAGAACAAGAGGACACTGGTTTTAAACCTAAAACACCAATTGCATATTACATAATGTTACTGTCATCATTTGGAAATCTGGCTTATATTCTTTCCAAATTAGCATCAATAAACTTATCTTTGACACTGTCCATGTTTTGTTTCACCTGAATTAAATGACTACCTTTGTAAGCAAGCTTATTGCTTTCTCCTGATAAGTGTTCATTTTGTAATTGGTGTAAATGGGTACAACAGTTACTATTTTTAAGATTTTTCAATGAAGCTTTGCAGCGGTCCGACGACACATGAACCATGCTATGCTTACGTCAAGTCCTGCCATCTGAAACACTAAACATAGTTCTGGCACAATTGGTAGAATTTCCATAAGCAGATAAGAGGTTGCTATAAAATCATACTGTGACAATTTCTTATTGTACCCTTTTGATTTAGCATCTTGTTCGTGGTAAAAAGTAATGAGGGAGTCAAGTGTCCGATACCGTCTGGACAGCAATAAAAACTGACATCCATCTGACATCATAAACTTCTTTCACTTTCAATTCAAGTTCATTTAGTATTTTTTCAATGTTACATAGCTTTGATGTTCTACTAGCTGATGCTTTGAAGAAGTACAAAATTCCAGTGAGTGTGGACTGATATTTAACTAAGTACGGAACCTGATCAGCTGCTTGTGATCTTACTAATGCTAATTTGTGTGCAATACAATGGTAGTTCAATAATATAGGATTTTCCATGAGCATAAAAACCAGTAACTGCACCATCAGTTTCTGTCATGACTTTGGCACCATCTGTACCCAAGCCCATTATCTTTTTCACCGGAATACTTATAGAATCCATCATATTTTTCAAAGTAGTGAATATCCCCTCACCAGTAGCACACTCAATTTGCATATTACATAAAAATGAGAAGATGGCTGATATGTTTCTGGATTTAATATCCTACTACACACAACCAGCTTTTTCTTAACGCCACTGTCGGTACTTTCGTCACATTACAAGCTGATCTTAGGATTTTTTTGTTTAGATCTTCTCTGATAACAACAGCAATTGACTCAAGTATTTCAGATGCTGCTTTATTAGATGTATAAGTTACATTTTAGATGTTCTCAAACCAGAGACATGGGAGCAATCAAGAAGCTATAAAAGTTTAATAAGGCTTCCATTATTACTAATAGATATATTCTCATGTGTCAATCAATAAACGACCCTGACAGCCACCAACAAACTCTTCTTTCTCACTGACAACATTTTTTACGGCCTGTTGAAAATCAGATGTCATACTATCAGCCAACACAGCAGCTTTGTGGTATCCACTATCTGCATGTCGTACGTAGGTACTGGTTCAGAAGTTTGTATTTGGGACAGTAAAAAAATATTTTTCTTGTGCTTAATCTATCATGAACATGTCATTTGATTTTTACTTGCAACGTATGAGTGCCACTTGAACTCGCGTTACCGACTTTTTTGGAAGATTTTGGCCTTTTTTCAGAATGTTTTCACTGTCGTCCGTATTTTGGGGCTTAACTTGCACTCGGTTGAGTTTCTGGTGTGACCATTGTCCGTAAGTTTTGCTTTTTTTCTGCGTTGGCCACATAAAAAGCTAAATATAGTGCTCGTCTGCTTTTTCCCGACATAATAAATTTGTTTTTCAATGCGTGTTATCAAGCTTGGAATGAGTTGTGCTTATTGATTGGATCATTGTGCAGTAAACAGCCAATCAGATTCGCGTTTTTAAATAACTAGAAAAGATAAAACGCTGACAAGTGCATAGTCAGACTTATTGATGTCGGAATGATAATAAAACGCTTACGAATACGGATCATGGCAACGTCGCTGTCGGAATTTTGACGCGCCTATGGCGCATCTGCGTGAATAATTATGCGCATACGAATTATTACGCGGCAATGACACAAGGCCGCGTCCTTGGCAGAACCCTTCTACACTGTATGCACTTTACTAGACAGTTACATGATACATATTATTTTTAGCCGGAACATATGGAGGGCATCAGACATGTTGGTGTCTTTTCGTCACCTTAAAATGTGTAACGGAATCTGAATGATATTATTTATTATGTACTTTACGTGGTCTTACTTGGCTTTGTGTGCGAAAGCTTTAACATATTTAATATCAATGTAAAACAAAAGTGACAATATCATTGGCAGCATTAAACAAATGCATGTTTTATTGTTATTTCATAAAAAAAGCTAATACACTTATTCTTGATAACTGACAAGCTAATTTCTTTAATGTAGATACGCTGCATTGAAAATGTTAACCACTATCAAAAGGTTTGTCGTTATATTTAACAATGAGACTTGCTAGTAAGATGGTATTAACTAAAATGTCCTGGCCAATCTAATTATTAGTTAGATAAAATAAATACTAGAAAATACCTTAAAACGCCAATTCTTCTGAGACCAATGTAGTCTTCTGTGTTGTATCTTTAGAAGAAACGACAAATATTTAGGTCTGTGAAGTTAGCTATCTATTGTCTATTCTCTATTCAAAAGTCTATTCGCTCAATAGACAGCTATGTATTGAGAAGTCTATTCATGCAGAAATCTATTCGCATTTACTGTATACATAGATATACATTGTAGGTAAGTTCAAAAATCTGTACAAAAATCTGTACACAAAATGCCGAAAAGACAGCTGTCTATTCGGAAATCTATTCAGAAGTCTATTCGAAAAAAGTCACTAGTGCAACCAAACACATTTAAAAGTCTTTTCATAGAATACATAAATAGACAAATGTCCATTCAAAAGTCTATTCCGAAGTCTTTTCGAAAAAAGCCAGTAATGCAATCAAACAGATTTAAAAGTCTTCTCGTGGAATACGCAAAGAGAAAAAAGTCCATTCAAAAGTCTATTCAGAAGTTTATTCGCAAAAACATAGTGATGCAATCTGAATGAGCAAGATGTCTATTCCCAAAATGCCAGGGACAAATGTCCATTCAAAAGTCTATTCGGATATCTATTCACAAAATCATATATGTGCTTTAAGACTGTGTCTGAAGTCTATTATTAAGTTTGGAATTGACAGATATCCATTCAAATGTCTATTCAAAAGTCTATTTGAAAATCTGGTGAATGCGATTGGAATGAGTCAGAAGTCTATTTTAGATTTACAAATAGAGAGCTGTCCATTCAAAAGTTTATTCAGAAGTCTATTCGCAAAATCATATATATGCTTAAAGAATGTGTCTGTAGTCTATTTAAAAATTGCAAATAGACAGATGTCCATTTAAATGTCTATTCAGAAGTCTATTCTATTATAGAGTTCGAATAGAGAGCTGTCCATTTAAAAGTCTATTCAGAAGTCTATTCGCAAAATTTGTAAAATGCGTTCAGAATGAGTCAGAACTTACAAACAGTAGCGAATACACTGCTGTCCATTCAAATGTCTATTCAGAAGTCTATTCGCAACATCATATGCATATGCATTTAGAATGTGGCTGAATTCTGATATAAAGTAGCGAATAGAAAGATGTCCATTCAAAGTCTATTCAGAAGTCTATTCCAAAAAATCGGTAAATGCGTTCAGAATGTGTTAGAAGTCTATTATAGAGTTTCCAAAAGAGAGCTGTCCATTCAAAAGTCTTTTCAGAAGTTTATTCGCAAAATCAAATATATGCATTATGAATGTGTCTGTAGACTGTTATAAAGTTGCAAATAGACAGATGTCCATTCAAAAGTCTATTCAGAAGTCTTTTCGCAAAAATCATATATATGCATTATGAATGTGTCTGTAGACTGTTATAAAGTTGCAAATGGACAGATGTCCATTCAAAAGTCTATTCAGAAGTCTTTTCGCAAAAATCATATATATGCATTATGAATATGTCTGTAGACTGTTATAAAGTTGCAAATAGACAGTGGTCCATTCAAAAGTCTTTTCAGAAGTCTTTTCGCAAAAATCATATATATGCATTATGAATGTGTCTGTAGACTGTTATAAAGTTGCAAATAGACAGATGTCCATTCAAAAGTCTATTCAGGAGTCTATTCGCAAATTCTGGTAAATGCGTCCATAATGATCCAGAAGTCTATTATAGATTTTCGTATAGACAGATGTCCATTCAAAAGTCTATTTAGAAGTCTTTTCGCAAAAATCATATATATGCATCATGAATGTGTCTGTAGGCTGTTATAAAGTTGCAAATAGACAGATGCCCATTCAAATGTCTATTCAGAAGTCTATTCACAAAATCTGGTAAATGCGTCCATAATGATCCAGAAGTCTATTAAAGATTTTCGAATAGAGAGCTGTCCATTCAAAAGTCTATTCAGAAGTCTTTTCGCAAAAATCATATATATGCATTATGAATGTGTCTGTAGACTGTTATAAAGTTGCAAATAGACAGATGTCCATTCAAAAGTCTATTCAGAAGTCTTTTCGCAAAAATCATATATATGCATTATGAATGTGTCTGTAGACTGTTATAAGTTGCAAATAGACAGATGTCCATTCAAAAGTCTATTCAGAAGTCTATTCGCAAAATCTGGTAAATGCGTCCATAATGATCCAGAAGTCTATTATAGATTTTCGAATAGAGAGCTGTCCATTCAAAAGTCTATTCAGAAGTCTTTTCGCAAAATCAAATATATGCATTATGAATGTGTCTGTAGACTGTTATAAAGTTACAAATAGACAGATGTCCATTCAAAAGTCCATTCAAAAGTCTATTCAGAAGTCTATTCGCAAAATTTGTAAAATGCGTTCAGAATGAGTCAGAACTTACAAACAGTAGCGAATACACTGCTGTCCATTCAAATGTCTATTCAGAAGTCTATTCGCAACATCATATGCATATGCATTTAGAATGTGGCTGAATTCTGATATAAAGTAGCGAATAGAAAGATGTCCATTCAAAGTCTATTCAGAAGTCTATTCGAAAAAATCGGTAAATGCGTTCAGAATGTGTTAGAAGTCTATTATAGAGTTTCCAAAAGAGAGATCTCCATTCAAAAGTCTTTTCAGAAGTTTATTCGCAAAATCAAATATATGCATTATGAATGTGTCTGTAGACTGTCATAAAGTTGCAAATAGACAGATGTCCATTCAAAAGTCTATTCAGAAGTCTTTTCGCAAAAATCATATATATGCATTATGAATGTGTCTGTAGACTGTTATAAAGTTGCAAATGGCCAGATGTCCATTCAAAAGTCTTTTCTGAAGTCTTTTCGCAAAAATCATATATATGCATTATGAATGTGTCTGTAGACTGTTATAAAGTTGCAAATGGACAGATGTCCATTCAAAAGTCTTTTCTGAAGTCTTTTCGCAAAAATCATATATATGCATCATGAATGTGTCTGTAGACTGTTATAAAGTTGCAAATAGACAGATGCCCATTCAAATGTCCATTCAAAAATCTATTCAGAAGTCTTTTCGCAAAAATCATATATATGCATTATGAATGTGTCTGTAGACTGTTATAAAGTTGCAAATAGACAGATGTCCATTCAAAAGTCTATTCAGAAGTCTTTTCGCAAAAATCATATATATGCATTATGAATGTGTCTGTAGACTGTTATAAGTTGCAAATAGACAGATGTCCATTCAAAAGTCTATTCAGAAGTCTATTCGCAAAATCTGGTAAATGCGTCCATAATGATCCAGAAGTCTATTATAGATTTTCGAATAGAGAGCTGTCCATTCAAAAGTCTATTCAGAAGTCTTTTCGCAAAATCAAATATATGCATTATGAATGTGTCTGTAGACTGTTATAAAGTTACAAATAGACAGATGTCCATTCAAAAGTCCATTCAAAAGTCTATTCAGAAGTCTATTCGCAAAATTTGTAAAATGTGTTCAGAATGAGTCAGAACTTACAAACAGTAGCGAATACACTGCTGTCCATTCAAATGTCTATTCAGAAGTCTATTCGCAACATCATATGCATATGCATTTAGAATGTGGCTGAATTCTGATATAAAGTAGCGAATAGAAAGATGTCCATTCAAAGTCTATTCAGAAGTCTATTCGAAAAAATCGGTAAATGCGTTCAGAATGTGTTAGAAGTCTATTATAGAGTTTCCAAAAGAGAGCTGTCCATTCAAAAGTCTTTTCAGAAGTTTATTCGCAAAATCAAATATATGCATTATGAATGTGTCTGTAGACTGTCATAAAGTTGCAAATAGACAGATGTCCATTCAAAAGTCTATTCAGAAGTCTTTTCGCAAAAATCATATATATGCATTATGAATGTGTCTGTAGACTGTTATAAAGTTGCAAATGGACAGATGTCCATTCAAAAATCTTTTCAGAAGTCTTTTCGCAAAAAATCATATAAATGCATTATGAATGTGTCTGTAGACTGTTATAAAGTTGCAAATGGACAGATGTCCATTCAAAAATCTTTTCAGAAGTCTTTTCGCAAAAATCATATATATGCATTATGAATGTGTCTGTAGACTGTTATAAAGTTGCAAATAGACAGATGTCCATTCAAAAGTCTATTCAGAAGTCTATTCAGAAGTCTATTCGCAAAATTTGTAAAATGCGTTCAGAATGAGTCAGAACTTACAAACAGTAGCGAATACACTACTGTCCATTCAAATGTCTATTCAGAAGTATATTCGCAACATCATATGCATATGCATTTAGAATGTGGCTGAATTCTGATATAAAGTAGCGAATAGAAAGATGTCCATTCAAAGTCTATTCAGAAGTCTATTCCAAAAAATCGGTAAATGCGTTCAGAATGAGTTAGAAGTCTATTATAGAGTTTCCAAAAGAGAGCTGTCCATTCAAAAGTCTTTTCAGTAGTTTATTCGCAAAATCAAATATATGCATTATGAATGTGTCTGTAGACTGTCATAAAGTTGCAAATAGACAGATGTCCATTCAAAAGTCTATTCAGAAGTCTTTTCGCAAAAATCATATATATGCATTATAATTGTGTCTGTAGACTGTTATAAAGTTGCAAATAGACAGATGTCCATTCAAAAGTGTATTCAGAAGTCTATTCGCAAATTCTGGTAAATGCGTCCATAATGATCCAGAAGTCTATTATAGATTTTCGAATAGAGAGCTGTCCATTCAAAAGTCTATTCAGAAGTCTTTTCGCAAAATCAAATATATGCATTATGAATGTGTCTTTAGACTGTTATAAAGTTGCAAATAGACAGATGTTCATTCAAAAGACTATTCAGAAGTCTTTTCGCAAAATCTGGTAAATGCGTTTAGAATGAGTCAGAAGTCTATCATACAGTAGCGAAGACACAGCTGTCGATTCGAAAGTCTTTTCAGAAGTCTATTCGCAAAAAATCATAATGCAATCAAACAGATTTAAAAGGAATACGCAAAGAGACAAATGTCCATTCAAAAGTCTTTTCAGAAGTTCATTCGCAAAAACATAGTAATGCAATCTAAATGTGCAAGATGTCTATTCCTGGAATTCAAAGCGACAGATGTCCATTCAAAAGTCTATTCGGATCTCTTTTCAAAAGTCTTTTTGCGAATATATAGCTATGCATTCAGATTGTTCCTGAGATTCATTCGCGGGGTTTGAATCGACAGCTGTTTAATCGGAGGTCTTTTCAGAAGTCTATTCGAAAAAAATCATAAAGCAATCAAACTGATTTAAAGTCTTTCTTTGAATACTTAAAGAGACAAATGTCCATTCGAAAGTCGATTCAGAAGTTTATTCACAATAACATGGTCATGCAATCTGAATGTGCAAGATGTCTATTCTCGGAATGCAAGGCGACAGATGTCCATTCATAAGTCTATTTGGATCATTTTTTTTTTAAAGTCTTTTCGCGAAAATATAGCTATGCATTCAGATTGTCCCCGAGGTTCATTCGTGGGATGTGAATAGACAGCTGTATATTCGGAAGTCTTTTCAGAAGTCTTTTCGAAAAAAAGTATATTCAAAAGTTCATTCGCAAAATCATTCATATGCATATAGAATGCGTCACAAGTCTATTATTGAGTTGCCAATAGACAGCTGTGCATCCAAATGTCCATTCAGAAGTCTATTCGCAAAATCCTTCATTTGCATAAAGAATGTGTCATAAGTCCATTATTGAGTTGCAAATAGACAGCTGTCCATTCAAATGTCTATTTAGAAGTCTTTTCACAAAATCATGTATATGCATTTAGAATATGTCGCAAGTTTATTATAGAGTTGCGAATAGACAGCTGTCCATTCAAATGTCTATTCAGAAGTCTTTTCGCAAAATCTTTTTTATGCATTTAGAATGGGTCACAAGTCTATTATAAAGTGGCGAATAGACAGCTGTCCATTCAAATGTCTATTCAGAAGTCTATTCGCAAAATCTTTTATATGCATTAAGGATGTGTCAGAAGTCCATTATAGAGTTGCGAATAGACAGCTGTCCATTCAAATGTCTATTCAGAAGTCTATTCGCAAAATCTTATTATGCATTTAGAATGTGTCACATGTTTATTTTAGAGTTGCGAATAGACAGCTGTCCATTCATATGTCTATTCAGAGGTCTTTTTGCAAAATCAAGTAAATGCTTGTAGATTGTGTCAGAAGTATATGAAAGGATTGCGATTAGACAGCTACCCATTCATATGCCAATTCTGAAGTCTGTTCGCAAACAGTAGCTTTTATTCAGTATGTAGCAAAAGTCTTTTAATAAAGTTACTTTTTGTAAAGTGTTAAAATAACATTTTCAAATTATTTATCAGAAATTTTATATGCAAAATCATTCATATGCATTTTTAATGTGTCTAATTTTTTTTCTATTTAAAGCAATACTTCTATTTTTCTCCTGGTAGTAAGTCTTCTTTCGGTAGCTGATTTTGTTTTAAAATAAAGTCCAACGGACTTTCAGAGACAACTACTGGCATGAGATAAATTCTTCTAATTGATTTAGTCTACCTTTTTCCTTTCGGTTATGAATACATTTACATTATATATACTACAAGCACGAACCTGTGCGAAAACACCAAGATTGACGTCACGCTGTAGCACCGTCAAAAAAATTAACAAAATGATGTAAAATTGTGTTTCTTATAAAACGAAAATAATCATTTAAACAGGCTTTATCACTTAAAACCCGGGTCGATAGCGCAGTTGGTAGCGCGCCGGGATTTGGATACTCGTGCCCGAGGGGGTGCGGGTTCGAATCCCACCCGGGGAGGTAATACCCTTCAATGAAAATTTGACAATAATGTCGATTTTCCTCCATTGATTAGATAATATGGAGAAGTTTCCGGCCTTGTGGAAGGGTAGGTGAGTACTGGTTAAAGACAATGGTCCAGGAAAGATAGGTTAGGTGCGCTAGACGCCGTGAAATGACCTAAATTGTGTTGATACGGCGTTAACTCCAATAAATTTATAAATTTATCACTTAAATGTAAATTGGTGACTTAGTAGTTTTGTTTTGGCGCTTATTTTTCTTGTGGATAATAACAATTTGTTTACGATTTAATATGAAATTCAAAGGTTTTTCTGCCTACAAATTTCGAAATATTAGTATGTCTCAATCAATGGCGCGTCCTCGAATAGAACCAGCACTGGTTACCGAATTTGCAATTGCACTTGTGTAATCTACGGTTCCAGTAATCTTGTTTGAACCAGGCTTTACCGGCTCGACTTGGTTTACAGAATCTGCAAGAAATCGACGATATGAAAAGGCAAATTCGATCTTCATCTAAAATGGCGGAAACATTCGGGAGATTCATTTATGTTTACGAGAGTTAAAAAACTTACTTAGTTCAGGCAAAACCACGCAAACTTCAGTAGACATGGCAGGTCTATCACAATTTCATCTGACACATTCTGAATGCATAAACATAGTTTTGCGAATAGACTTCTGAAAAGACATTTCAATGGACAGCTGTCTATTCGCTACTCTATAATAAATGTCTGACGCATCCTAAATGCATTAAAATAATTTGCAAATAAACTTCTGAATAGACTTTGAATGAACAGTTCTCTATTCGAAACTCTAAAATAGACTTCTGACTCATTCTGAACGCATTTACCAGATTTTGTGGATAGACTTCCGAATAGACTTTTGAAAGAACATCTGTCTATTCGCTACTTTATAATAGACCTCAGACAAATTCTTAAAGCATATATTAATATGATGTTACGAATAGACTTCCGAAAAGTCTTTTGAATAGACAGCTCTCTATTCGATAATCTATAATAAACTTCTGGATCATTATGGACGCATTTACCAGATTTTGTGAATAGACTTCTGAATAGATTTTTGAATGGACATCTGTCTATTTGTATCTTTATAACATTCTACAGACACATTCATAATGCATATATTTGATTTTGCGAAAAGACTTCTGAATAGACTTTTGAATGGACAGCTCTCTATTCGAAAATCTATAATAGACTTCTGGATCATTATGGACGCATTTACCAGATTTTGCGAATAGACTTCTGAATAGACATTTGAATGGACATCTGTCCATTTGCAACTTTATAACAGTCTACAGACACAATTATAATGCATATATATGATTTTTGCGAAAAGACTTCTGAATAGACTTTTGAATGGACATCTGTCTATTTGCAACTTTATAACAGTCTACAGACACATTCATAATGCATATATATGATTTTTGCGAAAAGACTTCTGAATAGACTTTTGAATGGACAGCTCCCTATTCGAAAATCTATAATAGACTTCTGGATCATTATGGACGCATTTACCAGATTTTGTGAATAGACTTCTGAATAGACTTTTGAATGGACATCTGTCTATTTGTATCTTTATAACATTCTACAGACACATTCATAATGCATATATTTGATTTTGCGAAAAGACTTCTGAATAGACTTTTGAATGGACAGCTCTCTATTCGAAAATCTATAATAGACTTCTGGATCATTATGGACGCATTTACCAGATTTTGCGAATAGACTTCTGAATAGACTTTTGAATGGACATCTGTCCATTTGCAACTTTATAACAGTCTACAGACACAATTATAATGCATATATATGATTTTTGCGAAAAGACTTCTGAATAGACTTTTGAATGGACATCTGTCTATTTGCAACTTTATAACAGTCTACAGACACATTCATAATGCATATATATGATTTTTGCGAAAAGACTTCTGAATAGACTTTTGAATGGACAGCTCTCTATTCGAAAATCTATAATAGACTTCTGGATCATTATGGACGCATTTACCAGATTTTGTGAATAGACTTCTGAATAGACTTTTGAATGGACATCTGTCTATTTGCAACTTTATAACAGTCTACAGACACATTCAAAATGCATAAATATGATTTTTGCGAAAAGACTTCTGAATAGTTTTTTGAATGGACATAATATGTCTATTTGCAACTTTATAACAGTCTACAGACACATTCATAATGCATATATATGATTTTTGCGAAAAGACTTCTGAAAAGACTTTTGAATGGACAGCTCTCTATTCGAAAATCTATAATAGACTTCTGGATCATTATTGACGCATTTACAAGATTTTGTGAATAGTCTTCTGAATAGACTTTTGAATGGACATCTGTCTATTTGCAACTTTATAACAGTCTACAGACACATTCATAATGCATATATATGATTTTTGCGAAAAGACTTCTGAATAGACTTTTTGAATGGACATCTGTCTATTTGCAACTTTATAACAGTCTACAGACACATTCATAATGCATATATATGATTTTTGCGAAAAGACTTCTGAAAAGACTTTTGAATGGACAGCTCTCTATTCGAAAATCTATAATAGACTCCTGGATCATTATGGACGCATTTACCAGATTTTGTGAATAGACTTCTGAATAGACTTTTGAATGGACATCTGTCTATTTGCAACTTTATAACAGTCTACAGACACATTCATAATGCATAAATATGATTTTTGCGAAAAGACTTCTGAATAGACTTTTGAATGGACAGCTCTCTATTCGAAAATCTATAATAGACTTCTGGATCATTATGGACGCATTTACCAGATTTTTTTGCGAATAGACTTCTGAATAGACATTTGAATGGACATCTGCCTATTTGCAACTTTATAACAGTCTGCAGACACATTCATATTGCATATATATGATTTTTGCGAAAAGACTTCTGAATAGACTTTTTGAATGGACAGCTCTTTATTCAAAAACCTATAATAGACTTCTGGCTCATTCTGAATACATTCACCAGATTTTGTGAATAGACTTCTGAATAGACTTTTGAATGGATATCTGTCTATTTACAACTTTAAAATAGATTACAGACACATTCTTTATGCATATATATGATTTTTCGAATAGACTTTTGAAAAGACATTTGTATGGATATCTGTTTGATTGCATTACAGGCTTTTTTCGAATATACTTCTGAATGGACTTCCGTCCTTGCTTATACATGATATTGCAAATAGACTTCTGAATAGACTTTTGAATCGACATATATCTATTCGCAACTTAATTAAAGACTTCAGACGCATTCTAATTGCATATATATGATTTAGCAAATTAACTTCTGAACAGACTTTTGAATGGATAGCTGTGTATTCGCTACTGCATAATAGACTTCTGACTCATTCTGAAAGCATTTACCAGATTTTGCGAATAGACTTCTGAATAGACATTTAAATGGACAGCTCTCTATTCGAAATTCTATAAAAGACTTCACCCTCATTTTGAATGCATATACATAAATTTGCGAATAGACTTCGGAATAGACATTTGAATGGACATTTGCATCTTTACGTATTCCACGAAAATACTTTTAAATCTGTTTGATTGCATTACTGGCTTTTTTTCAAATAGACTTCGGAATAGACTTTTGAATGGACATTTGTCTATTTATGTTTTCTATGAAAAGACTTTTAAATATGTCTGATTGCACTAGTGACTTTTTTCGAATAGACTTCTGAATAGATTTCCGAATAGACAGCTGTCTTTTCGGCATTTTGTGAAAGATTTTTGTACAGATTTTTGAACTTACCTATGCTTATGTATACAGTAAATGCGAATAGATTTCTGAATGAATAGATTTCTCAATACATAGCTGTCTATTGTGCGAATAGACTTTTGAATAGAGAATAGACAATAGATAGCTAACTTCACAGACCTCAAATATTTCACCTTGTGGCAATGAACTGATTAGCAATTGTCATAGATATGTAAGTATGGTATAAAGCAATCAATAAAACTCAGACTGGAGCTAAGCCTTTGTTGAACAATACTAATCAGTGTAGATTTCTGACGAATTCCTTCAAGCAAACAATAAACAGGAAATATTAGAAAACAAGTTCTACAATGTCTAAAACGAGAGAGACTATTCGTTTAGGAAACCGTTCACGTTGATATTTACATTCTTTGTTTAATATACAGATACTTATCACTAGAATGTGTAATATTTGTGTCAGTGACATGTATTTATGACTGGCTCTACAAAACAAACTTATATATTCAATGTATAGAGTGTGATTGGTATTGACATTTACATTGTGTCTGTGAGAAATGTCTATTTTGTCTGAGGTTTCTAGTTCCGGTTCCAGACATTTTGGCGAATTCCGCCCGACATTTCCTTAGTTACCATTTACATAGCGGAATATTTCTACGAAAAACACCTGACCAAGTTAATCGGCGTAGTGATATTCAAGTGCGAAGCACGTGTGCAAGCGTTCATCGCACTTTATAACTGTCCTGATCAATTTAAAAGAAAATCTTGGTAGATTTAAGCGACAGTGATGATAAATTCAAGAAACACAAAGCATGACTTAGTATTTCATTTATTATGATGTGGAGTTTGTTAAATCTAAAACAATATATACATGTGTTGAGTTTTAACCACAATTCACGAGACAGCCACGACAGGTACGGTATAGACACTTAATGCATTTTAGTGACTTTTATTGTATATTTCCTGCAGCATCATGAATGTCAGTTTTGGGACATTTACATTAGAATGTAAAATATTCTACCCAATCTTAATTACGTGAAATTTTAAAATCTAAAATAGTTCACCTCTGCTGGATACCAAGTCATATTGGTATAAGAGGAAATGAAAAAGTAGACATTTTGGCTAAAGAATCTTTAAACCTTCAACCAGTAGGTATCAAATTACCAAGCAGTGACTTCTAATGTTCAATTAACACGTTAATTAAGTCAAACTGGCAAACAATGTGGAACAATGCTATTTTTAATAAGTTACATGACATAAAGCCAACTATTGATTCATCTTCGTCAATGATATTTGCTAATCGACGAGATCAAATAGTAATTACGCGATGTAGAATTAGTCATACCAGATTAACACATTCATACCTTCTCAAAAGAGAGGAAGCACCTAAATGTATACCATGTGACGAGCATTTCAATGTAAAACACGTTCTCATGGACTGTCAGGATCTTAAATACATCCGTGACAAACATTTTAAGGTTAACTCACTTAAAGAACTTTTTGAGTCAGTACGATCATATGCATTACTTAACTATTTGAAGGAAATAAATGTTTATCCGTAAAACCCAAACAAACAAGCAAACAAACAAACCTGCTTGTCATCATTAGTATTGCGAATTATTTTGTATATAGCAGCAGAATATATGACGTCACGTATTCTGTGCTGTGTTGATGCAGACACTGAGTCTATGTCACTGTTAAACTGATGTTAAATCAATTAAAAAGGCGTATAATGTGTTGAGGTTTATGGTTATCATGCATTGCATTTATTATTGACGTTTTCTTTCTATAAAGACATGCTCATCCTCTATTAAATGTATATATATCATGTTCAATGCAATAAATGCATAATCGTTCATTTCTAGGTATACCAAACTGTCTACCAGTTTCTATTACCTAATCTATGTCTGGAACATCGGAATTTTGAAAAACTTTTACGGAGATAGTACGGCCGTTCAGACTTTAAATAGAATTCTACATCAAGCAAAGATTTCAAACCAAAATAGTGATCACATCTTGGAGATTCTCAGATGTTTTTGTGACTTAGTCTAGTAAGTATGTGTAATGGTTGACCATGTGCTAAGAAACATACAACATTTGTAGAGGAACTCTATGTGATATGACATGCAAAACTTAGTAGACGCAAGTCTTTAGACATAAGCCATTTTATACATTAATATTCACGACTAATATCAATCATCCAACGTTCATAACATTTTCCCTCTACTAATCAATACTTGTAACTCGCACGTCAACTTTATTCAGATCAAATTCAGACCATTTACGACAACATAAAACTTGAATTAAATGGTGGTTTAATGATAGTGAATAACTGATTTTACACTAGTGTACTACATGTACATTGTATTACCCTGTTCAAGAAGTGTTCTCATGTGTAGGTTATTTTGAAGGGATATATTTAACAAGGGATATAACTTTACAAAATATTCGACACAATGTCTTTGTTTCTTGAAGAAATAGACAGCATTCATGCGATTCAGATAATACAAACTTGCCAGTAATTATTTAAATACCTCATACTCTTAGAAATAAACCAAGTCCTGGAGATTGGGCATTGAAACGACTAGATAGGTCGATAGCACTAATTGAAGATCCACAGTAAAATTAAACTTGTTAGATATTCTTTGTCTATCCCACAATATCGCCGTTGTTCTATCCATAGTTAAATATAGTATTATAAATGGGGTTTTATATTACATATATGAATAGTTACTAGGGCTGTCACGATATACCGGTATATTGCAATTTGCAGCTGCGGCAATGCGTACCGCGGTACGAATTTGATGTACCGGTATTTAGCGATATTTTTTATTGCCGTTCAAAATCCTATAACATACTCCAATACTGAACAGTTGAATAAGTTCTCGGGACAGAAGTATTCTACAGACGTGTCTTTGGCTTGAAAAGCAATATATCGTGGTATGTAACGCGGTTCGGTTCTAGCACATCGCAATATACCGTGATACGCTCCTGGCATATCTCAAGCGTAAGAATGTTCGCTGCTATGTTGAGCGTCTCAGTAGGGATGATTATGTCATCTTATGTAAAAGAATGGTATCAACGATTCAGTCACAACCCGTCAGTTGTCAGTAGAGATGTTACATCGTCTTATGTAATAGTATGGTTCTATAGGAAAAGTTTAAAGATCATAGTTGATGACTTTAAATGATTTCTGAATAATGGACTTTATCTATTTTACATACAGATGAAGTAGAATAAATGTGCATGAATGATAACTTTTAAGCGGTAGTTATTGAATTGTCTTACGAATGGCCCCTTTAACTTGTGTTGACTGTGTGAAAAAAATCGAAAGTGTGTTCGTCTGTTCGGTTTACCTGCTGTATTAATAGTCCGATTGTGTGAAGTGTTTTGAATAGAAACAGTGCTGTTCTACCTATCAGAATCATATCACTAAACTGTTCCTTGTGTACAAATGTTGTTGGAGCCGGAAATATAATTCACTTTTCAAACCCGAATAAATTCAGTGCCTTCAGCGCTTTGATTTTTCATTTTTACGAGTTGAAAAAAAATCAACTCGCAAAAATTTGCTAGTCCATTTTTTATTTAAGTCGAGCCCTGTGATACTTAATTCTATAGATACCATGTATAAAACCCAATGAAATCAATAATGACAGTAATATTGCTTTAGAAAATTTACCAACATTGAAGTTTCCTGTTCGTAATGATGTCTGTAGAATAATCAGGAAACTGCGGAAATTACTATGACCGTAACAAGATAAATGTTATATGATTCTAGTGTGTACACATGTTGCCTGGGCATACTTTCGTTGATCTTGGTCATGAAATTATTTCTACGGTCGTTCTCCCTCCTACCACTGATTTTAAATCATGTAGGGCGGTAGTCCGTCACTGGCGGAAGTATGCGCCTAGTAGTTGATTGACAGCTAAATTCAGAGATTTGCACTTTCCAGGAACAGTGAGTAGGGGAACTGGCCGCCGTGATATAATCTATACAATGTGTTGCTATGCCGTTAAACCCCCCCCCCCCCAAAAAAAAAAATACAACACATGTTGCGGTCTATAACTTGTAAAATGAATTTATTTATTATACTGTCATTACTGATCGTTAAAAGGTTTCATCGTATGCCTATGATTGCATAAATTTCAAATCGACCAGCTTACCATGTACGTACATTGATTTATAGCTCGTTATTTTCGGCAGTAAACCCTACTTCTACATATTTCTACATATTTCAGCAGTAAAGCAGCAAAGCTTTACTGCGACGTTTGTCCGCTGTTTTGTTTGCAGTTTACTTTTGAAAATGGATGGTTATATGTGATTTTAACTTTCAATAAAAAAATAAATAATGAAAATAGTTATGACGGCAATGATGATTATCAAGTTGAAATATTGAACGTATGGATCATCATATAAATCGACTATGATGTAATAATATTAGCAGTGTGTAAATGCTCATTACTGTTTACAGTGTTATTGCTGACGCCACCTAACTTAAATAGTGTGTAAATGATAACGAATTAATGCGAGTGAAGAAAAAACACGAAATCGCACATTTTATTGACAATAAACAGGCAGACATAGGATGTTTGTGAGTTGACGGGGAAGTCGGATGTTCGGTAAAATTTAGTTCTGCGCCATAGAAAGTTAATTACGGCTAGTTTTTGTGATGCTATGATCACGAAATATGCCATTTAATAAACATATTCATAACGCTGAATGAATCAGATTTCATTTGGTATATTATACTGCTACAAAGATCTTGTTGGTTTTTTTTCACTGGATGAGTTTTTATTACGAACATTTTTCAATTTTTATTTGAACTCTCTACACGGAGGTCCAAATTAAACGTACAGATAAAGCCTATCTATGATGCCAATTTTTTCAGCGGATATGTTAAACATTCAGTGATATTCAATATGAAAATAAAGATAAAGAATGAAAGAAAACATTTACAAGAAAGATAATAAAACCGTGTGTAATATGTAGAAATTCATCTCTTTCATCCATTTCAGACAGTTTTATTCTCTTCCTGATCATAATACAGACTTGGCAATGATAAAATATTTCAAAATATACTTTATCCAAGAGTAAGTTACGTTTGATTTAATTTTAGAGCTACATAATTTTCAAACGACATATTGGTTTTGGAATGTTATATAAATCAAATACCAGACATATTTAATATAATGTGAGATATGTTCCTTGATTAGAAAGTACAATATACAATGAAAATATGTGACGTTGTCTGGGTTGATCAAATATGGCAAAAATATCATTCCTTTATGCAACTAGACTTGGGCAGGTATTATAACATTTATAACAGGATATTAACATATTGTTAATCGATAATTAAGTCATCTTGTCAATTGGAATCAGTGACGTGTTTGAAATTTATGTGTCATTAATGAAACTGTCATACAGACATGAAATTGTTATATCATCACTTTATTTTCAGGATCTTAAATACATTCGTGACAAACATTTTAAAGAAAACTCACTTAAAGAACTTTTTGAATCTGTATCATCATATGCGATACTTAACTTTTTGAAAGAAATAAATGTTTATAATAAGATATAGAGCTTTACATCTTTAATTTCCTTTGAATCAATAGTATCATTGATTGCTTTCGGCGCGATATGACCTTTTTGTGTTGGTGCGCCGTAAAACCCAAACAAACAATCACTTTATTTATATCAGTTGTCTAAGAAATCGTTTCTGACAGCATTTTCTCTTGATTTGCGATTATGACATCATCCCACAAACTAAATTGACAATATAAAAGTTTATATTGTATTTTTTACAAATTGTTGTTATAAAGTGCATGCATGAATTGTAGTTAATGTTGAGAACTTTGTTGCGGTCCCTTTAAAACTGCTTAAAAGTGTTCTTGTGCAATTTTCTCAGCGTAATAAATCTTGATGCACTGATGTTTAAACAATCCTCAATGCAATAAATATGTCCAACATGTTTATTAATAAGTCCGGTTGTGATGTTTATAGTAACTTTATACTACAGTGAAAATTCTTTTAATCAATAACTACCTGGCTAAATGATCTTAAAATATACCCATATATAACATATAACACCATAACATTTTTAACAACAAATCATAATTATGCACGAGATTTATAACAAAATAATGTGCAGTCGCATGATGGATGTTCTGGTGGGATCCTTGGATTAGAATCCGACTTTGCACCTTGCAATTATGTTTTTTCTAGGGCATCTAGCCAGTTTCCCCCATTGACTGGGGGTTTCCTTTCCACTAATTATAAACTCATTACCTTTAAGATTATTACTTTATCTAACCAATCAGGCGCTGACTCTGATGGATGTTCTGGCGGGTCCTTGGATTGCAATCTGACTTAGTATTTTGCAATCATGGATTTTTCCAAGGTATCAGGCTGGATTCATTAACAACCAGGGGCTGCCTAACCATTGATTATCTAATCATTACCTATATTACTTAAACTTTATCTAAGAAATCAGGCGCTGAAGCTGATGAATGTTCTAGCGGAATCCTTGGATTAGATACCGACTTTGCAACTTGCAGTCATGGATTTTCAAGGCATCTTGTCTGATTCCCATTAGCCGGTGGCTGCCTTTATTCATAATCTAATCATTACCTTTATCACTTTTACTTTATCTGACCACTATATATAATGCATGATGGTTGGTGGGAGGCGCGGGCACTAATGCTGATAGATGTTCGGAGCCTAGGATTAGAATCCAACTTTGCACCTTGCAATCATGAATTTTCAGGGCATCTAGCCCGATTCCCCATCGACCATTTGGCTGCCCTTTAACCAACAGTCCAACATTACTCATTCACTATATTTTACAGTTAAAATCCACTTGTTTATTGTTGTTGTTGTTTAACTACTATGAGCACTTTATTGATCACTAATTCTTATTTTTATATTAGTCTTCATTTAATTATTTTATATATTATCATCTCTTAACCATTTTCATTTAAACTCGTATTTCCTAATTATGCATATGATTGTGAAGCGCTTTTGAACATACATTCAATATGAAAAGAGCGCTATACAAATGCGGCATATAATAATAATAAGAAGAAGAAGAAAGTTCAAGGCATTTTAAATACTCCGGCAGAATCATGACCGAACCGAATTCTAATTAATCCCTAAGAACTAAATTAAGTCTAAAAATAAATTCATCATGCAATATGGAAAGCCTTGACTGTCTTATACGTACATTACCGAATGTTGTTATGTTGAAATAACATTATATTAAGTAGTTTCTTCATTATATTGAGTGTTTTCTTCATTATACTCGGTGGTTGGACCATTATATAAAGTGCATTCTTTATTATAATCTGTGCTTGTATACTGAGTGCTTACTTCATTATACCCGGTGGTTTGATCATTATATGAAGTGCACTCTTCATTATACCCGGTGGTTTGATCATTATATGAAGTGGATTCTTCATTATACCCGGTGGTTTGATCATTATATGAAGTGGATTCTTCATTATACTCAGTGGTTTGATCATTAAATGAAGTGCAATCTACATTATACCCGGTGGTTTGATCATTAAATGAAGTGCACTCTTCATTATACCCGGTGGTTTGATCATTAAATGAAGTGCACTCTTCATTATACCCGGTGGTTTGATCATTAAATGAAGTGGATTCTTTATTATACTCGGTGGTTTGATCAAATAAATGAAGTGGATTCTTCATTATACTCGGTGGTTTGATCAAATAAATGAAGTGCATTCTTTATTATACCCGGTGGTTTGATCATTAAATGAAGTGCAATCTTCATTATACCCGGTGGTTTGATCATTAAATGAAGTGCAATCTTCATTATACCCGGTGGTTTGATCATTATATGAATTGCATTCTTCATTATACTCGGTGGTTGGATCATAATATAAAGCGCATTCTTTATTATACTCGGTGGTTAAATCATAATATCGAGTGGTTTTTTTTACATAATACGCGTTGGATTTTATCATTATATTGAGTACTTTCTTCTTTATATTCGGTGGGTTGATCATTATATGAAGTGCATTCTTCATTATATTCGATAGTTAGATTATTAAATTGAGTTCTTACTTCATTATACTCGGAAGTTTGATCGTTATATTGAGTGCTTTCTTCATTATACATGGGGGTTTGATCAATATATAAAGTGCATTCTTTATTATACTCGGTGGTTTTATCATTCGGTTGGAATTAGTTTTTCCACGCTCGTCAAAACGCTTTGTCACTTGTCAAAATGTTTAAAAAATGAAAACATATACCCTTCAGCCGAATATGGGACATATAATGTGACAAATTCAGTTAAAATTAGTTTTTCCACGCTCATCAAAACGCGTTTGTCACTTGTCAAAATGTTTAAAAAATGAAAACAGCAACTTATTTGTCCCATGAGCATATAAATAAAAGTCCAAAACAGAGAAGCGAAACAAAAAAAAATAACACCAAGTGTTAACCAACGACCAAACATTTATTGTGTTCGATCCGATCCCAGATGGTATTTGTCAATTTTCTGCTGCATCGCACTAAGCTTGGAATATACAGAGATACGAACACTTGGCGTCGAGAAGCAGCTCATCATGTCATTGAGAAGATATTATTCTTTATGAAGCGTTTGTTAATGATTCCAACATTACGTCTAATGGTTAACATGCCCGTTCCTTAAATTACTTTTGATAGCCAAATTGTGATGGCGACATTGCTTTGTATCTGTGAACTGTTATATGATTTTATGATATATGATGAAGTTAAAACATACGTTTAATGGTGTTAAAAATAACTAGTTATTTCATTATCTTGTTTATTAAAATGAAAAAAGCGATTTTACGTGTCATGATGTGGTGGTATTTCTAAATAACTGTTCATGCAATACAAGGCAGTGTGTTGTTTATAAAAGTAATAAAAGAGATCCTAACGTTGTTAATTTTACTTTAAACTTAACGTCAGTTTCTCGTCTATATTATTTTTAAGTTCTTGTGGCCCCTTACTGTACATTGCATATCTGCAGTCGAAGACGTTACAACAAAAAATGACACACGATAGAAATGGTGATGATGATGTTTCGATCACGTTACTGCTGTTGTATTTGCTGCTGTGGACAAAGAAATTAGCAATTAGAATTTGTTCCTTGTATGAAATGTGTGATATATACGGTCAGATATTTATCGTTAATTTGCACAAACGTATATACCACAAGATATCATTTGGCATGGTGTGATACTGGTGAATTTATCAGTTTTTGGCGAAGGTAATAAGAGACTGTAACCCAAAATAACAAAAGAGAAATTAAACATCAACTGTAATCTTTATTTTCATCTCTAAAATATAAAAACATCTGATTAAATAATGCCAGAGAAAATGTAAACAAATACAGCAATATTGAAAATCGTGAAGGAGGCAACTTCGAATTCCGGTGTATTGCATCATTTTTTCTTAATATGGCGACCTTTTTGCATAATCAAATTCAGTTCAAGGTTATCTCATGATTTGTGACAAGATGACGTCTGGCAAATTTGATTTTCAAAGGAAATTTACGGGACATTTGGCCATCCAGTCAAGGATAAGAATGAAATAAATCGCATTTGATGGTATTGAAAGTAGATCAAATAAAAAACACAAGAAATGTTTCCATTCTTGCAAAATATTGCCTTCATAATAACATAAAAGGCACATGTTGATGTTGTAAGGTTTGTAGCGCCGATAAACGTCGCAACACCGATAAACGTCGCAAAAATCGACTAACGTTAAACGTCGCAACCCTAACGCTAAACGTCGCACTTAGTTTTGCGACGTTTAACGCCAGGGCGATTGTAGCGGTTGCGAAGTTTAGCGTTAGTGTTACGACGTTTAACGTCAATTGCGACGTTTAGCGGCGTTGCGAGGTTTAACGAGGATACAAGCCAGATTAACAATTGGTGTAGGGTAAAAATCAACACGATACATAACCAAACCTTATAATCACGCAATTTTACAATATTATTATATTTGTAAGTTGTAATTATTACCATATATACATACATGTATATGCATTTATATTGATTTGTATGAAGTATTTAATTATGCTGAAAGGGGTAGAGCATGAGTTCGAAAAGTATGGGCCCAAATACTGAAGTTATGTCTGTTAGTTTGATTGATTGAAGTTTTTGGCGCATCAACACAAGGTTATATCGCGCCGAAAGCAATTGATGATACTATAAATGCAACCGAAGTATAATGGTTTTAAGTCCTATATTTTATGATAAATATTTATTTCCTTCGGAGAGTTAAGTATCGCATATGATGGCACTAACTAAACAAGAAATGTCTTTAAAAAAGACAAACGGCGTCGATTTAAAATAAGAGTGCCCAAAGGGCCCTGGGTGCTCACCTGAGGAAAAGGTCAAAGGTCACAGAAGAGCCATTTACATAGGACCACTAATGTTAAAACCTATTTTTTGACGTGGTGATGGATTGCCAGATTCCGTTAGTATTTGCTCATACAAGTTGTGACCACGCATCATCACTTCATCAACAACATTTGCAGACCAGTTTCGCAGACTTGGCACATGATTGCCTACCGTAAACAATATGACAGCCAATGCAATTGCCGTACACTGATAACCACAGGGAATTGTCAAGTTACCTCCCTTTGATTTTTCCAACATACCTTTAATATACTTATATACAAGGGGTACAACTGCGTTTACTTGACCGATTCATCTAGATTTCTTATTTTGTGGCTCACAAAAAATACTGATACCCTAGTAGCACTTTAACCGCCAACAAAAAACAATTCTTTTTGACAAATAATTTTTAGATATTCAAAATATGAATTTCAAGACCTTTCTAGTGATATAAAATGCAAAATTGTTTAATGAAAAATGACTTAGTAATTGCAATTTTAAAATTACTGTTTTCATTGTATTTACTCGCTATCATTTCTTGCCAACCAGTGAACGGTTACCTGTAGTCTTTATCAGCTCCTTGTTACTATTTATAGACATCATAACAATAACAATGAACTGGTCTATATGTGGAGCTGTGACTCTCAAAGTGTAAACCCCGGAAACTGGACGTAGTGAGGCTAATTTAATAATTATTGGGTAATATGTCAGACTTTTTACTAGAAACCGGTTCACATCTGGAGACGTAATTCATTTTACCCATAAAATATTGTGTTTGACACGTAACTTTTTATTGTTACAAAATAAAAAAAACACTTTGGAAAGCAATAGAAGTCTACCCAAAAAAATAATCTACGAACGAAGCAAAATTTCGTAAAACACTGCATTACAATAGTGTGGCCTTTATTTTTTCGCGTGAGTCAGGGCCATCCAATCGAAGAGGGGGTTTTCTCTGTTTCCCCCGTACGTCATTCTCAGTGCTTATAAAATCATCCAATAGAACGGCGGATTTCCGAAATCCCCAGACATACGTCATTATACACAAATGTAGGTCAAAATCCAGCTTAGACAGCTACGCCGAAAAAGTTCTCTAAGTGAGTTAACCTTAAAATGTTTGTCACGGATGTATTTAAGATCCTGACAGTCAAGGAGTACGTGTTTTACATTGAAATGCTTGTCACATGGTATACATTTAGACGCCCTTCTCCTTTGAGAAGGTATAAATGTGTTACATGTAATCTGGTATGTGAAGTGATGTCATTGCATCTTGATCGATGAACGCGTTAAACTCAATCATTAGCAAGACTATGAAAGAAAAAAAAAACAGCCAATTTATTTCAGTTAACTTTTAATTCTATTTTATTTAGCAACATTTTGGTATATTTTAGTTACTCCAGTAATATGTTTCATAAATGTTTTGTTCTGTTCTATTCTGCCTTGCATACATGTATTAAGTGGGCGTGTTTTTTTTCATACTTCCAATTGTAAATTTGTTATTTGTAAACTACTGCACAAAATTGTTCCTTGCAATGAACTCTTTGACTCGACTTTTAACATTTAAATTACAAAAGATTCAAATGCGATGTATTCATTCAAGTCCAGTATACGAATTATGTTAAAGGGATATACAGGCAAATGACTGGGTCAAAGGTAAACCAAGTTTAGTCTCTACGTAAATGTAATGGATTTTCATCAAATTTCACTGTCATCGCTATTATTTCGGCCCATACAGAAAACAAGTATAACAAGTTTAAATAAAGATATTCACATGAAATTTTGTACCAGTACCATTTAAATTGACATAAATGTTAGGAAAAATGTGTATCTAGATTATTTTGAGGTAAATTACGCTCACAGACTGTTTTACAAAATAATGCATTTTCCCGCCGATCTGCCATTTTAGTCCCATTTTACATCACCTTAAGTCATACTTTCGGTCATAATTGCAACAGTTTTTTGTCAAAAACTTCAGTAACATTCGCAAGTTGCATGGAAGACATGTAAAATAACATAAATCAAGTTTATAAACTCTGGAATAGTTGTACTGCCTGCTTCAGCCAGTTATAGACAGTGACGACCGTGAAAATTAAAAAAAGCACTTCGATACAAATCCCTGTTATATAGAATTCCTGCTTAAAATTGTATTCAATAAATCAATGTCGACTTTGTATCCCAGTGAAATGTTATCAGCATGATGGTTAATATGCACACATCTTTGAAGTTTCCGTTTCTTTATGAGATCCTTAGAATATCAGTATTCCATGGAACATTAAGATAAATTGTGTAAAATAATTTATTTCTACATGTAATCATTTTATTGTTCTAAGCTATATATTAGTATAAATGTCTACAGGGAAATCATCATACTTTCTTCAATTAAGAGTGAACTGATTTCAATAGAAACAAGTACATTGATATCTAGGGTTGCCCGCAAGACTGTAGTAAGTGCATTGCGTGAAAGAGCTAGTTACAACAGTCTTGAGGGCAGCCCTAGATATGATCATTGCTGGTGTCTGAAGTTATTACTTTACATCGATCTTTATTCAAATCGATCAATCTTCCTCTCTATAGACAAATATTTAGAAAATTTTCAACGTTGGTTTTACCAGATGTTTGTTTTGATGTTTTTTTTGGGGGGGGGTAACACCGTAGCAAAGCATAGTATAGGTCATATAACGGCGGTCAATCAACCTACTCACTGTTCCTGGAAAGGCTAGTAAAGGCGCATACTTTCGTCAGTGACAGACCAAGCTTCATGAAAGTATGTCCCGCCTGGGTATGTTGGGGTTTACAAGTTGTATCAAAGAGAACATACATAATCAATGTATTCAACGTTTATGTCGATGATTTAGATTTTGATTAATATATATATCATACAACAGTTCCAGTATTGTCTGGTCGTGTTCAATGTATAAGAGAGAAACCAACCTCATTTATCATCTGTATTTAATTAAACAAGATGCGTAGATTCATACAATGAATAAGTGTAAACCAGTATTGGAATTAGTAAAGATAGAAATATTTTCTCTCCTAAAATAAACTACATGTATCAGTTCATTCTATGAGTTTTTCTCTTGTTGCTTAGTGCGATGTAAATATTGTTACTCTATAAAAATGGAAGATAAATATGTAAATATGATCGTTCCAAAATATGGTTATATGACATGTTGCTTTTATTAAATGAAGACATGCTACTAATGTAACTAATGCTAATAAAGATGTTGGCTGTAACCTTGCTGTGACTAGAGGGATTTTAAAATAACTTGGTATACATGTTCACCGTATCAAGACGTTATGTCACATACAACACCCATGGCTGTAAGTCCAAGGTTAAGATCATTTTTTCATAAAATAGAGTGTTCTTTTTTGGGGCTGTAAATTTGTTTGTTTGTTTGTCTGTCTGTCCGTCCGTCCGTCCGTCTGTCTGTTTGTTTGTTTGGGGTTTACGGCGCACCAACACAGAAAGGTCATATCGCGCCGAAAGTTTGTAAAATAACTTGGTGTAAATATAAACCATATCAAGACTTTGGGTCATATACAACACCCATAGCTGTAGGTCCAAGGAGTGAGTTCCTAAAATATAATGTTTTTGTCTGGGCCGTAACTTCGTTATGAATGGGGTGAATTCAAAATAACTTGGCACAAATGTTCACCATGACAAGGCGGTGTGTCACGTACAATACCCATGTCTGTAGTACCAAGGTCAATGTCACTGTTACTAAAAATAGAATTTTCCTTTCGGGGCTGTAAATTTGTAATTACTTATTGGATTTTAAAATAATTTTGTATACATGTTCACTACTATAAATACATATGAATACCGTGTATATTTGATTCGGAACTGTGGTGGTCGCCTGTGACCTGTATAGTAAAGGTATGTAACTCAATTCTGAAGAAACCGCAAAATTCAACAGGTACTTGTGTTATTTTTTTACTGGGTAGAATTCAAAAACCTGGACTATAAGCTCCATTTAGAACGTAACATGGTGCCGGACAAAAAAAAAACATTAGGTCGACTTCGATGCGTGTGTGTTGAGTCCAATTCGAGAACGTAACTCATAGAGTCCTTGAACAGATATACTTACCTCTTTCACTATCCTCTCAGACGACACATGTTATAAATATAAACCATATCAAGACTTTGGGTCATATACAACACCCATAGCTGTATGTCCAAGGAGTGAGTTACTAAAATATAATGTTTTTGTCTTGGCCGTAACTTCGTTATGAATGGGGCGATTTCAAAATAACTTGGCTCAAATGTTCACCATGACAAGGCGGTGTGTCCCGTACAATACCCATGTCTGTAGTACCAAGGTCAATGTCACTGTTAGTAAAAAAAGAATTTTCTTTTCCGCGCTGTAAATTTGTTATTTTTTAGTGGATTTTAAAATAACTTGGTGTGCATGTTCACTACAACAAATACATATAAATATCCTGTTTTTTATTCGATGTCCTTTATAGTAAAGGTATATGTAACTCAATTCTAAAGAAACCGCAAAGTTTGCCTCATTCAACAGGTTCTTGTGGTTTTTACTGGGTAGAATTCAAAAACCTGGACTATAAGCTCCATAAAGAAAGTAACATGGTGCCGGACAAAAAAAACATAAGGTCGACTTCGATGCTAGTGTGTTGAGTCCAATTCGAGAACGTAACTCATATAGTCCTTGAACAGAAATACTTACCTCTTTCACTATCCTCTCAGTCGACACATGTTATCACTATAGCAAAATTTCAGTGTCTTATTCGGTTCGCACCCATAATTAAAGTATTTCCTGATAGGGTTTGTTCAGACAAATCTGCGTGACGAGGCAAGCAGACCATTCAATCAATGACAACTAATGTATTATTAATTCTGGAAAATAGTCATTCTAACAATTCTAAAAAAATCTAATAATATAGCATTATTGTAATATTTTGTTTGATGTATCTAACATTCATAATGATTACGTTTAATGTAAATAAAACTCTTTGTCTTGTTTAAATTTACCCTGTTCCTTATGTCAGCCTAGTTTCTAATTAAATTCGGGTATATGGTACCAAGTTGAAGGACGTGTATATATTTTTAATTTTTCAACATTCGTTTTTTTCAAATTTAGTTTGGGCAAATTACCTGATCATAGTGCAGCCAAGAGTGTGTTTTGAACTATTGCTCATTAAATTATATATAAATGTTCTCTGCCCAGAATTTGTTATGCCAATTAAAGTTTCAAGGTTGATTTGGAACGTCTAAAGCAAATGATAAAATTCACTGAGTTCTCTTGGGCTGACGTCACAATACTTACTATTTGCGAGTAAATGCAATTAAAATTATTATCAACATGTAAACAATGCGAAATGAGGTTTTCACACCAGTGGTGGCAATATACAAACAGGCATTGGCCCCTATCTGGCCCTTATTATGACACGTTAGAGTTGGTTGAGACATCACGGCTCTCAAATTTATCTGGTTACACGACCGTAGATAGCACGTACAGATTTAATGCTCTCTTGGTGGATTTTACATTTTATATAGAAGCACCTAATATAAGGAAAATATTCTATTGTCCACTGGGGAAATCAAGTGAAATCAGAATTAATTACATATGTGTAAGGCGTAAAATGAGAGCACACTCAACCAGATACAAAATTCATTGATTTCAAGAACAATACTCGAAATACAATGTATTCGACAAATGCTACAATTACGTGATTCAAAAAACTAATAAGGTAAACATTAACTTCTTTGTTGCTGCTTTCTCTTCTAGAAATAAATGGCATGGTATTAAATATAACTACTCCTATTCTCTCACCACAACTTCCTACTTGATACCGTTATTATGTTTGTTAACAGCTGATCGTCTGGAAATAAAATGAATCAAGCTGTAAACTAAAATCATTATCGGAATTATTTTGTGCAGAAGATTCGTAGTAAACAGTTGCAATTCACAGACAAACTGTATATTGGAAAAAGTAAAGTTACGGTGGTTTTATATTCATCTAATTGATACTCTACTTTATAATTTGGCTGCTGTATAAAACGATCAAAATGAAGTGTATGTTTACATTACTTTATGCCTAGAATATTTCATCCCCAAGGTAACAACATGAAAACACATCAAGTAAACAAGGCAGAAATTCATGATTTACTTCGACGGGAATGAAAAAAATCTCTTATTAAAGACAAAGACAAAGTAAAGTATTAAAGTCCATCTGACTGAATCTATGAAAACATAAAAATGTAATAAAGTAATTTTAAACTGTCATGAAAAGGCGCCGTGCTGAATTAATTAAACTGATTTGCATTAGAAATCGCTAGTGATATGCAAATTAAGGATTTAAATCCGTCAAAACACTTTCAAGGTCTAGATATCAGAATCTGCCTCGAAGGATATGATTTAGCTACCAGAAAAATAGGAAATAGAGTGTTGAAAGATGTAGACAAATTTGATCTATTCATCAATTACCTCCTTTAGAATTGAAACTCTCAGACAGAATTAATGAATCTAATTTAATCTTAAGCTCTTACATTTATGCCTCATTACAAACCACTTTCACTGAAAGAGACTATATAAATTATTCCGATTGTATAAAATCGTCCAAATCACTATGGCATTTCCATGACATTTAATATCTAGTAAAAATCAACACGATACTTGACTAAACATTATGATCACGCAATTTTACAATATTATTAAATTAGTAAGTTGTAATTATCACCATATCCATATATGCATTTATATTGATTATGATGAAGTATTTAATTATACTGAAAGGGGTAGAACATGAGTACGAAAAGTATGGGCCCAAATACTGAAGTTATGTCTGTTTGTTTGCTTGTTTGATTGAAGTTTTTGGCGCATCAACACAAGGTTATATCGCGCCGAAAGCAATAATTGATTATACTATAAATGCAACCGAATTATAATGGTTTTAAGTCCTATATTTTATGATAAATATTTATTTCCTTCAAATAGTTTAGTATCGCATATGATGGCACTGATTGAAGAAGTTCTCTAAGTGAGTTAACCTTAACATGTTTGTCACGGATGTATTTAAGATCCTGACAGTCTGAAATGCTCGTGACATGGTATACATTTAGACGCCTTTCTCTTTTAAGAAGGTATGAATGTGTTAATCTGGTATGTGAAGTTATGTCATTGCATCTTGATCGATGGACGCGTTAAACTCAATCATTAGCAAGACTATGAAAGAAAAAAAACCCAGCAATTTATTTCAGTTAACTTTTAATTCTATTTTATTTAGCAACATTTTGGTATATTTTAGTTACTCCAGTATTATGTTTCATAAATGTTTTGTTCTGTTCTATTCTGCCTTGCATACATGTATTAAGTGGGCGTGTTTTTTTCATACTTCCAATTGTAAATTTGTTATTTGTAAACTACTGCAGAAAATTGTTCCTTGCAATGAACTCTTTGACTCGACTTTCAGCATTTAAATTACAAAAGATTCAAATGCGATGTATTCATTCAAGTCAAGTATACGAATTCTATTAAAGGGATATACAGGCAAATGACTGTGCCAAACGTATACAACCAAGTTTAGTTTATAAAACGCTATTAAGAACGTAAGAAATCACTTGCTAATTATCTTTGTCACTTATAACATTCAACTAAACGAATTAAAATATGTGGCATACACATTGTTGAAAACGAAAGTAGGATACCGAGAGAATCACCAAGCTATTTATAGATTTGTTATATGTCGTACTTGCTGAAATTAAACATTTTTATTGTCGCTTCTTGTCTTTTCAACATTCTTAGACGGTTAGGATGACTTTTTAATAGAATTATACTAATGTTACTCAATAACAAGCCTAGTATCTTCTCATCAGTAAATGCATATTTTAACACTAATCTATTTTAGCTAACCTGACCCACGCGAGTCTAGTTAGGAAGCACCCCAAATATTACGAGAAAATAAAGAAACATTTTGCCAAGTAATATACAGTATAACCTCTGCTAACGGCACCTCTAACGAGCGGCAACCTCCGACGAGCGGCATATTATAATTCCCCCCGTCGATTTTACTCTATGATTTACCTCTAATGAACGACACCTCTGCAGAGTGGTAAACGGCCGTTCAAATAAATTCCCAAAGTTAATCTTTACCTCTATACAGCGACACTAAGTCTAGCAAGGTTTACATCAATAATCGATAATTATCTATAACCAGATGATTTAAACAATATGCGAAACCCCTAATCGTATAACACTACCCTCAAGTGTCATGTTGCTAAATCATTTGTCTAACAGGGGTTAATATACAAGTGACATATGGTTTCCATGACACCAACGAACGGACCTTAGATGAGGAGCGCTTTGTTTGGTAGGCTGACGTCATCAAGTATCAGATGCACATACGTCTAGCTAGTTGACGATAATAAATGAAACTTATTTGTTATTGTTCTTTTTATTAAAAGCTTCGATCAAATGAATTCTGTTTTAAGATTATTTGAGGTTTAAGATAATATCAGATATTTACTCCCGAAAAGACGACGATAATTCATGCTAAATAGTATTCGCCATTAGGCAAGTATAAAAACATTTGACAGTAACAGAATCGATTTCTCTTGTGTATTGCTTTCTTTAGCATAAAACTAACCTTCATGCTAGGAATTGTCAACCGTTATAATTATTTATTTAAAAAAACTTCGTAATCTTATTAAAACTTTTTTTACTTTTGTCGATCAGCGCTCGCTAAAAACTGTATTTACATTACGGAACGGTTAAAGGCCAGTTTTCCGGACCGAAAACGGCCGTTTTCGTGATCGGTAGAAAAAGTCTACCTCTGCAGAGCGACACCTCTGCAGAGCGGCAATTTTTTCAAACTCCGCCGAAAGTCGCTCTGCAGAGGTTACACTGTAACAGTGTGTCTGCAATCACAGTTATAAAAATATAATTCAAAACCAGGAAATATGAAGTTGAACTTTTGCCTTGCAATTCCTATAAGGAACCCCGTAAATTTAACTTGGACGTTGATACTGAATTTTATATTTGTAACGATACGTAAATGTAATGGAATTTCATCAAATTTCACTGTCGTCGCTATTATTTCGGCCCATACGGAAAACAATTATAACAAGTTTAAATAAAGATATTCACATGAAATTTTGTACCAGTACCATTAAAATTGACATAAATGTTAGGAAAAATGTGTTTCTAGATTATTTTGAGGTAAATTACGCTCACAGACTGTTTAACAAAATAATGCATTTTCCCGCCGATCTGCCATTTTAGCCCCATTTACATCACCTAAAGTCATATCTTCTGTCATGATTGCAGCAATTTTTTGTCAAAAACTTCAGAAACATTTACAAGTTGCATGGAAGACATGTACAATAACATAAATCAAGTTTATAAACTCTGGAATAGTTTGTACAGCCTGTTCAGCCAGTTATAGACAGTGACGACCGTGAAAATTCAAAAAAGCACTTCGTTACAAATCCCTGTTGTATAGAATCCCAGCTTAAAATTGTCTATTATTAAAATTCAATAAATCAATGTCGACTTTGTATCCCTGTGAAATGTTAGCAGCATGATGGTTAATATGCACACATCTTTGAAGTTTCTGTTTCTTTATGAGGTCTTTTTAGAATATCAGTATTCCATGGAACATTAAGATAAATTGCGTAAAATAATGGACTATTTTTGAGATTTTATTTCTACATGTAATCATTTTATTGTTCTAAGCTATATATTAGTATAAATGTCTACAGGGAAATCATACTTTCTTCAATTAAGAGTGAACTGATTTCAATAGAAACAAGTATATTGATATCTAGGGTTGCCCGCAAGACTGTAGTAAGTGCATTGCGTGAAAGAGCAAGTTACAACAGTCTTGCGGGCAGCTCTAGATATGATCATTGCTGGTGTCTGAAGTTATTACTTTACATCGATCTTTATTCAAATCGATCAATCTTCCTCACTATAGACAAATATTTAGAAATTTTTCAACGTTGGTTATACCAGATGTTTGTTTTGGTGTTTTTTGTTGGGGGGGGTAACACCGTAGCAAAGCATAGTATAGGTCATATAACGGCGGTATATCAACCTACTCACTGTTCCTGGAAAGGCTAGTAAAGGCGCATACTTTCGTCAGTGACAGACAACTGCACTACATAATTAAGAATAATTGGTAGGAAGCAGAATGGCCGTAGAGCTAATTTCATGACCAACCTTCATGAAAGTATGTCCCGCCTGGGTATGTTGGGGTTTACCAGTTGTATCAAAGAGAACATACATGATCAATGTATTCAACGTTTATGTTGATGATCTATGTTTTGATTAATATATAAAATACAACAGTTCCAGTATTGTCTGGTCGTGTTCAATGTATAAGAGAGAAACCAACCTCATTTATCATCTGTATTTAATTAAACAAGATGCGTAGATTCATACAATGAATAAATGTAAACCAGTATTGGAATTAGTAAAGATAGAAATATTTTCTCTCCTAAAATAAACTACATGTATCAGTTCATTCTATGAGTTTTTCTCTTGTTGCTTAGTGCGAAGTAAATATTGTTACTTTATAAAAATGGAAGATAAATATGTAAATATGATCGTTCCAAAATATGGTTATATGACATGTTGCTTTTATTAAATGAAGACATGCTACTAATGTAACTAATGCTAATAAAGATATTGGCTGTAACTTTGCTGTGAATGGAGTGATTTTAAAATAACTTGGTATACATGTTCACCATAGCAAGACGTTTTGTCACATACAAGGCTGTAGGTCCAAGGTTAAGATCATTTTTTCATAAAATAGAGTTTTCTTTTTGGGGCTGTGAATTTGTTATTTCTCAATGGATTTTAAAATAACTTGGTGTAAATATAACCATATCAAGACTTTGGGTCATATACAACACCCATGTCTGTAGGTCCAAGGAGTGAGTTCCTAAAAATGGAATGTTCTTGCCTGGGCCGTAACTTCGTTATGAATGGGATGAATTCAAAATAACTTGACACAAATGTTCACCATGACAAGGCGGTGTGTCCCGTACCATATCCATGTCTGTAGTACCAAAGTCAACGTCACTGTTACTAAAAAAAGAATTTTCTTTTCCGCACTGTATATTTGTTATTTTTTATTGGATTTTAAAATAACTTGGTATGCATGTTCACTACTATAAATACATATAAATACCCTGTTTTTTATCCGGGACCGTGGTGGCCTGTATAGTAAAGGTATGTAACTCAATTCTGAAGAAACCGCAAAATTCAACAGGTACTTGTGTTATTTTTTTACTGGGTAGAATTCAAAAACCTGGAATATAAGCTCCATAAAGAAAGTAACATGGTGCCGGACAAAAAAAAACATTAGGTCGACTTCGATGCGAGTGTGTTGAGACCAATTCGAGAACGTAACTCATAGAGTCCTTGAACAGAAATACTAACCTCTTTCACTGTCCTCTCAGACGACACATTTTATCACTACATGTATCCCAAAATTTCAGTGTCTTATTTGGTTCGCACCCATAATTTAAGTATTTCCTGATAGAGTTTGTTCAGACAAATCTGCGTGACGAGGCAAGCAGACCATTCAATCAATGACAACTAATGTATAATTAATTCTGTAAAATAGTCATTCTAACAATTCTAAAAAAAAATCTAATAATATAGCATTATTGTAATATTTTGTTTGATTTATCTAACATTCATAATGAATGATTACGTTGAATGTAAATAAAACTCTTTGTCTTGTTTAAATTTACCCTGTTCCTTATGTGAGCCTAGTTTCTTATTAAATTCGGGTAGGCCCTATATGGTACCAAGTTGAAGGACTTATATATTGTTTTGTTTTTTCAACCTTCATTTTTTCAAATTTAGTTTAGGCAAATTACCTGACCATAATGCAGCCAAGAGTGTGTTATGAACTATTGCTCATTAAAATATATATAAATGCTCTCTGCCCAGAATTTGTTTTGCCAATTAAAATTTCGAGGTTGATTTGGAACATCCAAAGCTAATGATAAAATTCACTGTGTTCTCTTGGGCTGACGTCACGATACTTACTATTTGCGAGTAAATGCAATTATCAACATGTAAACAATGCGAAATGAGGTTTTCACACCAGTGGTGGCAATATACAAACAGGCATTGGCCCCTATCTGGCCCTTATTATGACACGTTAGAGTTGGTTGAGACATCACGGCTCTCAAATTTATCTGGTTACACGACCGTAGACAGCACGTACAGATTTAATGCTCTCTTTGTGGATATAACATTGTATATTCAAACACCTAATATAAGGAAAATATTATATTGTCCACTGGGGAAATCAAGTGAAATCAAAATTAATTACATATGTGTAAGGCGTAAAATGAGAGAACTCTCCACCAGTTCCAAAATGCATTCATACCAATAACAATACTTGAAATATTCGACAAATGTTATACTCACGTGATCCACAAAACTAATAAGGCATTAAAGGTACTTGTTCACAGATTTGCCAATATTTTCAAAATACTATACAGTGTCTGTAATTGTGTCAAAAATTAAGTCTTAATATTTTAGGACAAACTCACCCATAGATTGCAAAAAAAATACAATAAAAGTCACAAAAATGCACTAAAATTGTCTATACCGTGACATACGGGGTAGAATTTTACTACTTGAAACACTATCATTTGTACTTGTATGTCAATTTGCACTTAAATCGTCATAATCAAATCATTAATTTTCTGCTAAAAAAATGTTTCTAACAATTTTGATAGTTTCAGAAAAAGTAAATGTTTAAGTTGAAATCTGTGAATATGTACCTTTAACTTCTTTGTCGCTGCTTTCTCGTCTAGAAAAAATAAATGACATCGAAAGTATAACTACTCCTATTCTCTCACCACAACTTCCTACTTGATACTGTTATTATGTTTGTTTACAGCTGATCGTCTGAAAATAAAATGAATCAAGCTGTAAACTACGATCATTCTCGGAATTATTTTGTGCAGAAGATTCGTAGTAAATAGTTGCAATTCACAGACAAACTTTGTATATTGGAAAAAGTAAAGTTACAGTTGTTTTATATTCATCTATTTGATACTCTACTTTATAATTTGGCTGCTATATAAATCGATGAAAATGAAGTGTTAGTTTACATTACTTTATACCCAGAATATTTCATCCCTAAAGTAACAACATGAAAACACAGCAAGTAAACAAGGCAGAAATTCATGATTTACTTCGACGGGTTTTTACTGGTGAATATAAGTGATGCAAAGCCTGCTCTGAATTTAAGATACACAGAGGATACACCGAGGATTGGTCTCAAAAATTCAAATATTTTCCAAAATTAAGAACGTATGAACTGTTTAAAACCGAGTGTGAAACAGAGGAATATATTAAACTAAATTTGACAAGGTGTAAACGACCTTTTATTGGCCGGTTCAGATGCGGTGTACTTCCCTTAAGAATAGAGACCGGAAGGTTTGTTGGTGAAAATACCAATGGCAGAATTTGTAAATATTGTAGTTTATATGCAACAGAAGACGAGAAACATTTTTTTGCTAAAATGTACAAACTAAAGTACTATGTGTCATAAATATTTCAAGATTTTCCAATAATAAATGACACTTGTCAGTGTCCGATGAAAATAAACTGTGTTCAATAATAGCCAACTATCCAAGAAAAACTACTAAATTCATTGTTAGTGCTTTCTTTAAAAGGGAATCTATGATTTTTGTTTAAAACAGTGTTAGTATGACTCTTCTAACATGGCTAAAATTTTCGAGAGACGATTTATTAATCTATATATCTAACATGTGTTGATCATTGTATATAGTTATTTGTATATGTAAAGTGACTTATATACCCTTTGGGTCGGTTGTACATGTATTTATGATATTTGAATGTAATGTATATACTTTGTTTTATTGCACAAATGTCACTGTAATAAACAGTTTATCTATCTATCTAAGTATAAAAGTTCATCTGACTGAATCTATGAGAACAAAAGAATGAATCAAAGTAATTTTCAACTGTCATGAAAAGGCGCCGTACTGAATTAATTAAACTGATTTGCATTAGAAATCGCCAGTGATATGCAAATTAAGGATTTAAATCCGTCAAAACACTTTTAACGTTTCAAGGTCTGGATATCAGAATCTGCCTCAAAGGATATATTTAGCTACCAGATAAATAGGAAATAGAGTGTTGAAAGATGTAGACAAATTTGATCTATTCATCAATTACCTCCTTTAGAATTGAAACTCTCAGACAGAATTAATGAATCTAATTTAATCTTAAGCTCTTACATTTATACCTCATTACAAACTACTTTCACTGAATGAGACTTTATAAATTATTCCGATTGTATAAAGTCGTCCAAATCACTATGACATTTCCATGACATTTAATATCGAACTTGATCGATTTGTTCGTTATTCTAAAACCAGACACACACCAGCAGTAAAATGCGTGTTTTCCTTCGCTGCCAACTATTTTTCTTTGTTATGGATAAAATACCAACGATTTTTACTAGAATTCTCATTAACTAGTAGATCTATATTGTACCAGGAAATAAGAAACGTTGTTTAACCATACATTCAAGGGATTACGTGAAGACGTTGTCTTCGAAATATAAACAGACCTGTTTTCCATCAAATTGTTATAGCCTCCACTTGAAAATAAGAGACAATTCATGAAGTGCATAGCTACAATAACTTCAATTTTTTATGTCCAAAAAACGCCCATGTTGGCCTGTGAATTGTTATTGTTTTCTTTAAATTCTTTGCAGTAGTTAAATTTGCAAATGATGTAGTTTACCACGGTGGCAATACTAACCTTCTTCTTTGTCAAGAAGGGGTGACGTAACGCGCTGAAAAGAAATCAAGTTGGTAGGTTTTCCAAGGTGTCAGTCTGATTAAAACCCGATCTAAAATTTTTCGCTCGCCTACTCGCTAATTTAGATCTGGCCATTTTCAAACGAGAGTCACGTTCAGGTGACCTTTTCTCATCATACCATTCATGAAGAAATTGTTATGATTAGTACAATGTATATGTATATAATAGTGTAGAAAGTTAGAAACACTGGCAACAGAGTCCATATCTTATGATCATAAAATAATGCCAACGTTCCTATATATAGTTCCCTGTGCATACATACATGTACACTACCTTATATAGAATATTAATATAATGAAAGTATAGTTATAACTCGTACACGGTAATGTATACGGAAGCGATTTTTATTTGAATTTGCTGACAAAATATTATGTGTGTGCGTATTTAAAGAATGTGAGGACTCTGGTGCCAGTGTGTAGAGAGAGAAAACGGTGAAAAACATATTCTTGTTAACCCTAATACTATAAGTTGTCGTAGTTGTTGTCTTGTTGTCGTAGTTGTTGTTATGACAGTTGTTGTTGGTGTTGTTGTTTGCCACGTGACTATGAGCCTGACTATGATGCCACGTTTTTATAAAATGACTATGAATCTATTTTCAGTGAGTGTGATGTTTGACAGGTGAGCGAACACTATGAACATAATACATAATGAAGAGAGATCACCTACACACCACATTGACTTGTATACGATGTATTTGTTGTCTTTTATGGTGTTTCAAGATTTCTATAAATGCCGATAATGTCAAAGGTTAGTATATGTGCCAGTGAAAAATGAAGTGATTTATTACTTGGTATTAGACATTCTGGAGCCAAGTGATACAATCACTTCATACGTTTTATGAATAAATTCTTACCAGTAGATTTTATCACATATGTTTGTACACTGTAAAGAATAATTGAAATATTTATATTCAACAAAGTCAAAAGACACTATCTGATTGACGCAATACATTGTATTGCAAAGCCGCCCGGCTAGCTCAGTTGGTAGCACGCAAGCCTACTGATCGAGGGCAAAGGTGGATCCAAGGGGGACGGACCGTACGCCCCCCCCCCAAAAAAAAAATTTCACAAGCAACGGCTTTCTTTATCATAAAATATGATATTATAGGAAAATATATATTAATGTCAAAAACCTTTTGCACTCTACACGGGCAATAAGTTATGAGACTGGGAGTACACTAATACAATGACATATAATATAATTTCTTCTCATTTTAACATGATCTAACGGCTGTTATAAAATTATCTGATATATCTAGATGCTTCTTATCCTAAGGATAAGATATTTGATGATCTGGAAATGAGCCTGAATCCCTTAGAAATGACCAAAACCCAAGAGCTTCCGGGGGCCACCGCCCCCTGAACCCCTGGTCAGGGCTTTGCCCAGGCCCCATCGTGAGCCCTTACAGTCCCTGGATTTCAAGTCTGCTTGTTCATTTTCCGCCACCTCTAACTAGAACGTTCCGCCCCCCTCATAACTTGAATTCCTGGATCCCCCTATGATGTGGACTGTAGTTTTGGTATTGATGATATTTCATTTAGTCTACCATTGACTAGTCATTGGTGAGGACTAGGTTCAGACTAATTAATATGAAATGATTTCAGATTTAATGAAAATATCAATAGAATAGCGGCACGCGTAAATAGAATGTCATCTATGCCATCGTGAACATTTACTAAAATAACAATGTTTTCAAAACCAAAAATAAACAAGTAAAATATCATTTAAAGGTACTAGTTCACAGATTTGGTTTATTTTTTCTTTAATTTCAAAATACCATTCAGTGTCTGTAAAAGTGCTAAAAATAATTAATTCTTATTATTTTAAGACAAACTGAACAATATGTTACAAGAAATATACAATGAAGTCACAAAAACGCACTAAAAGTGTCTATACCGTGACATACGGGGTAGATATTTACTACGGGCGTGCTCGATTGGAAATTCAGACTGTTAGAACTGGGAGAACGCCAATCGAGTGCGTCGGAACTGTATTCTGGCAGCGTTCTACCCATTTCATCGAAATAGGTGGTGTGAACGGAATCGGTCGCAGTTAATTTATACCCAAGATGGCGGCGGCATCACTGCAAACATGTGAGTTTGGTGTTTGAAAGCGAATGTTGTTAAAATTATACTTTTGAACGATTGTTTACGATAACAATTTAACTATTTTCTATAAATAAAGTAAGAACCGAGTATATTTCCTACGGATTTTGCCTTTTGATTCAGTTCCGACATCCAATTTCACTCGTTTGGCAGATTCTGTGGAAGAGTCGGAATTTGTATCTGGCACAGTTCTGACAGCCCAATCGAGCACGCCCTACATGTACTTGAAACACCATCATTTGTGGTTGTATGTCAATTTGCATTAAATTGTCATTATCAAAACACTACTTTCCTGCTTCCAAAAATATTTCCATACAATTTTGATAGTTTTAGAAAAAGTTGATAATTTATTTAAGTTGAAACATGTGAATGGTACCTTAACTATTCATCTGTCAGTTTAAGAAGACAAATAAAATTCCCATACAACAATACCTTCAATATATCAATTATTTCAAGTTGTTCTGTCGGTTTCTCAGTGGAAACAAAACTATCAAGTTTAAAAGTAATTTGCATTTCGTTATAAAGACTATAAAATGTATTATCATGGTGTGTCGATAGCTGGAAGTGTAAAAGAGCTGACAGAAGACATAGAACGATAAAATATTTATTTCTTCTATTTGATTAACCAGTGTTTTTTACATTGTTCTTTTGGAAGCCCCGAGGTGCCGACATTTCCAGTAATTAAGTTTCTACATATTACAGAATAGTAATGAGAAATTATTTCAACCAATCTTAATTTGTCTCACACTAACTTAAAACGATATCGGAACACCTTGACTATTCATCTGATAATCTCGAAAGAATCCGTGGGTGTCCACTAATAACACACGGTTACGTACGCGAGGTGAAGCACAGGCGAAGCATGTAACGGTTATGCAAAATAGTTCTTGTCGTAAACACATTATGCTTAGTAAATACATTTTTTTACTGTTTATGTGACAATATATTGTTCATTGAATACTATTTATACTGCATTTCAAATTAATGGAAAAATATACGAGACATATATCACCGCCTAAATGATCGTGTATTTGGTTACTTCAACACCGGTTGAAGTATTTTATATGGGCATGTGACGCAAAGGTTAATTCCAAAATGGCGTCTTTAATGTTCGAGGTTATTATCCGAGTGTATGACCGAGGCGTTCTGTTAAATCAAAGCAATTAAAAGAATTATATTAACGAATGCACGACAAAACCGGACTTGCATCGATAAAGTAGTATAAAAACCAAAATGCAAGCAAAGGTCAGTATGATCCTATACACATTTCCATCATCAATCGGACATATATGTTAAAAAATAAGCATTTCCTACAATATTAAAGTCAGGTTACTTAAACGTTTCGTTAAGTATAGTTTGAAATTACAAAGTCTTGATTCAGGTCAAAACCAAGAGAAATTTAACTTTCTGCTACATTTCTACTGTCATAGTTAAAACTATTTCGGGATTTGAATATACATTTTATGATAAAATGTTATATTTATTAATATAATAAAATGCAATATTATTCCTTTGCCAACAATAATACATCCTCATGCCAAGAGGTTACGACTCTTATTTTTCACTTTGAGGGAGATAACCGCGTAACTTGCAATTTATCAGTATAATTTTAGTTATTTCCCTTTACATAGGCTGCACAAAAAACGGAGTGAAAAGACTCCCCAGAGAGATTGACAGTCATATAACGGTAGCCCGATGACTAGAGGTAAACGCTGTAAAGTCGGTGAGCGTGCATTAGCATAAAAACTTAGGATTATCTGCTGTAATTCCTTTTTTCTTTACTATAATTCTAACCAACGTAATGCAGGGGAGTTCGTATACGATGGAATTTACGGTGGAACTTGAAGCGAATTTTACTGAATGCAAGTAGCGCATTGTACGAGTATATATAGACTTATCCGACAGGATCATGAGCGAACATAGATTTGAATTTTACCTACAATGTTGTTTGTGTGTTGGGAAAATATTGTTTGTTCGAAAATTGGCGGGTGCCATCTTGTAACCGTTTGGCACTTGAAAGAATTTAGTACGCGTATAAAGTCCAAAATGGTGGAAAAGTATTGAAAATAAGATACTTAGCTAAATATAAAGGATGGTACGAATATAATTAACAAAGCGTTTAAAGCAAACAAAATAAATTGGATATAGCAGGATCATTAGTAATCTTATTATTTTAGTATTTTAGTTTAGGCATTATTAATGTCCACCATGGCAATATAAATATGAGGTATCTATAAAGTAGTGCACAATTTTATTATGACAATACATGTATTTGGAACCAAAATATCACCAAACAACAGTTTAATAGTTTGATATTTATGCGACCTTCAAGGTTACGATATTAATTTTATTGCATAAAAACATAACATGTTTATGTATACTATTTCAAGTATGATTAACTGCGTTTATCAATAATGTTCCACTGTGGAAAAAAGCAATGTGTTCCTTAATAATTAACTAAAGAAATTGAAGATTTTGGTATAATCTTGTTTCATAGTTTGGTGAAAAGGGTCCAATATTATACCGAGATCACCTAGGTTTTACCTTCTTCTAATTAAATAATATATTGTTGATGATTTTTAGTCGTAAAAAATCTAAATCAAAATTTCTCTTTGGTGGTACAAATTCTTTACAGATTCTTTTAACTTGAATTCGTTTAGTGCATTTTGAACAATTATTAATATGATCTAAGTAAAATTAAAATTGTAACGTAGGATTATATGCTCACATTACTCAACATTTATTCATCGTCGTAAACCACAGTACTTTTTTCCCGTTACACTCCATACGTACCGTAAGCAATTTGACTGGCAAAATCTCGATTTCATGAATATGCATGAGGCAAAGGAGACCAATCTTCTACCAATGAAATCGCGTGTTACAATTACATACTCTTCAATAACAATGACGTCACACTGGGTTTTTCCCACTTACAATAGAAACCAACGCACATGTTATTTTCAAAAATTTGGTTGCGTAATTTCATTGGCTAGTTTTCAGCAGTTGTTTCCTTGCGGAACCAATGAAACTGCCTTATTAATTATTCATGATTACGAGATTTTCCTAACCAAAATGGCCCACGGTACATACATGTAACGCAGCATAGCGGAGTAATATTGTATCGTGGTATAACCGACGATACATTTATTTATTTTTTCTTTCTATTTCAGGTCTAACAAGTAATGAACAACGTCTATTTCACAATTTAACATTTGGTTATAACACAATACCAAGACCTGTAATACATGCTAATGAACAAGTAATGTTACATTTTGGAATAACATTTAACCAAATCATAGATTTAGTAAGTGTTTATATAGTTAGTTAGTTTATTTTTTCAAATCAGTTAGGCCATTTGCCCCATGAGATACAATGTACAATTACAAATATCAAACAATATATCACTCTTACACTCACCCTATCACTCCTGTCTCTCACTCACACGCCCACACGCACTCCCCTATTCACATACTCACAACACATGCAAGCACTCATGTCCTAATGTCTATCACTCTTCCAAGCACACATACATAATTATATAAATACAGAAAACATACATTTCATGACATATTGACATGTTCAAAGAAAGCATTCTCCTTGGAAGAAGCTATATTGACAGTATGTGACCAGTATTTAGTAGATAAATTATAATATAGACATATTGATTAAATGCAAAGTGTGAGGAAAATGAAGTATTATGATTGTTAAGCAGACACAGTTGTGTCGACTGACACTCGTACTACAACATTGTATATTTTGGTGATGGGCTCATGGGCCTTACGTTTGTCTGTATCCTATATCAAACCAATCTCATTGTTTCCTTATGTTTTGGGAGACTGGGAAGTGAACTCGATAATAAATCAGTTGCTATGAATTCGTGATACAAAAATGAAATTGAGTTGGCAACACATACATGCTTTGATCTGTAAGAATATGAGGCTATGAATAAATATATAAGTATCAATATCTTGATCTAAAAGCCTAAAACCTAAGACCCTTAAAGCATCCCCAGTATCACGTATGTGGTTTTAGCATTAGAAAACCCGGGTCGATAGCGCAGTTGGTAGCCCGCCGGGATTTGGAATCTCATATCCCGTAGGGGTACGGGTTTGAATCCCATTCGGGGAGGTTATAGCCTTCTATGAAAATTTGACAATAATGTCAATTTTCCTCCATTGATTAAATAATATTGAGAAGTTTTCCGCCTTGTGGAAGGGTAGGTGAGTACTAGTTGTAGACAGGGTCGTGAAAGCTAGGTTAGATGCGCTGGACGCCATTATATGACCTATACAATGTGTTGCTATGGCGTTAAACCCAACAAAAATAGCACAAACGTCACTAAATATGGACGTATATGTTTCTTTCAATCTGATGTTACACCGTTTGCCATTTTTTTAAATTAAATTATGAATTGAAGCAAGTATGTTAGTACATGTACCAAACTGTGGGCGGAGCTTAACTCCAATCTAGATGACCATTGGCCCAGTCGTTAATAGTACGTTACAATAGTGTTAAATGTTTTAGAGTTGAACCTTCGTGTCTACTTTTTTGTTTGTAATCAAATATATTTTCCAGTAACTAACCTGATTTACTCATTAACCCTTCATTATATTTTTGTATTTTTTTTGTGTTTCAGGATGAAAAACACCAAATTCTTTCATCTTATGTTTGGGTACATGAGGTAGGTAAAAATTATTCAAAATATAGTATACATACATGTTTAATACTACATGTATATTTTGAACTATGAATTTTGATAAATTGCAGAACAATATAATATTTTAGTTTTGAACAAAAGATCTGAATATTATACTACTATCTATGGCTTTACCATTGAACTCTACGTTAAAAATTGAATTATTACTAATGTATATGCGCCACTTCTGACCTTATACGTAATTATTATAATTATTGTATTCTATTTTGATTGAAATAAACTCTTGTATAGATGTCCATTAGGCGGTAATAAAAAAATTGGCACGGGTTGCATTAATGAACTTCGCTCGTATTAAACCAATGATTTATAATTATGTAGGGCAGTTGTCAGTCACTGATGAAAGTACATTGTATGCGTTTAGTAGTTGGTTAACAGCTAAATCCAGAGATTTAGCCTTTCCAGAAGAAGCGAGTAGGTTGACTGACCGTCGTTATATGACCTATATAATGCGTTGCTACGGCGTTTGAACCCGACAAACAAACAAACGATTTGGTTAATTATGATAATACAATCTCCGTTCATTGGCTAAAATAATATTTCAAAACTTAAATTTACAGCAGAATGATGCATTGCGCCCCAAACGTTAAATACTTCGTTTGGAAGTTCAATGGCGAAAGTACAAGGGTGTTGCAATATGTGCTGCAATATGATTCCTGTTGCTTAGTTCTTCATCTGCTTGTATTGTGTCATTGACACATATGGGGCCAGGGACCTGTTTCTGAAGCAAATCGCTTCGTAACGCTTTTTAAAGCGCTTCTTTGTAGCATAAAGGTTCTGCTTCAAGCTTAAAAAACCAAGACGGCGACTTCAGATATTCAGAATTGTCACAAATGAAAAAAAAAAATTAATTATCACCACGATTATTACTTCAACTGCTTTGACGAAATGTAAATCGCTGGGTAGTGATACAAAGCGCTCGCCTTGCGGAACGGATTCCTGTTTTACAAAATTCTTAATATTGTTATACTTAAAATGTGAAACTAATAACATTGTGTACAATCTTAAACGTTTGTATAAAATAAACACGCGTATGTACTAGATACAAACAGCTATTTGAGACCATCAACGTGTGCTTACCAATCAATCTCCGTAAATAGATATCCTGTATAGCGTTGTCGTACAGGATCTCTAAGGTTCGCAAGGAGAGTCACGTTGAGATGACCTTTATGTCGACCAATCAATGCGTAGCTTTCATCTAGAAAAACACTATTAATAGCATTTTGATTTCGTAATTTCTATTTTTAGACCAAGGTTTGCGAGCTAATTTGACAGCGGTATTATTCAAAGTCTGCAATTGGACGGCTCATTTCAAATTGCGTGACGTAGACGATGTAAACAAGTTACTAAACATAACGATTTCGTCATGAATATTATAATGAGGAAAGGTCACCTGAACGTGACCCTTGTAAGAAAACGGCCAGATCTAAATTAGCAAGTAGGCGAGCGGAACATTTTAGATCGGATTTTAATCAGTCTATTGCTTACCAATAGGCTTGACACAAGAAATTTATTTCTAAACCCACAACATGTATTATTAGTTTTCTGTACATTACATGTCATTTCAGGCTTGGTATGATGAGAACCTATCTTGGTCACCTGAGGATTTTAATGGAATTAGTAATCTCATGTTTCCAGCAAATGAAATATGGCTTCCAGATATTTATATATTTAATATGTAAGTTTATTTTAAAATTAGATGATCTAAACAAAGTTGATTTGACGTTGAAATTCTCTTTGAAATATATCACTTAAAATTTTATGATTGAATGTAGGATTCTACACCGATACTAGATATAAAAATATTGTATTTGAATACCGGTATTGTTAGCTTGATAGTTATATCGTGGTCAACCGTATCAGACAAAATATCGATCATTGAAGATGATAGAAAAATCATGTTCTGCAAGAGGGCTGTTATAATTATTTTCATTAAATCCATATTGTAGTGCTTCCGATGCGGTATGGATTCATTGGTGCAGAAATAATCTCATGATATGACATTTCTTACTCTAGTTGTGACACACTTTGTTCAATATAGGAGAGGGTACTGCTGTTGTGAGACTGTGTCTATTTGTTGTCAATTTTTACGGAAAATGTTTCTAACTTTCAAATTTGCTACTTGAAAATAAAAACCCAATGATCGCACACTATTACTTAGCTATGTACAAATTGTTAATAAACAACGCTATATGTACATGGCAACCTTATAATATTGCTGATCAATATATTTACCTCATTACCAACGCTCATTCGGAACTCCTCGGCCATTCGCTACGAATAACACCGGACATATTTAGACGCCATTTTGGAACAACCGGTGTTGAAGTAAACAAATACACGATCGTTTAGGCGATGAGTGATGTTTCGGCCGAATATTTGAAATAACACAGTTCAATAAGATCGCTAAACAATGTTTGGTATAATATATAACATAGAAATATGTTTTGACAGAGATCTGTGAGTATACTACAAGAACTATTCTGCAAAAACCGTTACGTACTTAGCCTGTGCTTCGCCTCGCGTAGGTTGTAAAAACCCAAGCCGCCACGGTAGAACCCCCTCGAATCTTTCCGAGATTATTCATTCATGAAAGATCGAGGTGTTTCGAATGTAACAACGTCTTGACATAACATCATTTCTTTCATTCATTCTGTCATGATTGGACATGATAATGGACATTAACTTATGGTTAAGCATACACTGTCCTCCAAAAGTTTCATCACACATTAACAGTTTACAACTTACTATTGGGAGTTTCAAAAGTTATAAAAGCAGTTAGTTGTTAAATGATTTTTTAATTTGCTTTTTTTAAATTAGCACATTTTCTTTTGGAACTGAAATTACAAAACTATTTAAAACTGAATTCTGGTTCATTGAGATTCACTAACCATAGTTATGGAGGCTAATCGATAACTTTAGCTGCAACTTAAAGAATGAAATGTTCCAATTGAAAGTTAGTTTCCATGCTTGAATAATGAATAAAATAATATAACAATAATATAATAATTCATCAAACTTGAACTTGAAATTTGTAGCAATTCAATAAATTGTACTGAGAAGAATTTTTTGAGGGCAGTGTATATTAAAATACTGTTATGTTCGTTGTTAAAGTTTTAAACATAGTTATTGCTGCATGGTTATATTACAGAGCTGGTTCTTACTTGGATGGATTTGTCAACGTGTCTGGAAGTAATGTTGTATTATCATCAGATGGTTTGGTAAACTGGTCTATACCTCTTCATATCAAGAGTGCATGCGCCGTAGATGCCACATTCTTTCCTTATGATAAACAGATATGCAGCATTCAATTTGGATCCTGGATTTATGATATAACACAGATAGATTTAGCTTTGACCTCAACCAAACCTGACCTTTCACATTATGTTACCAACAATGAATTTGATCTGGATGGAATCACTTTACGACGTAATGTTGTAAATAGTTCTTGTTGTCCTGGTGATGGGGATCATCCTATTATACGGTTAGAAATGAGACTACGGAGGAAAACAAATTACTATGACTATATAGTGATTGCACCTACTATAAATCTATGCGTATTGACTTTAGCTACGTTTTTATTACCATGTGAATGTGGATGGAAGATAGCTATTGGACTAACTGTGTTTCTTACTTTATATGTACTACAACTCTTAATTGCTGAAAATGTTCCTGATACTAACTCTACCCCCCTAATCAGTAAGTATCATTGTCTTTTTAAAAAGAGATACTATATTTCTGTATATAAACTTAGAATATATTTTTGTTTAATATATTTGTTTGATGACGAGTTTCGTTCAAGTACTTTGAATGATTTAAAGTTTATTTTGTTTTATAAGTTCATCTGTAAATGTAGCTATTAGCTACATAAAACAGCCCGGCTAGCGGTAGCGCACAAGTCTACTCATCGAAGGGTCGAGGGTTCGATTCCCAGCGGGGCATACTTTCGTGGAGCTTGGTCATGAAATTATTTCTACGGCTATTCTCCCATTTACCACTGATTTTAAATCATGTAGGACAGTCACTGACCGGAAGTATGCGCCTAGTAGTTGGATAACAGCTGTATCCAGAGATTTAGCCTTTCCATGGACAGTGAGTAGGTGGACTGACCGCCGTGATATAACCTATTCAATGTGTTGCCACAATACACCAGAGCGAACAGGTGTTTGAAATAGGCTTAATCATTGAAAGTAATAAATAAACAAGTCTTTTTTGTTTTGAGTATTTGATATAAGCTAATGTATGTTCCATTTTTACGATTTAAAGGTCGTTAAAAATAAAAGTGTGGCTTAAAGTCTGCCTCCATATACATGCACATGTTCAGTTGACTTTACAATTTTGTACGTTAACTTCTGAATGTTAAAACAACCTTCAGATCACTCACCAGGGTGAAGTAGAACAACCAGGGGTTAATGTCTTGCTCAAGGAAATTAGCAGTGCCCCTATTGTTGTTTGAACCAGGTACCTTTCGATGCTTCTTATGTATAGTTCTGTTACATTAACCTGTCACAACTTGAATAATTACACAGTCACTGAATGTGTTATTATTTAACCTCTTTTTAACCATTGAGCCACCAATCCATATAAATTATTGATAATCTAACTATATATGCGACGATTTTGAATATCGGGGCAATAACAAGTTCGAAAGGGGTTAAAAATAACAGATTCAGTGACCGTGTAATTATTTAAGTTGTGACAGGTTAATGTAATAGAACTATACACCAATAAAAGCATGCATGCAGTTAATGGTGCATTTTGGAATTTTCGGTTTTGTTGGGTTTTTTGTAGACTTTATCTTTGAGCTTAGATTGTGGGAAAACACTCTCCTAGTCAGTTTTAAGAATAATATTGTAAAAAATTACAATATAATTCCTCACACTAAACTACATTAGAAGCACTCATCAAACCTTTTGCACAAAAACTTGCATAAATTGTCAAATAGAGCCTGATTAATGTTCAATTGACTGTCAATGAGTGTCAAGTTCTAATCTTATATGTATTATTATGATCACGAAATTCACCTTTAATTCATTGTGTGTGTTTTAATGTTTTTACATTTTTACATTTCAGGTGTTTTCCTGTTACTAGTTATGTCTCTTAACTGTGTTTCATTGATTACTGCAACAATTATAATGAATATCAAGCGCCTTTCATATCTTGAGCCACCTCCGAAAGTACCAAGCACATTGTTGACATTATGTGAAAAGTACCTCAGTAAAATTATATGTATCAGAATAGCTGATTGGAAACGTATTGCATCAAACCCATTAGACCAATTTGATGAAAACGAAGAAATATCTAGAGAATTGACTGAAGCTTTAAAACGTGCAAGGGATGCAAGTGTATCAGCTCAATATCGACAACTTAAAGAATTTGAACGCAAACATTCTAATAACATTAGGTCGCCAGTTGCTGGTACAAGTAAACAGGATACATCAGGTGTATATCATGAAGTAAACAGTAGAACAAAATCTACTGAGTCATACTTTCCTAATACAGATAATTTCATATCTGAAACCTGTTACACTGATCATTTATTACAAGGTAGATGTAATGACACTTCTGTTATACCTCATCAACAAAACATTAACCAATCTTTTCAAGAAGACGACAGCGATAAAACAGAAAAACATTCGCCAGCCACTTATGCAGAAACATCATTTACAACTAATAACAATGGTAGAAAGTTGTCCAGAAATCGTCCTTCTTATCGCCGTGCTATACGTTTTGGACAGACTTATTCATCCGTATATCAAACAGACAACAAACCATATCAACAGTCTGTCATGGAAGGTGTTTCTATGAAATATCAGTGGTACTTTGTAGCAGACGTCATTGATACTCTTACTTTTTTAATTTATCTTGTAGTGATGTTTGTTGGAATTTTGACTGTTCTTGTTATTACTCCTTTATATGCATAATATGTCACGTGATGCAGATCTATTACATACTTTGTCTTGTGATAAGCGTGCGTGTTTTCTATTGTCACAAATCGTTGATGATTTTCTAAGAAAATCTGACCAACGAAGCATCAAATGTTTAACGTCAGTTGCGTAAATTTTTAAAACTTCCAACCAATCAATTACAATATTTTATTACAAAAATGGTTGTACGTAATACATTTTGTAACCCGTTTTGTAATAAACACACAAATTGTAATAAAGAAGTAAGATTTTTTTACAGAGCCCCGAAAGTGACAGTTTGAAATACTTTCTTATTTTCACAATATTACGTTTAAACGAAATTTTAAATTTATTTCGAAATTATATTATGTTTATACGAACTACATGCATTTCAAAATGTCAATTTAGGGGCTCAGTATATTTTGAATATGAAATCATAGTTTGATTTCAATAGTCGTTAAAATCATCACTAAATAATTCCTTTCTAAAGCTATGATTTAACATTTTTGTACAAGAAAAACTTTTGTCTTGAAAATTGTTCATTTACATACTTAATTACAATTCGGGTTCAAAATAACCGGTTTTATTTATACATGTATATTTGTTACAATTAGCGTGTTGCAAAACAGGTTGAAACAAATAATGATGAAATATTAATTTTCTTATTCTTAAAATCGTAAATGACTTTTTTTCAGTTGTTTGAACGATTTGTCGTGAATCATTATGTAAATCATTATATCTACAGCAAATCTATTTTGTATGTAGTGTTATTGCTTTCGAAATGATTGGACTTTCTTGTATATAAAACTAAGATCTAATTTGATCTATACATTATATCAAACATATAAACTAGTATTTTAAATATTCATTTTTACTTAATTTGTTTCTAATAACCTGTGGTGCTTTTCACAAAAATTCTTACGAAAAAAATCTTCGTAAGTCGTTTCATATAATTAGCACTTCAAAGTCAGACGGATAATATGCATAACTATGATATGATATTCAAAAGGTATACACAATTCTACACAATTTGCATAATATTTTGAATTGATAAGCCAAAACATGAGAGTATTATCAATGTTTCTTGCTTTTGACTTACGAAGATTTTTTTTCGTAAGAATTTTTGTGAAAAGGAACACTGGTTTTCCAAGGAAACTTTGGTTATCTTATTGGCGAATGTCGGTAGTCGGGCGTAAAGCATTCTTAAGTGCGCAATTCCTCATTTCTAAACCAATTTCAATCAAGCTTTTACGAAATTATCTCAATCAACTTTCCCTACATTCTCAAGGAATTTTAGCTGTGCAATATTACAACTGTATTGTTAATTGGATGTTACTAATGGTTTTAAAAAGATAAATAAGTTCAGCTATAAGTACAGCTCCTGAGAAACTGGAATTATAGTCCTGCAGAAGCATGATTCTATAACTCGCCCCACTATATTTATCGCTGCCTTCTCAATAAAAAAGGTATCAGAATCTTTAATCGCGCGGTGGAGAAACCACGTGACTTCATCGGATCATTTGTTACTATGTATGGAATGTGAGTCGCTCGACTTGGTTTTTTGCTAATTTTGAATTTATCATTTGGCATATTTTCCTAAGAATACAAGCACCCCCCCCCCCCCCATATAAACTATATTAAAAGTGTGTTTAAACAAACGATGTAATGCTAAAATTTTAACGGTTTTCGCTAGGTACAACAGAGCATCAAATTTAACTAAAAATCTATGCACAACAAGTAGGCTGCTTTTCAATTTGAAAACAAACGTACACGTGCATTTATTGTCTGGCTTTTTTTGCTATGCTATGGTTAGATATCCACCTTTAATTTGGTACCATTTGAAACAGTCTATTTTCATTATTTGATAATTTATTTAGTCAAACAGCGATAATTTTCGTGCACGACCATCAGAAAGATATATGTATACGTAAATTTTACCACGCAGTCTGCGTTATAGTCATACAGAATTAACCTGAGCTTTAACTGCTTAATTATAATAGTTACACACTTCACTTACATTAAATCGTGAGTTTCCGTATGCGTGTATACGGTTATACACGTGTTTATATCAACCGACGTGACTATAAATCAATTTATTAAAAGTGGCATGTTATTGCACTTTTAATTTTGGACACATTAGTTTTTGGGGAAACAATTAAGTCAGCACTGTTATGGCACAGTTTCAAAGTACTAATCTTATGAAAACAACATTCATTGTTCAGTGCGTGTATTTTGCCGAAAGCTTCCGATAAAGCGCGATGTACAAACGAAGACAAACATAAATTAGTTTAATATATTCTTGCATAAAGGTCAAGCTCAGGTTAATTTTGTTGGACTATACCAACAGCTAGTGTACATTTACTCAAAAAGAAGTAAATAAAACACTAATAAGTACCAACAAACAAATCGATAAAGAAACATAGAAATTGATAGATCAGCTTTCATAACAAAGACAACACTACAGACTCTTTACTAAGGAACCGTTTAGTATAATGCGTAAGTATTAACCCCGACTTGACCTTTATGCAAGAATATTCATTACAATCTTCGATTACACCGTGTCCGTGAGGATTATAAGCTAAAATTTAACACACAAACACACTTCTATAATTTTACGATCTCTGCCGAAGTGTAGAATAGGCGTGGTACTGATTTTCGTCGGGATATGTGTAGATAATTATTAGATGCAAATGTGAAAGGTGAGATCGGGGTCAATATTTACACACTATAGATGGTAACTACCTTGTAACAACTATACACCAATACCAACAGATGGAGATATTAAACAAACATGTTACAAAGTAATATCAAATATAAAAGAAGAAATAACACATCTACAAACTAGACAGTTTGGCACTACATTGAATATAAATACCACATCCTACTGAGGGTGATTGGACGGTTTTTACTTGTCTCGGGTGAACATTCCGTTTTATCACCCTCTGTAGGATGTAGGGTTCACATTATTATACCTAACAACAAAAACAGAAATCGTTAACAATATAATAGGCACAACCCGTTTAATTTTATCTGTTTTATTTGCTTCTGAACTTGAAAACATTTTCACACTGTATAACTTAGTCGTTTGGTGAAAAGCATGCGTCTGGGAAAGGGAGGTAATTCCAATTGAATGGCTAAAACTCGGGTCCCGGTTTTTTAGCAAAGTCCAACGCAGTAATCTCCCAACGCCAATGCGGGCCGATAGGTGATGTCAAGCGGACCGATGGGTAATGTCAAGAGGGTGACATTACGGGTTGTCACCTGGTGACGTCACATTAGGCTATAAGTAAACAAATCACGTGAGGTATAATAAAATGAATATATAACACATTAATACTCCAGACAATTTTCAAGAGAAGAAAACTCTACCACAATAAACTCATACAACAATAGTACTGCACATAAAACTACGAGTAATGACCTGAGAACAATAAGATGTAAATCAGCAAAATTGGGACCTCGATTAGCTAATTCCTTGACCAAAGTCACCTAACTGAAGAAAATACATTTTGATTAACACAGCAGTACAATGAGCTAATAACTAACTTTATGACAGCAAACTAAATGCCAAAGGAGTAGGTGCGATTCGGCCCTGTAAAATCGCCGAATTTTAAATGTACGATTTCGGCCATAATATTTCTCATACAAATAGATCTATCTTTTAACTTTAAGAAAATGTAAAATATGAGTCCATTCAAGTCTATTTTGACTGCTCATGGGGCCCTTGAATAGGGTCAGGTGCGGCGAAATTCGCTAAATTTGACGGATTTTGACCTCTTCTACTGATATTTTCAATACGAGTGCAGCATTGCAAAGATTTGAAATTTTCAGGAAATGTTTATTTTATCATAATAAACAGCTGAGCGAAATATAAAATCTTTGTCTTTTTGCACTCATATTCAATTTTGAAAAAAAGTGTTAAAAAATCATTACTGAAATCCAAGGGACGCAACTTCGACTTGTTTGTACTAGCGTCCATAACAACGGTTTTGTAACTAAATTTATGTGTTTACCAGCCTCATTTAAGAACGAAGGTGTTATGCATATACTTTTCTATGTATTTACCATTCACATTCACAACTATAATGGGAAATCACTCGTTATCAGCATTAGATTCAATTAAATATATCTTGGGCTAAAAATAGCTCATTGACCTGAATGCATAAACCAAGATGGCAGCCTCCATGAATATGTCAGCAAAGTAAAATTGCTGTACTTTTTTTGGAAATACGAAGTAAACAGAGGATACTGGAGAATTTATGGACTTGATGGCTAATATTAAAAGTTCGTTTTAGTCTGTGGAATAAGCCATGAAGCCGACATGAGAGGAGTGAATGACGTCAATACACACATGTTCAATTCACGGCGATTTTGAACTTATATCAACATTAAATTATGATAACACTGTCTATTTACGTTATGCAGATTGGCTGTATGGTTGACTAGTCTCTCTGTATATAAAGTAAATGGTGTTTGTCACATCATCTAAGAACAATTGAACAAATGGATGCGGTGATTTTGCATGCTTTATGTTACTGGGTCAGAATTTAACTTCTACTTTCGTTTTCAAATCAGCATAGATATAACTCCCTGAAATCAGGTAGGCCTGCATGTAGATCTAGATGATTTAAGATTTTTCACAAAATTTTCATTATAGCTGTAATATTGGTATATCTTGGCATTGAAACCAATTGCTGATGTTCTGTCATACATGTATATAGTTATACAAGTCAAAAGCAATGCTTGGGTTTATATGACATGTAATTACAAAATTGATTGCCCTAATTTCTAAACTATAACATGAACAGTACATTCAGTTTGTTAGAGGATTGTTAGACCATACATTTGTAAAAACACCTAATAAACATGACAAATTATCAATATATGCTTCATGTTGCTAAACTTGTCAGCAATCTACTTTTAATAACCCAGTTGTAAGTTGTATATTACATTTGATGTTGCAAAGCTGGGCTCATTCTCATAAACAACTGCCTTGGACAATTTTCCAGAACTTGCTTGTACCGAATTGATGTAGGATGCAAAAATAAATATTCAATAGGAAGAAAAGTTGCTTATGAATATAACAAATTAAAAACTCAAAATATAGACTTCATGTACAGCCCTGCTAGTCTGCAAATATGCTGCAATGAATAGATTGTATTTGAAGCCATGGCGAATGACAATTTTCTTTTAATCTGACTTCACCTACTTGTACTTAATGTTTTTAAAAATGTACTATTTGTAACTTAATTAAATACAAAAACTGACAAATAGTAGAGGAATGAAAATAATTGCTTTTCCAAAACAAATGATTCAAACAAGTTTGTCAAAACCCCCACAAAAATGATAAAATCTGGTATTTACACAATGAGTATTTATACACTAATTTTGTTATAAACAAGATTTAGACACAAATCTGACCTAAATATTATAGATGGATTTTGTAATGTTTTGTTTATCTTGATGTACAGTTTTACTTTAATATCAAGGTATACTTCATATTCAATCCTTTTGTGTTTGCAGTTCACTATTTGTATTCACTGATTAGGACAATTTCAATAATATACCTTCTTTGTTTCACACTTATACATGCTAAAGCTATATGATTAACTATATGTTGCAAATGATCAAACATAAAAGTCTATCTGTGCTCTCACAAGAAGCCATATGAAGTAATATGTCTTACTTACTATATGACTGCAGCTTGATAATTGCCTGATGAAAAAATAATATTTTGCATGGACATCCTGCAAGTGTTTGATATTTTTTTCATTTCACAGTAAAAAGTGAAAATCATTTTCACTTGCTGTTTTGTACAAAATTGGTGTGAAAAGTACTATGCCTTTTTGCTCTGTACAAGGAATGACATTATAGATTGTCCAACAGTACTTGTTTCATTCAGGATTATCATAAAAGATAACATCTATGTGAGGACTCTTTGTGATGATTTAACTTTTTGTATATTTTGTATCATTGTTGAACACAATGTGAGCTAAGTGATTCTGTATTCACATTTTTTTCAACAATTAAAATGAAATCACTGCTGGATTCTATTCACTTCTACCTAGACTATTTATTGTATCAAATGCTGAATCTGCTTTAATATGATGAAGGCATAACTGTCATAACTAAGTAAAAAGTAAAGGAATTACATGTACTGTATATCTTTTCTATATGATTTTTTCTTTATTTCAACTTGTTCATATTATGCCATCCAATTCTCACAAAATGCAATGCAATTTGTAGAAAATATATAAAAACCTTGATATACTATATAAGTGAACCTTACATCCCTAAAAGCTTGGAAGCTAAATCTCTTATTCAGTTTTCCTGACCTGAACTCTATTGTGTCTTGTAATCCTATTAGGGTTTGATTAACACTTTTTGGACATTTTGAACATTTTATATGAAATTAATACAAATTTAATTTTATTTTGATCTGATAATTTTAATTTCTATGAAATAATTGGTAAAAAATCAGGTTTCATAATCAATCTAGAAAGGTGCATTTCAAATTATTATATTTTCATTTTCTGTAACAATAGCAACCACAGCTTTCAATAGAAAAGAATAGCCTTTGATTGTTGTCTTTATACTGTGCACATCTTGCATACCAAATTTCATTAATTTAGCTTATGCAGTATTGTAGCAATGACTGAATCTCATTTTAGAACTATATTTACTAATGATGTTTGCATGGCAACCACTCATAAAAAAGATAGATAATGTGATGTAATGTCTGCATAATGATACTATGTAGTAATTAAGCACTGTTCAATTCAATACTGTTTTTTTTATTTTGGCCTATTTGCATGATACATCTTCTCTGACAGATTTATGTAACTTTTTGTAATGCTCAAAAACTGGGATAATTGTTGCCATAGAAACGACCGTAGCAACGAGTAACTAAGTCAGTGCTAATGTATTATTTTTTCTGTTTCAATTCAATTAAGTGGTAAATGTGATAAAATTTAGAATCAAAACTATTTAAAAACTATATATCTTTGAATATCATAATTTTAGTAAAAGTGATAAAGTTTCCATGGCAACGAGAACCTATCGACTTAAATGTATTTCTTAAAATGAATTTACTCAATTATAAATGGGATAACCAGAACATTAAAAACAAGGCATGCATTTAAAATCCAAACTTCAACTTCAAGCTTTACATTTTTAGAGATAGTATAACATTCTATTTTAAACATGCTATTTCTTGGTATAGAATACATTTATTTTGTTTCCATGGTAATAAATAATGCAATAAATGAGGTCAGAGTGTTGTGTTGTTAATTTTATATAATTACATCAACATAATGTTTGAATATGGTTTCTTTAAAATTGCAAAAAGACTTGTTTTTCAAAAAATAAAAGATTTCCAATTTCTGAAATTGGTTACCATGGCAACCAAATATTAACAACTCAAAAAGAAAGTGCTTCCCTCATGTAACAATATCTGACTATAAAACTATCATTTTTGAAAGTCAGTTTGAAGGGATATCAATATTTTCAAATTATGCCATTTATTTTGTTCCGTTGCCATGGTAACAGACTTCACAGAATTCACTTAAAAATGTTAAATCTGGGTAACTTATTCATTTCCCTATCATATGACATAATTTGAACCACTTTGGCAACAGGGCCAAATTTAGGGGTAAACGCACCTACTCCTTTATCATTACATCTATTTTGCCGAGAGATTTAGCAACTAATGCATCTAAACAATTTTAATTGATATTTGCCTGTCTGAAAAATAATTTACATTTCATATATAATGATATCAAGTTCACACATAATGAACGTATGAAAAGCAACTTTTGAATCATACAGTAAACATGCCCAGTAAAAGTTGCTCTTATCGCCTAACTTATATAATAGCAATTATTAATGCTTGTTACAGATAGGTAGCGAACAAGCCTACTGATCCAGGGCTCTAGTGTTCGATTTCCGGGCGGGGCATACTCTAATGAAGCTTGACGGCACGAAAAAAGTCTACGACAATTCTTCCTTCTACCACTGATTCTAAATCATGTAGGGCAGTTGTCAGTCACTGACGACAGTATGTGGTTAGTAACTATATAACAGATATATTAAGAGATTTAGCCTTTCCAAGAACGATAAGTACGTGGACCGACTGTCGTAATACGGCCTACATAATAGCTAAGTCAGGCAATTCACATAACCCGTGGTCATTTAAAAAAATATCTGAAATCGCTGACTTCACTAGAAATTTCACGAAATCCCTAAGATATCTTTTAATTTTTCACATATTTTTGACAACGGTTTTTTTAAATAAATGCGTGTTATTTATTGCATTTCATAGTGAAAGTAGATCTAAACCGAAAGTAGAATTTTGTTGTCAATACTTGAAACAATAGTTTTGATTGCAGTATGTTTAAGATTAAATCGTTATATACATGTAGAAAATGGTACTTCGAATTACTATAAAACTGTTGGGGATCAAGTATATTGAACATTAGCATATAAATGAATATAGTGTGCTTTTATAAAAAAAATATAAAATACTCCACTTTTTAAAGAAATAGACACTGGTTAAAACTTAAATTTATAAAGCAGAATGGTTTATACTGTTTATTGTGTCTCTAATACATGTTTATATCTCGATAACTTCGTGGATCTAAAACAGTTTTCAAGTCTACTGTGGATAAATTTATCTTCATTTAGTGGCTTTAACGATGTACAGCCAGTTCATGTATCTACAGACATACGTATATTACAGACTATTAAAATAAGCTCTCGAATGTTAAAGAGAGAAATTATTTTCGTGTCTGGCTGGTAACAATACAATTAGGAATAAATTGAAACATGTGTTATTTATTTTATAAAACACTTGTGTGTCGGAGTAAAACCAGTTTACTTTCATTGAGAGTTTCAACAAAACATAAACCTAATGTCGCCACAGCAGGGGGAATGAACGTGGACGGAATAAATAGACGAGTAGACTGGCTTTTATCTGGCTAGAAAATTATCATTTGTAAGCTGGCAGAAAATGATACTATAATAAAACAAACGTTTTGATTCAAAACTGTATATCATGAAGCAATTACTGCTTAACAGTTTCAGGATTGAAATATTAAAAATAGTGTATGTTTTTTTTCATACGTATCTACAACAACTGTAGTTTACAAGTTTAGTACCGAACACAAATTCCTGCAAATAAGACTGTTCTGCAAGTTTGCATTAAACAGTAAAAAAATATTTTTCGTTCTCATGCATAGAACATACAAATAATAAAAAGAAACTTATGATACTTACTAATTTACACTTGGATCATTCACAATAGGTCAGAATAGGTCAAGCGAGCGCCTGCTTCGCAAATTGAACGTTTGCAAGCACTCGCTGTAAAATCCAAGATGGCGTCAAACAGTACATTATTGAAAATAGCGGGTAGGGGAACAATTATTTCTGCTGATACATGAGATTTTTCACATTTTTTTATCATATATAAATCATTATGATACAATTTACTGTACCAAATAAAAGCTTATATATGCATTGAGTGGATATGTTATGTGGAACAAGTAACACACACGTTTGCGCTCCACTTTTCAGGGATAATTCTTTGAGATAAAAATTTAAAATTTCCAGCCGCCATCTTTGATATCTAAGCGAAACACATCTCGAGCTGAATCGCGAGCGCTCGAGTGCACTTGTGCGGGCGCCCGCGTTCAGAACGAAAGCGCTCGTTGTCGCCCTGAGCGCTCGCATTGTTGAACGCACCTCTGGCAAATAACAATCACATTTGAAAGTTATAAGACATGCGTACGTGTTTAGTTTTTATTTAATTTATCTATGTAATTTAAAGCCAGTCTACAAAAGAAAGTGGTTTTATTTTCATTTTTGTAACAAACAGAAAACAGACCAGCCTACAATGATTGCAGTTAATATGCATGTTATATTTGTACTAGGAAAATCATCTGTTGAATAAAAAAAGGAAAAAGTGAATGAAAATATACTAGGATTTGTTCTTAAATGAAATGAAAATTACATGAGCCAGTGTATTCACTAAGAATAAGGATTCTGTGTATAAAGTACAAAAAATCGCCAGTTAATAACGAGATTATTGTGATTGTTTATAAAGTGGAAAAATAAAACGATTAACATCAATATATTAAAGAAAGGTCGTTCTTAAGGCGTGCTGTCAAAACGGTGATCAAAAACAAAGATGTATGTGGCTGTGATATTCCTATATCTATCATTATTGACTTGTTTAAACTGTCAACAACCTGAGAAAGGTAAGATATATTGTTAAATCTGTCAACAACCTGAAAATAGTAAGATATATTGTTAAATCTGTCTTCAACCTGAGAAAGGTAAAATATATTGTTAAATCTGTATTCAACCAGAGAAAGGTAAAATATATTGTTAAAACTTTCAACAACCCGAGAAAGGTAAAATATATTGTTAAATCTGTATTCAACCAGAGAAAGGTAAAATTTATTGTTAAAACTTTCAACAACCTGAGAAAGGTAAAATATATTGTTAAATCTGTCTATAACCAGAAAAAGGTAAAATATATTGTTAAAACTGTCAACAACCTGAGAAAGGTAAGATATATTGTTAAATCTGTCTTCAACCAGAAAAAGGTAGGATATATTGTTAAAACTTTCAACAACCTGAGAAAGGTAGGATATATTGTTAAATCTGTCTTTAACCAAAGAATGGTAAGATATATTGTTTTATCTGTCAACAACCTGAGAATGGTAAGATATATTTTTATGTGTCAACAACCAGAGAAAGGTAGGATATATTGTTTTATCTGTCAACAATCAAAGAAATGTAGGATATATTGTTTAATCTGTCAACAACCTGAGAAAGGTAAGATATATTGTTTTATCTGTCAACAACCAGAGAAAGGTAGGATATATTGTTTTATCTGTCAACAACCAGAGAACGGTAGGATATATTGTTTTATCTGTCAACAACCAGAGAAAGGTAAGATATATTGTTTTATCTGTCAACAACCAGAGAATGGTAGGATATATTGTTTAAACTGTCAACAACCAGAGAACGGTAGGATATATTGTTTTATCTGTCAACAACCAGAGAAAGGTAGGATATATTGTTTTATCTGTCAACAACCAGAGAAAGGTAAGATATATTGTTTTATCTGTCAACAACCAGAGAAAGGTAGGATATATTGTTTTATCTGTCAACAACCAGAGAAAGGTAAGATATATTGTTTTATCTGTCAGCAATCAAAATTACGCTTCTTGAACGGGCTTAGATTTATGGACTAGAGCTTTTATGCTAATATTAATCTCAAACTCTCGCCAGTGGCAAACAACTTCCCTACTTGATACAAAGGTTGATGGTTAAATAAACAAAAAGTATTTCAAGACTCAACTAAGTAGAGTCATGTAGTAACGCCCAGAATCAACGACCTGTGTATTTGTAATCAGACGATCTTCCGACTGAATCAGTCGGACTTGCCTTGCTAAAACGAAATTTATAGCAAATTTAAACTAAAGTTGTTATTGTTTTGTCATAATATGTTCAGTAATAAATTTTGTTAATCCAGTTTTCACATGTAATAATTAAACCAATATGTAAGTATTATAATTCTCTCTCAATGTATGTTTTATTTTAGTATTGGTACCTGATTATGCAGATTCGTTTGTTTTAAACCCTGAGTTATATTTAATGGGAACTATAGACAGTGATACGACAGAGACAATACTCAGGGTTAGAAATCTATGGTGGGATAGTAGAACACCACGTGATGCTTTATTAATACAATGGTTACCTGGGTCTACTAGTGGTATGTATTAATATTACGTATACAATATCTATCTTTCTCCCCTCCTTCCTCTATTTATCCCTTCTGTCCTCTCTCTCTCCCTCTTTCTCTCTTCCTCCCCCTCGTTACCTCTTTCTATCCCCACCCATCTCTCTCCGTCTCTTCTTTCCACTTTCCTTCCTTCTCTTTCTTCATCACCCTTATTACCTCTTTATCTCCTCTCCTCCCTCCCTTCATCCATTTTCCCTCGCTCCCTTTCCCTTTCTCTCTTTCTCCCTCTCGTTCCCTTATTCTCTCCCATCTCCCTACCTCCATCCCTCCTCCCCCTCCTTTCCTTCCCTCCATGCCCATTTCTCACATTTAACCTTGTCAGTGATTTTATCATATTAAATATCAAGTAACATGTAGTAAACAAATCTGTGACAAAATATAAGATAACAAAACAAAGACTAACACATTGACATGTGTCTATCTTAGACACTCATACTGATATACACATGAACAAAATAACAAAACAGAAACTTAATAGTGAACAAAGTTCTACTATTATATTCGTATTGAGGTTCGTATCTTAACATACTAATGAAAGTTCAACAAGTGTTTTTATACATCTTATGACATAAGTGTTAATGATTCATGTTTGTAGATATATAACCCTGATACTTTGACCTCATTATACATTTTGTACATGCATGTATATTTTATTTCAAGTTATAACAACATGTAAATGCACAGGCGGCTGGCTCAGTCCCTTATCAAACCACTATATATACATGTATATACCGTACTTTTGATTCGGGACCGTGCCGGTTGCCTGTGTGTACATGTATTACTTTAAAACACAGTTGGGACCATGACGCGTTAGCTATAACTTTATAACAGGGACCATGACGTCATTTCTGTAACATCACACACTCCGTAAACAGATATCCTGTAGAGCGTTGTCGTACAGGCTCTCTACTTTCTCCGTGGAAGGTCACGTCGAGATGAACTTTGTGTCGACCAATCAATGCGTAGCTTTCATCTAGACGAAAACACAATAAAACACATTTTGATTTCGTAATTTCTATTTTTAGACCAAGGTTTGCATGCTTATTTAACAGCAGTATTATTCACAGTCGATTGGGCGGCTCATTTCAAATTGCGTGACGTAGGCGATGTAAACAAGTTACGTATCATAACAATTTCGTCATGAATATTATGATGAGAAAAGGTCACCTGAACGTGACCTTCGTTTGGAACAGGCCAGATCTAAATTAGCGAGTATGCGAGTGTAAAATTTTAGATCGGGTTTTAATTAGATTGGTAACATCAGGGACATTTTTTCGGCGTAGCTGTCCTAGCTGACTTTGGGAATACCCATGTCTGTGTATAAAATCTCATTCTATTTGACAAACGCAAAGTTTTCTATTGCAACGTAGGAGAAACCTTATATCGGTTAAAATATCAAACAAGAAATGTCTTTAAAAAAGACAAACGGCGTCGATTTAAAAACAAGTGTGCTCACCTGAGGAAAAGGTCAAAGGTCACAGAAGAGCCATTTACAGAGGACCACTAATGTTAAAACCTATTTTTTGACCCAGTGACCTACTTATCCAACTAATCAGACCTATTTGAACAATTTTGGTAGGGAACCACCCACGGACCATTTCTGTTGAGTTTGGGCAAATTATCATAAGCGGTTCAAGAGAAGATGTTGTTTGAACTTTTCCTTATATAATTCAATGTAATATTGTGATTCATGGGGTGGGGTCAATTTTGACCCAGGGGCATAATTTGAACAACTGTGATGGAGGACCTCTAGATGATGTTATATACCAAATATGAAAGCTCTAGGCCTTGTAGTTTCAGCCAAGAAGATTTTTGAGAATTGCATTGTGAAAAATGCTACAAAACAAAAATTATGAATTTATTCTTAAGGTTCTGGAACTTTAATGGTGACCTTCCACAATTCTTATACTGATATTGTTTCTTGATCTGTACTATTAAAGACATTGAATGCTGAAATTTTAAAGAAATTTACCGTCTGTAACTTAAGTTATGTGCATTTTTATAACGTGACCCTTCATTTTTAGAAAGACCGTAAATTGTGCTGGGACAAAAAGTGAAAGAACTTTTTTTTTCAAATTCTGCTGTTTTATTTCCAAGTTTTAATCCATTTTCTTGTTATACAGTCATGTAATGACAAATCAGAGCAACCAGGTTACACTTTGGACAAATACATATAAAAATACAGAGATTTGCATACATGTACCAAAATCCGAGTTTTTGAGAATGTTAAAAAATTTACCCTATCTTTAAAAGCAAATATCTCAAGTTAGAAGTTAGTTAGACACATGCAACTAGTTTTAAAATTTTCTGCAGTATTAACTGCCCATATAATGAAAAATTTAAGAAATTTTACCGTTTCTAACATTTTTATAAGAATTTGTATTAGATTACTGTACTGAAACTGCAAGAGATTTTATAGAGAAAAATAACGTCAAAATGGTCAATTACAAATAATACTACTTTATACAAATATATCATCTAAAATTGGTATTTGAGATGGAAAATGTATGTTAAACTCTGCATTATCATATAAAAACCTTCTCTCCATTGCTTTTTGGCAAGCTTGAGGGGACTATTTGGGGATTAAACTTGTACCAGCTATGTTTTCTGCTGTTGTCGTTTTTTGCACTAACAGTTGGACACTAGAGTTAGTAATGATGGCATATTATGTGCCTTAGCTTTCAAATTATGCTGTTGATTGTATTGTTTTTTTTTATAATTAGAATATGATGATATTAAAAACAGAAAATGTGCAACGATTTTGTCTTTATATGCTGACTTTGGTACGATTATTTGTGGGAATTCGGCAATAAATCAATATAAGTTAAACATTCTTTCCAGTTTATCGATATTTGTGTAGTTTATTTTACCTTTGTTCATTTTCAGTACACAAAATAGATTAAACAATCAAAACCCCATTTTGCCCCAAATTCTCCATTTCGTCCATTTCGCCTCAAAATCTCCATTTCGTGTTTCAGTCATACCCAATTTACATCGCAAAAAAAGATGAAAAAAAATGTATTTTACACCTGTACAAACAGAATCAACGCAAAAGTTATGATCCACTACGGCTTTTCATTGTTTTTATGTCGATAAACCATTATTTTTACGATAACTAACTACGATCACGCTGTAGAGCGTCGGTTTCGCCATTTTCGGAAAATGCGAAAATACGAAACTTGACGAAGATAGGTATTTGGGAAAAAACCTACTTAATTATTGATTTGATAAAGGGAGATAACCGCTGCGGGGAGTTTGGTTTGACGTGTCTATTTTTAGTTTTATCTATTTTTAGACACAACCCCCCCCCCATTTTTTTGTTGATTTTTGGCAGTTTTTGCAAATATCAAGAGGCTTTGTCAAAAAAGAATTGTCAACTTGATATGCCGGTATATGTGTGCTCCAGCGACAAACAAAAGATTTATTTAAAGCTGCGCAGTTTCTTCCACAAAACAGGAAACTCACAAATTTAATAGTAAATATGTGGAGCTGTGACTCTCAAAGTGTAAACCCCGGAAACTGGACGTAGTGAGGCTTACTTAATAATTATTGGGTAATATGTCAGACTTTTTACTAGAAACCGGTTCACATCTGGAGACGTAATTCATTTTACCCATAAAATATTGTGTTTGACACGTAACTTTTTATTGTTACAATATAAAAAACACTTTGGAAAGCAATAGAAGTCTACCCAAAAAAAATAATCTACGAACGAAGCAAAATTTCGTAAAACACTGCATTACAATAGTGTGGCCTTTATTTTTTCGCGCGTGTCAGGGCCATCCAATCGAAGAGGGGATTTTCTCTGTTTCCCCCGTACGTCATTTTCAGTGCTTATAAAATCATCCAATAGAACGGCGGATTTCCGAAATCCCCAGACAGACGTCATTATACAGAAATGTAGGTCAAAATCCAGCTTAGACAGCTACGCCGAAAAAGCCACAAGATCTGAAAAAAGCGTTTCTCCATGTTCGTCAGATTTTGGAAATGTGTAACAATCGGTGGTCTTTTCGTAAGCGTTATAAATGAAGCAATGAACCGCCAATGTTATTCTATTTGAACATGGGATATTTAATTGTTAAATTCAATGAATGTGTGTCAAGTTATAGTAAATTTTTTGTCACATACCACAATAATTTTATGACTGGCCTTTATGTGAAACGAACGGTAGATAAATGACTTTGTTGAGAGTAGTTTCCCTGCGTATGCTAGAGCAATTTCTTTATCAATCAGTATACATGAGCATACAAAATATCTCCCTTTTATAAAATTAAAAGTTTTTGTAAATGTTCTAGTATTTTGGTTCTTGCTTGTAATATGTTTTTAAATATTAAAAAAATATTTAGATTACAAGCAGTGTTTTTTGTTTGCTTATATATTAGATTATTAAAGTTGAGTAAGAAGGGCATCTATCTACCTTATTAAAATGTTCTATTAACAAAACGGCAGTGAATACGTAAAACACTCAATCAAATTGCGTTAAGAAAGATATAAGACAACGGTATTGTACCATTTCATTTGGGGCATATCAATGGAAAACCGGAAATGCAATCTGGTCATTAGTAAATAATCTTCTGAATTGCTTACTTTAAACTTTCTGTGAAACGCAATTATTAATTGCGCGTGATGCAGATATTGTGTTAATTCACTTTAACACATCATGCTTGTCTCCTGATTCTACGCCGTTTGTCTTTTTAAAGACATTTCTTGTTTAATATACAAACATATTTTGGTAATTATCTAATGATGAATATCATAGTCATAACAAATTAATGCGATATTGTTAAATTTAATTCAAATGCTCATGCATCAACTCCGCTGATAAATAATACAATAAAGATTATGTTCTATTCTGTTCTGTTTTGTTCTGTTCTGATCAAGAGTACTGTAGCACTGTAGTAAATATTTAAATCAGCGGAGTAAATGTATATGAAATTTAACAATACATTTTTAGGATTTAAATATCTCAAAAGTTTCTTTAACTAAAAATGTATTGAATAGATTTTTGAAATAACAAGCCAAAGCAAGCATAAATAATATTTCATAGGTATTGTAGATGTAACATCAATCTGATTAAAACCCGATCTAAACTTTTACACTCGCATACTCGCTAATTTAGATCTGGCCTTTTCCAAACGAAGGTCACGTTCAGGTGACCTTTTCTCATCATAATATTCATGACGAAATTGTTATGATACGTTACTTGTTTACATTATTACCTGTGAATAATACTGCTTTTAAATAAGCACGCAAACCTTGGTCTAAAAATAGAAATTACGAAATCAAAATGTGTTTAATAGTGTTTTCGTCTAGATGAAAGCTACGCATTGATTGGTCGACACAAAGTTCATCTCGACATGACCTTCAATGGAGAAAGTAGAGAGCCTGTACGACATAGCTCTACAGGATATCTGTTTACGGAGAGTGATGTAACATCTAACAGGTGTAAGATTTTCACTGGTTGTTTTAACGTATATTCATTATTTTTGTGTCACAAGTCTGCTCCTCTTATTTGTGAATTATCGTATGTCTACATATACATATAGGCCCGCCCGGCTAGCTCAATCGGTAGCGCTCAAGTCTACTGATCGAGGGGTCGTAGGTTAGATTCCCGGGCGGGGGATACTTTCGTGGATACTTGGTCTTGAAATAATTTTTTTCGACAGCCATTCTCTCCTACCACAGATTCTAAATCATATATGACAGTAGTCAGTCACTGACGTAAGTATGCGCCTAGTAGTTGGTCCACATCTAAATCCAGAGATTTAGCCTTTCCAGAAACAGTGAGTAGGTGGACTAACTGCGTGATAAAACCTATACAATGTGTTGCTACGGCTACCCAACAAGAACAAAAAACATACTCAAATACATTGTATGTCATACGTTGACAATTAAAGGTCTTATTCTCTTGCCTCCATTCTCCCCCTTCTTTCTAACTTCCAATACAATGTTAAACACCTCATAGTAAACAAGTATTTTGAATTCTCTTTCTCATTTATTTCCACATTGTATTTTTAATTGGTCATGTTTCAAGAGAAAATAAATGTTTGTTCTTGAAGTTAATTTTCTTCAACTCGCAGCGAATATTTATTTACTTTGAAATTTTCGGTGAGATCACGTCACCTTCTTCAGCTGATTGATTTTGAATGTTTGTTCTGTTCTGTTCATTATATTCCAGTGACTGTTACAATATGGACAAGTGATAATCGTAGGTTTGCGACAAGTTTACGTTTAGAATCACCATTGAGTCAAGGTCAACACAATGTTATGTTAGAGTTAGCTGATCTGAACAGGGAGACAAACAGAGTTCGTCTGTTTATTGACTGTCACATCATAGATGAAGAAAGTACAGAAGTTCCTATACGGAATTCATTAATAGGCAGGATTGATTTGGTAATATTTCAATAGTTTACTGTATTTAAAATGATATTTTCACTTGACTCGAATGTTAGCTTATAATTTCCTGAAAGTATGAATTGTTTAAATTGGTTAGAGTAAGATTTATCAAAATGCGATAAAATGGTAAAAGTAGTGGAATATTTTGAGTCCTATGGCTTGGTGTTTTCAAATTAACGCCAGTATTGAACGCAGCGTCACGTATGGTCTCTGTCGTATACTTATATACGTGCATGTACTTGACACATCTTATAGTTCGTATTTTTGAGGAATTTTTAAAAAATTCTTTTCTAAGGCAGCGCTCTTCAAATTTTAAAAGAACGAACAACATCTGTTTTAACTATATAGAAAACAAGTAGTTAATGCGACCAAGAAAATAGTGCAGCAGAAAAATGTGTATACTATTAAACGTAGATGCTTTGAAACAAAATCTAGTTTAAACAAATACTTAAAATTATGCTATTTATTGTAAGTTTACGTCAATCAAGCATTACTTGAACTGTGTTCCGAGAAACGTTATTTTGTATAATTGCGCATTAGTATCTGCCACACGATTGTATATATACAACTTTAGCAGACGAATATTCAAACCTAAAGTTTACTGTCAGATCGTAGAACGACGAACTGTAGCGTGTTCAATTACATTAAACGTTACAGAACGTTACAAAACGATACATTCGGAACTCCTATATCGTTACGGAACGTTTTGTAACGTTTAGAGTAATTGAACAGGCTACAGGTATTATAGTTAAGCAACGGGTTGTAAGGTTAGTGATTGGATGGGTGACCATTATTGATTATTGTGAGCTCGATGCGCATTAAAATCAAAGTGCTTAAGGAACGATGACTTGAACAAATTTATCCTTTTGTTTTATTCTATTCAAAAGTTTAATTGGTTTAATAATTTGTTTAATAATTATATTTTTTACATTTTGAAATAGTTTTTTTCTGTAAATAATGTCGTAATTCAGTCAATAAAGTCGTTCAAAAATTCCTTCCAACACGTACTTTCAGTACTTTGATTCTCAACTGCCAAGACATGAATAATTTCTCGGGGACTTTGTGTTCTTTGTCTAACACTCGTGATATTGTGAGATTATTCAAACTTTGACAGTTGAGAAAAAATGGACTATATATAATACTATCTATGTTTTTGTTAATATTAACTGAGCACGCGACAACTTCTTAAATTTATAGTGCAGAAAGCACTGAATTTGTGCTTTATAGTTTTGAGATTGATTTTTCCATTCCTAAATATACAGTAAAGTCCGCTATTAAGACCAGTAAAATCGATGGTCTTAATAGCGAAACGGTCTTATTATAGAGACCCTTTTGTTCACAAAGTAAGCATTTGGGTCTAAATAATTGTCAAAAATCGCATGATTTTGAAATAGCAAAAGTGGTCTTAATAGCGAAACTTAACTAGTGAGCCTTTTGGGGTTTTTTTTATCTAAATAAAAATATGAAGTTATACAAATTTCATTATATGACCATACTATTTCTCTACGTATTTGTAGATTGGCTATGAATAACAGGACTCCTATTAACTTTTCCAAAGAGGTTAACATACATGTATACATTTTGGATGATTTAAAGTCATATTATTTATTATTAGTATGAATGAGATGAAGTTTTAAACATTTTTTCACTATGATGATATACATTCGGAACTCCTCGGCCATTCACAAAGCAATAACATCGGACACATTTAGGCGGTGTTCACAGGTGTACGCATCCGCCATCCGCGTCCGCCGTTCGCGTCCACCATCCGCATACGTCACCCGCTTCCGTCATCCGCGCAGTGTGTTTACATGTACACACGTCCGTCATCCGTCAGATGTATCAAATATATGAAATATATAACAATAAAATAAAGATTTTTTTTTTTTTAAAAAAAGGAAGGTGGATTATTCATGATGAGAAATGACAAAATGGTAAAATCAGCAGAGAAATAGTCATTATGTCTCTTTCAGCATAATACATTGAATCACTTACATGAAACATCAATTTCAATGGTTTCAGCTATTGACTCCCATGGTTTTTTTGTTATACACGCTCCTTAGTAATCGTTTAAACTTGGGTTGTACAAATAATCACGTTGACGCACCAAATCTATTTTTTTCTCGCTAACTTCTTCAGAAATTAGCTTTTGCTTAGACATGTTGTTCTGTCAATCTGCTGTCCGCGTGTGTCCGCGTACACGTCAAAAATCGAGCAATGAGCGATTCAAAGCGGACGCAGATGAAGGACGCGGAAGGCGGATGAAGGACGCGTACACATCTGAACACTACTATGAAAAGTATTAGAGCGTTTGTTTTCAATTTCTGGACGCGGATGACGTGTGCGGACACCGCCTAAGACGTCATTTTGGAACTACTTTTGCGTCTCATGCCCAAACAAAATACTTTAACCTGTGATTAAGTAAACAGATACACGATCCTTAAAGCGGTGATTAATGACTCGTTTTTGTCCATAAATATGAAATGCACGATTTAATGATATCAGCTGAACAATATATAGTCACATGTATAACATAAAAAATGTGTTTACAAAGCCTTATGTGTTTACATCGTGAACTATTTTGCATAACCCTAACCCTGTGCTTCGCATCGCGTATGAAGTAAAAACCCAAAATTATTGGTGGACCCCCCTCCACGAATCCTTTCGAGATTATTCATTAAATGAATGGTCGAAGTGTTCCGAATGTGATGTTCTAGTGAGAGATTTTTCACTGTTGTAGATAAACAACGACAAATTCACACTGTTCTCGAGGGTCAATGCACAGAATATGTTGAAGTTTATGGACTGTGATCCTGTGGAAACAATTCCTATTTCTACATTACCAGTGCTTCCTGATTGGGTTAGAAATAAAAACATGCAGACAGTTATTGGAACAACTAATGTACGAATCACACCTGGTCAACAATCACAAACATACAGAGATAGAACTTATACTGAATCTCGTAGTTCAGGTATGTTTTTAATATTAAATGTATACGTAGTTTCTTGTTCGTACTTACTTAATCAACTTTTATTAACATTTTTTTAATTCAAATGATTGCGAACGATATTTATATATTGCCGTTTCTGAAACATCGGCCTTATAATAAATTTTAACTAATTTACATTTGAATCTGTATTTTACAAACGTTATGCACGTTTTTGTAATTGAATAATTTATTTATTTAGTTGCAAGTATAATGCATTCTTACCTATCCTAACTTTACAAAAAACAGAGGTATTTCTAAGTACATGTACATATATGTTGTGATAAACCATATAAACTGAAAACTGTTAATACTTGTACAAGAAAGCATTGCAAATTATAATAGTGATCCGTAAGAATTAGATTAGTGATAATGAAATGAAATGAAGATGACAACTAGTCCAAGTTGTGTCCAATATGAAAGCATGACATATGATGTTAATAGAATGTAAGAAATTATGAATATTGAATATTGTACCTCCCTAGGTCAAGAATATCATGCTTTAAGCCATTCATTGCGTGAACTAACACAGACACTACGAGGTTTACAGAGAGATATGCAGCTACAAACTAGAGAAACTAGACAGTTACATGAAGTATTAAGACAATGTGATATGTGTAGAAGACAAGACAGAGGTATGGGTCGTATACATTTTTTTGTACAAACTTGTTGTTGTTATTGTTGTTGTTGTTGCTGTTGTTGTTGCTTTTGTTATTGTTGGTGGTGGTGATTGTTTTGTTGTTGTTATTGTTGTTGCTGCTGCTGTTGTTGTTGATGTTGTTGTTGTTGGTGGTGGTGGTGGTGGTGATTGTTTTGTTGTTGTTATTGTTGTTGTTGCTGTTGTTGTTGGTGGTGGTGGTGGTGATTGTTTTGTTGTTGTTATTGTTGTTGTTGCTGTTGTTGTTGTTGTTGGTGATGATGATGATGATGGTGGTGGTGGTGGAAGTGGTGGTGGTGGTGGCGGTGGCGGTGGTGGTGGTGGCGGTAGTGGTGGCGGCAGTGGTGGTGGTGGTGGTGGCGGTGGTGGTGGTGGCGGTGGTGGTGGTGGCGGTAGTGGTGGTAGTGGTGGTGGTAGTGGTGGTGGTGGTAGTGGTGGTGGCGGTGGTGGTGGTGGCGGTAGTGGTGGTGGTAGTGGTGGTGGTGGTGGTGGTGTAGGTACTGGTGGTGGTGGTGGTGATGGTGGTGGTGGTGGTGGTAGTGGTGGCGGTAGTGGTGGTGGTTGTGTGTAGTGGTGGTGGTAGTGGTGGTGGTGGTGGTGGAGGTGGTGGTGATGGAGGTACTGGTGATGGTGGTGGTGATGGTGGTGGTGGTGGTAGTGGTGGCGGTAGTGGTGGTAGTGGTGGTGGTGGTGGTGGTGGCGGTAGTGGTGGTGGTAGTGGTGTTGGTGGTGGTTGTGGTGGTGGTTGTGGTGGTGGCGGTGGTGGTGGTGGTGGTGGTGGTGGTGATTGTTTTGTTTTGTTGTTGTTATTGTTGTTGTTGCTGCTGTTGTTATTATTATTATTATTGTCATTGTTATCGTTATTATTGTTATTTTTATTATTGTTACTTTTATTATTGTTATTTTCATTATTCCTTATATTATTATATTATGTTTTATGTAATTCAACTTCAGCGTTGCTAATAAATCATATTTATCATTTGTTATTCAAATCTGTAAATGCTGGGTATAGTTTTACTATAACATCATTTAATTTTTACAAACAAATCGTGCAAGAATCCAGAATTGAATATTTTACATTCATCAAAATCATATGGGAAATTTTATTACAGTCAGAATTTTACAGAGACTTCAAAATGACAATACTGTTTAATGCTTATTGAATCATACCATTTTCAAACAATTCAGCACCTCTGTCATCGTCATCTTTGGTATTATGAAACGTTTTATCGATAATGTCTATTTATTTCCAAATCAAATATATTATTTTCTAATTAGTATTTTGTTTACAGTGACACCACCCCGTACAACTTGTAGAGATAACCCATGTTATGCCGGCGTTATATGTACAGATACAGGGGGAAGTTATCGATGTGGCGAGTGTCCTACCGGTTACTATGGTGACGGGATACGATGTGCTAAAATACCAACATGTGCTGATAATCCTTGTTATGCAGGTAAGTTACCATTGATTTGGTGTAAGATATGCTTAAATACGAGCTAGTTGTGATTATCCTTGTTAACGAAAGTTATAATGGTAATGTACCTAAATCTTATATAATATCAATATGTGTCGATAGTCTTGTTATATAAGCATAATAATGATACTAATGAATACATTGCCAACGGTGCATTTCAGGTGTAAAATTCCACAATGATGCCAGTGATGTATTTCAGGTGTAAAAGGCTATAATGATGCCAGTGATGTATATCAGGTGTAAAATTCCATAATGATGCCAGTGATGTATTTCAGGTGTAAAATTCCATAATGATGCCAGTGATGTATTTCAGGTGTAAAATTCCATAATGATGCCAGTGATGTATTTCAGGTGTAAAATTCCATAATGATGCCAGTGATGTATTTCAGGTGTAAAATTCCACAATGATGCCAGTGATGTATATCAGGTGTAAAATTCCATAATGATGCCAGTGATGTATTTCAGGTGTAAAATTCCACAATGATGCCAGTGATGTATTTCAGGTGTAAAATTACACAATGATGCCAGTAATGTATTTCAGGAGTAAACTGCTCGTGTATTTCAGGCGTCAAATGTTATATAATGATGCCAATGATTATATTTCAGGTGTAAGATGATATAATTTTGACAACGATACATTTCAGGTGAAAGATGCTATAGTTTTGCCAATGGTTACATTTCAGGTGTAAGATGCTGTAGTTTCGACAGCGATACATTTCATGTGTAAGATGTTATAATTTTGACAACGATACATTTCAGGTGTAAGATGCTATAATTTTGCCAACGATACATTTCAGGTGTAAGATGCTATTATTTTGCCAACCATACATTTCAGGTGTAATGTGTTATAATGTTGCTAATGGTTACATTTCAGGTGTAAGATGCTATAATTTGACAACGATACATTTCAGGTGTAAATGCTATAATTTGACAACGATACATTTCAGGTGTAAATGCTATAATTTTGACAACGATACATTTCAGGTGTAAATGCTATAATTTGACAACGATACATTTTAGGTGTAAGATGCTATAATTTGACAACGATACATTTCAGGTGTAAAATGTTATAATGTAGCTAATGGTTATCGATGTGGTTCATGTCCTCCTGGTATGACTGGTGATGGACGTCGTGGTAATTGTCGTACAGCTAGAGTAGGTTGTTCCAGTAGACCATGTTTTGAAGGTGTCACATGTACAGATACATCAACTGGTTATACGTGTGGATCGTGTCCATCAGGCTATGAAGGAAATGGTACATCTTGTCGGGATGTGAATGAGGTATATAATGTTTAATTATATTATCATACCAACATGTATATGCTGTACTTAAAGAATCATCGTTGTTCATACACTTCATATTGAAATGATAAAAAATAAAACTTATCATCGTTTCGATGTAGTATACTTAGATCAAAACAACAACCAGACCTTGCTCTCCTTTGTTAATTCTTAATATTTTGACAATTATGTATTTTACGAAATTACATGGAAATTTTGACAGCGATAAAGAAATAACTAGAAAGCCGCAGATTGTACGCATCCATCAAGTGAATAATCAATAAGGGACCTTAGTTCAATTTCCCCTTGTATACTCTTCAAATAGGTAGGTCCCCAATTAGTTGGATTACTCGGATTTTACCCTTACTTTTCAATGTCAATTTGCCAAAATTAATCTTATATAACTTTTTTGTAAATCATTTAATTTGTTTGAAATTCAAGCTAAGTATTTTTCTGTAAATATTTTCATTAACAAGAAAGATATTAGATGAAATATTTTGCTATCCTTACATAGGAATTCAATGATAAAATCCGAGGATTCCAACTGTAAGGACCTACTTACCAATTGGATTGCTTCAGATTTTATCAGGGAAAGATAACTGACTAAAGTTCCTAATTCCATGCCGTTCTGCTATATTGGCTCAATCAACAGGAATCAATCATCCATTATATATTGTGCTATATTTCAGTGTCTATTCCATGATCCATGTCATAATAAATCAGCATGTATAAATACAATTGGTGGTTTCCGGTGTGCAGATTGTCCGCCAGGATACACAGGGGAGCTAGTTCTTGGTTCTGGTTTAACTGATGCTTACAATATGAAACAGGTAGTACATTAATATCATTTATCTCTATGATTTTTTATTAACATAACTTTGATGACAGGAATTATGTTGGTTTAAAAGTGACAATTACTCGAATCATGAGACATAATCACGGACACACAAGTGCACAGACAACCGAATAAATAAGAAAAAGATCACTGTAGATTGTCTTTAAAACAATTTGTATCATAATTAGCAGAAAATAGCAACTCTGTATTAACGCATACCCATAAAGGGTATTGCCCTATAATTATTTGCTACATTGGACGGGTTTCTTCTGCACACATATAATAATGTGAATTGTATTCAAGACCTGTTAAAAAGGTCCTATATATTCAAGATTACAGTAATTCTATTACATGTATGTTGTTTTGAAGGAATGTGTTGACGTAGACGAGTGTGTTCAATCATCTAATGGTCCATGTGTTGAGAATTCTTATTGTACGAATACAATTGTAAGTATTTTAATATTTATTAAAGAGTCACATAATTGTGTACCAATCTATAACTGATATATTCAGATATATATTGAACTGTTTTCAGTATTTTGACATGTGTATATAGATATTTTTACATTGTTTGGTTAATCTAACATATAAGACTAGCCTGGCATGCAAATACAGACGTGAAAATACATATTCAGGAGTGTTCAAAAATACAACTTAGACCTATCAAATAGGATTTTCGATTTGCTAAACGGAAAGTCTGCTAAATTTGGAATACACTACGCTGTTCGTTTGATTTTACCACTTTCCGTTTTTGCAGATTTTCCAAGCGATCCGCTCGATATTTGGCAGAGCTTGGAAGACACACGTGACATTCTAAACAATCTTTGCGGCCCGTGGAAATCATATTGCTACAATAACGTGTTCATGAACGATAATGGCTGAGGGCTCGAATGCCTCCAAAACTAGTATCTTTTATTAGAATAGGTACTACCTACAAGGTTAATAGTAATGCAACTCTTGTATGTGACCCTCTCTCAAAAGTTGAAAATAGTCGTCGTCAAACAAAATCTCCATCGCATAACTGCCAAGCTGCCTTCTTGAATTTCTTCTCGACCTGTTCGATTAACAAGCCTATTCCGTAAAATAGAAGAAGAACCCTACCATAAGTAGAAGACGGAAATCCAAAAACCTAAAAGAGCATCCATGTGTCCAGAGGGATAGAATGTTTACGGATTACAAAACGAATGATAATTCCTATGTGTTGTTTGTTAACACAATGGTTCTATTCTTATACATTATTCAACTGCTGTATATTACAGGGTTCATATGAGTGTGGTGACTGTTATACTGGGTATGCTGGGAATCAGACCATTGGATGTTTACGTCGTATAACTTTATGTCCTGACTTCAGTGAATGTAGTGAATATGCTAGATGTCTTCAAAACCCTGGATCAGACACATTCTCTTGTCAAGTAGGAAGTTTTAAAACTCTCTTCTAGATTTTATTAAGTTTGTTTACTTTTCAAATTATTTCATACTGTTACTTATCAAGAAATAAACTTCAAACTACGTAAATTGTGTGTAATTTTAGATTTTCAGTTTTATCTTGATGCAAACATTATAACATGAATTGATTTAAACAATTTACGACAAGTCAGTAATACCTTTTGTTCATTATTGGTCACTACAGCAAAAAGTAATAAAACTATGTTAAAAAAACACCCCGTTAATCACTGCTTAACAGAGTAAAACGCCTTCAAAAGGATTGATTACAAACTACTTTACCATCTAGTTTTCTCATCTTAAATCATTTATTGCCTTGCTTGTACAATAAATTATACTGGAGATGGTGAAATATGTTGTAGAGTCACTGATATATATATAACAGTGTACAATAGGTTATGCTGGGAATGGTAGGTAAATATGTAGTAGAGATACTGATATACTATATGTAACAGTGTACAATAGGTTATGTTGGTAAAATATGTAGTAGAGATACTGATATATTATATATTACAGTGTACAATAGGTTATGTTGGTAAAATATGTAGTAGAGATATTGATATATTATATATTATAGTGTACAATGGGTTATGTTGGTAAAATATGTAGTAGAGATACTGATATACTATATATTACAGTGTACAATAGGTTATGTTGGTAAAATATGTAGTAGAGATATTGATATATTATATATTATAGTGTACAATGGGTTATGTTGGTAAAATATGTAGTAGAGATACTGATATACTATATATTACAGTGTACAATAGGTTATGCTGGAGGTGGTAAAATATGTAGTAGAGACACTGATATATTATATATTACAGTGTACAATAGGTTATGCTGGAGATGGTAAAATATGTAGTCGAGATACTAATAAATTATATATTACAGTGTACAATAGGTTGTGCTGGTAAACTATGCAGTAGAGATATTTATATATTATATATTACAGTGTACAATAGGTTATGCTGGGGATGGTAAAATATGTAGTAGAGATACTGATATAGATGGGGCACCAGATGAAGCTATTCCCTGTTCTGATAAACGTTGTAGGAAGGTAAGTTGGTGTTCAATTAATTGTTAAATAATATCTTACTATTGTCAGTTTTTATCATAGATATGAATTGATTCAGTTTTTTTTAAATTTTATACTACACAACTACAATGTAAAAAAAGATATCTATATAAAATGCTGTGGTCTAGTAGTAGAATGTGTGCTTAGGGATCGAGAGGTCCTTGGTTTAAACCCTACACGAGGTTCTGCTTATTTCCTTGAGCAAGAAATTTACGCGTTCCACAGCGTAAATGGGTATGGTGAGAGATCATTTGTATGAAGGTGATTTCATTGATCAAGGGTTTTCGTACAACAGAATGTAAATGTGTCTTAACATGCATATGGGAGCGGACTTTAAACCACACCTAAACTTTCAAAGGAATAGAGATATCCCTCATAACCTGGATAATGCCCATTTTTTAAACAGACAGTAATAAGCCTTGATAACGCTGCGAAATATCAACACATTTGAATGGAAGGGTATAACCTCCCCGGGTAGGATTCGATCCCGTTCCCCCTTCGGGACACAAGATTCCAAATCCCGGCGCGCTACCATCTGCGCCACCGACCCGGGTCAAACATGCACTAAAAGTGTCTATACCATGACATACGGGGTAGATATTTACTTCATGAAACACCGTCATTTGTAGTTGTTTGTAAATTTGCAGTTAACATATCATTATCAGAACACTACTTTCCTACTTCCAAACGTATTTCCATACAATTTTGATAGTTTTAGAAAAAGTTGATTTTTAAGTTGAAACCTGTGGATGAATACCTTTAAAAAGTTATTAAACACTTTTTACATCAATACTTTTTTTCATTTTGACGCATTTGCATACCTCCTTGACAGACTGAAGTGACATGTTTGTAATTCTTAAGAACTGGGATATTTGCAGCCTTAAAAACAACCTTAGCAACGAGTAACTCAGTCAGTGCCTATGTATCATTTTTGGATAAGTGGTAAATGTGATTAAATTCAGAATCAAATTATTGTTAGAACTGTGTATGTTTGAATAGCATAATTTCAGTGAAATGATAGCTTCCATAGCAACAATAACATATCCTCTTAACTTTTTCATTTCTTTATATTTGATTTTTTTCAATCATAATGGGACAACCGGTATATTAAGATCTAAGCATGCAGTTTAAATTTAGACATCAACTTCAAACCTAAAAATTCATAGTAAGGATATGCCATGCATTATATAGTAAACATGTTCTTGTGAGTTCAGAATATCTTTATTGTGTTTATAGTCACTAAAAGACTTCATAGAAACATCATGTTCCGCGTTTTACAATTTCAGTAGCACCGTCCTATCAGTACTGTCAGTACTTTGATTTTATACATTTTAAGATGCCATTTGTCATTTAATGGTTCCCTAAGTCCTTCACTCATTTAATCGCCTGGCATACTCTAGGTCATTGCTACTGGTAAGGGTTTTGGTCAAGAACAACATAGATAACTAAGTAATAAATAGGTTATGAATAATTATATATATTTCTTATAACACATTGTTATTCAATATGATTATTGCTAAACAGTGACAAAATAGAGATATCATAAACCTAACTGTAAACATTTTGTTATGTTCAATCATTACAAACTATCTGTCAACAATGATATAATGTGTGTATGAACAATGATACTATATGAGATCAGAAATATATACAAGTAAACTCAATACAATCTATAAAACAAAAATATTACACTTTAACAAGAATTTGGGACTTAAGTCAGTTATCTTTTCCTGATAAAATCTGAAGCAATCCAATTAGTAAGTCGGTTCTTACAGATGGAATCCTTGGATTTTATCATTAACACAAATTCCTATGTAAGGATAACAAAATATTTTATCTAATTTCTTTCTTGTTAAAAGTAGATATTTACAGAAGTGATGGAATCTAGATAGTTCTTTACTCTAAAAATTCTTGGCTTGAATTTCAAACAAATTAAATGATTCACAAAAAAGTCATTTAAGATTAATTTTGGCAAATTGACATTGAAAAGTAAGGGTAAAATCCGAATAATCCAACTAATTGGATCTACCAATTTGAAGAGTAAACAAGGGGAATTAACTGGCTAAGGTCCCATATTGTTTGATTTCTGTAGGAACTTTATGTACAAATACTTTCGTCAATACGATCGTTTGCGTTGACAAACTCATCTCATAACAAACTCAGTCTAATATCGTTTCATTTTATGATTTGAGCATGGAATACATGTATGTATTTCTAACAGTATTCAACTTTATCATGGTATCTAGGTGTTTGATCAGTAACCATGATAAGACTAAGACTCGTTGTTGAATGACAGCGATATGCTATTAGAGACAGTCTTATAAAAGTATAACAACCTCAGTAACATCAACTTGTTATTAGTAAAATATAATATACAACTAACATTTTTAATTTTCTGTCTCCGAATTTTTAAAAAGATTTAACATGAGATTAGGGATCGAGGCAGTTTTCAAGTAAAAGATTCTTACAAGTTTACCCATCTGTATTTTGTGTTGCTGATCTAACCCTATTTCGTTTTGTGAATGCATTGCCCTTTCCAATAAAATAACGAGTCTTTAGTTCAATTTTAAATAAGGTCTGATGATTATTTAAGAATGGCAATATTTTTTCAGCCAATCTTCAACTTCTTCTAAACGGTAATCATGTGGTCCCTTCCCTCCCTGGTAAACAATTACACCATCTAAGAGAATATATAATCTTTCTGGTAATCCGCCATACCATAGATTAACTATATTAGTCATAGGATCAACAACTATAGGACATAAAGGTTGTTTATCCTTCAGTATATTAGCTGCGTCTATTCTCTCTTCTAGTGACCTATGTTGATATATATCATAGTTGTTACCAAATGCCCAACCATCAGTGGCATGAGCTTCAGCAATATAGATGATAAGAAAATCGGCTTCGTTTTGAAATTCTGCAACAATTCTATTAAAATCGGAGAATTTCTTCATGAACGGGGGTCATGTACAACTGCCGAAGTTCAAAATCAAAGGCCTATCTTTCTTTTGAAAATCTAACAGTTTTATCATGGACTTGTCTTCCAATGAAACAACGGACGCATTCAATGCTTTCTTCCCAACACATGCATCTTTGAGTATGTCGTTTTTCTGTGAATGAAAGACTTGTTTCACAAACTTGACAGTATAAACTGTGTCCTCGTAGTCCTCTTCCTTAAAATCACCCATTTGAGAAGCTAATTTTCTTGTAATCCATTTCTTCAACGATGTTGATATATATTTTGCTATAAATAGCGTTATAATTAGTACAGGTATCTTGACAAATAACAAAATCCCTATCTGTAAATACTTCACTATCGTCATGATTGTCTTTATACACTGACAACTTTTCAACTCTGAAATATAACACAAGTGTATTCGTAAGAAAATATTGATAAAAATCATCAAAGGAAAGTGATAACAAACTATGTGTAATGATAGAATGGTGATAATTATGCATCGTGACATGCTGTAAATTTGTGCAAGTACGTTAAAGTACGCGACTGTAACGTAATTCAGTTGTGTAATCGTCTCGGTTATTACTTTGGACGATGTTCTATAAGAGTAACGGACAGAATTAACAATAAATAATTCCAGCATTTACATTGACTCTTGTTAACAAATCCTAACAAACAGATTCAAAATATTGCAAAATATCATGCGAATTATTTTGGGCGATATAATTATGATAGCACCTGTCAGTAAATGAACGCCTTCGGTATTATTATGCGTTGGTTTAAGTTTTTGGATACTTTTGTAGTGCCGTGATACGCTTTTTACAAATTCAATAGAACTATCATCAGTACTTTGATTACTATGTTTTTTTTTTCATTTTCATTTAATGCTAAACCGTGGACAGCAGCCAAAAAGTTTGCATGTTGACGCTTCAGTCTTCACCGAAAAGGTCTAAAGCTCTATGAATTCTATTATGTGTTTGACAAATTATTCAGTCATTGTCCATCGATACTAAGATTGACTAGTGCATGATTAATGCATTAATCAAACAAACAGAAACTGGCATCCAAAATATTTTTTAAACGGTCCTGACTCTAATACGAATTCTCTGACTTAGTATAAATCTCTGTATATTACTTTTATACATGTATTCCGTGTATTTGTTTCTAAACGTTTCCTTACAACCATTTCATCAATGTGTAGTTTTCCTTATAAATATAATATTGAAAACCACTGTACAAAGATATAATTATTCATTAACAGTAGACTTGAAAGCTCTTTTACAACCATGAAGTTATCAAAATGTAATATGCATAAGAGACACAATAAACAGTTCAAACCATTATGCGTTTTAAATTGAAGTTTGACAAAGTGTCCATTTCTTAAAAATGTACGGAAGCCCTGTTATGAGTGATTAATTACAAATATCTGAACATATTAAGAAGGAGCATGAAAGATAATGATCAATTTTAATTCTAAGGAATAAAGAATAACACATAAGGAATAACAACCAGGAATAACAAATAAGAAATAGCAAATAAGGAATAAGTATTAGCTGAATGAGTATAATTTGACTAATGGGCACTGCACTCTCAACGAATGGAAATAAAATAACTGCTATAATGGACACAAATAAAACGATTTTTGCCATCTTTACTTTACAATGTACAAAATGGCCGAATGACCAGTCTACGTTTAACTTGAAAATAAATCATAACAAATAAGTCATAACAAATAAGTCATAACAAATAAGTCATAACAAGTAACATAAAATGTCCCTCCAGGGCTTCCGTAAAAATTGGGTACTTTTATAAGAGAGCACTACAATTTTTACGCTAACGTTTTACATGCCTGATCCACAATAGTTTTTAGTGTTTAATTATGTAAGTTTTTTTCTATAATAAGATTTCATTTTAAACTTACTGTGATCAAAACTATTGTTTCAAGTATAAGGGACCTTAGTCAGTTATTTCCTTTTGTATACTCTTCAAATAGGTAGGTCAAATCAGCTGGATTACTCGGATTCAACCCTTACTTTTCAATGTCAATTTGCCACAATTATTCTTAAATGACTTTTTTGGTTAATCATTTAATTTGTTTGAAAATCCAGGTAAGTATTGTTATAATAAAATTTCATTTAAAAGGCTTACCTTTTAATAAATCACTTTCAATAGTCCATTTCCTTTGTCCTACATTTTGTCTATCTATGTATAATATTAAAACTCCCTTTATGTATGGTCTCGATATCTTATCTCATAGTATTAAGGTATACTCACATAAGTGATATGAATATTTTATATTTTTATCGTCAACCTTTTCAACACTCATTAATTTTTATTGTTATAAAATATCACTTAATAAAGCTTAAGCAATGCTTCCTTGGTTTGATGAGATGTCATACGTGGTGGTTGATGTTATATCTTATATCGTAGTTATTGTTCCTGACAGTCAGTGAAAAATTTAGTCTGCAGTAGTCTTTGTTATTGTAAACGCAGTTTAAAGGAATACACAGGTAAATGACTGTGCCAAAAGTATAGAACTAAGTTTAGTCTTTAAAACAGTATTAAGAAAGTAAGAAATCACTTACTAAAAACATTTGTCACTTATAACATTCAACTGAACAAATTCAAACATGTGGCATACACATTGTTAAAAACGAAAGTAGGATACTGACAGAATCACCAAACTATTTATAGATTTGTTATATGTCGTACTTGCTGAAATTAAACATTTTCATTGGTCGCTTCTTGTCTTTTCAACATTCTTAGGCGGTTAGGATATCTTTTAATAGAATTATACTAATGTTGCACAATAACAAGCTTTAGTATCTTTTCATTAGTAAATGCATATTTTAACACTAATCTATTTTTAGCTAACCTGACCCACGTGGGTCTAGTTAGGAAACACCTCAAATATTACAGTAAATAAAGAAGTGTTTTGCCAAGTAATATAACTGTGTGTCTGTTGCATTCACAGTTATAAAAAAATCTAATTCAAAATCAGGAAATATGAAGTTGAACTTTTGCCTTGCAAGTCCTTTAACGTGTAAGAAAGACGCTTATATTGATATAATAATAGAGTACAAAAATTAGAACATGAATCAAATATTTGTTTTGGTATGTTCATACAAAAGGCCCATTATAACTATACTATCAGATATTATAAGGGTAAACCGGCGTATTTATGGCTTTTATATACCAATAAAGTTGATCCCAGTTATGTTATAATTCTGAACCAGAAATAGTTCTGATATTGACTTACTTTGAGAATATTTCTCAAACAAAAATGAGTTCCTTCCGCTCACATGAAAAATAGAATAAAAATTCAATAAAGAAAGTCTGCAAAATTAATTTAGAAATTTTCTTTCAATATCATTGCAATAGCCACATGGTGTACCTTGATCAATCTATAAATATAATAGTTAATACAAAAAAAATCTCAATAATACTATGTCAGATCTAATGAATCCAAAATAATTGTTTGGTTCTGAATGTTTTGTTATATTTATACAGTCCCAAATAATTTGTTAAAACTATATACAGCCCGGTTTTCAGAGGAAGATTTACATTGAAATTGAAGAAAAAATCTGTAAAAGCTGTCCGGTATCCGGAATTCAGAGGTATCCAGTTAAGAGGGGTAAAAATATAGGGGGGAATGCGGACCAGACGATTTGTCCGGTTTAGAGACGGACCGGTTTGAGGAGGTTCTACTGTATGCATTATAACATAATGGATATTTCAACTTTTCTAGGATAATTGTCCATACGTACCAAACAGTGGTCAAGAAGATGTTGATTTTGATGGTTTAGGAGATGCTTGTGATCCAGACAAAGACAATGACGGTATACCTAATACACCGGTAAGATATAGCTATACTTAGTATAGAATAATTATCCTTAATTAGAAGTTTTATTTCAATTAGTTACTTATTTTATGATAAGAAAACACTACAATATATTATAGATAAATAAATCTTAATTGTAGACACACAATCTGAATCAACTTTAGATAATAAAAGTGTAATGAGTATTGGTACAAATTACACAAGATGAGAGTCTAATATGTCAATTTTTCAAAAAATGAAGAATGCTCGTTCTTTTAGACAGACAGACAAAATTACAGACAGACAAAAGACTAACGGACTGACAGAGAGCCTAACGGACTGACAGACAGACATACATACCAACATGCAGGCTGGCAGAGAGACTAACGGACAGACAGAGAGACTAAAGGACTGATAGACAGACAGACATACCAACGTGCAGACTGACAGAGAGACTAACTGACAGACAGACATACATACCAACGTGCAGACTGACAGAGAGACTAACGGACAGACAGACAGACATACCAACGTGCAAACTGACAGAGAGACTAACGGACGGACAGACAGACATACATATATACCAACATGCAGGCTGGCAGAAAGACTAACGGACTGACAGAGAGACTAATGGACTGACAGACATACCAACGTGCAGACTGACAGAGAGACTAACGGACAGACAGACAGACATACCAACGTGCAGACTGACAGAGAGACTAACTGACAGACAGACATACATACCAACGTGCAGACTGACAGAGAGACTAACGGACAGACAGACAGACATACCAAGGTGCAAACTGACAGAGAGACTAACGGACGGACAGACAGACATACATACCAACATGCAGGCTGGCAGAAAGACTAACGGACTGACAGAGAGACTAATGGACTGACAGACATACCAACGTGCAGACTGACAGAGAGACTAACGGACAGACAGACAGACATACCAACATGCAGACTGACAGAGAGACTAACGGACAGAAAGACAGACATACCAACATGCAGACTGACAGAGAGACTAACGGACAGACAGACAGACATACCAACGTGCAGACTGACAGAAAGACTAACGGACAGACAGACAGACATACCAACGTGCAAACTGACAGAGAGACTAACGGACTGACAGACAGACAGACAGACAGACAGACATACCAACGTGCAGACTGACAGAGAGACTAACGGACAGACAGACAGACATACCAACATGCAAACTGACAGAGAGACTAACGGACAGACAGACAGACATACCAACGTGCAGACTGACAGAGAGACTAACGGACAGAATACCAACGGAAAGACAGACGGACAGAGGTTTGCCATAAGTTATCCAATTGTCTTATCTTTAATAGGCATATAATAGCCACAACATCCGCAACATAATATCAATTTGTTTCCATAAAGTCATTGTACAATCTAACATATCTTCCATACTAGCTATTAACAACTTTCATAAAAGTTCACTTATTCAATGTATTTCATACCTCCCTACAACTTTCAATGTAACCCGATAAAAATCCTTGGTCTGAACTGAGATTCGAACCCACGACCTATCGAGTCGTAAGCGGACACTCTACCACATCGCCATAAAAGCTAGCTTATGGCAAGGTAGTACAAGTGCCGTATTATCAGGAATATACTATACATGTATATTGTTAGAGTTTGTATCATTTCAGGATAATTGTCCTGATGTAGTTAATCCGGATCAAGGAAATAGAGAAGTAGATCCAGACGAGTCAGGTGATGCTTGTGATAACTGTCCTGATATACCAAATAGAAATCAACAAGATACTGACGGTGATGGTTTAGGTGACGCTTGTGATCCTGATATGGATAATGATGGTACAGTAATCATTAATCAATCATCTATAGTATACATAGGCAGATCTAGAGGGGGGTCAGGGGGTGTCCAGAATTGGTCCGAATTTCCAAAATGTACTTGGCAATTAGTGTATTTCTTAAGTAGCTTGAAGCATTTTTTCTCGGTGCTTAACATAGATTTAATGGTTATGTAGTTGTTATTATTAATTTGTTGCATTATTTTGCAAAAAGTGTATAATGTGGTTGTTGTTCGAAAGAACCCTAGAACAAATCCTAGATCCGCCCCTGTTATGTACAGGAAAATGATTTGTTCTGTATTATAAACTTACTCTAACTAGAACGACTTTAATTGTTGTCAAGGTTAATACATGGCTACATGTAACCTTTATACAGATTGTATGGTATCAACCCGTCCTATCTTTTAACATCAAGTAATAAGTACATTAATCAAGTGTGTAGCTCCTTCTATAAATATGAGACAAATGTACTCGTTATTAAGAAAAGAATGGTTAACAAACATCTTATTCAATCAAACTAATTCAATACTTAGGATACACGGGCGGATCCAGAATTTTTTAGGGGGGGAGGGAGTCCGGACTTTTCCTAGGGGGTCCAAACTTTTTCTAGGGGGGGGGGGGGGGGGGGGGTCCAAACTTTCGAACCACAACCACATTATACACTTTTAGCAGAATAATGCAATATGTAAATAATAAAACTGCATAACCATTAAATCTGTCTTAATTTAAGCACCGAGAAAATTTGTTTCATGCTATTTAAAAATGACCTACAGTCAAGATATACACATATGGACAGGTACATTTTGGAAATTCCAGGGGGGGGTCCGGACACCCCTGACCCCCCACGCTGGACCCGCCTATGGGATAGTACTTTTATAAATACATTTATAGATATTTTTGTACTAATTTTTTATTAACAAGTCTCATACATATGCAGCTCAATCACAAATAAATAGACTGGGTTTCTTTTCATAGGTGATTTCTCTTTTCAAGTTCAATGTAATCAAATAGTCTAGAAACAGTTAACCATATTCTTCAACTTCTCTCTGATTGTCTCATATAACTATAGATTAGTATAATTCAATTCTTTTATTTGTTAAATGTTCTTTATTTCAAATACTAGTGTACGATTATATTGAACTGTCCGATTGCATAATTACACGGTTATCGCACACTGTATATATTATTTTCCGCGTTCTATATATAGAATTTTGCTATAGAAAATAGGCCTACAATGTGTAGGTTAAATTAGTGACATTATCTCGTCTGACTGAATAGTTGTACGGTTAAAGTGAAATGCTTCAGAACATCAATTTTTGAAAGAGGTGCGAGTTCGAACTCTAAAGATGCCATTTTTTACTCTTTGTATTGTTACTTGTAGCATTTTTATTTTCTGAATATTTTTTGTTTTATTTTATTCAGCATCATTTTTTAAAATATAAATAAAACACTACAAAACAAACAATCTCAAATATATTTCAGTTTCACAAGCTGTGTCGTTTGCGCTTGGGCGTTCTTATTTTATAGTGTCGAATTTAGCGGTAAAAACTAACAAAGACAATTATATTTTTTATGATGCATGAAGACATTGTATTTTACGAAAATAAGAGATAAAATATGTTTCTTTCGGGATTCAAACCCACCGCCTTACCACTCGGCCACACAAACTTCGATACCCATTGCTAATAAGATGTAATACATCACTCCACGTGAACTACTGAAAATTATCCGAGGATTAAATATTCTGTGTTATGTGACTTTTTAATTTATGCAATCGGACAGTTCAATATAATCGTACAATAATAACACTTGATAAAGTTATCATTGTTAGTCAACATACAGTACCCACCAAAAGTCACTTTGTAAGCCTACATCATAGGTTTATCAAAAATTTTATTTCTATTTATATTGTAATGCGTTTAGCTTTGCTTTTATTTTTGTTTATTATTTCAATTACAACAGAGACAACAAAAACAGCATAAAAGCTATGCTATGGAAAATAATTACAATAAACATGGTTTTGCCGAGGCTTCAGGATGCTGAATCTTATAAATGTGTTGCATTCATTGTATTTGTTTTCAGTTTATCACAAACCATACTTAAATATATTAGAAATAATGATTCTAAAAAAACAATCATCAAAATTAAAAAATTGTAGTAAATTGCTTTTGTCTCCACACTTTTGAGGGGTACTGTACATATTTTATATAATAAATGTCAATGTATTAATATACTTTCGGCTTTAAATATTGAATATCATTGTTAAACATGTATACTGCTTGTAATCTATATGAAAATTAAAAAAAAAATACAAAAAACATCTTATACAATTACAGGATGATTATTGTATATTATTGAAAATTATTAAACTGCTACTTGAATATTATATAAAGTCATAGTAAAGAATCGTACGCTAGTATGATTGTGCACACGGAACCATTTTATATTTGTATTCATTGACAAAGTATAATGATTTTATCATATTTTAGCGTAATAGTACGAATTATGATCTCTGTTACTAGTGGTACCATGCTATATCATGTCGTATTATGCTATATCTCACCGAGCTATTCATTGTTTGATTTTCATACAACACCGCTCATATCAAGATGTATCAATTTATGAAACATCAACACAATTATTTTATAAGTTACAAGTTAAACAATGTATTGTCTGAATTACAGGTTTAATAAATGAGAGAGATAACTGTCCAAGGACTGTAAATCTGGATCAGAAGGATACTGATAATGACGGTGTTGGCGATGCTTGTGATAATTGTCCTAATATACAGAATACTGAACAGGTATGTGATAATTGTCCCTATATACAGAATACAGAACAAATATGTGATAATTGTCCTAATATACAGAATACTGAACAGGTATGTGATAATTGTTCCTATATACAGAATACAGAACAAGTATGTGATAATTGTCCTAATATACAGAACACAGAACAGGTATGTGATAATTGTTCCTATATACAGAATACAGAACAGGTATGTGATAATTGTCTCTATATACAGAATACAGAACAGGTATGTGATAATTGTTCCTATATACAGAATACAGAACAAGTATGTGATAATTGTTCCTATATACAGAATACAGAACAGGTATGTGATAATTGTTCCTATATACAGAATACAGAACAGGTATGTGATAATTGTTCCTATATACAGAATACAGAACAGGTATGTGATAATTGTTCCTATATACAGAATACAGAACAGGTATGTGATAATTGTCCCTATATACAAAATACTGAACAGGTATGTGATAATTGTCCCTATATACAAAATACTGAACAGGTATGTGATAATTGTCCCTATACAATGTATATAGAATACTGCCCTGCAATGTGATTACTGTTTTTTTAATTAAATGTACAATTACCGCCAGCAATGTGATTATTGTCCTAATGTACAAATACCGCATGCAATGTGATAATTGCATACCTACATGATTGTCATACATGTATTAAACAGCTATCATCCTGGCTATGCAGTATTGCATAGGGGAAGGCAAGATGTTTATTTTTAGAACAGCATTGTTGATTCTATTTTGTTTTAGTTGGTCTTTTAAATGATAATGTTGTAATATTTTTATAAAAAAACAATTTTGAAAGTAGAAAAGTTACTTTATGTCTGAAATGACTGTTTAACCAGAGTGTTCATACATAGAGTTTAAACTTTATTTTATGTTAATATTTTACAGTTAGATAGTGACAGTGATTTGTTGGGTGATGCCTGTGATAACAATGATGACATGTAAGTTTTAGTATAAAATATTAAACAGTTATTTCATATGTGATTTGGGAACAGTCAAACTGTTGGCCCGACACCGTTGGACAATTGTTTGATTGTTCCTTAGTCACTTATGTTTTATTACCTGATCAGTTATAAACAGTATAAACATTACTTGCATGAACGAGAAAATAATTTTTATTTTTCTCAAATTAACGATCCTTAAACTACGTCACACTGTCAATATTTTAGTTGTTCACATGTTTATGTCTGGTTTATGGTCAAGATCGGTGGATGCTTGATGCATCTGAAAGCGCCTGGCAAAACTCAAACTCCCGACAGCAGTTACTTTCCCGTATATTATCGCAGTAACAGATCAAGTAACAAAGCGTGACGTCAGAGCACGCGCGGGAAACAGTTAAAACTATTGGCCGGTCAACAGTTTATTTTTAGAAATAAACCTGCCTGTCTCACCGTCCACCCAGGTTTGGCCAAACTATTAGCCAATTTTTTCGTTGAAAAATCCGGCTTAAAATTTAGAAAATGAAATATTTAAGATTGAAAAGTTCATGTTTTTTTCAATTGTACAATGCAGTCTATTTAATACAAATTTGTTACATCACACAAGCAATGATGTACATAAACTAGGATTACCGATATATGTGGATTATCAAATGTATTTATTTATTCTATATATTTTTTGTTATATCAGGGACTTTGATGGCCATGAAGATTCTATAGATAACTGCCCTAATGTAACAAATGCAGATCAACGAGATACTGATAGTGACAGTGTAGGTGATGCTTGTGATGAAGATGATGATGATGATGGAATTCCTGATGAAGATGATAATTGTCCTTATATATATAACGTAGATCAGAGAGATAGCAATGGTAATATATCTCATATGGCAGTTTTACTATTCTTTATTATTATTAAAGATTATTAAATATCAGCAAGTGGCTGGCTGGCCTTTAAAAATATAGATCTTGGTAATAATTACAAACGGAAAAGACTCGTGTTTTACGAATGACTTATGACCTTTATTGAATTTTTTTTTGCTATAAAACCTTTCACTTATTTGGAATCTTTTATTACAATAATTAAGCTATTTACTTTTTGTAACATACACTTATATTATAGTTATATATGCATACTTTGTGGGTGAAAGTTTTCATTTTAGATACTGATTTCTATATTTCAAAAATCAGTTACTCTGTGTAATTTATATAAAAACTGTGTATTTTGATCAGTATTCAGAAACATCTTTCCAGTATTTGTAAAAACTTTACCTTTCACCCACGAAACTTTGACTGAAGACTGTTAAATGTGTCCCTTTTATTACAAAAACTTAAAAATTTAAAATATATAATATTTTTCTGCTTTTTGGTTAAGTGGTAGGTCAGTGTTTTTAGACTTTCAGCAATTTTGCCAAAATGCTTAAGTTATACCACAAATCGAAAACTATCGACGTAAATGCCTGACCAGTTTAACTTGCGGAGTGATGCATGTGTCTCTGATTTACTACGCCGTCAATTTCTAGGTGATAAAAGTAGTTCTGTCTACTGACTCAATCTGTGACCAGTGTTTACTTATATTAATTGATAAGCGTGTGGAAGGGGCATAGTCAAATATATGTACCTATCATGTGAATCAGTTGGTGACATATAGACCCACTAGGTGGGGTGTTCATCTTTAAATACTCTTCATTTTGTTTTCATGCTTGTAATATTGTCATAACACATGTCACGAAAACAAATAATTTACTTACTTACTTATACTAGGACGAAAAAGAAACGCCGGGTAACCTATAATGATTGTTTTAAGGGATAAATTGTATTATTGGATTATTATATTTATTTTTGTATGAAATGTCATCTGTATGGAACCAGCTGTTGAAGTTTCAATCGATTTCCGATGCTGATTATGTGAAAAAATACCCCCTTTTAACGATGACCCTTTTTGTTTTGCGAAACACGGCCGGACATGTGTTGCAATGTTATTTTATGTACCCGGCGTTTCTTTTTCATCCTAGTATATATTGATAGTGTCTGTAGCTGTTTAATGTAATGATACTACACTAATTCATTGTATTACTTCAAGTTTAAGTTGTTTTACAATATTGTACCCTATTTATCTTATCAAACTACACCAAGAACCTACAGAATTTGTTTGCGAAATGTACAGGAGAAAACTGTACTTCAAGATTGTATATTATAGGCAGGCTATATGGCAAGAAAAAAAGGAACATAAATCTTTATAATATTTGCCAGTAATACAGGGTAGAATAAACACTTCACCCACATTTTTTGCCCTGCTCAATTCGTACTTGAATCTAATGTGTAAGGAGTAATCATTAGTATGGATTTGTTAGGTTTCAATGTGCACGAAAGTCTTTCTGTATTTCAATACTTTGATTTCTGTTGCTGTAATACCCCTTATTAAATTCATTATTAAATTTATATATCATATTACTACATGCAGGAAATGGTCGTGGAGATCCATGTGAGACAGATTATGATGGAGATGGTTATCCTGATAACTTTGATGTATGTCCTGATAATGGAGATTTGTTTGCTACAGATTTTAGAGCATTTCAAACTGTTATACTTGATCCTGTAGGAGATTCACAGATAGATCCTAAATGGGTCATTCTAAATGATGTATGTCTATACTTAGTTATATAACTCTTTATTGTATATAATATGATATTTATAAAAACTAATTTTCAATGTATAAAGCGTAAATATAAACTACAATGTCACAGAAAAAAACGACAGACGAGTATATATTATCTGAAATATACTCCAGTTTGAACCGTTTGATATTTGTACATTGTTAAAATATCTAAGCTAATATACAGTATACATGTATCAGTACCATATAGTTTAATACTCTCACTTAAGCATACCAATATGTACACATCTTTCATTTACTGCCAACAAAAACATCCTGTATTAAGCAGTACAATGACATACTCCCTTAACTGCTATCAGTAAGTCGTAAACTCCTCTAACAATAGTCACAGAAAATTTATTAATATTTATATGTATCCAATGATGTTGAGCCTTAACCCGGGTTGGTGGCGCAGTTGCTATAGCGCGCCAGGATTTGGAACCTCGTTTCCCAAAGTAGGTACGGGTTCAGTCTCACCCGGGGAGGTTATACCCTTCCACGAAAATTTGACAATAATGTCAGTTTGCCTCCATTAATAAAATATATGGAGAAGTTTCCAGCCTCCCGGAAGGGTAGGTGAGTACTGGTTATAGACAAGGGTACAGGAAAGCTAGGTTAGGTGTGCTGGACGACGTAAAATGACCTAAATTGTGTTGACACGGTGTTAAACCCAATAAATAAATGTTGAGCCTTCCTATCAACAACTGTCACCACTTATATCACATCTAGTTTATTATAGTCCTGACATTGGTTGTTAAAAAGTGATAAGGGTTTTTATTGTATTAACTTGAAAGCAATGATCTGGTAAAATATTTATGTTTAACATTACAGGGTGCAGAAATAGTTCAAACTTTAAACAGTGATCCTGGAATTGCTGTCAGTGAGTAGTCTAGTTTCTATTTCTATCAGAGAATGTGTTTTGTTTTCAAACACTTGGCGCTATATCTAACTCTCATACATAATAATTAATATTAGAGTCAATACAGGGTAGAATAAACACTTCGTCTGTACTATTTGTCCTGCTCGATTTGTGCTTGAATATAATGTGTAAGGAGTAATCATTAGTATGGATTTGTTAGGTTTCAATGTGCACCAAAGTCTTTCTGGATTTCAATACTTTGATAATTAAAATTGAGGTTAGCTTGATCATCAATCTAGCTGATGTAAGCACATTACCCGGTACAAGTGTTTAACTGTTGTATATTTCCCTACAGAAAATATATTTACAAAATATCATACAGTAAAACACGGATATAACATACTCACTGGGCCATAGAAAAAAGGTATGTTATAACCGAGGTATGTTCTATCCATATAGCATACTAAGTATATTATATATTAAGAATGAAAAACGGGCCAGAAAAAATGGTATGCTGTAACCGAGTGTATGTTATAACCGAGTATGTTATATCCGAGTTTTACTGTAGTAACATGAAAGATAATATTTCATAGCACTATAATAATAATGATGATATTATATGGTATTTTTAAGGTTATAATGGTTTTAATGGTGTAGACTTTAGTGGAACATTCTTTGTTAATTCTGATGATGATGACGATTATGCTGGATTTGTTTTCAGGTTGTATTTCTATTATATTTTATGTATTATTATGCATTATTAATCACAAGCACACTAAATGTATATGAAATATGTAATGAACTAGACATCAAATGTAGGTCTATAGCTTTCATTTATACCACATGGATACATTTTGTTACATATTTTGAATTTTTTTCACCTGTGAATTGTAAACGTTAAGAGACACATTTCTGTTAATGGTTTGATCACACATGATAAAAAAGCATATACAGCTAGATACAGAATTAACAAAACTGAATTTATCTGGTAGTTCAAGTGATAAGAAACATACTAAGCAGCCTGGCTAGCTCAGTTGGTGGCATGCAAATCTACTTCAGGGGTCGTGGGTTCGATTCCTGGGAAAGGCATAGTTTTGTGGAGTTTGGTCATGAAATAATTTCTATGGCCATTCTCCCTCCTACCACAGATTCCTAATCATGAAGGGCAGTTTTCAGTCACTGATGAAAGTATACGCCTAGAAGTTGGTTAACAGCTAAAATCCAGAGATTAAGCCTTTCCAGGAACAGTTCGAGTAGGTTGACTGACCACCGTTGTTTGAACTTTTTAATGTGTTGTTACAGCGTTATGCCTGTAAAAACAAAACATAACAAATCTGTAGGTATTGACAATGTAGTAAAATTCATATTTCTGCCCTACATAATTGGTAGGGGTTGAAATAGCTGTTGAAATTATGTTATGACCAAACTCCATGAAAGTATGTGCCGCCTATAAATAGAACCCACAATCTCTCGACTAGTATACAATGTACTTGTGTGCTACCATCTGAGCTAGCCAGGCAGGCTTTATATTTACTATACCACAAATGATGTACATGTAGTTTGATTGTTTCATTAGTTATCAAGATAGTGCTAGCTACTATGTTGTGATGTGGAAGAAGGCTAGACAAACCTATTGGCATTCAACACCTTTTCGAGCTGTAGCTGAACCTGGTATCCAACTGAAGTTAGTTAAATCTAGTACTGGACCTGGTGAAGTGATGAGAAATGCTTTATGGCATACTGGTACAACACCTGATCAGGTATATCTCATATATGACAATTAACATAATAGGAATACACTTCATAGCCGGATCTAGGGGGGGGGGGGTTTCAGGGGGGTCCGGACCCACCTAGAAATTCCAAAAAGTACCTGTCCATTAGTGGTTTTTTTACTGTAAGTCATTTTTTAGTAGCATGAAGACATTTTTCTCGGTGCTTAACATAGATTTAATGGTTATGTAGTTTCAGCAAAATATGTATACACATGTAATGTGGTTGTGGTTCGAATGTTTGGACCCCTGTCTCCCCCTAGATATAATGGATCTGCCCCTGCACTTATATTGAATCAGGCCATGCCATACCGAAATTTTGTTAAGAGTCCGCCTGCCGGTATGTTTTAGTCTTCAATAAAAAAAAAATTGTTGGTGAAATTTTCTTAAATAATTCAGATGTTCAGAATTTGATGACATTTTCATTAAAACACTTGTCATTTTATAATAAACTATATGTTTTAAGTCTGTGCTTTAACTAATCATTTCATAAGTAATTCAGACCATTGTTTCGTATTATGATGATGTTTTTCTATTAATATATACAGTAAATATAATATATAATGCATTGTTTTTTGTCGTAAAATATTTTTCGTTTCAGTTTGTGTTTTTGTGAATAGGTACCTAGGTTTGACAAACTTGGGTTGATCCTTTACAAAATTTCAATTTGGCATGGCCTTACCTCTTTTTAATCTATGATATAATAACCTTTAATAATAATGTCATAAATCAAGCTCATAAAATGCATATTTTGTTAAATTTTAGTAGCGCATGCATTAACCACAATGTTTTAATTTCAATATTCATAACTGCACTTCAGTACTCACTATCTGATTTGCCACTGATTTATCATTTATCACAAGCTATTAGAGAAAGATGAATTCTTTGGTGAAAACTAACGGATCAAGATGTTTAAATGTTTAAAATTCTCGATCAGTGAAAATTTTAAAAGAATTACTGATTGACAAGCTGTCTATGATTGATATCACCGATAATCCACCGATGTACAAATATGAATCACCAATGGAAAGACTTATCTTTTCCCAATAGCTTGTGATAAGTCATAAATCAGCAGCTAATCCGAGACATTGGTGCTAAATCAGTGTTCAACGGTTCCGTTCTATCAGTGTTCGTCGGTTCCGTTCTATCAGTATTCGTCGGTTCCGTTCTATCAGTGTTCGTCGGTTCCGTTCTAAACTTGAAAGGAACAAAACAACCGATCTATCACCAATCTCCATCGCCGATACCTGGTCACACATAAAGTCTGAAATGCAGATACCGATGACAAGCGATCAGATTAGAAAAATAATAAACAGATTGAGGACTGATTTAAGTCTGATGATGTATGTGTTAGATAACAGATGATTGGTAATGCATTGATACTTGTATCCAGTACATGTGAACTTATTTATAATGCCATATTTATAGGTAAAACTGTTATGGACTGATCCTAGAAATGTTGGTTGGAAAGAACGTACAGCTTACAGATGGGAACTTATACATAGACCAGCTATTGGACTCATTAGGTAATTATTAAATGTTAATACTTTTTACTTAAAGTCTTTGATCTCTAAATTATCAACATTTAGTTGCCAAATAAGACTTATACAACCCCCCAGGATAGATTACTGTAATATATGCAACTAAATTGAGTTATTGTTATGTTTGACGTAATCTGGATTACTATAATAACAGTTCTGTCTGAAGCACATTGTATTCAAGATAAGTTTGTTCTACAAGATTCATTTCTAGGGAACAGGCTGGCCAAGGTTGAACCAAACATTTTGTTGTGCCAAGAAATTCCCTTTCACAGCAGCTGAAAGGGGTCTCACATTTGTTGTGCTTGAGCATATCCACACATTTACGTAAACATGTACCGTAACTGCAAATGGGTAACTAAATACTTACCATGTACTTTTTGGTATGTAAATTCTGTCTAACCACCAGTTCTGTCTTCCTTTCCCCTATTATTAGTCTTAAAGTGGTAAAATTAACACCGAGTTCCAGAGACAATGGTCACTTTATGTACAAACACTCAGAGTTTACCATCAGCAAAGCTCTATTTAAAGCAAGATTCATTAAAGTTGCCCATTGTGCACATGTAAAGTGTTAGTGTTGACAAGTCTAACAAAGACACATCATTCCATTGTATCCTGTAGTGATAGGACCTCCTTACAGTTGCTTTGATGTTACTGGTTCTCTTTGCATTTGAAGTTACAACACTGCATGTAAGAGGTGAAAACACAGATACTCAAGATAATGAACAGTATGAAATACTAACACTAATTAATTCATAGACCCTATATTACAAGTTAAATAGGGTCCTTGAATAACTATAATACAAAAGCAAGGTGTATACATTTGATTTCAAAGTTAACTAGATTCCATAATTATATTATTTCATTGAATTGATTCCAAATCTTATATATTTCATTGAATTTATTCGAAATATTATATATTTTTATATTTAATTCCATATATTATATTTCAGAGTATTTTTATTTGAAGAGACTTCACTAGTAGCAGATTCTGGTAATGTATATAATAATGAATTATTAGGAGGTAGATTAGGTGTATTTTGTTTCTCCCAAGAGATGATAATATGGTCTGATCTAGTCTACAGGTGTAATGGTAAGTAACTAAAGCTTTTTTCTTACTTTATGTTACATTACAAGTCCAGTGTTTCCTGCAAGACTGTAGTAACTCACACTTAAATACAATGTTCTTACTACAGTCTTGCAGGCAACCCTTGAAGTGATGTATCCAGTAGGTTTGAAGTCTGAATATTATTCAAATCTAAAACATGCAAATCCTAGCGAATCATATTTGAAAAAGAGACTAACATTTAAGTCGTGAGTCCCTTGACAGTCTTACTCTTTAAAAGCATCAGAGATGAAAACAATGATTACTGTAAAACCTCTGCAGAGTGGCCCTCTACAGAAAAAATCCTCGGCAATAACAATGGCTATGGATGTTTCCCTTAGGCATAATTTCAATTGAATTTAACCTCGGCAGAGCAACAACCTCTGAACAGCAACACTTTTTAGTCCCTCCCAGTGGGTGTTGCTCAAGAGAGGTTATACTGTATCATAACATTTAGGTTATGATATAATTAATTTTGTTGAATCAAATATTTACTTAATGTCTTACATATCATCACTAATGTCATTCATAGTTATTTGAACTTATACTTACATAACATTATTCATACATTTACTTAAAACTAGAAACCACCCAGCTAGCTCAGTAGGCAGCACGCTAGTCTACTGATCGAGGGGTCGTGGGTTCGATTCCCGGGCGGGGCATACTTTCGTGGAGCTTGGTCATGAAAAAATTTCTATGGCCATTCTCCCTCCTATCAATGATTTTTAACTATGTAGGGCAGTTGTCAGTCACTGACGAAAGTATGCGTTGGTAGTTGGTTAACAGCTAAATCCAGAGATTTAGCCTTTCCTAGTTATATGACCGATATAATGTGTTGCTTCGGCGTTAAACCCAACAAACAAACAAACAAACTTGTATTCATAAGAAATTTACTTCCATTATAAATTGCATTTCCTTGTTTGTCAATGTTTAAATTATCAAGATAAAATATGCCACATGTTTAAAATGTTTGTGTAGTAAAAGTGTAGTATACATGTTTGTATAATGTTCAGTCAATGATTTCTTGTTATAGATTATGTTCCACCAGCTATGCTAGCAGAGGGCGCTGCACCACTTCCTGTTCCTGCAGCAGATACTGATGATGATGACGATGATGTCACTGAACCTGAACAAGAACCAACATTAACAAAAGCTGAGAGAAGAAAAAACAGACGAAACAGGAAAAATAAAAATCGTGATAGTTCTGGAACGAAGGAAGAAATGACTGATACAACATAAACATAATAACTGTTGTATGTTCAACAATAATTGTAAATAATTAGCCTACACAAAGACTTGTTTTATTACAATCTGTGTATCAAATGTATAAAAACTTAACATTACATAATATACTTGTAACTGTTTAAATATCAATGACATGACATGTTTTAAACATCACTATTACCATATACAATAACATGTATAAATACTTATTATAATAAACTTACTAACATTGATTTCTTCCCTGTTTTTACTCATTGTAATAGTTTAACATATAATAGTTTCATATACATTTTTTTGGTTGGATGAAATGCTGCAGCAAAACATTGTATAGGTCATATCACAGCTGTCAGTCAACCTACTCGCCATTGCAGGAAAGGCTAAATCTCTGGATTTATCTATTAACCAGTTATTATGGGCCAACTATCACCGATGACTGACAGCTGCCCTAAATGACATAGAATCAGTGGTAGGAGGGAGGATGTAGAAATTATTTCATGACCAAGATCCATGAAATAACTATTCCACAACAGTATTAAAACTCTGACTGCTGTAACCATACACTATGTCCATTGTGTTTATATCACGGTGTCATTAAGTCACTGTAAAATTATTCAAATTTTGACAGTTAAGAACAAAATGAACTATATCAACACTTGTTCGGTTATAGATGATGGCTGACACAACTTACCAGTGGTGCTTTTCACAAAAATTCTTACGAAAAAAATCTTTGCAAGTCAAAAGCAAGAAATATTTATAATAGGCTCATATTTTGGATTATCAATTCTTAATATTATAGAATTGTGTATACCTTTTGAATATCGTATCATAGTTATGCTTATTATCTGTCCGACTTTGAAGTGGTAATCATATGAAACTGACTTACGAAGATTATTTTTGTAAGAATTTTTGTGAAAAGCACCACAGGTTTCTAAGTTGTTGTCTTTATTAAAGTTAAAGTAGTGCAGTTTAAAGTCTGCTTCCATATACATGTTCAGCCGACTTTACAATCTTGTACAATAACTCCTGATCATTGAAATCCTCCTGAGGCAGGTGATCCCTCACAGTACCCATTTACACCTGGGTGGAGTGGAACAATTGTAGGTAAATTTCTTGCTCAAGGAAATTAGCAGTGCCCTTAATGGGGATCGAACCTGGGACCTCTCAATCCCTAAGCATGCGTCCTACCACCGGACCACTGCTCCTATTTATAACTATATGAGCGTTGGATAAACTAAAAACAGAATGGATATTGAGATGATTTAAATATTTTAATTATAGATCCTTATCTTACTATGGTAAACAATACAAAAACATGTTCATCAATCTAAATGGTATACCATTAAAAGTAATCATTATCTATGTATTGACTAAGGAAGGAACATGGTCAAGACACACCAAAGTTTTCAATATAATCTCTAGATAGATACCTTGGTGATGGTTTGTTGTTTTCTTTTTTGTTTTGTTATGAACATTTTATTTTTCACATTTTCAAGTACATTACATGACAAACTTATAACAATATACAAATGTATTTCTACATACAATTGAAACTAACTTGGAAAACATTTTTTGTATATAAACAAGTCTGTTCACTCTGGTTTTCTGGGTGTAATACCTGTAGTAATCCTCTATATAAAATTGATTTTATATATCCGTCTAAATTGTCACAACAGAATTAACTATCCATTGCTGGCTGACAATGTTACGAAGAGTTAAGCATGCTGAGAGGTGCCTATCACTGGTGAGTTTCAGTTAAACTTTTCATTTTTTACTTTCAAGTGACTATCTGTTGCTTTTTAAGTCAAGATTTGTTTTTAAGATAACAAACAGTACTTTATCTATCCATCCTCCATTATTCTAATTATAATATTTTTATAACTGAACGGTTTGCTATAGTATGTCAAAGTCTATTGAAGGCAAGTAAACACAATAAATGATAAACAATATAATACTTAGTATCTACATATAGTGTCATCCACTCAAGCAGAGATATAATATGGCACTTGTACTACCTTGCCTTCAAGCTAGCTTTTATGGCGACGTGATAGTGTCCGCTTACGACTCGAGAGTTCGTGGGTTTGAATCTCAGTTCGAACCATGGATTTTTATCGAGTTACATTTGGCCCCCAACGTAAATAACCCACTAGGAATCATGTGATTGCACCCTTAGATAGTCCCACAGACAATCAAGCTCAATGAATTTGAGGACAAATTCTGTTAAGGAGGGGGTGTGTGTAGCAGAGGTATAATACGGCACTTGTACTACCTTGCCTTCAAGCTAGCATTTATGGCAGACGTAGTAGAGTGTCTGCTTACGACTCAAGAGGTTGTGGGTTTGAATCTGATTTTTATCTGGTTAGACAATAAAAGCTAAGTCTAATAAGACATCATATAAACCTACTACATGTACGAGTACACATACTATATATACTAGTAACACACAAAACCTCAGATATAACATCAAAATATACTTTAACTGTAACACATAATAGATTTAACTAGGGCAGTCATTGGAAATAGCAATATTGATGTATCACCAATACTTGACAGACGATTCAATATCAATTCGCAATTTGGAATATTGATACAATCTAACATTTTATAAAAGTGTAAACTATAGGACTTTTTATATTTCTGAGTTTTTATGTTTCTGTTAAGTATTCTGTTAAGTATTAAAAACAAGAAAATATAGTTAATCTTTAAGTTTGTTTTATGTCTGAAACAAATTTTAACATTATATTGTATATATATATACTGAAGTTTTAGCGGCTCCTATTTGACTTCTTGTCTGACTCGATATATTGATACAAAAGTTTCTATCAATGACAGACCTAGATTTAACACACAATCATATAAGTTCAAATATTTAATGTTATTTAACACATTTGAAAACAGAACTTTGGTACCATTCATACATTGATAAAACCATGCATATTTTAAATGGACCAACTAAAGGCTAGAAATTTAGTTGCCTTCAATCTCTTTCATATACATGTATATTACATATAACACATTCAATAAAGAACCATATGTAACACATCACTTTCATCAACTGTTTGGTAAATCAGGGAATACAATATTAAACACTTCACTGTAATGATCTACAAAATGTACTTCAATTCCTTGTTTAATAAAGTCTGGTAGATCACTAAAATCCCTACTGTTCTCTTCAGGCAATATAACACATTCCATATGAGCACGTTTAGCCTGAAATATACCATATACAATCATTTAACAAATGTAGGAACCATGGTAGCAGTGGTAGAACTCACGCTTAGGGTCCAGGGGTTCCGGGTTCAAACCCCATTAGGGTCTCTGTAAATTTCCTTGAGGAAGAAATTTACCTACAGTTGTTCCACTTCACCCAGGTGTAACTGGATACTGTGAGAGCACCTGCCAGAAAGTGATTTCAATGATCAAGGCTTTTACCACAACAATTTTTAGTCAGCTGAACATGTATATGGAAGTAGACTTATAACCGCATTTTAACTCTTTAACAAGAATTCACTATTTAGTATCAATAAGGAATATTTTAAAAATATCACAATGTGGAGATATGGATCTTGTAATCTGCACTTTCTCTGACGGCAATGAGTATGTATTTATATATATATGATGTCTTTAAAAAAAAACAAAAAAACCCACTGTTCTACCGACAAAGGAGCTTCATGTCAACCCCCCCTGTATGAATCCATGATGTTTCAGCACACATATAACAAGTAAATCTGTGAGCTAATGCTCACTAGTGATACCCCCGCAAAAATCTAAAAATATGCAACAAACAGGAAGTAGATGAGCCAGGAGCATGAAATCGCTTTACACCACATGGGACTATGGGATGAAGCAATATGCAAAATATTAGGCTGCTGCATGTTATAGTTGCTGAGAAAACTGCGACGGAAATTTTGTAACGGACGGACGGACAAGGGTAAAACAGTATACCCCCCTCTTCTTCGAAGCGGGGGTATAAAAACTAACAAGAGAAATTTAAAGCCAATACTTACTGCAATGACTTTTTCCTTCACTCCACCAATGGGTAATACTCTTCCAGTCAATGATAACTCTCCAGTCATAGCTAGATTTTGTCTACATGGTTGATTTAATGCTAGAGATATTAATGATGTAACAAATGTACAACCAGCACTGGGTCCATCTTTAGGTGTAGCTCCCTATAACATATCATTACAAACATATTATATAATATACAACATATGAAATTAGGATATGGAAGTGTTAGCCCAAACAGGTCATTTTAGCAACTAGCACTGTATCTTGTTGTAGAAATTTGGTTGCCCTCAAAATATTTTTGGTTGCCGGAACTAGAAATCGGTTGTCATGGGCAACCATACACCCACTAATTTCATAGACTGATATATCATAATAAAAAGTTCAATATAGATACCATACATAGGTCATAACACCATTATTATATCCAATGAGCATTCTATAACACTATAGTACAAACAAGATCTTGCAAATGAGATCATTATCTGATTCAAATTCTGTAAGTCAGCTGAAAATTCATTGTTTGTTTCTTATATCAGCAGATGAACAAAAGTTAGATCTTATACTGTCATAAATAAATTCAGCAGTATTTAACTTTACACAGGAAAAACAACATAAAATTTGTTAAATCTTTGGAAAAAATCAACAATGTATATGATCCCTCAATAATTTGGATGTTTAAAAGTACATTTAATATGTAAGCTAATTCAATTTTCATGAATGTGTGATTTAATTAAAAGTGTCAACATGTACTACTGTAAATGATATATTATATTGGTTTTAATGAAATGGCAAAATACATTTTAATGATATTGCAAATAATGTCATTTTGTGTTTCCATATTTCTGAAGTATAGTTGAATTCCCCAATGACTTCGATTTTTGATTTCCAGGAACCCAAATCAATAAGTTCACCTTTGGCTATACAAACTAATTAAAAACTTTGAACACTATACAAAAATCTAATTTCACAAAAAACTAAGTTATCTTACCTCTGGACAATGTACATGTATCTTAGATTTCTCTAAGACCTTGTTCGTTGGATCGTATTTGTTAAGGAATGACAGGGCAAATGTATAAGCTAATTTTAAACTTTCTCCCATCACATTACCAAGGTTACCAGTCACTTCTAAACCACCAGTATCTTTAGAATTATCTTGATCTAAAGCTTTCTTTATCACAGATTCAATATACAATGTGGAACCACCTGCAAAAAATAACAATAATACATCAGACAGCTCACAAATCCTCTCATACTAGACATCTAAAAGCTCACAAATCCTCTCATACTAGACATCTAAAAGCTCACAAATCATCTCATACTAGACATCTAAAAGATCACAAATCATCTCATACTAGACATCTAAAAGCTCACAAATCATCTCATACTAGACATCTAAAAGCTCACAAATCATCTCATACTAGACATCTAACAGCTCACAAATCCTCTCATACTAGACATCTAAAAGCTCACAAATCATCTCATACTAGACATCTAACAGCTCACAAATCCTCTCATACTAGACATCTAACAGCTCACAAATCATCTCATACTAGACATCTAAAAGCTTACAAAACCTTTCCATACTAGACATCTAAAAGCTCACAAAAGCTCTCATACTAGACATCTTAAAGCTCACAAAACCTTTCCATACTAGACATCTAAAAGCTCACAAAAGCTCTTATACTAGACATCAAGTGAAAAAGTTAAAAGTAAAGGCATTTTACAGTCTAAGTTTCATGTTTATGCAGTTTAATCACTTTACAACTATTATCCCTGGTCATTGGGCTACTGGTATCTATCTTAGCAATCTCTCTAGGGAGTTTTTACTCTCCTTAATGCAGCCAACAAACAGAAATATACCATCCTTCTGGTACCCATTTACCCTTGGGTTGAGTGAAGCAATCATAGGTAAATTTCTTGCTCAAGGAAATTAGCAGTGCCCCTAGTGTGGTTTGAATCCCAGACCTCTTGATCCCTAAGACAGTATTCTACCACTAGACTACAGTTTCAATTAGACAACAGTCAGCACACAAAACTTGTCACACAATACATAAGAAGCTCCAATACCTACCCATAGAGGTCCAAGCTAGACCTGTCACTACACCAGGGGGTGTTACATCATACATTCTTTCTCTTGTAAACTTTGGTTGTCCAACAAAATCTTTGATACTATCTAAACCAACAGTAATTTCTTTTAAACTATCATCAGATACAAGTTTAAATGCAGCTTTTCTAAATATCTGAAACAATATATAAATGTGTGAAAATAATGCTACAGTCCCATAAACATAAAAATAGCCGTGAGGGCACCATTTGGGCGCCGTGGGATCAAGCTCCGCAAGGATCTGTACAAACTCTTGTGTACCCATACGTACTGTTACGTTTTTACCAAGGTCCGAGAGATGAGCCAAGGAAACATGTATCAGTTTCAAAGTCAAATCGTGAACAAAATCGTGGCCGAATATGAATTAAACTTGCATATCTGTGCCATGTGATGTGCGTACAGTCACCTTAATATGCAAGGCCTGCCACGGCCTATGGCTGTCTGCACGTATGGGTCCACAACAAGCCACGATTTTATGGGACTGAGGCATAAGATAACCAATGCAGTATGATGGGTAGAACTTCATTGTAACTTACATAATTATGCTCATCATTTACCATAACAATACAAATTAATACAGGGAAAAAAATCAGTGAAACTGATTTAGTTCAAAAAAGAGTAAAACTAACTACAGTTTTTAATTGAGTAAAATGATTTCGACTAAGAGGTAAAAGGAGGAAATTGAAAATGTAGATTAAGTATTAAGGCTGTCAAGATACGCTATAAGGGTATGGCGATAAAGTGCAATACGCTGGCACCACATCGCAATATGTACCTTGATATATTGTGGGCTTTTAGATTCATTGTGGCTGTATCTAACAGAAACAATGCAAATTTTACAAGCAGCTACTGATAGGATCTAGCCTTTTTTTAATTTATGGTCATTTAGGACTGTGACTGGCCCAAATCAGTTTAATTTTTGTAACTCAAGGTTAAATTGAATGAACATTGGAAAAACTGATGTTTTGCTACTTTTATTGCACAAAGCCAAGACTTTTCCAATAAAATAAAAAATTTTGCCAAATACCGGCACGTTAAAATCGTACTACAGTATGTATTACTGCAGCTGCATATTGCAATTTACCAATATACCGGTACATCGTGACATCCCTACTAAGTATCTACTCCAATAAGGTGGATATATGTTACCAACAGATAAAACAGAGATAATTAAAATTTTTAAACATCCTCACTTAATACAAATCCTAGGAGTGACCCACACTAGAAACAAATGAGATCAATTATCATAAGACCTATTAAATAAATAATTACGGTAGTCCATCCTACCAGCTCAGCCTTTAGCTCACAACTTTACTGATACAGGGCTTGTGGGTTAGATTTCTGGCTGGGCATACTTTTGTGGATTTTGGTTATAAAATAATTTCTATGGCCATTCTTCCTTCTATCATCGATTTGAAATCATGTAGGGAAGTTGTCAGTCACTCACAAAAGTATGCCAAGTAAGTGGTTAACAGCTAAATTCAGAGATTTAGGAAAAGTGAGTTGGTTGACTGACAGCCATGATATGACCTATACAATGTGTTGCTACAGCGTTAAACCAAACAAATAAACAAGAAATGTTATGTGGAAACCACATTAAAGCTACATGGTATGTCACCATGCATGAAGTTTCATAAAGATCTGACAATAAATGGCATAAATATATGGTAAAGAAACAACTTAAACGCAATTGTTAACAACACCGGACGCCCCGCCCCTCCCGGGTGTTGCGTAACTATAAGCCTAATGTTTTTGTTGAAAAATCCGGCAAAGAAACATTCAAGGAACAAATACACACTATAATACATAGATTAAGTCACCTTTTCAACATGTTTCTGTAGATTTCTGACACCACTCTCTCTACAATAACTTTTAATTAATTCTTCCATGACATCTCTATCAACTTTGACTTGTTCACTTGTTACACCAGAGTTGGTCTGTGCTAATGGTACCAAATATTTCTGAAAACATAAAACTTCCATAATTAGTCAAAAACATACATAAACGTGTTCAAATGTTCTTTACATACAAAGACATGTATACATTTACATATTTAGTTCAGGTTTGATTAACTTCAACATTGGTATACTTCGTTTTTTCTCAACTGTCAAAACATGAATAATTCCACAGCGAATGCATCAGTTAAAATTATCATTGGGAATACATTCATGAGTTTTTTTAAGTGTGTATTATGATCAAGTAAAGCTGCTTTTGGCGTATGATATGTTTTAGTCAAGATATATTTAATAACAATTAGGCTGCCAGTACAAAAACAATGCATTCAGTCACCGTGAAATTATTCAAGCTTTGACAGTTGAGAAAAAGGGGACTTTACTATGTATGATGGTGACAGTCTATTTAGAGCTTTATAAATCTGAGGTCTAGTATTGGAATTTCTGTTCTAAATTGAACAGGAGTACAATGAGGTTTTTGAAAAAATGAAAACAAATTTTATGATTGCAACGCATTTATAAGATTCAGCATCTGACACCTTAAAACCTCCAAAACCATGTTTATTGTAATTATTTTCCATAATGTAGCTTTTATGCTATTTTTGTAATCTGTTAAAATTAAAATGATAACCAATACGTAATGCAAAGCTACAAAGCATTTCATAATAAACAGTCATCATATTTTAGATAAAAGCTACTCAGTAGGCCTACAATCTGAAAATGTCTCAAAACTTTTGGTGGGTACTATATATATAACAGAAGTAAAATGTATTGATATAAAGTACATGTAATATAGAACCAACCTCAGCTATAGCTAGTTTCTCTTCTGCTACATAACCAGATACTTCAATCATTTCCATTCTATCTAACAATGGTTTAGGTATAGTTTCTGTTATATTAGCTGTACAGATAAATAATACCTGAAAATATCAGAGATACATTTATATAATCTTACAATATTTAGTTCACTCACATTTCTGTTACATTAGCTGTACAGATAAATAAAACCTGAAAATATCAGAGATACATCTACATTTATATAATCTTACAATATTTAGTTCACTCACATTTCTGTAACATTAGCTGTACAGATAAATAAAACCTGAAAATATCAGATAAATTTATATAATCTTACAATATTTAGTTCACTCACATTTCTGTAACATTAGCTGTACAGATAAATAAAACCTGAAAATATCAGATAAATTTATATAATCTTACAATATTTAGTTCACTCACATTTCTGTAACATTAGCTGTACAGATAAAAAAACCCTGAAAATATCAGATAAATTTATATAATCTTACAGTATTTAGTTCACTCACATTTCTGTAACATTAGCTGTACAGATAAATAAAACCTGAAAATATCAGATAAATTTATATAATCTTACAATATTTAGTTCACTCACATTTCTGCAACATTAGCTGTACAGATAAATAAAACCTGAAAATATCAGAGATACATTTATATAATGTTACAATATTTAGTTCACTCACATTTCTGTAACATTAGCTGTACAGATAAATAAAACCTGAAAATATCAGAGATAAATTTATATAATCTTACAATATTTAGTTCACTCACATTTCTGTAACATTAGCTGTACAGATAAATAAAACCTGAAAATATCAGAGATACATTTATATGTATATAATCTTACAATATTTAGTTCACTCACATTTCTGTAACATTAGCTGTACAGATAAATAAAACCTGAAAATATCAGATAAATTTATATAATCTTACAATATTTAGTTCACTCACATTTCTGTAACATTAGCTGTACAGATAAATAAAACCTGAAAATATCAGATACAAATTTATATAATCTTACAATATTTAGTTCACTCACATTTCTGTAACATTAGCTGTACAGATAAATAAAACCTGAAAATATCAGATAAATTTATATAATCTTACAATATTTAGTTCACTCACATTTCTGTAACATTAGCTGTACAGATAAATAAAACCTGAAAATATCAGAGATACATTTATATGTATATAATCTTACAATATTTAGTTCACTCACATTTCTGTAACATTAGCTGTACAGATAAATAAAACCTGAAAATATCAGATAAATTTATATAATCTTACAGTATTTAGTTCACTCACATTTCTGTAACATTAGCTGTACAGATAAATAAAACCTGAAAATATCAGATACAAATTTATATAATCTTACAATATTTAGTTCACTCACATTTCTGTAACATTAGCTGTACAGATAAATAAAACCTGAAAATATCAGAGATACATTTATATAATCTTACAATATTTAGTTCACTCACATTTCTGTAACATTAGCTGTACAGATAAATAAAACCTGAAACTATCAGAGATACATCTATATATATCTTACAATTATAGTTAACTCACTCACACAGGTATTTAGAGGAATATTTACAATAAAAAATATTGATGTTTACACTAAGCTATGTTTTAAAATAAGGTAAAAGAACAATTTGACTCATTTTATAACATATAGTCTACTTTTTTATTTTCAGTTTAAGATACCTTTCAATTTTCAGGTTAAAGAAGTACCACAAATTATACCACAAAATTCAAAAATTTTATTAAAATTAAAATTTTATGAATGAAGTTATCTTACCAAATTATTGTTTACAATAAGGATTTTCTCTCTCAGTTAAACCAGACTCGCTGGACGCTTTATATCGATATAAACAAAGCGCCCGGATGACACCGATCCGGTGTCATGCGTGTAATCTCCTACATCGTCAGTTTCTATACTGAAGCGTGAGGAGAACCCAGACACCTTAAACAAAGAATCTAGGGGTGGTGGTGGGTTAGTTATAATTTGGTAAGATAACTTCATTCATAAAATTTTAATTTTAATAAAATTTTTGAATTTCATTTCATTCTGTTATCTTACCAAATTATTGTTTACAATAAGGATGATTTCAAAGCAGTACTTACCTACCAAGGAGGTGTCAAGATTCTTTCTTGCTTTGATTCTGTTATCAACTACTTGGTTGTTCCATACCAACTATGTACATAATCAACCTTTTATGGTTTAATAACAAAGCATGTTAAAAACATATTTACACGTTCAGCAACTTGCTGAGGTTAATTTTCCTTTAAAACATTACAATTTAAATCACGGAGATAAAACCTGGTAAAGGTTGACTCCGTTGACCAATCTGCAGCATTCATAATGGATTCAACTGAAGCTCCTCTGTATAAGGCTAAGGAAGGTCCTAAAGCTCTAGTGCTGTGAGCTTTCACTTTTAAAGAATTGTCATTAAGAGTGATTTTTAACACTTGAACAATCCAATTTGAAATTGTTTGTGCTGTTACTGGTCTATGTGGTTCATTTAGACTAAGGAAAACTTTAGTTTCATCCTTACCAGATTCTTCAGGTGATTTTCTAAAACGTTCTGTTGCTTTTAAATAGTAGTATATACACCTTTTAGGGTCCAGTTTCTTGTTTTCTGGATAACTTGGAACAAAGACTAAAGCCTTCCTATGCGACTGTCTGTCTTGTTTGGCTAAGCCTTGTCTAATAAAAGTAATACCTTTACTTTGAATATTTACATTTCCTTCCCCAATATGGAATGATTGTATATCACTGGATCTCCTGAAACAAGTAATAGCAATTATGAAGACAGTCTTTAATGTTAACATTTTCAAAGACACTTTACCAAGTGGTTCAAAAGGTTTCTTTTGTAATGCAGATAACACCTTTAATAGATCCCACTCAGGTACTAATTTGACTACTGGGGGTCTAGAATTAAATACACCTTTCAATATTTGAATGATATAAGGATGTTGGCCAACTTTTTGCCCTTCTATACATGGTAAAACTGCTGATAACATAGAACGGTAACCATTAATTGTACTATATTGCAAACCTTTTTGATATAAATATGCAAGGAAATCAGCAATCTGCGTTAAAGTGGCACAGTATGGATCAATTTGTTCAGAACTACACCAGCTACAAAACATTTTGAACTTGTTGGTGTAATCTTTTTTAGTTCCATTTCTCCATGCTGCCATGAGAAGTTTTCTAGATTTTTCAGAAAATCCAATCTCTTGGAAACGTCTGTTGATAGGAGCCAAGCTGTTAGATTGAAAATTTCTGGGTTTGGGTGAACAATCTGTGTTTTGGGCTGTGTCAGGAGGTTTGGACACAGGGGAAGACTGATTGGATTTGCTATGAGGAGTTCCAACAGTTCTGGGAACCAATGTCTCCTCTGCCACAGTGGTGCAATCAGTATAATTTGACAATGGTATTGCCGTATATGTCTCAGGACCTTGGGAATCAGACACAGAGGTGGGTATGCATATGCAAACATGTTTGTCCACGGTATGCTTAAAGCATCTATTGCAAATGCTTGGTTGCTTGGCATCCAAGAACAGTATATTGGTGTTTGATGGTTGTGTGGGGATGCAAACAAGTCCATCATTGGACTGCCCCACTTCTGAAACACTTTTTGGACTATGGATTGGTTCAAAGTCCATTCTGTAGGTAACACTTTGTGTCGACTCAATTGGTCTGCTAAAATATTGTGAATGCCCGATAGATGTACAGCCTTCATAGTTATCTTGTTTTTGATTGCAAACTGCCAAAGGTTCCAGACTTCCATGCATAGTTTGCTTGATTTGGTCCCCCCTTGTTTGTTTATGTATTGGACTACTGTGGTATTGTCTGATTTTATCAATACTACTTTCCCCTGAAGGATTGGTGCAAAATGTTCTAAACAAAGATACACAGCTTTCATCTCTAACAGATTGATGTGCATCTTTGCTTGAAATTTGTCCCATGTTCCTTGATACCAACTGTTCTCCACATGTCCCCCATACATGGTTTTTGAGGCATCTGTGGTGAGGGTAATTTCTCCCACTGGTTGATGTAACGATCGACCCATCATAATGTTGGCTGGATTTTGCCACCATTGAAGGTGTTTTACCAGATGTTGTGTAACAGGAATTTCTTTCTCTAGGCTGTGTTTTGTTGGACGCCAAAAACTCAGAAGATGTAATTGGATTGGACGCATAAAAAGGCGTGCATGAGGAATGAGTTCTATGCATGAAGCCATTAAGCCTAACAGATGGAGAAAGTCTATTGCTTTGGGAGTTTTTTGGGTTAAAAGATTCACTGCTAATTGAATCTTTTCCAGCCTCTCTATTGAAGGGAGAACAATTGCTTTGTCTAGTTTGAACCAAGCTCCTATGTACACTAAACTTTGTTGTGGTATTAAGCTGGATTTTTCCAGGTTTATCACAAAGCCCAATGATAGCATTACTTCTATGCTTTGTTGTAAGTTTTGGATCAAAAGGTTTTTGACTTGATTCAGGAAAAGCCAATCGTCTAGGTATGATGCTAGTCTGATATTCATTGTTCTTAAATAAGCAGTTACTACACTGCAAATTTTGGTGAAAACCCGTGGGGCAACTGTTGGACCGTAACACATTGTTTTGAATTGGTAATATTTGTCTTTGAAACAAAACCTCAGATATTTCCTGTGAGCTGGGAAAATTGGTATATGGAGATATGCATCGCTTAAATCTATCGAAACTGCCCAATCTTTTGGTCTGACTAGATTTATTATTTTTGTCAGAGTGTCCATTTTGAAATGCTTTTTTACTAAATACTTGTTTAATGGTCTTAGATTTATAACGGGTCTCATTTTGCCATTTTTCTTTTTTACTAGAAAAAAGGTACTGTAAAAACCTTGATGAATTTGGTTCAAAGGAACTTCTTCTATAGCGTTTTTTGCTAAAAGAGAATCTATTTCTTCCAAAATTAAAGATTCTTGAACATGTGGAACCCTTGTTTTCACAATTCCTGAAAAATTTGGTATTTGGCTGAATTCCATTTTGTAGCCTTCTTTTATGATTGACAAGACCCACTGATCTGTGGTAATTTTCTCCCATGCTGACAGGAAATATTTGAGTCTTCCTCCGACTGGATAATGGGGAAGAAGAGATAAAGTTTGACTTACTAAATTGTCATTGTTTCTTGGGTATCCGAAAGGAAGGAGGCTTGTTCTCCACATCTTTCTTCTCAGTTCTATTATATGAATCATTTTTCTTGTATCTGAAATTAGACTCTTTTAAATCATTAGATTTAGGCCTTGACTTACTATATGTGTCAGTTTTAGCCATTTTGTACTGAGGGGTTGAGAGCCTATTTTCATAACTGTTAGGCAATTTTCTTTTAAAACTAGGCTTATTAAAAAACTCTGGAACAAGGTCTGATAATTGGTCCTTGTGTTCCTTTCTATCTTTAAGTTTGTCATGTAAGCCAGGTCCAAATACACCCTCACTACTTAATGGTAGAAACATAACTTTGGAGGTTATATCTTTCAGAGTTATTAACCCTGAATCTGACAAGGCAGCTTTCCTCCTGATCATGTGATGAAAAGCCCCTGAACGCCCAGCTTGGTCCAGAGCTTTATTAGAAATATCAAACATATCTCTTACATTTTGAACTGCTCTGTCAAGATTTGGTTCTGTATTGTTTAAATTATTTAATAGATTGCCTAGACCTTGTTGTAAGTACGCCATAGCTATTATGTTCATTCTTGAAGCCAATTGTCCTTGATAAGCTAGAGTTTCAATTGATTTCAAAGGCTGAGTACATAAACTCTTGTTTTTACCCCATGGTTTAAAACTCTTGGGTCCATGTCTTTTAAGAAGCATAGGCTCTAGTAATTCATCAAGTCCAGGGACTTGTAGAGCTTCAACCGACTTTTGGTTGATAGGGAAACAGCGACGATATTCCTCTTTGTAAGAAGACATACGGTCTGGAGCGTCACAACGCCAAGATTTTTTGAGGATATCTAACTGGTACGGGTCTAGCACTAGCCCGTTTTCAGACGTTTCTTCCTCATTATGAGCAAAACCAAAAATTTCCCTTAGTTCAGGTTGCTTAGAAAGTTCAAAATTTCTACTTTTGCCTGACAGAGAATTTGTGCTGGCATTTGAAAAGGAACCTTCAGACTTGTCAGAACAAACTGAACCTGACCTGCACAAGTTCCTAACTTCATTCTCACTGGGATGAAGGGACACAATATCAGGGTCTATCCCATTGTTAAGACTAATAAGAGGTCTGTGCCTCCCAGAGGGAGCACTATTCTCACTTGTAAGAGGTCTGTGCCTCCCCGAAGGAGCACTATCCCCAGTAAAATTGTGATCAGATATCGGCGCGGCCGAACCGCCCGTCTTCTGAACACTTTCTTTCAAAGAGTCAAGAGACTGAATTATAGCCGAGAGGCTATTGTTCATATTAGTCTCCATCAGAGAAATACGTTTATCCATGCCAGATAAACTTAACTTATTCTTAGAAGTAGAGGAAGACTTCGAAACGTTGCGAGTCGGACTCGATGTGATAGTCGTAGCACGTGCTCCCGGACTAGCGCAACGTTTCGAGGTATTATCTACTTCAATTATAGGAAAAGACGATAAATCGTCGTTCTCCATACTTACAATACACAAATTCAACTAATAATTGAAAAAAAAATATTATCAAAATACCTGTGAAGTTGTAAAACTTCAGACAAAAATCGCGTCTGGTTCTCCTCACGCTGAAAGTGAAACTGACGATGTAGGAGATTACACGCATGACACCGGATCGGTGTCATCCGGGCGCTTTGTTTATATCGATATAAAGCGTCCAGCGAGTCTGGTTTAACTGAGAGAGAAAATCCTTATTGTAAACAATAATTTGGTAAGATAACAGAATGAAATGAAATCTATAACTTGTTTACAACTCTTTCCAATAAATCAAACATTAACAAGCTACAGTTTAACCTCTCTTAACTGCACCTCTAATAAGTAGCTAACTCTTAAAAGCTGCATATTAAAATTCCCCTGTAGATTTCACTTAATGTTTTACCTCTAACCATGGGTGCAAGTTAGGAATTTTGAAAAACCTGAAATCCTGAAAATTTGTCAATTTATATTGGGAAAATCAATCATTTTTAGACACACAAAAACCTGAATTTCAGGCATAAACCTGAAAATTTGCACCCATGCCTCTAACGAACAACACCTTCGCAGAAGACCTGAAGATTTAAACAATACTCCTAACGGCACTAAGGGCTTATGAAAACATAAGTTTTTCAGGAACAGTGAAACAAGTCTACTTCTGCAGAGCGACACCACTGCAGAGTGAAACTTTTCAAAATCAGTTGGATGTTGCTCTGTAGAAGTTGCACTGTATAAGATATATTTACCTTAGACAGATCCACATTAACATCTAGATAATGATCTAAAAAGTTAGAATTTTGTTCAGGATCTAATAATTCTAATAAAGCTGAGGCTGGATCACCTTGGTAACCTTTACCTATTTTATCTACCTGCAAAGTAAAAGAACAAGAAATGTAATGTGGAAACCACATTCAAGCCAGATTTAGAAAAAAACTTTAACACTAAAATTACGAAGGGAAATCATCCATAATAAAGCCTAGTAGAGTTGTGGTTACTTTCTAATTCTGTTCATGACATGGTATGTTAACATTATATAAAGTTTCATAAAGATCTGACCATAAATGGCAGAAATACATGCTACATTGACAATTTTAACACAATTGTTAACACCCGCCCAACTGTCCGCCCGAGTTTACTATAAGCCTATATATAACCTCTACACCGTTTACTAAGTCACAAAGTTTGAGTAGATGTTGTACTGTTTTGTTTTAATAAGCTTTCATCATTCAAACTTAGTATTTCCATGATATTCAAAAATTTCCTCATATATAGATAGTTCATCAATAATTTAGAACAGCGGTTAAGTGGTTTGAAAGATGTTAAAAATAACACATTCAGTAACTGTGTAAATATTAGAATTGTGACAGTTAATAAAAAACAAAAACATACATGGTCATTATTGTCAATGTAATACATATCAGTGTATAACATTAACCTGGGTCCGTGGCTCAGTTGATAGCGTGCCAGGATTTGGAATCTCATGTCCCGAAAGGAGTATGGGGTCGAATCCCACCCAGATCAATATATCATATATCAACAATGTCAATTTTCCTCCAGTAATAAGTTATATGGAGAAGTTTCTGGCCTTGTGGAAGGGTAGGTGAGTACTGGTTATAGACAAGGGTCCAAGAAGCTAGGTTAGGTGCACTGGACGATGTAAATTGACCTAAATTGTGTGGACACTGCTTTAAATCCAATAAAAAAAGTATATTACATTAAATCAGAGTAAATTACCTCATCAATTAGTACTAGCGGATTCTCCGTCTTTGTTTTCTTTAAACATTGTATCATCTTGCCAGGCATAGCACCAACATATGTACGTCTATGACCTTTAATCTCTGCTACATCTGTCATACCTCCAACACTGAACCGAAAATACTGTAATATAATACTGTCTACATTATTATCTCGTTAAACACTACATGGGCCTGTTGTCTAAGCATATTGCTAGGTATTACTGGATAGCAAAATCATCGGAAACTACTTGCTACAAGATATCGCTTCATTTCGCTACACGGCTTAACTTGCACTGATCAATACTTTAATATTTTTCCATAATTAATCATGTGTATTAAGTCACAGAGACATTTTTTACCAAATAAATCTTCACACTATCGCCATTAGAATGAGAGATCAATGAAGATTAATTTTGAAAGTTAAGGTTTAAGTAAAGTCTTTGTTTGCATAGAAACATACAATGTGATGTTGGTAATAGTTTAAAATAGAGTTTAAAATAACATACCTGACGATTCAATGCCCTGGCTATAGATTTAGCAATACTTGTTTTGCCTACACCTGGAGGACCATGGAAACATAATATTTTACCTTGAGTACTTCCCTTCATCTGACTAACAGCTATAAACTCCTAAAATAATACAAACACAAAATGTATACATTAACAACCATTCTTGTATCTAAAAAAAAGAGACCAGCTAAAAGAAACACACATACATGTACATATACAAGGCTATTATTTCCATATTGGATTAGAAACATGAGAAAATAACCAATACCATACTTAAAATTTATTTTCTTACTGCAAAGTGTTCGAATAAACAAAATGTTTCAACATACAAAGCCATCCAAAATTACCTTTACACTTGTAAAAAAGCTGGTTTTTCATTAATACCATTAAATTTTAATTCAGAAGTATTTACAAAATAGGATAGTTATAATAGATTGTAACATTTAAAGTGGGTGTAATAATACTTTATACAGTTGATATTGCTATGTATGTACATGAATCTAAAGATATACTTTTAATTTCACAAAAATGGTTAAAAGCAAATCAAACTTTTACAAAAGTGTAAAGGTAATTTTTTTTTTAATTGTTTTTTTTTAACGTTGTATTCAACACATATTTAGGTTATATATACGATGACTAGCTCTTCCTACTATAGGTTTCCTGGACACTTTTCTATCACCAGTACTAACTTACCCTACCACGAGGCCGACAACTCATGTATAGGGTATGACCTACCACGACCGGGCTTAAACCCGCGATCTCTGGATTCGAAGTCAGACATGCTAACTACTACGCCACGGTCGTGGCTGTTAAGGTTATTATGAATGGCACTGTATTACAGAACATTTATAACATATACAAAGATTAATGATTGGCAGTCAGCCTACTTTGGCCAACTAGTAGGGCCGTCATCGGAAAGCGCGATATTGTTGTATCTCCGATTCTTGACAGACGATCCGATATCAATCGCAATTTAGAATATCAATACAATCTAGCATTTAATAAAGCTATAAACTAAATGAAGGTGACATTTAATTTAACATCATTGTGTTGTATTTATCTTTTTTTTCACCTGAATCAATGAAAGATCTATCATGGACACAGTTTGTTCAATGTCTGAAACGCCTTTAAACATCATGCATAATATCATGCGGACATTATATAGTATATATATATATACTGGAGTTTGAGTAGCTTCTATTTAACTCCTTGTCTGACTCGATATATCCATATATCACCCATACTTGCCTTTCGATATATCGATACAAAATTTTCTATCAATGACAACCCTACCAAATAGTTAATGGGGGTAGGGGCTGTTTTGAAACAGTACATTACTTTTTTCATTATTTGATCTCAACTCATAAAGTAAATCAGTATATACAGAATACACATATACATACCAATATTCTATCTTTGACATCCTTCATTCCATAATGATCTTCTTCTAATATTTTCTCAGCTTGTTTTAATTCTAAATTCTCTTCACTATATTTACCCCAGGGTAAATTTGTTAACCAATCTAAATAATTCCTTGTTACACTGAAAACAATGATTGTTATATATAGATAGATACATTTATTTGGTTAACAAATGTACAATATACATAAAACATTACATCAACCATGATTAAAACAATAAATATGATCAACCATGAAAAGCAAAGATCTATCTCAAAGTACATTAATAACTAGGATAACACAAAAAAAAGAAAACCCTTATCTCCATTATGGTCAAAGAAAACCCTTATTTCCATTATGGTCAAAGACTATTGCCGGTTTGACATAGAGAGACATGAAAGATAAAGGATAAAAAATATAATTTAAATTAATAAGTTAAACATTTTTATTGCCATATTTTACTATTTTTAATTACACAAAATTTATATTATGAAATGTAAATTGTTAAAGTGCTATTCATTATTGCTATGTAGTATTCCATGTACAATGCTCTTTTATTCTGAATAAACTATATATAATGATTCATTAACATTAAAAAAAATAAAAGGTCAGTTTAAAATTACAAAGTTAGCATTATATTTATTCATTTCCTTAAGGTGACGAACCAAGGGCTTCTCTAGTATATATAATGTGTAAAAAGACTTTTAACATTAACACAAGTCAACTTTGATGAAAGAAATAACTCATTTGAAAACATAGTTTGTACTTTTAAGTCTCAGCTTATTCCATTCTGCAGCAAGCTCATAAAAACCTTCAAGTATTTACACTTGTCATTGGGCTGCATGACAGACTCAATTGCCTGGGGAGATCTTTAAGCCTCAGTCCCATAAAATCGTGGCTTGTTAAGGACCTGTACGTGCAGACAGTCGTAGACCGTGGGAAGCCTTGCGTATCAAGGTGACGGTACGCACATAGTTTGAAACAACACACCCATACGGAGCCGTAGCTGGAAGATATGCATGTTTAATCCATCCTCGGCCACGATTTTGCTCACAAGTTGACTCTGAAACTGATGCGTGTATCCTGGGCACATCTCCCGGACCCTGGTAAATATGTAACAGTCTGTACGGGTACGCAAGAGTTCGTACGGGTCCTTGAGGAGCTTGATCGCACGGCGTTCATACGGTGCCCTCACGGCTATTTTTATGTTTATGGTACTGTAGCTTTACTCCATTTCTTATACAGTCAACAAATGGTTCAACATAGTTATATTACCTTAGCAATTACTTATTTACAATAAGGTAAAGTGAAGCAAGGGCAGATTTATTTCTTGCACATGGAAATAAGTAGTGTATCTGGTGGAATTAGAACTGATATCTATTGATACATTAAAGGTACTCATTCACAGATTTCAACTTACATATCAACTTTTTCTGAAACTAGTTAAATTGTATGGAAACATTTTTTGAAGCAAGAAATTAGTATTTTGATAACAACAATTTTAGTGCAAATGGACATACAACTACAAATGATGGTGTTTCAAGCAGTAAAAATCTACCCCGTATGTCATGGTATAGATAATTTTAGTGCATTTTTTGTGACTTTAATGGTATATTTCTAGCAATCTATTGGTCAGTTTGTCTTAAAATATTAAGAAGTGCTTTTTTAACACAATTACAGACACTGAATTGTATTTTAAACTATAGAAAAATGTTAACAAAATCTGTGATCTAGAACCTTTAACACATACTATACCAGTCGAGAGTTACACAATATAATATCATATGACTTACTTGAATTCAGAAGAATGATTATCCAAGGTAGCCAGTTTAGTTAATTCTTCATTTATAACAGTCATTACATGTTCTGGTACTTCAAGCTCCTGAAACATTGTTCATTATTATACCTCATGTGATATGTGGACTATATAGCTTAATGTGACAATCTGTAATGTCACCCTCTTGACATCACCTATCGGCCTGCTTGACATTACCTATTGGTTGGCTTAAAGCGATGGAAGACCAATGCATTAAAATTTGCTTAATATCAGGATCAAAGTTTTAGCCATTCAATTTGAATAACCTCCCTTGCACAGACACTTGATTTTAACCAAACGACTTACTTAAATGGTGTAAAAATGTCTTCAACTTTAGAAGCAAATAAAACAGAAATAATTAAACAGTTTGGGCCTATTAAATTGTTAACAATTTCTTTTTTTGTTATTAAGTATAATAAAATAAATATCACATCCTACAGAGGGTGATAGAACATAATGTTCACCCTTGACAAGTAATGTCAATCTTGGCTAAAGCCTCAGTTGATATTATTTGTCTCGGGTGAACATTTCGTTCTATCACTCTCTGTAGGATGTGATATTTATATATTGTTATACTAGTACTATCAGTTTATTCTTAACTGTCAAAGTTTGAATAATTTCACGGTGAATGATTACACACTATCTCAATATCTCGAGTGTTAGACAAAGAGCACGAAGTCACTGTGAAATTATTCATGTTTTGACAGTTGAGAAAAAACAAACAATACACAAATATGTTTCATCCTAATACAATATTGTTTTTCTCTATATTTTTTCTCGGGAAGCAACACATTGTACAGGTCATATCACAGCAGTCATCAACATACTCACCATTTCAATATATAAACCAGTCACTAGGTGCATACTTTAGTTAGTGACTGTAAACTGCCCTACATGATTTCTAATCAATGGTATGAGAGAGAATGGCCATAGAAATGATTTCATGACCAAGCTCCATGAAGGTATAGAATGAATGAAGAAATTGCAAGCCATAAACAAGAAATCATTGGGTTAAAAACTGAATTACAAAATGCAATAAAAATCATGGAAAATCATGAATCACACCTATGACTCCTCAGTCAGGGACAAATAATAATTAAGTTATAAAAGAAATAAATCTTTCATTATTTACTGTGTAATTTGATGAAAATATGATGATATAAAATTCCATGATTTTATTGTAGTGAAAATATCTTATATTTTCCTTGTCAAAATGTTGTCATCTTAAAGGACAAATGAGGCTATCTTGGAGAAGAAATGATGTCATGTTTTATTTGAGTAAAACATTTTCAAACAAAACACAGAACTTGGCATGAAAGAAACAGAATATTCATCAATGTTAGAATAAGATCTTTTTTCATTTCGACCAGAGAACTCAGAAATTGACAATTACACTTGAAGTTACACCACTTGAGAAAAAATGCTTTCTGAGCTAAAATTGTGAAATAAAAATCGATCTTACACCACCAAGTTTGACAAACATTCTCCATACCTTTACATTAAATATAAGTTAACATTACCTTTAATCTTGCTCTAAATTTTTCAGCTATGGCATCTTTATCATCTTTCTCTAATCCTAATTCTTTTTTAATTATCTTTAATTGTTCACGTAATATATATTCTCTATGTTGTTTCTTAACTTTCTCTTCAACCTGTATCATGTACAAAGATAACAGTGTACAAAATTAGTGGGTGTCTGGTTGCCTGGGACAAGGCATCTAGCCGGATTCCCATCGGCCAGTGGCTGTCTGGATAATCTAATTATTACCCATATCGCTTCCAGTATCTAAGCAATCAGGCCCTGACGCTGGTGGATGTTCTGGAGGAATCCTTGGATTAGAATCCTACTTTTGCACCTTGCAATCATGGATTTTTCAAGGCATCATGGTTGATTCCCATTGGCCGGTGTTTTTCTTTCTTGATAATCTTATCATGACCTTTATCTCTTATACTTTATCTGACCGCTGTACAATGCATGATGGTTGGTGGGATGCACACACACTGATGCTGATGGATGTTTGGGCGGGAGCCTTGGATTAGAATCCAATTTTGCACCTTGCAATCATGGATTTTCAGGGCATCCAGCCAGATTCCCCATCGACCATTTGACTGCTTTCTACCAACAGTTCATTATTACTCACTTCACTATCTTTTACATTTAAACCCACTTGTTTCTTAACTACTATGAGCACTTTATTGATCATTAATTCCTAGTTTTATATTAGTTTTCATTTATTATTACAAATTTGATCATCTCTTAACCATTTTCATTTAATTAAATGTATTACATAATTATGCTTATGATTGTGATGCGCATTTAAACATTCATTAAAATTTTAGTTTTGTGGGCATTGTAGCTATAGTTCTATTACATTAACCTGTCACAACTTGAATAATTACACGGTCACTGAATGTGTTATTATTTAACCTCTTTTTAACCATAGAGCCACCAATCCATATTAATTATTGATAATCTAACTATATATGCAACGATTTTGAATATCGGGGAAATAACAAGTTTGAAAGGGGTTTAAAAAAATAGATTCAGTGACCGTGTAATTATTCAAGTTGTGACAGGTTAACGTAATAGAACTAACATTATGATAATAATTTCATTGTTAATTTAATATAATATATATCACTATATTCATCATACTCTTTCATTATTTAATGAAATTATATGATATATAAGTAGAAATATGTGTACATTTAATTACATGTATAACAAAACATTACCTCTCTTCCAATTTTTTGTTGTAGTTTACTTAGTTCAAATTCTTTCTTCAACAAAGATAATGCTAAAAAAAGTCTTTTAGGTATCTGAAGAAAAAAGAATCATATTCTATAGAGTAAAAATGTAGAACATTTTACGTAATAATCCTTCATTTAACTGTTTAAACAAACCTTATGTACAATATATGGTTTAAGGTTATTCACTCTATGAAAGTGTTCAGTAACAAGTATGTTCTCTAAATCAAAACAACCATGGGTGTGCTCCATTGGAAATTCCGACTGTTTAAACTGGGAGAACTCCAATCAAGTGCGCCGGAACTGTGTTCTGGCAGGGTTATACCCATTCCATCAAAATAGGTGGTGTGAACAGAATCGGTCATGGTTTATTCATACCCAAGATGGTGGTGGCATCACAAACATGCCAATTTGGCGTTTTGAAAGAATTGTTGTTAAAATTATACTTTTGACGGATTGTTTACGATAACAATTTAACTATTAGCTATTAATAAAGTAAGAAGCGAGTATATTTGCTACAGATATTGCCTTTTTATTCAGTTCCTACATCCAATTTCACGTGTTTGGCAGATTCTGTGGGAGAGTTGGAGTTTGATTCTGGCACAGTTCCGACAGCCCAATCGAGCATGCCCCAAGTTTACAGAAAAAAAAGTAACTAACTCTTAAGTAACAATACATGTACTGTACATATATACATGTAAACAGGTAGTTACAATGATGATTCTTCATGATCTATAATACTTCTACATTAACACTTATACCAAACACTACATGTACATTAAATGTTAATAAGATGTAATTCTTACGTTCGTTTCTTCAATGACTTTTTGAAGTTCTGCAGGTTCTGATGAAGTCAAAGCAGCACCTGTCAATATACATAAAAAACTAATATAGAACTTTTTTTTGTTTGTTCGGTTTTGATCATTTATCCCACATGTATATCATATTTATTATTCTAAGACAACACACATGATGGTATTGATGAAAACTTGATACAAGATCGTAAAACAAGATGCAAGATAAACCAATATGCGTGAATCATATATTTAAAAAGATTACTGAAATTAAATTCATCATAAAATCTTTGTGAACAATTTTGTTATAATTCATATACAAAGTAATCAAGTAAACCTACTAGATCAGTAATATATACAGGGTTAACCTACCTATATCACCAATATATACAGGATTAACCTACCTAGATCACCAATATATACAGGATAATCTACCTAGATCACTGATATATACAGGGCTAACCTACCTAGATCACTGATATATACAGGGCTAACCTACCTAGATCACTGATATATACAGGGCTAACCTACCTAGATCACTGATATATACAGGGCTAACCTACCTATATCACTGATATATACAGGATTAACCTACCTAGATCACTGATATATACAGGGCTAACCTACCTATATCACTGATATATACAGGGCTAACCTACCTAGATCACTGATATATACAGGGCTAACCTACCTAGATCACTGATATATACAGGGCTAACCTACCTATATCACTGATACATACAGGATTAACCTACCTAGATCACTGATATATACAGGGCTAACCTACCTAGATCACTGATATATACAGGGCTAACCTACCTATATCACTGATAAATACAGGATTAACCTACCTAGATCACCAATATATACAGGATTAACCTACCTAGATCACCAATATATACAGGATTAACCTACCTAGATCACTGATATATACAGGGTAACTTACCTAGATCACTAATATATACAGGGTTAACCTACCTAGAGCACTGATATATACAGGGCTAACCTACATAGATCACTGATATATACAGGGTAAACCTACCTAGATCACTGATATATACAGGATAAACCTACCTAGATCACTGATAAATACAGGGTTAACCTACCTAGATCACTGATATATACAGGGTAAACCTACCTAGATCACTGATATATACAGGGTTATCCTACCTAGATCACTGATATATACAGGATAAACCTACCTAGATCACTGATATATACATGGTTAACCTACCTAGATCACTGATATATACAGGGCTAACCTACCTATATCACTGATAAATACAGGATTAACCTACCTAGATCACTGATATATACAGGGCTAACCTACCTAGATCACTGATATATACAGGGCTAACCTACCTATATCACTGATAAATACAGGATTAACCTACCTAGATCATCAATATATACAGGATTAACCTACCTAGATCACCAATATATACAGGATTAACCTACCTAGATCACTGATATATACAGGGTAACTTACCTAGATCACTAATATATACAGGGTTAACCTACCTAGAGCACTGATATATACAGGGCTAACCTACATAGATCACTGATATATACAGGGTAAACCTACCTAGATCACTGATATATACAGGATAAACCTACCTAGATCACTGATAAATACAGGGTTAACCTACCTAGATCACTGATATATACAGGGTAAACCTACCTAGATCACTGATATATACAGGGTTATCCTACCTAGATCACTGATATATACAGGATAAACCTACCTAGATCACTGATATATACATGGTTAACCTACCTAGATCACTGATATATACAGGGTTAACCTACCTAGATCACTGATATATACAGGGTTAACCTACCTATACAGGGTTAACCTACCTATATCACTGATTTATACAGGGTTAACCTACCTAGATCACTGATATATACAGGATAAACCTACCTAGATCACCGATAAATACAGGGTTAACCTACCTAGATCACTGATATATACAGGGTTAACCCACCTAGATCACAGATAGAAACAGGGTTAACCTACCTGAATCACTGATATATACTGGGTTAACCTACCTAGATCACTGATATATACATGTTAACCTACCTAGATCACTGATATATACATGTTAACCTACCTAGATCACTGATATATGTATACAGAGTTAACCTACCTAGATCACTGATATATACAGAGTTAACCTACCTAGATCACTGATATATGTATACAGAGTTAACCTACCTAGATCACTGATATATACAGAGTTAACCTACCTAGATCACTGATATATACAGGTTAACCTACCTAGATCACTGATTTATATAGGGTTAACCTACCTAGATCACGGATATATACATGTTAACCTACCTAGATCACTGATATATACAGGGTTAACCTACCTAGATCACGGATATATACATGTTAACCCACCTAGATCACTGATATATATAGGGTTAACCTACCTAGATCACTGATATATACAGGGTTAACCTACCGAGATCACTGATATATACAGGGTTAACCCACCTAGATCACCAATATATTCAGGGTTAACCTACCTAGATCATGGACATATACAGGGTTAACCAACCTAGATCACTGATATATACAGGGTTAACCTACCTAGATCACTGATATATACTGGGTTAACCTACCTAGATCACTGATATATACAGGGTTAACCTACCTAGATCACTGATATATACTGGGTTAACCTACCTAGATCACTGATATATACAGGGTTAACCTACCTAGATCACTGATATATACAGGATAAACCTACCTAGATCACTGATAAATACAGGGTTAACCTACCTAGATCACTGATATATACAGGGTAAACCTACCTAGATCACTGATATATACAGGGTTATCCTACCTAGATCACTGATATATACAGGATAAACCTACCTAGATCACTGATATATACATGGTTAACCTACCTAGATCACTGATATATACAGGGTTAACCTACCTAGATCACTGATATATACAGGGTTAACCTACCTATACAGGGTTAACCTACCTATATCACTGATTTATACAGGGTTAACCTACCTAGATCACTGATATATACAGGATAAACCTACCTAGATCACCGATAAATACAGGGTTAACCTACCTAGATCACTGATATATACAGGGTTAACCCACCTAGATCACAGATAGAAACAGGGTTAACCTACCTGAATCACTGATATATACTGGGTTAACCTACCTAGATCACTGATATATACATGTTAACCTACCTAGATCACTGATATATGTATACAGAGTTAACCTACCTACATCACTGATATATACAGAGTTAACCTACCTAGATCACTGATATATACAGAGTTAACCTACCTAGATCACTGATACAGGGTTAACCTACCTAGATCACTGATATATACAGGGTTAACCTACCTAGATCACTGATATATACAGGGTTAACCTACCTAGATCACTGATATATACAGGATAAACCTACCTAGATCACCGATAAATACAGGGTTAACCTACCTAGATCACGGATATATACAGGGTTAACCTACCTAGATCACAGATAGAAACAGGGTTAACCTACCTGGATCACTGATATATACTGGGTTAACCTACCTAGATCACTGATATATACATGTTAACCTACCTAGATCACTGATATATGTATACAGAGTTAACCTACCTAGATCACTGATATATACAGAGTTAACCTACCTAGATCACTGATATATGTATACAGAGTTAACCTACCTAGATCACTGATATATACAGAGTTAACCTACCTAGATCACTGATATATACAGGTTAACCTACCTAGATCACTGATTTATATAGGGTTAACCTACCTAGATCACGGATATATACATGTTAACCTACCTAGATCACTGATATATACAGGGTTAACCTACCTAGATCACGGATATATACATGTTAACCCACCTAGATCACTGATATATATAGGGTTAACCTACCTAGATCACTGATATATACAGGGTTAACCTACCGAGATCACTGATATATACAGGGTTAACCCACCTAGATCACCAATATATTCAGGGTTAACCTACCTAGATCATGGACATATACAGGGTTAACCAACCTAGATCACTGATATATACAGGGTTAACCTACCTAGATCACTGATATATACTGGGTTAACCTACCTAGATCACTGATATATACAGGGTTAACCTACCTAGATCACTGATATATACTGGGTTAACCTACCTAGATCACTGATATATACAGGGTTAACCAACCTAGATCACTGATATATACAGGGTTAACCTACCTAGATCACTGATATATACTGGGTTAACCTACCTAGATCACTGATATATACAGGGTTAACCTACCTAGATCACTGATATATACAGGGTTATCAAGTACACGTTGTCCTGCTTGTATTATCTGGGCAAGATTTTCTCTGAAAATGAATATACAAAATAATGTTTAAAACAAAAAATAGGAAAATCTTTAATGCAATCACTGGACTCTGTGCAAAAAATTCTTACAGCTTTGATTTACTTTAGCATGATTGCGAAAAAATTCTTACAATTTAGATTAATCATTTTCAGGTCAACTTAATGGTTTGCCAACACTGAACTAGTAGGTTAAAGTTTCTTGTTCAAGGAAACAGCGGGGTAGGTTTTGGATGGGATTTGAACCAACTTGGATCTGATTATCGAACAATTACTAGTTCAACCTCGTAACCACTCGGCCACGCTCACTCCACCATTATATATGACAATAATTGACATAATGTATGATAAACAAATGAAAGCAACATATTATCATAACAGGATATTTAATTCAGAGTTCAATACAATAACAAAATGTATCTTACCTATATAATGGATTCATAGATATAATGTCCCTGATAGTTTTTACAACCTCAGCAGTTAATGCCTGAATATAAACATATAAGTACATAGTATTAAACATAGGTGGATCCAGGGGGAGGGGGGCAAACCTGGCAATTCAATTGCCCCCCCCCCCCCCCCCTAAAATCGTCCAAGTAAAGTTTTTTTCTACCATAAAATATGATATTTATAGGAAAATTCATAAAAATTTAAAAAAACTTTTCGCACACTTTTTTGCAGTAAGTTACAAAACTCGGAATACAATGACATAACTTACAGTAGTTAAAAAAAAAATCCTTTGCATTTTTTGTAAGATTTTTAAACATAATCCAACAGCTGTTAGAATATTCTATGATATATATCAAGATGCTTTTGCTGTATACCCTGGGAAAGAATAGTTGAGGTTTAGGAAATGTGTCTGAAAGCCTCAGAGTTGACCAATACTCAGAAGCTTTTGGGGCCACTGCCCCCCCTCCCAGACCGCTGGTCAGTCCTTTGAAAAGAACCCATGGGGGGCCTTAAGGTCCTCTGGACCTCAATACTGCTTGTTCATTCCCCCCTAATATTACAATATTTGTAAAGCACCTTCTAGTGCTGCTACATGCCAAATTTAATAACTGTAGACCATATGGTTTTTGACAAGAAGATTTTTAAAGAAATTGTTGAAGACAGACAAACCCACGAACACACATTGGTCAGACCCCCACAATAGCTCATCTTGAGAGTGCCAAGGTGAGCTGAAAAGGGAATGAACGCAAAAGCTTAATAAAAATCCCAGATAAATTGAGAATGACAAAAAGTGCATCACTTCTGAGGACAACAATACTGAAATATTTATGATAATTAACTCACCTTTAATTCACTATTAGATGTAAATGGTTCATGGTTCAGATTTTCCGTTTCTACCATTAAAACACCATTATATACATGTGTCTTTAACATTTCATCTCTTACAGTAGTATCTGACACTGAAACATAACAATAAATACTTACATAAGACTATAGGTGCTGGGAGGTTACAGTCTTAACTCATCATTTGTACTTTCACATTTTAAAGGGACATAAGTCAGAAATAATCCATTCAAAGATATTACTATTGCCAGTATGGCTTAAGTAGTTTCACTATCTAGGTATACAACATTTCGCTGAAATAATTTTATTAGAAATTGAAGAAATACGGCTAAAATAATGAAAGTACTTCATGTTTTCAATGATCCCCTTATAATCCTACACAAAAGTACTGACATGTATAATACCATTCAGAAACTAAATATAAACCTGATTCAGTATCTCCAAGTATTTCTTCATTACTCTCAATATTGTCATCAGATTTTTTCTTTAATCTACCATTTCTTCTTTGTTTTCTAGTCATACGTTTCTTGTTGTTAATTTCTTTACCTGATACAGTTTTATATAATGAGCAAATAAGGTAAGGCAACAAAAGCAATAAGATATGAGGAAAACAAATGCTAATGTTTATAAACAAGAGCAGTCCGCGTACAGTGAGCTTGACTATTAGGGGTGTTCCAGTAAACAACAGCAACAACCAGTCAAAATTCATGCTAGAGTTATGCAACTTGGTATTTGACCTCCAATGGTAACCCTGTAGACATGTGTGAAGTTTCAAATGAATCCCTTCAGTATTTTCAAAGATATTTAAATGTTTCACCAACAAACTTAACCAAGAAGTATTACCCCTACACCAACACTACTGCCCCCGCCAAGGTACAACTGAGTAGGATAGTCCCACTATTCTCCTAATAGTCCAGCTAAAAATGAATATCCCATGATCGTTTTCCAACAAACATGATTCTTACACGTAACAGTATAAATTATTTGTGTTTTGCTTAACAGTCCTCTCTTTTCAACACAGACTATGATAAAGTCAAGATACATTGTAAATGTACACCATACTGACATTGTTCTGAGCTCAAAAACTCCAACAACCATCTATTGTTTAAGTTTTGGTTTACTGATTTTTTGGACACTGGGGACAATCAATCCAAGCCTTGTACAATTAGACTTTGGTTTTGACAGACAGTCATAAACAAAATTATTAGCAACAGAGCAAACCATAATCATGCTAGTAACTAGGAAACTCTAGGAAACTAGGAAGTGCAATGCACCTAGAACACAAATACATTCATGCCAGGCAATTAGTTTTCTTTCATTGCAATGGCTATCAAACACTGCAAAAACAGAACCATCAAAAAGTAGCTATTGCTATTCCACAAATAATCATTACAAATAACAATCATTTCAGTTAGTTACTAAACTGGAAGTTTATGTATATTAGTAGTGCGTTAAACATTTTCCAAAAGTAAATAATTTTAAATTTCAAAGATTCTCAAACTACAAACTCAAATGTAAGAAAATCATTCATCACATGAAACTCTCTCAATGGCAAAATAAAGGTGACTTCAAGTTAATAAACTGGTTTATTTGCACCAAATGCAGATATATTTTTATTGTTTCTACTTAATAAAATAAAAAATAAACTCTTCATTATAATATACTACAAAATATATATTCCATTAAAGAACACTCTCAATTCAAACCTACATTTAAATCTCATTTCAAAGCTCATGTAAAATCTTAATCCCAAGTGTCTTGCTGAAAATGGCTAACTTTGGCAAGTGTCCTTACCAGTAAAGGGTTAACCTACCACGACAAATCAATGATATAACTTACCTAGATGATCGACAACTGTTTCCATATCTGATTTCATCTCTATATCTTCTGGTATTTGATTTAATATTGATATTCTAAAATATATACAAAACATAACAATATCAATGAACTTGGTAAAACATCATAATCTTTAGAGAACAATTTGCAGTTACACTAAAATAAAGAGAAAGAAATACAACAAGTAAATCTGTGAGCTAATGCTCACAAGTGATACCCCCGCAAAAATCTAAAAATATGCGACAAACAGGAAGTAGATGAGCAAGGAGCATGAAATCTCTTTACACCACATGGGACTATGGGATGAAGCAATATGCAAAGTATTAGGCTGCTGCATGATATAGTTGCTGAGAAAACTGCGACGGAAATTTCGTAACGGACGGACGCACGGACGGGGGTAAAACAGTATACCCCCCTCTTCTTCGAAGCGGGGGTATAAATATATCATATGCTTTCATATGGATCACCAGGATTTCTCAGTGAAATAAAATTTAACGCCATAGCAACACATTGCATAGGTCATATAATGGGGGTCAGTCAACCTACTCACTACTTCTGGAAAGGCTAAATCTCTGGATTTAGCTGTTTACCAACTACTAAGCGCATACTTTCGTCAGTGACTGAACACTGCCCTACATAATTTAAAATCATTGGTAGGAGGGAGAATGGCCATAGAAATAATTTCATGACCAAGTTCCACGAAAGTATGCCCCCCCCCCCCGGGAATCGAACCCATGACCCCCTTGATCAGTAGATTTGCTTGCTACCAACTGAGCTAGCCAGGCAGCTACAACTGGTCTATAAAAGTAATGATCTCTATATCCAGGGTCCCAGGATTCTGTCAGGATTCCTTTAAATTATCCAGTTCTTAAATTAATTTGAGTTTTCATAAACTATAAATCAAAATTTTGACTGCAAATATGTTTCTAATTTTTTTGTCTATTATTGAGGTATCCAGAACATTACACAGGAATCTCTGAATGACTGACTAGGGATTCCTTCCAGACCCCTAGTAAAAACAGTACATGTAGAACCCTGATATAACTTGAAATCTTTTGATTATTTCTCATGAGAACATTCATGGTACCAGAGCTCCACAAATTTTCTGGAAGCAACTTGTCCTGCAGGACAAGCAACTTAGATTTTTCACTCATCCTACTGCAATATGTACTCATCCTGGGCATCACAAAAGGAAATTGTTAACTTAAATGAATCAGTAACAAACATGGAATTTGTAATACAGAAATTCTGTATTTATTATCTTATTTTAGCATTTCATGAGATGAATCATTGCCTGGCAGTTCTGTTTTATATGAGTTTAAAACTTAAAATTTGATAATTTTCGGCTAAAAATGTCACTCGTCCTGCAGGACGAGTTCTGTCAGAAGATCAGCTTGTCCTGAGCAAATTTCTACTCATACTTTCGAGCAGACGAGTGGATTTATCAAGCCCTGTGTAACCAAATTTATATATCTAACCTTCTATGTCCCATCACAATCATCCTTAACTTATTATCAAACTCTTGCATTTCTGTTATCTGAACAAATGTACCAACATTATAGATATCATCTAAGTTATTTACTACTTCACTTTCATTGCTGTAATATAACAACATTTAAGTCATGAAAAATCATCAAAATGATAATAGCAATAACAGAACAATATTTTCAATAAACAAAATTGAGTTTAGCTTTTACAATCTGAGATAGTTGTATTGATATTCAAATATTCACAACAGTATTTCTTTACTCACAATAGATAAATTTATTCAAATCAGCAAAGTTAATGAATGGGTCGCTGTCAGTTGAATAAAATTCAACAGAACTGCAGGGATTTCAATCAGCCAAAGCCAAACTTTGAAGGATGCTAGATAGTTTATGAAAGCAAGCCAGTTTACATGATTAGTCTACATCAAAGACATATAACCTCATGTTAACTTTCAAGTGTGTCCTGCTCCCTCATGCAAAGATACTTAAATTGTTATAGCAATAGTATACATAATTAAGAATTTGGAAAATAATTTTTTTCCAGAGTTAACCTGAAATTTAACATTCTGACTAGGATAGACTATGTTATTTCAGAGAAAATCTTAAGTAGTTTGGCTTAAAAATCATGAAATAATTATACAGAGTTGAACACAAATAAATGAAAGCGGTTGTACAAATCGATACTCAGAACAATTGGTTACCTGTCATCTTTCTTCAAGAACACACCAGCGTATGGTTGATTTAGCTTTACTTTTTTCTTTATAACCTCGCATAACCTCTTGTCATTTACCTGAAATGAGATTGAATCTAATAAACAAGGTAATAAACATTCAGTTGATAGGCTTTCCACTAATAAGTTTTTAATAGCTAGAATTAAAGAATCAAACACACACTTGCACAGTCTAAGAAATTAGTGGGGGTCCAATTGCCCAAGACAACCACTTATTAGTTCACGCAACTAATATTTTCTGTTAGTCAACCAAAAATGTACAATTAAGATACAGTGCTTGCTGCTAAAATGACAGGTTCAGATAACAACTTCCATATCCTAATTTTGTATACCACTTGCAACTGTATGAGTACTGAGCAAAATTTGAAATTCAGTACATCCACTTTCTAAAACTACATTAAAACTGATCCGAAATGGACACCAACTTAATTTTTGATAATGATGTTACTTTCATTCAATATTTCAGTTTAATCTTCTATGTCAACAATTTTCTTCAATCTTCTGTTGACTTTTTAAAACTGTCGCAGGGCTCAACAATAAAGGCCTTACTATTGCCCCCAACAAGCTATATTTAGGTTCGGACAACCTGTTACTGCTATTAAAGATATGGTTAGGGCCGGTTAAAAATACAGCTGACTTTCCATTTGGGCAACCTAGTTGAAAAATTGAGTTTCGAGGCCTGCTGTCCATAGAGAGGTTGGTTTTTTCTATAATAGAATTCACAGGGTTTTATCAGATGCAGAAAGAACTGCCTCCTATATAATACGCGGAAAACCCGAGCGGGGCCGAAGGCCCGCGAGGGCTTTGAGCGCTTTTAGACAACGTGTATGACGTACGTTAATTCTTTAAAATTGAAAAAACGATAAAATTAATGAAAAATATATAGTCCTATGAGTTTGAAAAACGTCTCCAGTATATGGGGGCTGCCATTTTCATCAATTTTATTAGATGCTTAATCAAACATCTGCTAATCAAGATTAAAGACGCTCTATAGAAAATTGCACAACAAGCGTTCAACGATTCGGATCAATAAATGAAGCAACTGGCGGCTTTTCATTGGATAAAAATATTGGCAGCTTACTCGTGGCCTTTTCCGCTTACAAAATAATTTCAAATGTGCTTTTTTACGATGCTTATTCCAAGATAACACTCCAAAATATATTTGGTCGTTTTATTCGTTCGTTTCCTCATTAAAGTATTTTTTATGACTTTTTACATTGGAAATACTTACCAACGCACCGTTCGTGACGTCGCTAAGAGACGTTCATGATAAAACCGGCACGTTTCCGTAACTTAACGTTACGGAAAGAGGAAAACATTTCTATCTTCATAAATGAATGTTTTATCGAGGCTTTTTTATCTTCATCTCTATTCATAAGATAAATAAATATGTACAATACATTTCTTTCAGAATTGAAATATGATTCCGACATAAAAGAATGAAATGTTGTCTGATTTTTCTGAATGCAATAAATTACGCAGTTATCTCCCCTAGCTTATCTAATTAATAGGCCCTCAAACAAAATAAATCCTTCACAGCGCCGAATATCTTTTCTTTATTTTATTTTGCCAAAGTAACAATCTTATTTTATTATTTTTAAGTAATACATGTAAGTCTGTTTTCCGCGCCATAGGTAGCACCTAAGTTCATATTAATATAAATAATTAAAAATGGGGGAATTAATATGAAGTAAAACATAAAAAAATGTTCTTAGTCAACAAGACCCTTTTTCCGATTTAGGTATTTTTTTAGTTTTGACCATGTTTTCCATTTTTTGCCTTGTGATTTGGAAAAAAAATCAAACAAAAAAAAACCAATATGAAAGGGTCCAATCATGTAATCGGAAGGTCCGTTGACACAATCGGGAAGGCTCCGATCACTGGGAATGGGTCAATTAGTTTCAATTTTCCAGACCCATTTAAAGAAGAGAAAACGCTGTCTTGCCATAACTCACTACAAAACCTAAAATCATGCCTAGTGAATAACATTGCTCGAAAAACCTGATCTTACTTACCTCTATCATCTTAACAAATCTTGGAAAAACAGGATTCCTGCTAACAGCAATAACTGGAACATTGGGGAAAACATCAGGTACTGACATAGTGGTTAATGCACTCATCGGGAAATTCATTTGCGCTTGTGGATCGGTTGCCAAGGTATCAGGTGAATCCTGATTCTCATCAATGACTGGTGTATCATCTTTGTCCTTAGGGTCTCCATCACCATCATCATCATCATTGCCCTGATTAGATGAGGCTGTCCCACTGTACCAGACTATGTGATTAGATGTTGGAATCTTGGCTTGTTTAGATAGTCCATTTTTCTCAGAATAGTTGAAAGAACACAAAGATTTCTGATTCAAGGTTGAAAAGTGCCTCGAATGTTCGACCACACTGTTACGAAACCGGCACGAATTTGAGTGATGCAATTTCGATTCTAATTCGCGGAGGTTTTTACCTCGCCAGTTGGTTGCAAATGAATGACATCTACTGGAGGACACATTTTGTGAGATATATTTACCATACGAAGGATAAAATGTATTATTTATCCTATGATGAGAACGAAAAAGAGAAAAATTACTGCGCTGAATTTGACATGTCCGCATGAAGGTCGCCATTTTGTAATCAGTATCAGCAAGCGCTTGTCGGTCGAAATGTCACTCAACTTTTCTCCCACCCCTAGGTTTGTATATAAAATTCTCATGTTTTAGGTGAATATCATAAATCGTATTGACATTATTCGAATGGTTTTTATGTATACTTCGATTTGGCAGCGTTTCAAGGTAATAGACTTTATGACAAGTAGCTTTGAACATATTGAGTTAGTACACCAGTATTCGGATATGTATTAAAATTTGGAGATGTGAGATCTATTTAAATGGAATCAACAATATAATTTATTATTTACTTTTCATTGATAAAAAAAGTGATAGTACTTAAGTAGTTCGCTAAATACCTTTGTCTTATTAATTGACAAGTGGTCTATCTGTTCTAAGGGCCCCCTCCCAGTTATGAAATAGCATTCAGACAAGTCAAGTAAATTTTATTTGTTAGTTGGATACATATAACAATTAACATAAGCTCAGATGAGCTTCATACACTCTGTGACGCGGGATAAACACAAAATTCGCATTTTCAGCATCATACACGCGAAAAACACATGCTGAATCTCTTTGGAAATCGTGAATAAAATCGTGAAATATGTTAAAAAATAATCGTCAAATTAATAGTTTAACCTCTCTAGGATGACATCCACTGGGAGGGGCTAAAATTCAATTAAAATTATGGCTGAGGGAAATATCAAAAGCTTTTCTTGTGCATAGGAATTGTTCTATAGAGGGCTGCTCTGCAGAGGTTGAACTGTATTAGATTCTTATAATAATTTGTTGCTCTATGAATGCAATTTACAGCCTACGAAATTAGTGGGTGTCTATTTGCCAGGAACAACCACTTTTTCGCAACCAAAAATCTACTTTCAAGATGTAGTGATCGCTAAAAATTACCTGTTGGGACAACCAATTATATGTCCTTATTCCATGAACTGACTTGAGTGCTTTGTACTGTCATTACATGAATGACTATGTTTCATTTATAATACAGTACTTCATTAAAGTTTGTTTTATTTTACTTTTCTAGTATCAAAAGAGCTGTAGTTTTCATAAACCAACTAGATACTGGCAAGTTTCCTCTGGTTGTGTCAAGAATTATTCAAAAATTACATTTAAAGGTAAGTTTAATTACTTACATAATTAACAAGGGACCAGGATATTTGTCAATATCAATATGTTTAAGGTTACAGAGTTAATGAGAACTTGCTGTAGTGCCTCACAGTATTTGGTTAAGGACTTGCCATAAGAGCAATGAAAGAGAAATGTTGCTATTTGGATGGGGCACAATAATGTCCAGTTTCATTTAACATTAATATTTGAATCAATATTCATTCAATGAAATCCGATAGATTATTTGTCATCTGCTGCCGGTGTCCCAGAGACTGGGGTAGGCAGCAGCTGGCTAGATCTTCTAACATCTGTTGTGTCACATAACCCTGTCTAGAGGATCACTGTTGTGCAGCTTGTATGTCTTCATATCAGCTTTTATGCACTCTGACCATGACTTTCTTGGCCGCCCACCTTTACCAGAGGATGTTATTCTCAAACTTGTTATGGAGTTGATGCACCCCGTAGAGAGTTCCACATGACCATACCATCTTAGCCTTCTTGTACGGAGGGCCTCAGTAACATCCTGTATGCCTAGTTTGATTCAGAATAAGATGAATAAATGTTCTGACTAGTAAACCAAATGTTTCAGATTGTGCAATTTTCGCATTTCAAATGTTTCAATATTTGATATATAGTTTGATATGTAAAGAAATATTTGTGCTAACTAGTGTAATATGATCACTGTAATGGTACAGATATTGAGTACAAGGTACATGTACATGTATATTATAGGAAGAGAGAACTTTCAGAGAAGATGAAGAAGAAAGATTGGCACAAACACTTGGTTTAGAAAATGACCATCTAGAACTTGTGCTACAAACTTTAGAATTCTTCCTACATCAAGTGAGTACTAATACTTCTATAGAATCTAAAGTATGAAAGATAGGCTGTCTTGGACATAAGTATAAGAGCCTACTAATTCCGATTCTGAACAATTTCTTTTAAAGGTACTCATTCACAGATTTCAACTTAAATATCAACTTTATCTAAATCTATCAAAATTGTATGAAATCATTTTGGAAGCAGAAAAGTTGTGTTTTGAAAATGCCAATTTTAGTGCAAATTGAAATACAACTACAAATGATGGTGTTTTATGTAGTAAAAATCTACCCTGTATGTCACAGTATAGACAATTTTGGTGCATTTTTGTGACTTTTATTTTACATTTTTTGCAATCTATAGGTCAGTATGTCTTAGAATATTAATAATTTTCATTTTGACGTAATTTCAGATACTGGATGGTATTTTGAAAATATAGAAAAATATTAACGAAATCTGTGAAAAGTACCTTTAACTAAATTAATGACTATCAGATTGCAAGAAATTTCCTATCTGTATACTTGAGTGAAATAATCTATTTTATAATTGTTTATGTTAATTGTACTGTATCATCTTTATACATGTATGTTCAGTTAAATACTTTAAATTGAAATTTTAAAGTCTTGTCTTTAATTAAACTCCTGTGGTTGTCAGTGAGTGGTTGGATATTGTTATGTTTGTGTAGTAAGGAGATTTATTTGACTAATTGTTTATGTTTTACTATTTTTCTAGGCAGCATATTTAACAGCTAAACCTGCAGTATTGTCTCAACAACTTTTACAACTTGACATGGAACAAGATAAAGTTAGTTATTATAATACATTAATTCTGTCAATTAACATTATTGATTTGTTTTTAGCCGGATTTTCAACGAAAAAATTCAGCTAATAGTTTGGCAAAACACAGGGGGGCTGGCTGGTGGGCAAGCATCAGGTGTCATTAACAAATGCGTTAAAAGTTTTCAATTTAGCATATATCTCTGCCATTTATTGTCAGATCTTTTTAATGTAGTTTCCACATTACATTTCTTGTCTTATTATTTTTTTTAATTATCTGATGATTACAAACATATCTTTTATTATCTACAAAATTCTCTAGTATTATGTACATTGTAATATTAACTTCCTCTGCTCTGGCGTACTTTATGCACAAATAAGTTTCATTTCATGTTTTTACTCAACAAACCGTTGTAGCACTATGACCTTCATGTACAACGTGTAGACAAGAAATGACCCTCAAAACTCACTAACAAATCCACTGTTTTCAGTGCTTTGATTTTAAAATGTTAGTCATCTGTTACAGTCCAACAGATTTAACCTGAGCATGACCTTTATGCAAGAATATATTAAACTCGGTATTAATTTTCTATTTTTGTCTTCAGTTGTAAATCACGTTTTATCAGAAGCATTCGGCAAAATACATGTACTCAACAAATAATTTTGTTTTCATATGAATAAATACATTGAAACAGTGCCAGAATATTGTGGACTTACGTGTTTCTTTATGAATAAATGTGTCCAAAATTAAAAGTATAAAACATGTCATTTTTATAAAATTGATTTATAGTCAAATAGGTTGTTATAAACGCCTGTACAATCGTATACACGCATACAGAAACTCACAATTGATTGTAAGTGAAATGTGTAATTATTATAATAAGGCAGTTCAAGCTCAGGTTAATATTGTCACACTATACTTTGATTTATTGTAGGTAGATGCTATAGTTGAATTATGGACAACAAATGGTAGAGATGTTATACAGAAGTTAAGACAACAAACATTGTTACCTAATCAAGTAAGTTTATCTTACAGATCTTGTACTTGATAGATTTTACTGATGAATTTATTAAGTTTGACCCATGAAAATGTGATGTATGTCTGTACAAAACCAATACACTGTAAAAACAATGTTATAATGCAGACAACCATATACTGTATGATTTAGTTTCATTATAACAGAAAATAATGATAAAAGTTTGTCAATTATTATGTTGAAAGAATTCTTTCAAAGGGATTAGCAATATAAAAATCCTTATAATTAAACGGTTTAATTTAAAGGTTTACTGAGTCGCCTGGCTAGCTCAGTTGGTAGCACTTAAGTCTACTGATCGAGAGGTCATGGTTCGATTCCTGGGTGGGGCATTTTTTAGTGGAGCTTGGTCATGAAATCATTTCTACGGCCATTCTCCTTCCTACCAATGATTTTTAATTATGTAGGACAGTCACTGACGAAAGTATGTGCTCTGTAGTTGGTTAACAGCTAACTCCAGAGATTTAGCCTTTCCAGGAGGAGTGAGTAGGTTGACTAACCGCCGTTATATGACCTATATACAATGTGTTGCTACGGCGTTTAACCCCAAAAAAACAAACAAACAAAACAAAAGGTATACGTCAAGTAAAACAAAAAATATTTGTTAGAAATTGTCCATTTAATACCAACATGTTTGTCAGCATAGAATCACAGCCAGGATAGGGTTGACTTTACTATGATTTACAATTGATTGAAAGCTATTAAATGTAAACACAAATTAAATTCAGCAATAAAATTAAGGTTTCATATAATTTTCCCAACACAACTATGCATTGGCTTGTACCAAGTTTTATACAGTTTGGAATTAAAATCTGAATCCATATATGAATGTATTACAGTTAGAAGATATCAACTGGAGATTAAATCTACAGATGGCTCAATCTAGTTGTATAAAACAGAAATTACCTAATGCAATGTTTGAACTAGGCGTAACCACGGAGACAGAAGATAAGAAGAAGATTCATGTTGAATTTACACATGATGAACTTTATACATTTTATAATCAGGTACATACACTGGAACCCCTCTATTAAGACCACTGACCGTTCTTTTAAAAAGTGGTCTTATTAGCGGGGTGGTCTTATTAGCGGATAAATTGCTCTAGCTTAATTCATAGCACCAAGGTTGTCTGACATATACTTTGTTAACTTAAAACAAGGACCCTATATAACATGTTATAAAGAGTCGTTAACAGGCGTTAATACCCCTTTATTTATAAGTTATCTAACAGCTTGACATGCTAAATGTTTACAAACAATGGGTGCAGTGTATTATCTACACAGGTGTGAAAAACATATATAACATAGTCAGACGGCCGGTCGCTCGCCGAATATTTCGCGAATTTATGTGGTCTTTTTAGCGGGGTCAAAATGCACGCATTTAAAGAGTTTTGTCAGCAAGAAGTGGTCGTATTACGGAATAGTGGGTGGTCCTAATTTCGGAGTTAAAGTCCATTAAATAAAGAGCAAAAAATTCCGTCCTTTTCAAAATTGGTCTTTTTAGCGGGGTGGTCCTTGAATCGGGGTGGTCTTTAAGCGAGGTTCCAGTGTATCTTCATATTTCTATATCAATTATATAGTATCTAAACTATCATGAATATTGTGTTGGGTTTAAAACCATAACAACATATTGTATTGGCCATATCAAAGGATTCATTCAACCTACTCATCATTCAAAGGCTGAATCTCTGCATTTAGCTGTTAACCAGTTACTAAGTGCATACGTTAGTGACTAACAACTTCCTTTCATGATTTATATTCAGTGATAGGAGCAAGAATGGCTACTTGAAGATCGGTATTATACCCCTATCACAAATAGACTGGATGGGGGTTTATACTAAAAGCACCTTATCTTTGATGTGTCAAATCTGCCCATATCTTTTGTATCAGTCAAATGTTTTTATATGCAACAGATTTTGTAAACATAAAGATGTTAACCAAATAGAAAAGATGTGTTACTTATCTTTTAGACTTTTATTGTCGAGGTCAACATCTATAAATGAAACATAAATTCATTCACTTTCAGTCTTATGTCTATTGACTTGCATTCTTTTTATATTGATATTTAGTTTATTTAGTTGATTACACACCACTTGTCTATGCTCCATACATGATAGAAGCGTAACAATTAACCAATATATGTACCAGTTGTAATTGCAGGACAAATTTTGAAGGTTTTTACCAGGTTCATTTTTCTCCGAACAGTTTCTTTTTGTAGTCAAGGTGGCATCACTGAAAAAATATCTCAGAAATGCTATGATTTTACGAATTAACAATTCATTGTTACAAATGGAACTCTGCTTTCTACAGTGGCATAGAGGTGACATGGAGAAATATTTAATTTTTTACCTTGTCACGTAATAGCTTTACGTGGCCACGTAAACGTTATTGCGTATGCACGTAAAGCTATTACGTGGCCACATAAAGCTATTACGTGGCCACATAATAGCTACTGCGTGGCCACGTAAAGCTTTTACGTGGCCACGTAAAAAATCAAATATATCTCCATGTCACCTCTATGCCACCGTAGCTTTCAAATATTGTGAGATGTGTTTAGTTGTCTCTTAAAGGCAGAGGAATCTATTAGGAATGAAACTGAGTTTTTAACATTGAGTTTGTTATCAAATTTGATAATCTACAGTTTATCATGATGTTTTTAGTGTAACACAGAGTAAACAAGTTTCTGTTTAAATTTTGTTTTCTTCTTGTAAAAGGATCAGGCTAAGTTCTGTTCAGTTATGTGCCATACTGGTTATTTTTTATATGCTATGATGTTTATGTTTGTTGTATATTTCTAGTTGGAGACAATACAGAAACAACTTGATGGATTAAGTTGATGATACAACATGCATCAAATGTTATTATAGAAAAACTACAACCCTAGTGCAATATAAACCTTCCTTTAACTGATTTTGTTATAATATTACTCTTGTATTTAATATTAATGAGAAGTTGAGCTCATGTTCTTTAGACTGTTCTTGTTTTATAAACTGTATTCATTGTCTATGTTCAATGTGAACTAGTTATATCTAGTATCAAGGATTGGTACAATGATGTACTGTATATTTTCTATTAAAGGTTCTTTCCCTTATAAAACCCCTCTTTTTTTAATAAAGAACAACTTTCATAAATGACATTATATCTGTATAAGATCAATGGTTAAACATTATGTTAAAAAATTGATAGACTGTCACCACCATTGTTATCTTTGAAGGGTAAACTTACTACATGAGTATTTATTATATTAATTTTACCATTAATTTCTTACTCTTATAAAGGCTCCCTTTTGGAAAATTAAATGCCCTCAGGGGCATTAACTAGAGAACATAATGGCAGACTGTATTCAATGTGAACAAACTATAGCTTTTTATACCCCCGCTTCGAAGAAGAGGGGGGTATACTGTTTTACCCTTGTCCGTCCGTCCGTTACAAAATTTCCGTGGCAGTTTTCTCAGCAACTATAACATGCAGCAGCCTAATACTTTGCATATTGCTTCATCCCATAGTCCCATGTGGTGTAAAGCGATTTCATGCTCCTTGCTCATCTACTTCCTGTTTGTCGCATAATTTTAGATTTTTGCGGGGGTATCACAGATTTACTTGTTTTATTTGGTTTAACACTGTGTCAACACAATTTTATTCATTTTACGGCATCCAGCGCACTTAACCTTGCTTTCTTGGACCCTTTGTCTATAACCAGTACTCACCTACCCTTTCCAAAAAGCAGGAAACTTCTCCATATGCCTTGTTAATAGAGGAAAATTGACATTATTGTCAAATTTTCATGGAAGGGTATAACCTCCCTGGGTGGGATTTGAACCCGTACCCCTTCAGGACACAAGATTCCTAATCCCGGCACGCTACCAACTGAGCTATCTACCTGGGTTAAACTATAGCTAGTATCACACATTGGTATAATGATATAAAATAGGGACCAGAATGTTTTTGAAATATATACATTGTTACTTTATACTAATAAAAGTGTATAATTCAGTTTTATTGTATATAAATGATTTCATGAATGCAATCTTTTTTTATTTAATTGTTAATGTATACTCATTTATGATTTTTTGAAAAGAAAGTTTTTCCTATGAAATAAAGCTATATATTTATATGTAATGATATTGTTAGTTTTTTCTCAACTGTATACTCATGAATGAAGTCACAGTAACTGCCTTGTGTTATATTCATTATCATCTAACATTCCTGAATATCCTACAGCTTGGTTTACATTTGTTATGTCTAAATGCCTAGGTCAGCGATATTGATTCATCTTAGTGACTTATTTTCTCAAAATTTCTTGTGAACATGATGTTTCAAAAAGTTTCATGGTAATTACATTATACCCTCAAAAACAGTAAAGCGAGACATCCAAGTATATCTTCTAAGCCATCAGTTCAGCAGCTTGTTCAGTAACAACTGTTAGCAAACGTTCCGGGTATGGGAGAACTCGACCAGAAGACAACTCAACCTGTGGATAACTTAACCCTAAATTGGAACAAAACCCGTTGGTAGGGGATTGAGTGGTCTCGGGTTGAGTTGTTTCGATCCCAACATTATGGAACGTTTGGGATAATTGAACAGGCTACAGGTCACTAACAAACGTTACTAGTCTCATAAACTGTATCATGTTGCAGTTTAAAGTTATCAGTCATTGGTTTAATTCTGCAGATGTCTCCATGGTGACTAACTAGCAACCTTATGCATAACAACTTGTAAAACTAGTGATGTTAGTTATGTATTTACACTGGGTTTAATGCTGTGTCAACACATTTTGTTTTTTTTACATGGTCTAGCGCACCTATCTTTCCTGGACCCTTGTCTATAACCAGTACTCGCCTACTCTTCCACAAGGTTTGAAACTTCTCAATTACCTTATTAATGGAGGAAAATTTACATAATTATCAAATCTGAAAGGAAGAGTATAACCTCTCTGTACCCCCTTCTGGACACAAGATTCCAAATCCAGTCACGCTGCCAACTCCCCTACCAACCAGGGTTAACAAGTAAATCTGTGAGCTAATGCTCACTAGTGATACCCCCGCAGTGAGAAATATGACTATCATAATGTAACTTTCATTTAACGAAATCTAAAAATATGCGACAAACAGGAAGTAGATGAGCAAGGAGCATGAAATCGCTTTACACCACATGGGACTATAGGATGAAGCAATATGCAAAGTATTAGGCTGCTGCATGTTATAGTTGCTGAGAAAACTGCGACGGAAATTTTGTAACGGACGCACGCACGGACAAGGGTAAAACAGTATACCCCCCTCTTCTTCGAAGCGGGGGTATAATGAAGTTACCATAAATTCATGCAATGATGGTAGAAGTTAGTTGGAAGAAGGTTAAGGGTGGTATATAGTCTGCTTCTATATACATGTTCAGCCACCTTCACAATTTTGTACCATAACCCCTGATCATTATAATCACCTTCAGGCAGGTACCAATGAATCCATTGTTTACCTAGGTGGAGTGGAACCTCTGTTGGTAAAGGTTTTGCTCAAGGAAATTAGCTGTGACCCAATCTGATTAAATAAAACCTGATCTAAAATTTTACCACTCGCTAATTTAGATCTGGCCTTTTCCAAACGAAGGTCACGTTCAGGTGACCTTTTCTCATCATAATATTCATGACGAAATTGTTATGATACGTTACTTGTTTACATCGTCTACGTCACAAAATTTGAAATGAGCCACCCAATAGCAGACTGCGAATAATACTGCTGTTAAATTAGCATGCAAACATAGGTCTAAATATAGAAATTACGAAAATCAAAATGTGATTAATAGTGTTTTCGTCTACATGAAAGCTACGCATTGATTGGTCGACACAAAGTTCATCTCGACTTGACCTTGCATTGACTCAGTAGAGATCCAGTACGACAACGCTCTACAGGATCTCTGTTTACGGAGATTGGCTGTGACCCTAGTGGGGTTTGTACTCCCACCCCCTTTATCTCAATGTGTACACCCACTGTTCTAATAATAATGTCACAATGAAAACATGTTGTTTTATCACCATTTATTATCACCTTTCATATACAATTACATACAATAATGTTACAATAAATATTAAATGTGTAAATTAATGATACAAATACCAATCAGAATTTGTCAAAAAAATAATTAAGATGTTGGTATTAAATCAGGATACAGAACGTTTGAATGTGAATATGCCGCATCATGTTATTACATTGTAGTTTAAATTTTTCATTTTAAACATACTTAAAAACCCCTACACACAGAAATATTCTTTAACACCAAATATAAAAACTTTTACATGTGAAGTCAATTAAATATACCAAGCATTAGAGACACAATCAACATCTCAGACAATCTCAAATTATACTTTCAGTTTCTATGTACTGTCACTTTGAAATGCAAAAATAACACAGATTTTAGAATTTATTTAAAACAAGTTTTTAGAAGTCATTTGAAAATATATTAATCATTTATTTGTCTAAATGAATTTGCAGTGGGGCAGTGTGAGTCTTGATATAAGAGTTTTAATTGAAGTACAAATTTCATACAAAGAATTATTTTTGAAAGATGAAATTTTAAATTTTTTTCTTTTCACTTGATGTTTAAATAGATCCACTTTCAGTAGAACAAAAACACATCATTTGTATTTTTAAATCAATGCATAAAATGATCTGTAGTAGAGTAAACTGTGAGTGTATATTAAAACTACATCACTCACAGCACTATATAAACTATGATTTTGATATCTTTATACACAATACATAAATATCTTTAATCCATTGCTCCCAGTAATTCTGAAATATAAATATAAGTTAAATGGTAAGATGGGTTACTATGATTACAATTGTATTTTATGCCATTTATTAACTCTTTCATAAGGTCAAGTTTAGCAGCCAACTTGCCAAACCAGCTGTCCAGCATGGGTGGAAGTTGAAATATTTGAAAATACTGAAAACCTACAATCAAAAAACTGAAAAAGACCGACTTCATATGAATTACACAGAGTAATTCATTCTTAAAATACTGAAATCAGTATTAATACTAAAAACTTTCACCCATGTGTCCTGGACATTTTTCTTTACCAGCACTTAGACAAGGCGTTGACAACTTCTGCCTTTATAAAGAAACTTTTGGACCCCAGTGTACTTACATACATGTTATCTAAGTTTAATACAGTGACTGAAAGGTCCATAAGGCTGGGTGTATTCTGTATTTATATTACTCTGTTCTTTATATATGTACTCACTAACCCACTCACTCACTCGCTGGCTCGCTTATTACATGATCTCGAAACTGGCTGTTGATCATACTATATATACATACAATTACATTCAAGCTTATTTTAAACTAGTAATATTCTAAAACGTGGATTCAATTTTGTTTTATACAAACTATCTGAACATTAGATAACCATTTATTATGCTATTCATTTTGTTCTGCAGCTGGCCGACTAGCTCAGTAGGATGCATACAATTCTTCTGATAGAGAAGTTCAATTCCCCGTCGTGCATAATTCCCATCATGGACCTTGGTAGTGAAACAATTTCTTCCGTCATTCTCCCACCTACCACTGATTTTAAATCATGTAGGGTAGTTGTTAGTCACTGATGAAGATAAGCACATAGTAACTGATTAACAGCTAAATCCAGAGATTAAGCCTTACCAGGACTGGTGAGTAAGTTGACTGACCACCATAATATGACCTATACAATGGGACCTTATATTAACCAAACAAAGAAGTTATTGATATTAAAAGAAATATTTACCTTATATATCACCAGTTTTTATGAAGATACTGATGGTCCATAGTTTTTACAAATTCTATCAAATTCACTTTCCTATAACAAAATTGGAAACATTTTTTTATGATAATTTACTGAGGTGTAAAAGTTATACCGGTAATAGTAAATAACAAGAAATGTATTGTGGAATCCACATTAAAGCTGGAATTAAAAACTTTAACAGAAAATATACAAAGGGAAATAATCCATAATAAGGCCAGGTAGAGTTGTGGTTACTGTCTAATTCTGTTCATGGCATGGTGTGTTATCATTGTATGAAGTTTTCTTAAACATATGACAATAAATGGCAGAGATATATGCTAAATTGAAAACTTTAATGCAATTGTTAACAACACCGGACACCCGCCCAACCGCCCTTCTGAGCATGTTAGCTACATACCAGTGTCTTGCATGTGACTCATAGTTGGGTGGTAGCAAACATTTAAGTCAAATCATATTAAAATCATTGACTTATAAGAAAGTTCTTAACAAATATATATTTGACCTCATTTATTAAAGTCCAACACTTTTGACTAGAGCTTTATTATTACTCTAAGCCAGTGTCAACATTAATGTATTGTTGTACAAAGTTGTAATGTGCATGGGTGCAAGTTTTTAGGCATATGCCTGAAGTTCAGGTTTTTCACAACAAATTAGACAATGTTTTGCTATTAAATTATGAAGAAAAATGGTTTCAAATTACAGTTTTCAGGTTTTTCATAATTTTCATCTTGCACCCATGTAATGTGTAAAATGAAGTTGATACAATAGTTCATAAAAGTCCAACAGAATTAACCTGAGCTTGACCTTTATGCAAGAGAATACATCAAACTCAGTATTTATTTTCTTTTTTTGTCTTTGACTGTAAATCGCGTTTTATCGGAAGCTTTCGGCAAAATACACAAATTGAACAATTAACTTTGTTTTCATATTATTAAATACTTAGAAAAAATGCCACAATATTGCGTACTTTCATGTTTCTTGAGTCCAAAATTAAAAATACAATAACATGCCAATTTTACAAAATTGATTTATAGTCAAATAGGCCATTATAAACATGTGTGTACAATCGTATACAGGCATACCGAAACTCACGATTGATTGTAAGTAAAACATGGAATTATTATAATAAGGTAGTTCAAGCTCAGGTTAATATTGTTGCACTATATATGTTAACATAAAACTAACTTTTACCTTTTGCATGTAATCTTGTACAAATGGGTGACTTCTGTGAGAATCTTTTAGCTGGGAAACATATCTGTTACTAACCTAAATAAACACCAAACATTTATAATCTAACAACAGAATACAATGTACAATAAATAAAAAAGCGTCCGGCTAGTTCAGTTGGTAGCACGCAAGTCTACTGATCGAGGGTTTGTGGGTTTGATTCCCTGGCGAGGCATACTTTCGTGGAGCTTGGTCATGAAATTATTTCTACAGCCATTCTCCCTCCTACTTATGATTTTTATACGCCCGTTTTGAAAAAACGGTCGTATTATGTTATGCTGTTGTCCGTCTGTCCGTCTGTCCGTCCGTGGACAATTGCTTGTCCGGATGATAACTCAAGAAAGGATGAACCTAGGTTCCTCAAATTTTATGTGTTGATAGCCCTTGGGTGGAGGAGGTTCCCTATTGATTTTGAGACCCCAGGGTTAAAGGTCAAGGTCACTGGGACTTAAAATAGGTAAAACTTGTCCGGACAATATCTGAACCACCAATGTACCTAAGTTCACCAAATTTAATGTAAGAGTAGCCCATGTGTCAAAGATGTTCCCTATTGGTTTTGGGGCCCCTGCGTCAAAGGTCAAGGTCACAGTGGCATCATATGGGAAAAAAACTTGTCCTGACAATAACTTAACAACCAATCCACCTAGGATCACCAAATTTTATGTGAGAGAAGCCCATGTGTCAAGGATGTTCCCAATCGGTTTTGGGGCCCCTGGGTCAAAGGTCAAGGTCACAGGGACATCAAATTGAAAAACCTTGTCCGGACCATAACTCAACAACGCCTGTACCTAGGTTCACCAAATTTTATGTAAGAGTAGCCCATGTGTCAAAGATGCGCCCTATAGGTTTATGGGGCCCCAGGTTCAAAGGTCAAGGTCACAGGGGCATTATATGGAAAAACTTTGTCCGGACAATAAATGAAACACCAATGTACCTAGGTTCACCAAATTTCATGTGAGAGTAGCCCATGTGTCAAGGATATGCACTATTGATTTTGGGGCCCCTGGGTCAAAGGTCAAGGTCACAGTGGCATCAAATTGAAAAACATTGTCCGGGTAATAACTCACTAATGACTGTACCTAGGTTCACCAAATTTCATGTGAGAGTAGCCCATGTGTCAAGGATGTACCTTATCAGTTTTGGGAAAACAGGGTTAAATTTAAATCTTAAACCAGAAGATATCAAATTACCAAGCTGTGACTTCAAATGTTCTATCAATATGTTTATAAAGTCAAAATGGCAAACAATGAAACACTTGTCCAGACAATAACTGAACCACCAATGTACCTAGGTTCTCCAAATTTTATGTGAGGGTAGCACTTGGGTAAAGGTTATGCCCTATTGGTTTTGGGGCTCCTGGGTCAAAGGTCAAGGTCACAGGGGCATCATATTGAAAAACCTTGTTTGGACAATAACTCATCAACGACTGTACCTAAGTTCACAAAATTTTATGTGAATGTAGCCCTTGTGTCAAGGATGTTCCCAATAGGTTTCTGGGCCCCTGGGTCAAAGGTCAAGGTCACAAAGACATCATATGGAAAAACCTTGTCCAGACAATAACTGAACCACCAATGTACCTAGGTTAACTAAATTTTGTGTGAGAGTAGCCCATGTGTCAAAGTTATGCCCTAGTGGTTTTGGGGCCCCTGGGTCAAAGGTCAAGGTCACAGGGGCATCATATTGAAAAACATTGTCCGTGTAGTAAATCAACAATGACTGCACCTGAGTTCACCAAATTTCATGTGAGAGTAGCCCATGTGTCAAGGATGTGTCTTATCAGTTTTAGGGAAACAGGGTCAAGTTTAAACCTTCAACCAGAAGATATCAAATTACCAAGCAGTGACTTCAAATGTTCTATCAATATGTTAATAAAGTCAAAATGGCAAACAATGAAACACTTGTCCAGACAATTACTGAACCACCAATGTACCTAGGTTCATCAAATTCAATGTCAGGGTAGCCCTTGTGTCAAGGATATGCCCTATTGGTTTTGGGGCTCCTGGGTCAAAGGTCAAGGTCACAGGGGCATCATATTGAAAAACCTTGTTTGGACAATTACTCATCAACGACTGTACCTAGGTTCACAAAATTTTATGTGAATGTAGCCCTTGTGTCAAGGATGTTCCCAATAGGTTTTTGGGCCCCAGACCCAAAGGTCAAGGTCACAGAGGCATCATATGGAAACACCTTGTCCAGACAATAACTGAACAACCAATGTACCTAGGTTCACTAAATTTTACGTGAGAGTAGCGGAAGTGTCAAGGTTATGCTCTATTGGTTTTGGGGCCCCTGGGTCAAAGGTCAAGGTCACAGGGGCATCATATTGAAAAACATTGTCCGGGTAATTACTCAACAATGACTGTACCTAGGTTCACCAAATTTCATGTGAGAGTAGCCCATGTGTCAAGGATGTGCCTTATCAGTTTTTGGGAAATAGGGTCAAGTTTAAACCTTCAACCAGAAGATATCAAATTACCAAGCAGTGACTTCAAATGTTCTATCAATATGTTAATAAAGTCAAAATGGGAGACAATGAAACACTTGTCCAGACAATAACTGAACAACCAATGTACCTAGGTTCACTAAATTTTATGTGAGAGTAGCCCATGTGTCATGGTTATGTCCTATTGGTTTTGGGGCCCCTGGGTCAAAGGTCAAGGTCACAGGGGCATCATATTGAAAAACATTGTCCGTGTAGTAAATCAACAATGACTGCACCTAAGTTCACCAAATTTCATGTGAGAGTAGCCCATGTGTCAAGAATGTTCCCTATTGGTTTTGGGGCCCCTAGGTCAAGTTTAAACCATCATCCAGAAGATATCAAATTACCAAGCAGTGACTTCAAATGTTCAATCAATATGTTAACAAAGTCAAAATGGCAAACCATGGAAATAATGCTATATTTAATAAGTAACATGAATTTAGTTCACCAAATTTTATGTGAGGGTAGCCCATGTGTCAAGGATGTTCCCAATTGGTTTTGGGTCAAAACTGGGTCAAAGATTGAGGTCACAGGGGCATCATGTGGACAATCCTTGTCCAGACAATAACTTAATATGTAATGTGTTGATAGCTCTTTGGTATTGGATGTTCTCTTTTGATTTGGAGACCCCAGGGTCAAAAGTCATGGTCACAGGGCCTTAATTCATATTGAAACATTTTCGGGACAGTAACTCAATAATGATTGTACCTACATTGTAGGTTTTCCAAATTTTATTTAAGTGGAGCCTTAATGTCTAGCATATGCCCCTTTGGTTTTAGGTCCCTGGGTTAAAGGTCAAAGTCACAAGAAAAATCATGAGGAAAAACCTTGTCCAACAACCAACTTTACCTAAGATCACCAAATTTTATGTATCAATACTCTTTGGGTCAAGGGCGAGAACTTTTGGTTCTGAGGCCCCAGGGTCAAGATCACTGGAAGTTTGTATGGGAAAACTTTGTGTCGGTGATAACTCAACCATGGCTGTACCTAGGTTCTCGAAATCTTTGCTTTGGATAGCCCTCCAGTTAAGGATGGGACCTATTCTGAGATCCCAGGGTCATTGGTCAAGGTCACAGGGACTTCATATGAGATAGAACACAGCATGGACTGCACACGGGCGTATAATGCCCCGCCCAGCGGAGCTCTTGTTAATTATGTAGGGCAGTTGTCAGTCACTGACGAAAGTATGTGCTTAGTAGTTGGTTAACAGCTGAATCCAGAGATTTAGCCTTTCCAGGAGTGAGTTTATGTAAGAACAGGTCAATTTAAAGAAATCCTGGCAGAATCCTGGGACCCTGGATATATAGATCATTACTTCTATAGACCAGTTGTAGCTGCCTGGCTAGCTCAGTTGGTAGCACGCAAATGTACTGATCAAGGGGGTCATGGGTTTGATTCCCGGGCGGGGCATACTTTTTTAGAGCATGGTCATGAAATTATTTCTATGGCCATGCGTCCTCCTACCAATGATTTTTAATTATGTAGGGCAGTTGTCAGTCACTGACGAAAGTATGTGCTTAGTAGTTGGTTAACAGCTGAATCCAGAGATTTAGCCTTTCCAGGAGGAGTGAGTAGGATGACTGACTGCCGTTATATGACATATACAATGTGTTGCTACGGCATTAAACCTAACAAACAAAAAAGTCTCTAAGAATTACATAATACTTTGGTTCTGTTGACTAAGAATCTTTTAAAGAAGTACAGATGCAAGTGTATCTTAACTATGTTTGTTAAATACAGCCACAATATCTCTAGTTTAGATTAGTTTACGCTAATTCAATTTAGTTCGATATAACAAATTATTACAACTTAAATTACTGTCAAGTATGCTTCCTGGTCCCCCAGTACTGAGCTAATAAGATAATCTTCTTGCTCAAGGAAAGAACTGGGTAGGTTTTAGATGGAATTCGAACCAATGAGGAGCTAGCTATCCTATGATTACAAGTCCGATTTCGTTAACACTTGGCCATGTCCGCTCCATTTAAAGTTAACTATCTGACTGTCTGACTATATACAGATATACACTAGCTTACCTCTGGAGGTTTTCCTATATGTTGTGATAATACAATCAGATTAATCAAAGTTTCTGGATTGTTGCTGTCCTGAAAACAATACCAACATGTTTATATAGAAATTCAAATACACTATTTCATCAATGAAATCATAAAAAACCTATCATATTTAGCATCACAATAGTTTACAGTAAATTACTGGATTAACAGGACTTGAAATAACCAATTAATAATTTCAAATATCCAATATATTCAACTATTCACTGCCTTTCATACTAACAGCTTCATTAATACATGTAGTTCAAAAAATGAACAAACCCATTTAGCATTCACATGGGTTAAACTAGTTTGAACAAGAAATATCTTAAAAAAAAGATATTTGGCGCTCTGCTGGGTTCATTTTCAATGGTTAGAAGTATAAATGTTGGTCATGCACGGCGTACATGTATTAACTATAGGTCAAATGTAGTTTGTCCGAAATTGCAATTCAGCCTCAACTGACAATTTTTGTCCGAATATATTGCCACTTTGCTGATTTGTCAATTTGGAAAATCTGTCCGATTCTAAAATTAAAAACATCTTCAATAACAATGCCATGGATTTTAGATTAAAAATCACTTCTTTCCAGAATGACCAAACGATTTATGTTACTTTTCTGGTGAACATAAAACAATTTGATAGAAATGCTCAATGGCGGCCTACATATGACAAAATGAAAACCCATTCTGAGCGTGCGTCGAGTCAAATTGCAGTTAAGTTGTACCGCAAGGGGTGTACCACGACGAATGTGTGATCAATTAGCATAGTGAGTCACTCATCATACACAGAGTAAATAGTCAGCAGCTACTGTACGTGCTACGCACCAGTTATCACAAACAGCCAATGGTGTCATGTGTTTTATCCATTTCTTTATACCTTAAAGGATTTTCATTGGACAAACAGCTATGGTAAAGCAAATAGTATCGGTTCATTATATATAGGTCAAAAGTTGGCTTAGACAACAGCGCTGAAAAATTAGCTATTTACAGTTTTTGAGAGGCTATTTTTTACATTTGAAGGCATGAAATAACTACACCACAACTAGCATGTTAATTTTGATTAACAACAAAACAAATATTTATAAAGTTGAGATTACTGGTATATATATGTGATACCTTATCAAGAGCTTCCTGTAAACAACCTTCAGCATCATCAAATCTACCTTGACCCATATAACTTGCAGCTTGACCATTTAATAATAATGGTGTAGATGTAAACTTATCTGCCATCTCTTGATATATATAGTAAGCATCTTGAAACTTCTCTCCACCCTGTAAGTAATGGGAGTTCATACAATATCAGTCAATTAGTAGGTGTTTGGTTGTCCGAGACAACAACTTTAGTTTGTGCAAACTAAAATTTCTTTTGGGCAACCAAAATTCTACAAACATGCTACTTATTTTGTTGGGTTTAACATTATAGTAACACATTTAGGTTATAAAATGGTGTCCAGCACACCTAACCTAGCTCTCATGGACCCTTTTCTATACTATTTTTCAGTTTGGGCAACCCAAAACTTCTTTTGGGCAACCAAAAATCTACTAACAAAATATAGTGCTAGCTACTAAAAATGACCTGTTTGGGCAACCACTTTCAAAATCTAAATTTGTAGACCAATGTAAAGTCATTAAAATATATTTTAATCTTCCCTAAGATACCAGACAACATTGTTTTATACAGACCAACAATTCATCAAATTGTTGATAATAAAACTATAAACCTACCACAGCTAGATTGAACCAGGCTTGTGCTAATTGTGTTAGTATACTGTCTTCATCTGTATCCTGCATTCTCTTTAATTCTTTTCTATAAGATAAAATAGATTAAATAATATTAATAATAATAATAATAATAATAATAATAATAATAATAATAAATAATAATAATAATAATAATAATAATAATAATAAATAATAATAATAATAATAATAAATAATAATAAATAATAAATAATAATAATAATAATAATAATAATAATAATAATAAATAATAATAAATAATAATAATAATAATAATAATAATAATAATAAATAATAAATAATAAATAATAATAATAATAATAATAAATAATAATAAATAATAATAATAATAATAATAATAATAATAATAATAATAATAATAATAATAATAATAATAATAATAATAATAATAATAATAATAATAATAATAATAATAATAATAATAATAATAATAATAATAATAATAATAATAATAATAATAATAATAATAATAATAATAAATAATAATAATAATAATAATAAATAATAATAATAATAATAATAATAATAATAATAAATAATAATAATAATAATAATAAATAATAATAAATAATAAATAATAATAATAATAATAATAATAATAATAATAATAATAATAATAATAATAATAATAATAAATAATAATAAATAATAATAATAATAATAATAATAATAATAATAAATAGTAATAGTAATAATAATAATAATAATAATAAATAATAATAAATAATAATAATAATAATAATAATAATAATAATAAATAATAATAAATAATAATAATAATAATAATAATAATAATAATAATAATAATAAATAGTAATAATAATAATAATAATAAATAATAATAATAATAATAATAAATAATAATAATAATAATAATAATAATAATAATAATAATAATAATAATAATAATAATAATAATAATAATAATAATAATAATAATAATAATAATAATAATAATAATAATAATAATAATAATAATAATAATAATAATAATAATAATAATAATAATAATAATAATAATAATAATAATAATAATAATAATAATAATAATAATAATAATAATAATAATAATAATAATAATAATAATAAATAATAATAATAATAATAATAATAATAATAATAATAATAATAATAATAAATAGTAATAATAATAATAATAATAAATAATAATAAATAATAATAATAATAATAATAAATAATAATAAATAATAATAATAATAAATAATAATAAATATAGATAATAATAAATAATAATAATAGTAAATAATAATAAATAATAATAATAATAATAATAATAAATAATAATAAATAATAATAATAATAATAATAATAATAATAATAATAATAATAATAATAATAATAATAATAATAATAATAATAATAATAATAATAATAATAATAATAAATAATAATAAAATAATAAAATAATAAAAATAATAAAAATAAAAATAATAATAATAATAATAATAATAATAATAATAATAATAATAATAATAATAATAATAATAATAATAATAATAATAATAATAATAATAATAATAATAATAATAATAATAATAATAATAATAATAATAATAATAATAATAATAATAATAATAATAATAATAATAATAATAATAATAATAATAATAATAATAATAATAATAATAATAATAATAATAATAATAATAATAATAATAATAATAAAAATAATAATAATAATAACAATAACAATAACAATAACAATAACAAAAACAATAATAATAGTTAGACAAAAACTCATACAAATGTCACAGGGTAAGAAAAATATGCAGCCTGACCGAGACTCGAACCTAGGACCTCTCGCTTACAGGGCGAGTGCTCTCCCAACTGAGCTATCTGGAGGCTTACACATCCTTCTCCCCATTATGTGAACAGGTAAATACCATGACACAAAAATGGACATGCTTATACAATATAACTCTAATTAATATATTTAAATAATTATCAATTAAGAATATCTCATTTCATAATTTTAGTTTGTCTAAAATAAAGTATTATGTCCAATATAAGGGAATATACAAATATTATATATAAAAAATTGTTGATAAAGGCTTCGGCCAAAATATTTATGACAACAGAGTTTTCTATTTTTTACATACAATAAAGTGTTCATTCTTCATTTACTTGTGAGTTTATACGTTCTATTTTTGCAGACAATGTACATTCATCAAATAATGTATTAGACTCTACTATACAAGATACTATGTGATGAAATTTTCTTTATATTCTAATAGATAAGAAAATATACATAACTCTCAAGGTCATAAACTTACTTAGCTAAATCCACTCTGTCAAGCTTTAGTAAAATTTGAACAGTCAGTGCCATACTGAAAACATAAGGTAAGTAAATACATGTGTATCATAATAAAAATGAAATAAGGCCACAACAAGTTAATCATATGTTCTATGGATTCGTTCGCACCTTAATTTTGACATTTTTTCTGAAAAAAAATTTTTTATTCCCTCGCTCGCACATAACAATTTGATAAAACCACTATATAAAGCAACTGAATTAAGATTTTATTTCTTTGCTCGCTCGCTCGCTCCATTTTTTCCAGAAAAATCTGTATAACACATGATCAACTTAATGTGGCCTAATATGCAAAACCATCAATTTCATCACTTTGAGTTGACTATCAGACAAATGACTACATAGTATAACAACAGTTAAGAGTGACATAAAAAGCTTTTCAAACAAATAAAACAATGAGAACAAGATAAAGGACTCCTTAATTAGTATATAATCACATGATTCATACTGAAGGCTGTTAATATTGTTATGATTAAAAAGTACTTTTTAGGTAAAAAGCTGTTTTTCACCTTTATAGTAGAATTATTATAAAAATACTAAAGCAGAATAACTTTTTATACTGTCACTTGTGTTTAAAAAGTCTATTAAAGTAATTAACAAGAGCACCGCTAGGCGAAGCATTATATGCCCGAAAATGTTGGTTTTTTTAGTTAAGATGAAGCATTTGTAAGACATGAGAATATTTCATATGAATATCATATTATGAATAATTGTGGAAAACAAAGTAGAGAAAAAAGATCTGTTCTCAGTTTTAAGGTAATAGTGACCTTGACCTTTGACCTTGTAACCCCAAAATCAATAGAGGTCTTCTACCCAATATGGACAATCATCGTATGAAGTTTGAATATTGTGGACCAAATGGAACTTAAGTTATGCTCTGGAAACTGTTTTCAGTTTTAAGGTAATAGTGACCTTGACCTTTGACCTTGTGACCCCAAAATCAATAGGGGTCTTCTACCCAATATGGACAATCATCCTATGAAGTTTGAATATTGCGGGCCAAATGGAACTTAAGTTATGCTCTGGAAACCAAATTGCTAACAGACGGCCGGACAGACGCCAGGGGGTATAACATAATATGCCCAAAATTCTTTCGGGCATATAAAAATGATGTCAAGAAAAATGTGCTTAAGTAATCTAATTGAAGCCAGCAACTACAAATATCAAATCAATAGTATAATCAAGAGTTACTGTGTATTTTAGGATCTCAAGAAATACAAACCATTCAATAGATTCAGAGGAATGAAGAATTCTTAAAGCAGAATCATAATTCTGAAATAAAAAAATATTCACGATTTTATATCTATAAGTCAATATGACAAAAAATAATAAACAATAATAAAAGTTTGTCTTGGATTTATTTATATGTTAAAATTGCATTTCAAATTTATGGACTGAAAACTAAACATTTATCATCACCTAAAGATCATGGATTTGTTTAGTTCAACACCGGTAAATGTATTTTATTAAGCATATAATGCATAAGTAGTTCCAAAATGGCGTCTAAATATGTCCAAGGTTATTCATAGTGAATGACAGAGGAGTTCCGAATGACACATCACACTCAAGTTAGAGCTCTCATAAGAATCTTACAATATTCAATTGGACAAATTGTATTAAATATCTCAAGCTACTATATAAAGTGTATGATACATCAATAAATATCAGAACATTACATAGAATATAATATGATTACAAACCTGATCTTGGTTATATATTGAAGCTGCCATCAACATAAAAGTGTTATTGGAGACTTCAACATTTGAACTCATTTTGGCTCCCAAGTCCTTCAGAACTCTTTCTCTAAAATAATAGATTAATATACATGACTTGTGTAGAATACATTGGAACAATACAACACAATAATATCATGGTAACACATTGGTAAATCTATGTACATTCATCATTTGCTTTCCAGTGGGATGCAGGTATTTATTGGTGAAATATAAATTGGTATACTAATGTTTGAACCATGAAAATAAATTTGTCGTTTTGGGATGCGCCGTTCTGAAGGCATAACAATAAGAAATGTCAGTCTGAACTCTGAAGCATTTAATAAATATAAAACCTGTTTATTTAGAAGTAAGATCTATTTTTTTCCCTTGTGAGCCAAGAATATTATATTTTCACTTGTGACTCCACTACTCTAGAAAATACTGCATCCTTAGCTCACTCATGAAATAAAAAAATTTCTTTCATGCTTTACCGTGAAACGTCGCGCTATTCGATGAAAATAAACGATGAAAATATAACTTTATATTTTCATCGTTCATGACGTCATATTAGAAGATAAATGACGTCATCATGGAGTAGAAATGATGTCACGTTATAATTTGTTTAAAATTCATTAAATAAAACACAAAACTAAGCATGAAAGAAACAGAATATTCGTCAACTTTGATGTAAGATGATTTTTATTTCAAGTCGTGAACTCAGAAAGTGACATTTTCACTCGTGGCCATGCCACTCGTGAAAATATGTTTTCTGAGCTCACTCGGTGAAATAAAAATCGATCTTACATCAAAGTTGACGAATATCCTCTATATCTTACTCTGAAAAAAAAAACAAATATCCTCTATGTATATGACAATTGTAATAATACTAATATCACTTCAAACATAAATTGTTAAATCTATTTACCATAACTGCTTGATTAATTAACTTATAGAATAGTATACTGGTAGAGTGAATAGAGGACTGTTCAATTCTTAATGTATACATAATACATATACAACCTCTCTTAAGCAACACCCACTGGGAGGAACTAAAGTGTGTCGCTGTTCAGAGGTTGTTGCTTTGCAGAGGTTAAACTCAATTGAAATTGCATCTAGGAGAAATGTCAAATGTTGTTGTTGTTGAGCTGAGGATTTGCTGTGTAGAGGGCTGCTCTGCAGAGGTTATACTGTATATATTAATGATATTTTTTTTAATTCTGAATACATTCGATATTTGACAGAGCAAGACTGAGTCATTCCAAATGCATGTGTATGTTAAATTTTAAGTCCAACCATTCATACCTTTGACTGTCACTAGCTAGATATTCAGCAAATCTTCTAACAGCTAGAAGTTCCTCAGAATGTGATGGTTTTATTTCATCTAGAACCACACCATACTTCTTTTGAGCTATATAAGCTCTGTAAAGTAACACATCTTTCTCTGTACGTACATCTGGGTTACTTGGCTACAAAACATTCAAATAAATAAATTCACATGATACAGTGGTAAAATTATATCTCAACTATTTCAAATTGCAAATAAAATGTTTTAACTACAATGAACAATAATACTAGTAGTAAACACACCAACCTTATTATATACTGGATGTACTCAGTGTTTGACACTAACAGTGTCCCAGGAGTCTGAGGATTAGGGATAATACCGGTATATTGCAATACGTTTCAAACACAATACGTATCGGTACAGTCCCACAATATAATAACAATATTTTTATCTTAATCTAATGGACCGGTATATTGTGCATACTCGAACCAGTTTTGCATTATTTGTGGCAGATTTGACCGGAAACTATTTTATTTTTGGTTTTCCTTTAATCTATTTTGGCATAAACTTGCACACTTCCCAGTAAACCTCAATGCATATAGTGTACTACAGGGAATGCTTTACCTATTATTTGGCAGTAGGCAAATCAGAGAAAGCTCTACATGGCAATGACACATTGGGTAAATGCTTAATATGTGATTCACAACTGGCATCAGTCTATCAGCATAGTGTCGAAAAGGAACATTCAATTCAAAGTAAGATTTGTAATAATACTTACTTTACTGGACAAAAGTTGAGTTATAAATGTTTGCAATAGCTTAAAAAAGCTTTCACAATGTATAATTGTGTTGAATCTTCATATTTCAGTAAAATACAAGCATGAGTGCTGAAAAAAGCTTATGTTCTAAACTCCCAATATATCGCAATATGTATTGCAATACTAGAGGTGAAACGATTCAAAAATTTTCGATTCGATTCGATTTCGATTTTTCATCAAACGATTCAATTTTTCGATTCAATTCGATTTTCTACTGGAATTATATAGGACATAACAAAAAATAAATTATAAAAAGAATTAAGAAAGAGATACAACCCAAAGACAATAGAACATATATATATATATATATATATATATTTAAGAACACTGCATTTTTATCTGATGGACCTCCCTCCCGGAAGACGAAAAATTCTAATTCTAATTCTTTAATAATACCCATTTTACAGGTATTAGTGCTTGAATAGTTAAAAATATTTTACTGCATTTTAGCATATATAAATGACAAATCGTATTATTTCCAACTTTTTAATGAAAAGTAATGCCCATGGACAAATTGTTTATTTCTCCGTACCTACATGTACGTACAAACAGTATATGACTCACGTCATTATCAAAGTAAAATTATTCATCAGTGCATCAATGCCATAATTGATGACTAGCTAAGGTTACGCTTAGACAATAAAAAATTGCAAGCATTCAGCAAATGTACATCACTATGACCAGCTTAATTTAGTTTGTTTCAAAATATTTTCTTTTTGCTCTGGCATGATTTAAAATAATTTTCATCACATTATATACGTTAAATTAATTTTTATCAACTCTAGGTCTATATATATAACTTTCTTACACTAATGTTTATTTCAAAATAAAATTATTTTTGGGCTTAAATGAACGTATTAGTGAAAATATACAATTATCTTCCAATTTATAGTACATAAAATCTAACCAAGCACGTTTTGCCCGATTTTAACAGTTAAGAAAAACAAATTACTAAATTACTTTATCATGCTTGATTTAATTTTGTATCACAGGGAACGAAATCGCTTCAACCATTTCGGCGTTATGTCATTCATTTTCGCGACCCACGCTAGATAGCAATTTCATATGAATCATCTTTTGTGATTAAAAAACTTATTGTTTTCAATGTTTTCATCTTGATTTAACAAATGATGCTTCAGGAAACGACGATGTGAAAAGTTTAATTTGTTTTTCTTACGAAAAATCCCCCAATATTGCCGATCGTGTAAAACTAAATCGACTGGTTATATCTTGATGGCCCCTTTATCACTATATTCTATCTAAGTACCAGTCTTCGGTATATATGAATGATATCAAGCGTGTTTACTAACTCAACAACTCCATTGTCGATTTTCTGTCAGCGAGTTAATCTCCCAGCGTGTGACCGACAATAAGGTTTAATTGACATGTACGCGTAATTAACTTGTATAATTGCAGCAGGCAGTCTCACTTTTTACAACTCTTATCTGGATTAACAATCGTCGGTCAATAAGGGAACACTATTTTAGTTTACTATAAAAATGCTTATTTTAACCTAAAAGGGGCGTTTCATTCAACTCACAAAACTACTGAAAAAGACAGTATTTAAAAAAAGAATCGAATCGAAACTGCCTCTTCCGAAACGAATCGAACCGAGCGTTAAAAATCGCGATTCTTTGTGAACCGCGATTAATCGTTTCACCTCTATGCAATACGATGTTGCGTATGGCAATATATGGCAATACGAAATTTCCGGCAATACCCATCCCTACTGAGGATCCCAAAATGGACTTAAATAATTAAATTACTAGATTTATTACTTTAAAGTGCTTTTGTTTGGGCTACTTAATTTTTGTTCATAACTTATTGTTTTATAGGAGGGTCACAGGGAAGATTAGGCTTTGCCTAACCTAGTTGCCTCTATAAATAAAGTCTTTATTTTTATTATTATTATTATATAATAAAAAATCATTAAAAAATCATGTAGCAAAACTAAAGTATTAGTATTACTATTAACAACAAGTTGAACAACAGCAAAAATGTACGAATAAGTCGAGGTCCGAAATGCCGGTAAACAATGTCACAAATATGTCATTATTACCTTAATACGTTGAGCTTCATTGATACATTGTTGATAATTTCCAATGTAGAAATTTGTTCTGATCTCATACAATTCATCTACAGCTTCCTTGTCAGCCATTATGAGTTAAAATTGACGTGAAATTTTTGTTTGCGTGTACAATCAACAGACGCTTGACATTTCAAGCTTTTCTTTTACTCTGAGCAGAGAAATACAATAAATGCCGGTACGTACGGACCACTACAACGGGATTGCTTCCCTTGTGAGGGCGTTCAGAACGTCCTAGATCATGACCTGAATTTGATGCAGAACGATATAGGTTGAATTCTTTTTCATTCATTGTTATCTTTGTTATTTCTTATTATTCTTAAACTAAAATTTTACAGCGCTTTAATTGCAATGCTACATAGTAAATGAAATAACGTGACAATTATGGGTTTTTTTATAAATGAAACATAGGCTATATTGTTAATTGTTTTCGCCCCTAGATGTTTCGCATTTATTTATCATGAATTGGTGTTTCTCTTTAAGCTGTCAAGTTATTGGAAACGTTATGCTCAATGTTAATCATAATGTTTGTTTTGGGCCATATTTGAGTTTTCACTCAATCTTCAGTTTAGTCTTAATTAGTCTGTAACTGCCCTTATAAATCATTTGGAAAAAAAGATCATTTTCTGCTTTATAAATAATTGTGATAAAATTCATTATATTTATATACAGATTAAGTTTTGTAAACAGTAGTCTACTGTAGATGCAAATTGATAAAGTTACTTTTAATTAAAGCAAGGACCCTATGTATACAGGGTTCTTGATTAAAGTAAATACTCAACATAGTACAAACATGTATATAACATGTACAAATTACACCCCTAGCAATAAGTTACTAATAAGGCTGTCACGAAACACCAGAAGCGTATCCCGATATATTGCAATCATATCGCAATGCTTACCATAATATATTGTGGGCTTTTAGATTTGTTGTGTATCTGCTGTATTTAACAGAAACATCGCCAATCTTACATACAGCTGATAGAATCAGTATTTACAGTCTTTAAGGTCTGTGATGTGCCCCAATGGGTTAAATTCTTGTAACTTAAGGTTAGATGGAATGAACAATGGAAAAACTTACAGTTTGCTACTTTTATTTCACGAAGGGAAGAATTTTCCAATGAAATAAAAAAATATCGCAAAATATTGCTGCAACAGCATATTGCAATATACCAGTATATTGTGACAGCCCTTGTTACTAATTATAATTTAGAGACAATACATGTTTTACAGATGTTAGTGTGAAATATTTTCATGATGGCTTTGAAAGGTATTCGTGTGATAGAGATGGCAGGACTTGCCCCAGCACCATATTGTGGTATGATCTTGTCTGACTTTGGTGCTAGTGTTACCAGAATTGATAGAGTAAGTAATCTCTTCACTGCATGAATTCATTGCAACTTGGCTTGACATTTATCATTAAAGGAAGAATGTTAAGCCCCTTTTTGTACTTACAAAATTGTCAAATATTAGAAACTTACTGCTTAATTAAAGTGAAAATATCTTAAATTTCTGCAATGCAATCTTTTCTGAATACTTGCACTAGACAGTATGCAAGATATTTGTTTAAGATTACTCACACATCTTACATTAGTTACATGTCCCTTTTATTCTTTATACTTTAGATAACATTATCATTTGTTATTGGTAAAGTGATTTCAATTTCAATGAAATCTTGCCTATACAGTCAACTATAGCTGTACAGTATATCTGATTTGGTTTAAAAAATTTACCTTTCACTCACTCACATACAATGGTGTCTCATATTTTATCGCCTACAGTTAACAAAAAACAAAAAGCAATTAATATAGGCTGCTTTCAGTGATATGATAAAAAACCGTTTTCTTTTTTCTTTGCAAGATATCTGTTTAAAATTTAGTGATAGTCACCAACAAACAGAAATTTTTATACAAATCAAGTAAATTATATACTTACAATTTTACACAATTACACATTTATTTATCATTATCAACAGGATAAATTATTCTAGTAGATACATTATATACTTTGTACTATAGATGCCAGGCACAATTTCCCCTTCTTATTGTACATTTAGAGTATGCTATATGCAGGGCTCAAATTTAAGCTCGCATACTCGCAAAGTGCGAGTGTGTTTTGAAAATTGTGATTTAACTTTTATTCTAACTCACAAATTTTGGCGGGTTGAAATGGATGCAAAAACACTACTGTCAAACGTAATGAAGCTGGAATCAGCATTGACCCATCCAGATAGATTGATAGTATCAATTACAGATTCAACATAAAAAAATGTTTAATAATCTTGGTTAACTCCACATCAACGCCATTGCTTTATTCATAGCAAATATATAGTATCATTTTGTTTTTATATCGCTTATATGAAAAGTAACTACAGTATGTATGCGAATAAAATTTGGAGAAAAATTTGCGATAGTGCTGTCTGGACAAAGGTTCAACAGGGCAAAACAATACTGCTTAGTATTGTCTGATACATTCTCGTACCCAGAGTCTAGTAGCATTCTCGATATTAGATCGAGAATCTTGATAACCTAGGGGTACGAGAATGTGTCTGATTTTGTTAACACTGAGACTATTTTTAACACTTCAGGTGCTTACCTAACTTCATATAGCTGTTCTTTATCTGACTGTGTGGGACCAAATGTAATTATACCCCCGCTTCGAAGAAGAGGGGGGTATACTGTTTTACCCTTGTCCGTGCGTCCGTCCGTTACAAAATTTCCGTCGCAGTTTTCTCAGAAACTATAACATGCAGCAGCCTAATACTTTGCATATTGCTTCATCCCATAGTCCCATGTGGTGTAAAGTGATTTCATGCTCCTTGCTCATCTACTTCCTGTTTGTCGCATATTTTTCGATTTTTGCGGGGGTATCACTAGTGAGCATTAGCTCACAGATTTACTTGTTGTTCAAGATATTATATGTTATGTTTCAAAAGTTGTGGTTGCTAAGACCATGTCAATATTTGTGTCAGGCACCTGTGTCTTACATATTAAAGCATGTATTTTATTTCATATGTTTGATATATTTTTCCTATTTTAAGGCTCCTAAGAAGGGACAGACTGTTGTACATTCATTAGATACATTATCTAGAGGGAAGAAATCAGTATCAATAGATTTAAAACATCCAGAAGGTGTTAATGTAGTTAGAAAGTTATGTTCTAAAGCTGATGTTCTCATTGAACCATTCAGAAAAGGTAACACAATTATTTATCATTCATGCCAATATTGTTGAAATGGTTTTATGTGGGATGAGATTGCTGAACATGTTGTAATATAAAGCTAAAACATTTTTTTGTAAAATTAAAAATGGACTGAGGTATACGTGCTTGACATTTTTAATACTTTCGTAGAGCTTGGTCATGAAATAATTTCTATGGCCATTCTCCCTCCTACCAATGATTTTTAACTATGTAGGGCAGTTGTCAGTCACTGACGAAAGTATGCGCTAAGTAGTTGGTTAATAACTAAATCCAGAGATTTAACCTTTCCAGGAGGAGTTAGTAGGTTGACTGACCGCCGTTATATGACCTATACATTGTGTTGCTACGGCGTCAAACCCAACAAACTAACAAGACTATCATATCACTGAAAGCAGCCTATTAATTGCTTTTGTTTAGAGTTTTTTGTTACTGTAGGCAATAAAATATGAGACACTATTGTATGTGTGTGAACCTACGACCACTCGATCAGTAGACTTGAGCGCTACAGACTGAGCTAGTCAGGCGGGCGCAAGTATAAATAAGGGGGAAAAGGAAAATAGATGTGGTAGTCAACATTAGACCTATATATTTTCACATATAATTTGCTCATATTGTGAAAGTTTGAACTTTATTATATATATATCATAGGAGCAGTAGTCCAGTGGTAGGACACACGCTTAGGAATTAGATGTCCGGGGTTTGAACCCCACTATGTGCATAGCTAAGTTCCATGAGCAATAAATTTACCTACAGTTGTTCCACTTTAGTCTGAACTTAATGTTGATGTAAATGAGAGGGCACCTGCCTGAAGTTGATTTTAATGATCAGGGGTTATGGTACTTCACATGATTAGGGGTTATGGTACAAAATTGTTAAATCTGCTTAACATGTATATGGAAGCAAACTTTTAAACCACACCTTAACTTTTTAACTATTTTATATCATAGGATAAATTTGTTTATTTATCTACAGGAGTTATGGAGAAACTTGGTCTAGGACCTGATAAATTAATGAGAGACAACCCTAGACTGGTATATGCTCGTTTAACAGGATTTGGACAAACTGGTCCATTGTCATCTAAAGCTGGTCATGATATAAACTATATAGCTACCTCAGGTATAATTATACCCCCGCTTCGAAGAAGAGGGGGGTATACTGTTTTACCCTTGTCCGTGCGTGCGTCCGTCCGTTACATATTTCCGTCGCAGTTTCCTCAGCAACTATAACATGCAGCAGCCTAATACTTTGCATATTGCTTCATACCATAGTCCCATGTGGTGTAAAGCGATTTCATGCTCCTTGCTCATCTACTTCCTGTTTGTCGCATATTTTTAGATTTTTGCTGGGGTATCACTAGTGAGCATTAGCTCACAGATTTACTTGTTTTGTTTTGTTTGATTTAAATGAGGGTCTGTCTGCTGCATTAGGATGCATTATGTGGAGGCCCTAGGATGTGATTCTCCATCCCTAAAAATTAATTATTGAGTCTTAATTGAGTCAAATTTAAAAAACTGATATAAATAATGTCAGAATGCTGTTATCTAAAATGTGTTTTTGTCATTGCCAACGTTAGGTTATCTTAATTGCTAATTGAGCACTGTCATGTTGGAGACTTCTCATTGTAAGTAGTATTTAACTCTCGACTTGTTAATTGGTGCATTAATGAATTATGTGAGTGTATTGTGTATTGTTACTTCTGATTCAATGATATTTCTTGGTTTTATACAGCTGAGGTGACAAATAGCATTATTTATTATATATGCTTACCAGTTGAATATCTGGATTAATCGGTGAAATAAAAATCAATATTCCACTGTTTTGGATCAATGAAAATAAATTTGTTATTTTTCACTGTTTGAATGCGCCTTTCTGATGACATATCATACTTAAACTTAAAAAAAAGCCAGTTTGAATTATATAATAAACAGAAAATTTATTTATTTCAGTGTAAGATCTATTTATTTATTTCCCTTGTGAACTAATGATATTATACATTTGTATTTTCACTTGTGGCTATGCCACTTGTGATTATAATACAAATTTACAATGTAACATTAGATGCTCAAGAATGTCACATTAGTTGGATTGTATGTATTAGTCTGCAGAGAAATATATTCATAATCAAAATATGTTGTGCAGCAAACACATTGACCGATAGAATGGCAACAGAAAAATGCTACATGTATGGTAGTTTTTTTATTGTACGTTTTGACATATTTTGATATTTGAAAAAATTTTTATCAGGAGTTCTTGGACAACTTGGTAGAAAGAATGAGAATCCGTATGCACCCATCAATCTTGTGGCTGATTTTGGTGGTGGTGGATTAATGTGTGCTCTAGGTATTACCATGGCATTACATGAAAGGTCAAGGTCAGGTCAAGGTCAGGTCATTGATGCTAACATGGTAAATGGATCAGCTTATATGTGTAAGTGTTTCACCATTTTAACAATTATATATTGTTATTCATTAGCATTTATTGCAGCATCTTTCAATGTATGAAATGTGTTGTTGTTTTTTCCTTAGATTGTAGTAACACATTCTTCAGGTCATATAACAACTGCTGGTCAACCTACTCACTAATCCTCGAATGGCATAATATCTGGATTTAGCTGTTCATTATCTACAACCCGGGTCAATAGCACAGTTGGTAGCGTGCCGGGATTTAGAATCTCGTGCCCTAGGGGGTGCAGGTTCGAATTCCACCCGGGGAGGTTATACCTTTCCATGAAAATTTGACAATAATGTCAATTTTCCTCCATTGATTAGATAATATGGAGAAGTTTCCAGCCTTGTGGAAGGGTAGATGAGTACTGGCCCAGGAGTCCAGGAAAGCTAGTTTAGGTGCACTGGACGCCGTAAAATGATCTTTATTGTGTTGACACTGCGTTAACTCCAATAAATAAATAAGTAAAATAAATAAATAAATAAAATAAATCATTATTTACCAAGCTCATACTTCCATCAGTGACTGACAGCTGCCGTGCATGATTTAACATCTGTGGTAGGAAATAGGCATGAATGTAGATATAATTTCATGACCAAGCTCCACGAAGTGTTTCCCACCTGGGAATTGAACCTAGATGACTCCTGGATCAGTAGACTTGTGTGCTACAACTGACTAGACTGACAGCTTGAAATGTGTTGATTATTCTAAAAGGAACAATGTAGGTATTATGATTTGTTTGGTAACAAGAATTTATAACATTTTTTATTTCTATATCAGCAACATTTCTATGGACATCTCGGGAACTACCAATCTGGACTGGTGAAAGAGGAGATAATAATTTAGATGGTGGTAGAGCATTCTATGAAACATATAAAACTTTAGATGATAAATATGTCTCTGTAGGTTCTCTAGAACCACAGTTTTATAATCAACTATTAACAGGTAGGTAATACTGTAATATAACTTGTTTCCTTGATGTTTATATAACAACTTCTAAGTACCGGCATTGAGTTGTGACTTACTACTGTAGGCCTCTATCCACTAAGGCCACTATATCTAAGGCCACTATCTCTAAGGCACTACCTACTGAGTGCCACTTTCTACTGAGTCCCCATCCTATGTCTTCCTGTAGTCATGAGGTGGCTTATTTATATTATGCCTGTACCCCCTCCCCACAAATCCAAGCATACATGTTTAAGATAATTATCTAGAGACCACTTACAGGTTCCATAGTACATACATGTATAGGTCGTTTGCATTAATGCTGGACCCCTATTTGCTGTAAATATCTTTTAAACTATAACAGCGATTTTGCTAAAAATTTTAATACAATCTTATTTCAATTTTTCCTTCTAGGATTTAAATTTTCAGAATTTTTAATAGATAAATAAAAAAGTTTTCCATAAGGTATAATGCAAAATATTTGGAATTTTTTATCAAAAAAGGCGGGAGGTAAAAAAGGCTGTTCTGATTATAACATTGTCATACTCCCAGTGTATTTATACAAAGTCCTGTGCGTTTACTGTAAATGTGTCGCTTAAATAAACACTCGAAGGTCTACTGAATTGTAAAGTAGAGGCCCATCTTTAAAATCGTACATGTAGAATATGTATAGATTTTGACGATACAGACGACAGTGATGATGATATTTGAGTTTGTATATACTGTTATACTTAGTTATCAAATAAAATTTCTAACCGGGCCTCATATTTAGCTATTATTTTGTTATGTGGCTGTTCTGATTATGGAACATACCCATTTAACAAAAGTCTCTTTTTGGCTTCAAAATTTGCATTGCATGTCTATGGGAAGTATGTTATGAAATTAAAGAAAAATTCTGAATTTTTGGATTTGAGAAGGAAAATGCTAGTTATGATAACATACTAAATTTAACTTAATTCCATCCAATAGTTATTGAGATATTTCATGATTTTAGGGGTCCAGCTTTAACGCAAACGACCTATATACTAGTAGCTCATTTAGGATAACATAAAACATTGTTTTCGTACATTTTAATTTAAATTGTTAAAGTTATTATTATTGACTTATACTAAACAAATAAGATAACATTTGTTGCTCAAGGAAACAACATGGTGGGTTTTAGGTTGAATACAAATCACTTTAAAACTGGTCATCCAGGGGAAATATCTTTTAAGCAATGAATAGTACAATTTTCTTTTGTGTGGTTTTAGTTTATACTGCATTTGGAATGTAGGTAAAATTTCAGAGGTAAAATGCCAGACCCTAAGTGATAGTAACATTAAAACTGTGGATTAGTGATTTGATTCCATAGTTTTTCTCTACTGACAGTAGAATGGAATCGGGGAAAATTTGTATAGTTCTCTCAGTTTTCAAAGTTTATAATTACCAACATACTCATGAAGTTGTTGCCTCATGGGTAATGTCATTCTATTTAGAGGCTATCTGGATTCTCGCATCTTGAAAACTTCTGGATGTAAGAATGGGGTAATGTAGGCAATTTAGAACTAAGTAATGATGAATAGTTGGTACAATTATGTTAATTTTTATTATTATACCTCACTGGAATTTCCCTATGCTAAAGCCCTATACTGGAGCGGATGATATTTTGTTCGATCACATGGTAATATTACCCGCTATCTAAGGGAGACCACTTATTAACGATTAGTAGCCGTAAATAGCCGCGACCGTGGTGTAGTGGTTAGCATGTCTGACTTCGAATCCGGAGATCGCGGGTTCGAATCCCGGTCGCGGCAAGGTATATTAGTGATATAATTCAGTTTTTTTATTGTACTGATTGTTTTCTTTACTGTGTTGTTATTTGTTGTTAAATATTTACATGTTACAGTTTTGTTCGGTATAATAAAACAAATAACACATGGCAGTGAGGGTGACAGTACAGATTATCAACCCTTGAAAATTAATATCAACCTCGGCTAGGACCTCAGTTGATATTATTTTCCTCGGGTTGATAATCTGTACTGTCACCCTCACTGCCATGTGTTATTTATATGTTATTCAGGTTTAGGTCTTACAGAAGATGATATGCCTCAGTTCAGTGATCCAGATGATATGAAGAAAAAGTTTACAGAAATTTTCCTTTCAAAGACCAGAGATGACTGGTGTAAAATATTTGAAAATTTAGATGCTTGTTTTGCTCCTGTATTGGATCATGAAGAAGCTAAATATAATGAACATAATGTGGAGACTGGTGTATTTATCAAAGATAAAGATGGTAAAATGGAACCAGCTCCAGCACCGAAACTATCCCGTACGCCAGCTGTAAGTACCTTACCACCTAGACCTAGTGTTGGTGAACACACTAAATCAGTGTTGATTGAAAATGGTATCAGTAATGAAGATGTTCAAAGATTACTAGACATTGGTGTTGTGTTCCAAAATGCTCATTCTAGTTCCAAACTTTAACATTGCATCTAAGTATAGGGCTTCAGTTTGACCCCCACCACAAGGATGTTCATTACATTGGATACAAATGTAGTAATAATGCTCCATTACACTGTGGCCGAGAGGATTATGTGTTGAAATTTAACACATAAACATACTTCTGTTTATAATCAATGTAAATCAATTGCTCATTTTTAATATGTTACTTTCCTAAGTGTAGAATAGGTGTGGTACTGAGTCTACTGACTTTCATCGAGATATGTGTAGATAATTATTTGAAGCAAATGGGAAAGGTCAGATCTAGGTCAAACTTTACACACTATAACATAGACATGTAATATTATGCCATTTGTATAATGACCAAACTTTTATGAAAAGTTTGTAATTTTACACCACCTTCCTCACTGGTAACAATGTTATGTTTTTATTTTAATTATTTAAAATACATGTAATGTCAATTTGTCATGATACTTGGTACAATAATTTTATGTTACTTATACAACTTTTTCTCAAAGAAAAAAGGCAATATTTTTTTGTAATTCCTTATTTCATTTCATGTGTAATTTTTAATCATATTGGACAGCTACATCATGACAATTTTGACTGTTGATTATTGATCATTATACAATTATGTGTTTTCATAGTTCATTTGTTCACATGTTTTTACTTTATAAGATGTTATAAAATTGATTACATGTTTATTCTGTTTTATTATATATACAACTGTGATACACGTGTTTACTTGTGTTTTCATTTTGTGTTTGAAACTTTGTCTATAATAGTTTTAATACGTAAGATTCTTTAGAGATAAGATGTCTTACCTTAAATACATGTAGTATATGTATGACAAAATATTACAGTCCTTCCATGATTAACCTAGATATTTTGCGATCTCGGAAAATTGCTAAAGAACTGTATTGAGGGATACATATATGTATATTCATAGAATGTTCAAGAATATTTTAGAAACATCAAGGTAAAGTAACAATTTAATAGTACATGTACATTCAAGATTCTTCCAGAACGTTCTATCAACAAAACTAAAATAAAAAAAAATGATGCAATATCATATAACAATGTACTGTATACAAGTGAGACAAGCTTAGGACAGTCTAGAAAAATCTATTTAAGAAATCATGTAACATTGATTTTTATATATCATATAGTGTATAACACATTGTATTATCAATTATTCTATTTTTAATCATAAACATGATTAATTACTACTGCAATTTTTTGCTGTCACATAATCTGTTGCTAAAAACCATGCAGTGCCTTTAGCATATGTTTATGAATTGTGTTTGTTTTTGGCTAAAATGTGTGTATGCTTTAATCATAAATTGTATATGCGTCTAATGTAAAATATATGTTTACATTTTTAGTGATTGGTGCGATATAATTGATGTAGTTAATTTGTTTAATTAATGTGATTACAATTGTTGAATTACAAACATGTTTGAATTTAATGTGATCCATTATGATAAATTAATAATGTATTTACCGTAATTCAATCACATTATACATGTATATTTAAATATGTTCAAATACATGTATTTGTGAAATCACAAACTTGTTGTTGTTTTGTGTTGGTTTATTACACAAGTGGGATGAGTTAAAGATGGAGTATCTCTTCCTTGATTGAATAAAAATAATGTCAGAAGTGCTGATCTGAGCTCTTAACTCATTAATAGATAACATGTTTTCACACAACCGTCTCAAAGTGGACTGATTATAGGTGGATTTCACTTCATGAAGAGTTACCCTCCCCCCCCCCCAAAAAATAAATATCTAGGATGTTTGTTGCTGGGATCTAAAGAGGGCACAACATAGATGACTGGGTTTAGGCAAAGTCACAATAAAGTGACTGAAGGAAGCATATTTTAGGCTCTAAAAAGTTGGATAACATTGAGTTTCGAAAAATTTAACTGTCGGGGAATTGGAGCCAAACTAATGTATTTTTGGCCATTTTGCCCTACCTCAGTGTTGTCATGATAACTAGAAATTGGACTGAAAAGAGTATTTCTCTCAGCAAATAACCTATCTATATTGAATGGCCAATTAAGTTGCATTACTGTCATACAGTCTATACGATATAATCTAGATAAAATAACAAAATAAGATTTAAGGCCATGCCAAATTGGAATTCTGTTAAGCGTCAACTCAAATTTGACAAACCTATGTACCTATTCACAAAAACACACAAACCGAAAACAAAAACACAAATATTTTTACTACAAAAACAATGCGTTATATATATTTCTTTCAATGGAATAACCTCATAATATGAATAAATGGTCTGAATTTAATATAAAATGACTAGAATATATTGTATTTATGACGCGGTTATGATAAATTGCTTTCGATGAATAACGTCGTTGTCGAACACAATTTTCCCTGAATTAAATTGTTGTATCGAATCCTGCAACATCGGAATTATTTAAGAAAATTTTGTTTTTTTATTTTGATTAAGGACTCTAAAACCTACGCGCACGCGGATGCTTAAGGACTATGTAATTTATACGAATGTCCTTCATGACTTTAAAATAGGTGTGGTTGCAATAATTGAAATTTACAAATAATTTTCATAAATTTCAGTTTTCATTTTAATCCTAATGAAATAAATAAGTAAGTTTAATAGAAAAATATAAAAAAAGTGGTTTAGTAATATTTATTTTTTTATGAAAAAGTGAGTTTAAACATGTAAACTTTTGTGCAAGTTTACATGAAGTACAGTGAAAACAGTTAAAATAAAATCTTCCAATCAGATTGTGTACACCCCCGTACAGATGCACTAAGAGTTAAAAATACAAATTAATTCATACATTGTCTGAAATCAGTATAATAAAATATCTCTATATACTAAAATTTATAAATTTCAACATGTCCAAAATATAACTTTACACAAAAGAAGTAGTACAAACAAAAAGTATGGTGTCCAATAAAGGACACAGGTAATGAAAGGTACACACTTAAAATAGGTATAATTCACTAATGTCATTATTGAACGGCCTGTTAGCGGAAAACGTTCAGGCAAACAGCAAACGGTTTAAGTATATAGTACGCGAGTATGAAACAACCTGAAACAAAATAGTTCCAGTATATTGTGCAAATTAGTAACTGCCATTACAACGAAGTCGGCGGTGTTACTCCCGTTGATTTAGATCAATAAATTTACACACAAAAAAACAAGTTAACAAGAAAACAATTCCTCCTCTCCGAATTCTTCTAATAAATTGAAGTAAAGATTCTCTTGTCCACTATCTTTCAACGTTCGCTCTTCAACAGATCGTTCAATTAACCGTTCATAACGGTAACGGTGATTGACTAACGTTAATTGCTTACTGAACGCAGGGCTGATAAAGAACTGGGACTGTTTCATAAGAATCTTACGTAAGATAGCGAAATTTCCGAAATAACTTACTTACGTTGAACTTACGTTTACGAAGAGAGAATTTCAAAGACGCACTCGAAACTTAAAATCTTTGCTACAATACGATCTGACTTAAGTCAACGTCAAGTAGCGAAGCCCTCAAATTTTGGTCACATGATTTCTTGTCAACAATACATTATAAACTACAAAACATTTAAAGAATACAATATGTTCCACAAACTTCAACGAACAATTTCACAAACGGAGATTAGAAGCTCTCGAAGACAATGCACGAGGGCTATACCGAGCCACCATACTCTTGATTTTTCAATACACGGCCAATTTAAACAAAGGTGGTATGGCACAATAAATGGTCATCTGCTAACAAAACATCGACCAATTTAAGACGGAACCGATGGATGTCAAAATAAAGTAATTAGGCACAAAAAAGTTCCCACGTGGCGTCAAATAAATACCTTAAAACAATAAATCATCAAATCTACAGACATATTTAGTAATAACTTCATAAAAAATAAACCATTCTTAAGACATTTCATCGAAATCTTGCAATCTTAAGATAGAAGTTCAGTTCGCGTATGTACACACGTTTTTGTGATTAGCCCCTGACTTCCGCAAAGATGTGTAATGAATAAGTTTTTAATACACACAAAATGGACGCCCAAATTTTGATTACAGAGCCCACTTATTTGTTTGTTCATATATGTAAATTCAGTCACAGATATAGAAAATGTAAGCCTCAGTGCATCTAGAGTAATATTAGTGCATTCAATATCTGCATATGTATTCTGAATTTGTTCGCTAGAATAAAAGGAAACTTGCACAGAAAATAACGTATTTATTTCTGTATTCACAGGTGATGTGAAGTACCTACGATAACATTGCCTGGTCCAAAAGATTTCAGGCAAGAGGGATGATTAAACAATATGATATTCATAGCATTGCATTCACCCTAACCAACTTTTTGAGGGCCGGTACTTAAAGGTACCTTTCTGTAATTTCAACTTTTACATAGTCCTTAACAAAATTCCGATATGGAATGGCCTAATAAAATGCCCATTGCATTAAAAAAGCAAAAAGAACAATTTCGTCCAAATCAAAACTATATAGAAATGTGTTAAAACTTACCTAAAAGATAAAATCCAGTGCGGCTGTGCTGTACAAGGTTTATCATCCTTTTTTATGAAAAAGTCAACATTTGAGCGTAAATGATTATACCAGTGTATGCATTCAGTTCTTTGCCAGTGTATATGATGTACAGTCAGCTGAGTTGGTAGCATGCAAGTCTACTGATCCAGAAGTTGTGGGTTCCATTTCCCAGGCGGGGTATACTTTCATGGAGTTTGGTCTATATCTATATGTTACTATTCTATATAGTCTGACAACACTATGATTAACCTGTGCTTGACATTTATGCAAGAACATATTAAATTCACTATCTATTTTTGTCTTCGTTTGTAAATCGCCCTTTGTCAGAAGCTTTGGGAAGAACAATTGAAACTGTGCCACAATTTATTGTGAACTTATGTGTTTTCCCCAAAAAATAATTTGTCTAAAATTAAAAGTACAATAGCATACCACTTTTACAAAATTTATAAATTTATAGTCACATAAGTTGTTATAAACATGTGTATAGTCATATACATGCATACGAAAACTCAGGATTTAATGTAAGTGAGGTGTGTAGATATTATAATTAGGTAGTTCAAGCTCAGGTTAATTTTGTCACTACCACTGTTTCTGAATCCTGTTGGTAAGTTATGGACTTAAATTATGTGTCTATACAAGGACCCTGTTACAATATATATAGGGTCCTTGGTCTATAGTAACTGGTTAACGCCCAATTGGCACGTTATTTAGATATGTGAGTGACTAACTAAATATGCAAAATATAGAGTGACACACAATTTTACTTAGGGTCATGAGAATTTGAAACGTAGACGACAAGGGAGATAAGCAGTTATGAACTAGAACGTACATATGTACCGCACATCGATATTTGATGTCGTTTTGTAAACATCTTCCCGCGAAAAACCCCGCCAAACTTTAACTTATCTTTGTCCGATTTATTATAAAACGATCCAACTGTAATTTCAAAACTTTAACGTGATCGATGGCAAACGTTGATTGCATGACGAATGTTGACTTAGGTAAGTGTGTCAGCTTTTGTAAAATTGAATTATTTTGTTTATTTCATAATGATTATGTGGGGAAGAAACCAACGACTGTGTCGAGCGCAAGTGACGTTTGATGGTTTGTTATCAATGACAATGGTTATGTATGACCAAAAAAAATCTGGCATACATAACATGCTTTAACACAAGCATGAAAAAGTTTTAGTTTAGTATGAAAATGCCAAGATACACTTGTAAGCATTGTACAGTGTTTCAACCATAGAGTCGATACTGATATTTTCTTGATTGTCCCAGATGTAGTGTAGAACACATAACCATCAAAGGTATCAAATTTATAACTAGAGTCTATTAAAATGTAGACAAGTCGCCAAGTTGCGACAGTGCCCTAGAGAGGGATTTTATTCATTATCGGAAGAAAAAAAAGACCAGTCTGTGTTAATAGAATGTTCAACATGTATATGAATACTCACCATCAGATGGCATAGCTGTCAAGAGTCCAATGACTTCAGGTGTGAGATATTGGAAGCTGAGGGCCTAGGGGGCCTCCAATGGATCCTGCCAGAATTCCAGGGGTTCAGAAGCTCTGCAAAGCAGCTAATTGGGACCTGCTTAATCTCTACAAACATATATATCCAACCATCATAACTTTATTTAGAAGGCAATATACATGCGAGGTGATCAATATAAAAGGCTACCAGTGACTTACATCCTTAAAGTGACTGGTTGGATGGCAATTTCCTTGAACTCGATCTGCGATGCATTGGCTAAATTTTAAGACTTGATAATAGAAGTGTCAGGAAATAGAGTGTTAAGCTTATTTTTTGTTTCAAATAAAATCAAAGAAATTGAGAGACCACAAAATTTAATATCCAGACCTGCTAACTCTTCCTAATTTTCCAGGATTATCTTGGATTTAAGTTTTATTTTTCAACTCATAATTTTGCAAACATAATAGAATCTCCTGAATTCTGTTTCCCCTTTATTTAAGGTAATGGTCAAATCTTCTGATAATTTCAGCACTTGTCATTTTGTGGTAATTTTTGCCTATTCATTAATCTGAATCTATCTGGTAAAAACTGGTTAAACCAGATTACTGTTACCATTGATTACACATGAGCTACAGCAAACTGGATAACTTGCGGGGTTTATTCTATTTGCGGGATACACACTATTATTTCAAAAATTGCTCCTATACAGTGAAAATCCCCCCCCCCCTGAATACTAATACATTAATAAAAACATAAAATCCTCACACAAATAATCATCAAAACAAATTTTTTTGTCTTGTAAGTTGTGAGCATTACACCAGCAATGGTTCCTGCGTCCAAACACATACAGATAACAGCTTAATACTGTTATTATTCAATTTAGTGTTCTATTCTGAAAAAACGAAACTTCTATCATTGTGACCAATAAAAGTGAAACATTTAAAATATGCATATAGTAATTTTATTCAATAGGCTGCTTATTACACGTAATTTAATATTGATTCTTAATTTAGCAAACAAAGCGTCAGGAAACATCAAATTCAACATGTTAATGTTTTTTGTGTGTCCGAGTTGAAGCAAATCCTTGGAATGATGGGCGTTTTCTTTCTTGTCAACACCATTTAAAATGTTTGAGTTTGTCACTGCGGAAGGTGTATGATCAATTCAAGTACAAAAATGTTTATTACAATATTTATTTGAAAAATGTGTTTTAAAAGTGCCTGGTTATTGAACCTTTCAGCGAATATGTATGCAGGAATTATTATTATAGTAGTACATGTCAAATGATTATTAGGATGGCTAAAAGTGTAATGTAATTTGTAATACATATGTCACAAAAGCAAAATGTAAGTCATGAATAAATCTCCCTCATTGGGATTTGCAAAACTCTGCAGGTCTGTCCTTAACAAGTTAGTAATCTCTGAAATGTTTTTATTTCACATTTAATGTACATTATATATTTTATTTTATTCATTTAAGGTGACAAAGACATTGTTATGCAGATGGATGATGGTCCACCAACAAAGAAAATGAAGCAAGGTTAGATAACATGTTCTTGTCTCTTATGTAAATAAAACACTAATTACATACTCTGGGGTAGGGGTGTAACGGTTAACCGATATACCGGTTAATATTGCAATACGACTTCTGGCGGTTTTTAACCGGTTCATTTTTCTCTGAACCGGTTTTCTGGTAATGTTCCATACTGACTGTTTTTATCAGAATCTGAAATTTAAATGTTTGAATACATGTTAAAATGTGTTCGAAAACTTGAAATATTTTTCGTAAAGTGAGGACTTATTCAAATATTTGCATAATACGTATAGATCATTTGAAAATACAAATATCTATGTACAATGTTGATCAAATTAAGACGATGCACGTGTAATCATTCATGCTATGCATGTATGGGCAAAAGAACAATATATATTGCAATATATTACAATACGGGTTTCGTGTATTGCAATATATTGCAATACGGTTTTTACCGTATTGTTACACCCCTACTCTGGGGCTGTTAACAATTGTGTTAAAGTTTTTTATTTACCATAAATATCTGCAATTTCTGGTCAGATCTGAATGAAACTGTATACATTGAAAATGTACCGTGTGAAATACATAAATATGAATTAACCATAACTTTTTCTTTAATATGAATTATTTCCCTTTTTTGTGATTTCATATTATGAGAAAATAAGAGGTATAAAGCAACTTAAACTTTTAGCTTTTTAATAACATGGTCTTTTTTGTTTTATGCAGGACGCCTTCCATTTAAGCCGTTGGATCATTCAGGACATGCCAGACAAAGTAACACACCCCCTGGAAGTAAGAAACGTAAACTATCAGGTAATGAATCACCAAGTGCTAAACAATTAAAAACTGGATTATCATCGTCTAATCTTAACAATCCAGTATTGAGTGGTGAACATGAAGTCAGTAGTAGCTCTGAAACAGAAACCCTTGCTGATCTACAAAATAAAAGTATAAAAAAATTAAACACTATCGATAAATTCTTCCGCCCTAAACAAAGTGTAAAAGATCAAGAGGAGATCTCATCCACAAATGAAGATATTGAGATTGATCTCACTAATGAAGAATCTGACAAAGAAAATCCAAAAACTGATAATAAAGTAGAAGTTGTCTCCCCTGATTCTGTCGCTGTAGAAACTAAAGTGTGTGATGATGTTGAGAACAAAGCTAATGATGAGGACAAAGCTAATGATGAGAGTGATGATGAAGATAAAGATGACTCAATGTGTGAAGACAAAGAGAATGTATCAGATATTGATGGTGACTCATCATTTATAGATAACACATCAGTTTGCGAAGATGCTTTAAAAACTCCAATTAAATCTACGCTGGAATCTGTTTTAAAGGTAATATTTTCTTACTTTTATTCTTTTAGCTCACCTAAGCTTCAGCTTTAGGATCAGTGGGTATTCTCGGGGCTTGACATTAGTTTTTGAATTAGCTTGCCCAGTTGGACAATCGCCTATATGTTTTACTTACCCATAAGAAATGTTTACTAGCAGTAACAAGTTTCCCTAACCCAAATATAGGTTGTCAAGCGGCAGTCTTATCCTTAAAAAAAATCAAATTATTAATATTTCAAATTGCACTGAATAGAATACATATCAACTTACATGTTGCAAATTTTACTACAGCAATGACAATCATGATCATTGAGATTCTAAAAAGGCAAACCTATTAAAGCCATAATCTTTACCAACGTCTCTAACATCATGGGGAAGAAGTAAATTGAAATTTAGTCCCAAAAACACTTTCCAGGGTTGGCGCTGGGTCATAAGAAGTTGTCGCCAACATTTTCGCCAAATGAAAAAAGTTGTCGCCACTTTGGGGCCATTGGAGCCAACAAAATTTGGTCCGGTTTAATAAGTTTATAGTGCATCAACGCAAATTATTGTTGTATTAAGACAGCAAGCACACCTTCATTGTAGTCTAGCTCTCCTGAACTCTTGTTTGTATCTTAATTATTGTATTATTTTTTAATTTGCAGATTTTTCATTTTTTACATAAATAAACCAAGAACAGTCAATGTCACGCAAATGCATATGCCGAAATGATAGAATAGATTCGTATAGAATGTCAAAAGCACCAATTATTACACACACAAATGTAGAATTTCTTATGTTTCACTTCTGATTTAACCCATTAATTGTGTCATAAATCACTATCATCTTATCATGACTGACAATTAAAGTCGAATAACTCAGAATTCCAACAAAACAAAACTCAAAATAATTAGATTTTGAATGTAAACTTATTAATTCTTTTAATTTACATTAAAAATTAATTAATACACTCGTAATGTTTGGTTACTCAGTTAAATTACTTTACACAAATTCCTCAGAACATTGTGATTTTGTATCAAACTGTAACCTAAAATAATCTTTTTATCATTTCAATAGAAAATGTCTCCTTTCTGGTTAAGTCTAAATGATTGCAGGTATATCTTCTTGGAAAATATCAATGTCCTCAATTTTGACCTTTCTTTGTTAAAATATGTTTTATCATATTGGTTGGTTATCATACTTGTTTCTTAAATATTACTTTTCATGTAGCAATGCATACTTAATATTGATTTTTAGAGTCTGTTACACGACTTTAGTTGATTATGTCACTAAAACTTATTATTATTTTCAATAATTCAATTTGTCGAAACCAACCTGTGTTTATTCTTAAGATAGAAAAATAGAGGGGATTTCTTTTTACTTTTGCTAAATCATGAAGAACTATTACTCAAAATAATAGTATTATTAAATTACAAACGTAGATTAAACAATGAATCACCCGAATTGGCGATAGCGTCGGTCGCGAAAATACGTGACATAATGACATGATGTTTGAAGGGATTTCATTTTTACGAAATAAAGTTACTAAGTATAATTATTAACTATATTTGTTATCAAAAGTGAAAACAAAAAAGTTTTTACGATAATTTTCTTATGGAATTTAAAGATTTTGATTATTCAATCAGAGATTATTGTTATTGTTACCTTTTATTGACTTAAAAACCTGCCAATTACGTCTATTGAAAACACGCTCAAATTTAAAACAATTATCTTCTCTAAACAGTTTAAACCACTGAAATTAATGCAATATCACAGTTTGTCACAAGTTTGTTAATTGCACCCGTTTGATTACGTAAGCAATGTTATCGAGCCGACGTGTTACACTATTGATTTTTAGCGGACGCCGATTAGTTGATGATGCATATCACTAAGCTTAAGCGCCGCCTATTAATTGAATATACGTAAGTGTCAATAATTGTTTGACGCATGGCTGAGCATTTAACATCAGGGGCCATCAATGTCATATACAGCGAGACACTAATTATCGGCCTATGAAGCATGTATACTAACAGCACCTCCCGCTGAGCGGATTTGTCAATTACATCAAAAGGCGAACATCACAAACGGTCCGTATGTCGTTATCAATAAAATCAATATCTTATCACTCGCGAATATGAACTTGGCCACTTACGATATCAAAACTTACATCAAAGAAAATTTATACCGGCCGATTTTTTTTGTCGCCACGAAATTCGCCAATTTTTCAAAATTGGCGCCAGAAATTTAATTTTATCGCATTTGGCGAATTTGGCGATCAGCAGCGCGAACCCTGACTTTCTGTGCATGTGAATTATGGAGTGTTTTCTACTGTACTAAAAAAACCAATCCCTCCAATTTGTTGATGCTATTATTCCTTTTGATAAGTTCCCTTACACACCTTTACTTTGAAAGAAATAAATGCTGCTATTGAAAATCTTGTGGTAATAACTATGGAGTACTCTTTTTAACTTTTTTGCATTGAGACTGGCTATCATAAGCAATAAACACTATTTTCTATCCTTTGTTGACAGACTCCTGTGACAAGTTCTTCTGGTGGAGATGTCAGTCAAGGATCTGCTAGTGAAAATACTCCTGTATCAGGACAGAAAACTAAGAAACGAAGTGCTGTAAGTTGACATTATATATTGATTTTACTGTAATTAGAAGCAAGTTAACTTTGTGACACCAAATCTGTGTGATAAGTTCATTTGCTTAAGATGACACCATTTTAGTTCTAGGACCCGTGAATCAAATGTCAAGGTTGTTGGGACTTAATATCGGAAAGCTTTACACGATATAGTTACTTAATAATTCAGGTTTCTATGGTCACTTTTGCTCTAATTCTTCAGTGACTGACAACTGCCCTACATGATTAAGAATTAGTGGTAGAAGGTCTGTAGAAATTATTTCAACGCAAACCCCACGAAAGAAAGACTTGCCCTGGAATACAACATACAACCCTTCGGTTAGTGCACTAGTGCACTGCCAACTTAGCGAGACGGCAGACCTCACCATTTTACCATGAAATAATGTAGTTTTTTTCTTTCATGTTTAATGCTAGATTGTATAATACAGAGAGTTATTGTACGTTTAAATTTCAATTTGTTGTTTCATTGCTATAGATGTCTGAAAGTAAGAGAAAGGAAAGAGAAATTCAGAGACAAAAAGCAAAGGAAGAGAAAGACCGACAGAAGGAAGAACAAAGACTTCAAAAAGAAAGAGAAAAAGAAGAAAAGAAACAAGAACTTCTTGCTAAGAAAAAACAGAAAGAGGAACAAAAAGAGAAAGAAAGATTAGAGAGAGAAAGGTTGAAACAAGAAGAAAAGGTAACTGTTATCAATATTGTTCATACTTGTCAGTACTTTTTTTGTTGGGTTTAACACCATAGCAGCACATTGTATTGGTCATATTATGGAAGTCATATCCTGAAATTGCTAAATTTACAGAATTAGCTGTTAACCAGTTACTAGAGGCATACTTCCATCAGTGTCTGACAACTACTCTACATGATTATAATCTGTGGTAGGAGGGAGAATGGTCATAGAAATTATTTCATGACTTAACTCCACTCAAGTATGCCCCAACTGGGAATCAAACCCATGATCCCTGGATCAGTAGACTTGGGTTTCTATCTAAGCTGCTGGGGAAAATCTAGAGGAAATGTTTGCTGGGCAACAAAACATAGATATACATAGTCTAAAATATTATGTTAGTCTATAGGTAGTGTTTGAGGCTCTCTTGTCTCTCATTCACAGATTTGGTTTTTAAGTTTAAAAATTACCAGTTATTGTGTTAAGAAATGAAATTGTGATATATTATTATTTTACCTCATGTGATTTGTTTACTATATAGCCTAATGTGACCTCACCAGGTGATGTTCTGTTATGTCACCCTCTTGACATCACCTATTGGTCCGCTTGACATCACCTATCGGCCCGTTTAAAGTAATTGGGGACTACTGCGTTGGAGTTTGCTTATACCCGGACTCAAGTTTTTGCCATTTTTTTAGTTACCTCCCTTGCGCAGACCCTTGCTTTTTCAAAACAACAAACTAAACAGTGTAAAATTTCTTCAAGTTTAGAAGCAAATAAAACAAAATTAAACAGTTGGTGCCATTAAATTGTCAACAATTTTTTTTTGGTATAATAAAATAAAAATCACATCCTACAGAAGGTGATAGAATGGAATGTTCCATTCTATCACCCTCTGAAGGATGTGTTATTTATATAATGCAAACTGACGTATAGATTGTGAGAAATATAAAAGTGACGTATGTGCTGTATACTATATAAATATTGTCTATATAACATACATACATGTTTCCATTTCTATATGTGTAAAAGTTATACATTTTGTATTATAGGAGAAGAAAGAAAAAGAAAGGTTAGATAAATTAAAACAAAAGGAAGAACTGAAAAAACAGAAAGAGAAGGAATTAGAGTAAGTGTTTTTGACCACATGTTTCTAGCAGTGTTTTGTCTGCAGTGATCCTATTTTGCTGCTCTTAGTTCATATTACTATTTTAATGGTTTGAGGGACCTATTTTCTTGTATCTTGGATCTCTAACACCATTTTGTAAAATTTGTTTAGGAAAACAGCCCTTACAGTGGTCATTAGCATGGTCAGCAGACAGTAACCAAACATATAATGTAATCAATTCATATTTTACTGTGAACAAGGCCATGGTCAAAATTTTAGGAAAATAAATAAGAGTGAAAAAGCAATGGTTGCTTCATCACTGATCCCCACAGTAGAATTGAATCAGTTATGTTATAAAATAATTGTTGTGTTTTAACATTAGTGTTGATATAAAGTTAAAGTTTGCTCTGAAATAAATTGATTAGCTTTAATTGTTGTAAATATTAATAGATGTAAGAATGAAGAGAAAAGAAAGAAGGAAGAAGAAAGAAAACAAAAAGAAGAAGAGAGAAGACAACGTGAGGAGGAGAGACGTAAGGAGGAGGAAGAAAAGGTTGGACTATAAACTACTTGTTTACTTGTTGGTGATATACACTGCCCTCCATATCTTCCTTCATATGTTCATAATATCATCATACTAAATGGAGTTGTAAAAACCGTTAACTATTAAATGAATTTTAATTTTGCTTTTTAGCCGGATTTTTCAACGAATAATAGGCTAATAGTTAGGCGAAATACAGGCAGGCGGGCATGCTGTGTCATGAACAATTGAAAATTAAAGTTTTCAATTTAGCATATATCTCTGCCATTTATTGTCAGATCTTTATGAAACTTCATACAATGATAACATATCATGTGATGAACTGAATTAGACAGTAACCACAACTTCACCTGGCTTAATTATGGATTATTTCCCTTTGTAATTTTTGTGTTAAAGTTTTTAAATCTGGCTTTAATGTAATTTCCACATTACATTTCTTGTTGAAATCAGTTCAGTTTACTTATGGATATGAAATTTAAAAAAATCTCATACATGATTTTGTTTCATTGAGATTCATTGGTCATAGTTTGGTGTGCTGATACATAACTTTTACTGCAACCAAACAAATTAGTCAACCCATAAAAAAGTTATGATATGTTGTAAAAAATGTTAGACCTAATTTCTGATCTCAAGTACAAAGTACATGTTGAAATTTGTGAATGTTCAATTTGTGAATCAGCAATTTTGTTTGTTTGCCTTCCATTGGGCTAAATAGTGCTCTGCGAGATGGCAAACTGTGCATTTGAAAACACTGATTACAAATGCAAAATTAAGATTTTTTATATCCTTTATTTATTTATTTAAGATTGATACAGACATTTGGTATTTTTATTTTTAACCGGATTTTTTAACGAAAAAATTCGGCTAATAGTTTGGCGGTACGCAGGCAGGAGCGTTGGCAGGCAGTTTGGTGGGCGGGCGTCCAGTGTTGTTAACAATGGCGTTAAAGTTTTCAATTTAGCATATATTTCTGCCATTTATTGTCAGATCTTTATGAAACTTCATACAATGATAACATACCAAGTGATGAAAAGAATTAGAAAGTAACCACAACTCTACCTGGCTTTATTACAGATTATTTCCCTTTGTAATTTTTGCATTAAAGTTATTAAATTCGGCTTTAATGTGGTTTCCACATTACATTTCTTTTTATATTTTCTGGCTCTGAAAATTCTTGTTTCATTGCAAAATGTTCCATGTTAGGCACAGTAATTCAACATCTCTGTTAACTTATATTATCTCTTTCTAGCAAAGAAAGGCAGACAAGAAGAAAGAAATGTTTAAAGGATTTTTTATACAGAAAGAACCAACTGTCTCTCCACCAAAGGTATAGTTATCTTATAAAAAGTTTACAAATAACATTTGATATGGTTCTTAAAGGTACTAATTCACAGATTTGGTTAAGATTTTCTATATTTTGAAATTGCTATTCAGCGTCTGTAATTGTTTAAAAAAAAAAAATTCTTAATATTTAAGACAAACTGATTCATAGATGGCAAGAAATAATAAAAGTCACAAAAATGCACTAAAATTGTCTATACCGTGACATACGGGGTAGATTTTAACTATTTGAAACACTATCATTTGCAGTTGTATGTCCATTTGTACTAAAATGGTCATTATCAAAACACTAAATTCTCACTTTAAAAATGTTTCCATACAATTTTGATAGTTTCAGAAAAAGTTGATATTTAATTTAAATCTGTGAATGAGTACCTTAAAAACTTTTCATTGACCTCGCCCATCAAATGATTACATCGAGGATTTTTGTGGAAGAATACAAACAAGGTCTCTGAATGTAGAACATTTTCTTAGAATGATGATTGTTAATCATGTTTTCAGGCTAGCACTGATGGTATCAATTTTAGAAAATACAACTGTCTATAATGCATTCTTGTCTAATTTGTTCAACCACAGTATTGCGAGTATAACAAGGAATTTGGTTAAAACTTTCATTTCTGGAAAACAATTTCCCAATGATTTTGTCTTTTTGCATTTCTGTTATGCTGATAATGATACTTAGATATTTGTATAAACTGAATAGATTCACTTATAAAATAGATTTTTAGCCGATTTTTCAACGAAAAAGTTCGGCTAATAGTTTGGTGAAACACCGGTGGGTGGGTGAGTGATCAGGTGGGCGTCCGGTGTCGTTAACAATTGCTTTAAAGTTTTCAGTTTAGCAATATTTCTGCCATTTATTGTAAGATCTTTATGAAACTTAATACAATGATTACATACAATGTGATGAACAGAATTAGAAAGTAACCTTAACTCTACCTGGCTTTATTATGGATTATTTCCCTTTGTAATTTTTGCAATACAGTTTTTAAATCCGGCTTTTATTAATGTGATTTCCACATTACATTTCTTGTTTGATTTAGTGTTAAGTCATTACTATACAGTTTTTGTGAATTTTTATAGTCCTATCATTACTATTCAAATATTGTAAAACACTTTCAGGTAAAAGAGATGAAGAATGGTCTATTTATGCCATTCGAATTAAAAGCTAACATGAAACTTGCACCGTCTAGACGTAGTCCTTTAACAGAGGAAAATAAACAAACAGTTGATGATTGTCTTCAGAAACAGGTTTGTTATTTTATTTGTCTGTCTCAGTTTAGGTGCATCAATATTCGTTAGTTATACAAATAATTTCACAATTTTGCTGAATAATTTGTGCAAGATAATATGAATTACTTCAGTTTTATAATAGTTTCATTTACTTTTTATTTATTTCTGAAAAATATGTATAAAAGTTTTCATATCATTACTGATTTCAGTTGTTTGAGAATAATTACTTTCATGTATTTGTATAAAGTCTGTCTATTTCAATAGTTTGAGAGTAGGTTTTCAACATTTTCAACTCTTTAAACTTTCAACTTCCACCCATTGAATAAATTTTCTACGAGTAAAATTTAATTATTTGTTAATCAGATATATTGTATGTGTTTCATTGTACCATGTATTAGCAACCACTGTTGACTTTTCAATCATTGCATTTTTAAGATTGAATAAAAAAATTTGATGCAGAGTAATAAAAGAAACAGAACACTTAATTTCATTGAAATATCTTAAAAAGTTTAAAAAGTTATGCGAGTTTGATGTACATGTATATAACTATGAAATCTTTGATGAAATCATGTATTATTGTATTGTACTATGTTTATATAACTATGAAATCATTGATGAAATCATGTATTATTGTATTGTACTATGTTTATATAACTATGAAATCTTTGATGAAATCATGTATTATTGTATTGTACTATGTTTATATAACTATGAAATCTTTGATGAAATCATGTATTATTGTATTGTACTATGTTTATATAACTATGAAATCTTTGATGAAATCATGTATTATTGTATTGTACTATGTTTATATAACTATGAAATCTTTGATGAAATCATGTATTATTGTATTGTACTATGTTTATATAACTATGAAATCTTTGATGAAATCATGTATTATTGTATTGTACTATGTTTATATAACTATGAAATCATTGATAATGTATTATTGTAGGACTGTAAGAATTTATATTTGAATACCATGAAGTCATCAACATTGGGTAAATCCTTTAAAACATGGCCAAGGTAAGTTGACATGATTATTGTATGTATCTTGTTGAAAAAAGCCTAGTTAACACTCAAGAGATCATATTTACAATATTTATCAAACTTAGTCAGTTCTTGGAGAATTTTGAATACTCTTTTAACTCAATTTAGTGATCTAGGACCATCTTGGCTGCCTCTAGGTTTGTACAAACTAGAAAATCATGGAAAGTGAGATTTTTTGGATAAATCATGGAATTTTTAGTTAAGGGAAAATATCATGGAAAAGTCATTGAAAATTTAAAAAACATGTAACAGTTCATTGTGTCATGGAAAAAACTATTAAATGTCTATTTAAATTTCAACCCATAAAAATAAATCAAAAGCATGTATTCAAACAAATCGCAACTTTAAATGTCATTTCTACAAATCACACTTGGTAAGGAACCCGGGTCCATGGCGCAGTTGGTAGCGCGTCGGGATTTGGAATCCTGTGTCCCGAAGGGGGTACGGGTTAAAATCCCACCCAGGGAGGTTATACCCTTCCATGAAAATTAGACTATAATGTCAGTAATTTTCCTCCATTGATTAGATAATATGGGGAAGTTTCCGGCCTTGTGAAAGGGTAGGTGAGTACTGGTTACTGACAAGGGTCCAGGAAAGCTAGGTTAGGTGAGCTGGATGCCGTAAAATGACCTAAAATGTGTTGATACGGCGTTAAATCCAATTAGAAAAATTAGAAAACACTTGGTAAGGAAAATAAAAATTTTACTACAACACTGTTTTCTGTTTTTCTATCTTTCCTCATTATGTTTTTATATGCCCCAAAGAATTTCGGACATATTATGTTATACCCCCTGGCGTCCGTCTGTCCGTCCGTCCGTCTGTCCGCAATTTGGTTTCCGGAGCATAACTTAAGTTCCATTTCGCCCACAATATTCAAACTTCATATGATGATTGCCCATATCGAGTAGAAGACCCCTATTGTTTTTGGGGTCACAAGGTCAAAGGTCAAGGTCACTATAACCTTAAAACTGAGAACAGTTTCCGGAGCATAACTGAAGTTCCATTTGGCCCGCTTTATTCAAACTTCATAGGATGATTGTCCATATTGGGTAGAAGACCCCTATTGATTTTGGGGTCACAAGGTCAAAGGTCAAGGTCACTATTACCTTAAAACTGAAAACAGTTTCCGGAGCATAACTTAAGTTCCATTTGGCCCACAATATTCAAACTTCATAGGATGATTGTCCATATCGGGTAGAAAACCCCTATTGATTTTGGGGTCACAAGGTCAAAGGTCAAGGTCACTATTACCATAACACTGAAAACAGTTTCCGGAGCATAACTTAAGTTCCATTTGGTCCACATTATTCAAACTTCATAGGATGATTGTCCATATCAGGTAGAAGACCCCTATTGATTTTGGGGTCACTTGGTCAAGGTCACTATTACCTTAAAACTGAAAACAGTTTCCGGAGCATAACTTAAGTTCCATTTGGTCAACAATATTCAAACTTCATATGAGGATTGTCCATATCGGGTAGAAGACCCCTATTGTTTTTGGGGTCCTAAGGTCAAAGGTTAAGGTCACTTTTACCTTAAAACTTTTTTTCTCTACTTTGTTTTCCACAATTATTCATAATATGATATTCATCTGAAATATTCTCATGTCTTACTAATGCTTCATCTTAACTAAAAAAAAACAACACTTTCGGGCATATAATGCTCCGCCCAGCGGTGCTCTTGTTTACTCTACTGACACATTTTTTATACTCCTGATGTGTGGAGCATAGATAGAGTGATTTTCCTCACCATTTGTTTGTTTGTTGATTTTTTTGTTTGTTAGTTCCAAGAAATATTTGTCTGTCAACATGGTTGAAACCATGGTTTGATGATTCTATCCATTATATAATAATTGGAAAATAAAAGCCAACTATTCCAATACTGGCACTAGTAATTTGATCGTTTCAACCTTACATATAATATATACAAATGTATATCAATATAAGATATTAGAACCATTAAATATAAGTTGTATGTTATATTCTCTATCACCCAGATTTGTTGTCCAGTTGGTAACGTGCCAGGATTTTGAATATAGTTTCGGAAGGGGTATAGGTTTGAAACCAACCCAGTTCAGTTATACCCTTCCATAAAAATTTGACAAAGTCAATTTTCCTTATTAATCAGTTATATGGAGAAGTTGCCAGCCTTGTGGAAGGGTAGGCGAGTACTGGTTGTAGACAAGGGTTAGGACAAATTGGTTAGGTGCGCTGGCTGTCATTAATATAATCAAACTTGTGTTGACATTGGGTTAGACCAAGTATATTAAGATATATTCTCTATATTACAGAAGTACAGAAGATGATGATGATATAGAGATAATGTCACATGAGAAACATACGATACAAACTGTTACATATAGAGCTAAATTCTTACACTTCCATGAGAATACACGACCAGCTTACTATGGTACTTGGAGAAAGAAAAGTCATAAATTATCTCCCAGAAATCCTTTCAAACAAGATGAGGTATACTGTGGTATTAAATAAAAAAAAGTTTAAAAAGTTATTTTCACGTTCAGCTGACATTACTGCTGAATTTTGTATGATAACCCATGATCATTGAAATCTCCTTCAAGCAGTTGATCTCTCACAATACCTATTAACACCTGAGTAGAGTTGAATAACTGTAGGTAAATTTCTATCTCAAGGAAATTAGCAGTGCTCCTAGTGGGTTTGAACCCAGAACCTCTTAATCCCCAAGCATGCACCCTACCACTGGACCACTGCTCCTTGATATGTTATTCATACAGTAACATGTTACTGATACTTAATAAAAGAATATGAGAAATGAAAGATTGCTGTTGGAGAAATTTATAAAAACAAATCTGAAATTAGTGGAAAATAATTGTTTTTCATTTTCGATAGGTTTTCATTATAAAATTTTATTAATTTATTAATGTTTTATTCCCTAAGGAATATTTCTGTATTTTTGTTCGTTGTTAAGGATATCTTGATACAATCATAAACAATATTCTATATAACATGTCTTATATTATTCTGAACAAGTTATATTGATGTCAGGAGGAGCTGTAGTCCAGTGGTAGGACGTGTGCTTAAGGATCTAGAGGTCCCAGGTTTGAAACCTACAAGGAGCACTTCAAATTTCCTTGATCAAGAATTTTACTTGCGATTACTTTACTTCATTTAATTGTAAATGGATACCTGGGAGGGTGGTATAATTCTGTTGTGCCAAAGTGTTGGCTGATGGTTGGGAGATTGATAGATAGATACCAGTAGCCCGATGACCAGGGGAAATAGCTGTCAAGTTGGTGAATGTTCATGAAACTTAGGCTATGAAATGCAATTAGTTTACTTATTTTATATTGATACAAAACTTGCCCCTTATTTATTGTAGGAGTTATTTGATTATGAGATAGATTCTGATGATGAATGGGAAGAAGAGGAACCAGGTGAGAGTGTATCTTCTGATGAAGATGATGATGATAATGATAAATGTGATGATGATGATGGTGCTGCTGATGTTGATGATTGGATGGTACCACATGGTTATCTCTCTGATGATGAAGGAGTTAAGGACGAAGAAGAGGTACGTTATTGATATGATGTACATTTTGTTCTAATAGTATACATTGTTGGAAATATGCAATGTTAATACTGATTTTATTATTTCGAGAATAATTGCTGTATGTAATTTATATGAAAGCTATGTATTATAGTATTTAGAAAGTAGTTTTTCAGTATTTTCAAAACTTCAACTTCCACCTGTGAGTATTGGAGTATAAACAAGGATTCTCAATAAGGGACCTTAGTCAGTTATTTCCCTTTGTATGCTCTTCAAATAGGTAGGTCCAATTAGTTGGATTACTTGGATTTTACCCTTACTTTTAAATATCAATTTGTCACAATTAATCTTAAATAACTTTTTTTGTAAATCATTTAATTAGTTTGAAAATCAAGCTGAGTATTGTCAGAATAAAGAACTATCAAAATTTTATCACTCCTGTTAATATCCTTATTAACATAAAAAATATAAGAGGAAATATTTTATTAACCTTGCATAGGATTTCAATGATAAAATCTGAGAATTCCAACTGATAGGACCTACTTGCCAATTGGATTGCTGCAGATTTTATCAAGGATAGACAACTGACAAAAGTCCCTCATTTCCAATAAGTGTTGTATTATAGTTTGCCCAGAAAAAAAGTCTGTATCAAAATACAGCAATGAGTCTAAAAACCATTGAGTAAGAAGGCCCTGATTGGATGCTATTTAATTATGCTTGCCGAGCTTTCCACAAGCCTAGGTGATCGGCCATGACACTATCTTCTATCAAGTTTACTACCAGCTTCCTTTTATATTCAACTTTTTAAGTGAAGTATGATTTAAATATTTGTGGTAGTGTTAGTAATTTTTTTTTTTGATTTATATAGCTCAATTAGGATAATTTGAGACAAACAACTCAGTTTGTTTACATATTTGGGACTCTAGTATTACATAAAACAGGGAGGTCAGCTGATTTGTGTAATGCAAGTCTTAAACATGTCATAATGCGTGGAACGTGTGTTCTCGTACTAGATTTAATACATCAAAAACACACTGATAGTAGTCAATAATTACGTGTTCTAATCTTAAATCTACCTGTGTATAAACAGGGTATCGTTGTATTTTGTCTAAAGTTATCCTAAACGAGCTATAGTATAATCATAGCTCTATATACAGTACCCACCAAAAGTTTGGAGACAAAAGAAATTTACTACATTTCTTGAAGTTAGCTAATTATTTTTGTAGAATATATTTAACTATGGTTTGTAATGAAATGAAAACAAATTTCAAGAATGCAATGCATCTGAAAGATTCAGCATCTGATATCATGAAGCCTCCAAAACTATGTTTATTGTAATTATATTCCATAACATAGTTTTTATGCTAATTTTGTAGTCTCGACTGTAATTATAACTTTTGGTGGGTACTGTAATTACGTCATGTAAGTTATGTATTTATTTATCTTGCCATTGTTGATTAATTAATTAAACCAACCTGTATAATTGTCTAGATTGATGCTGCGAGTAAACAAGATTTACAGAGAGTACGACAAGCAGCATGGGAGAGTGAATTAAAACGTCAAGCTAAACCATTAAAGATGTTAGCTATAGGATGTAACTGGGAGAATGATGATACCACTACTATAGCTGTACAACAATTACAAACATTGTTAAAATATAAGGTAATAATCTACATCTACATTTTTTATGTCAAACTGTCAGAAAATCGACAATGCTATGATTGTATGAAATAGTTTGCATCATTTAATAGAAATGATATCAGACTGACTTTCACAACTGTTTAATGATTAAAGATTTACCTTTCACTGTCTAATTATACTAAAAGATATATAAATACAAGCGTTAGAAAGTTTACTCAATGGCTTACTGGGTTGTTTTTTTTTTTTTTCATAAAAAATATGAGGGCTAGCCAAAATCAACCAGTTTTTGCCTGTATATTTTTTTGTAATCATTACTGTGTTAAAGAAGATAGTACAAGACCAAAAGGCTGTGTTACTAAGACGATTAAAAAACTGCAATCATCTAGAATGTATTAAGTCCAGTTTGTATTAAAGATGACCTGGCAGTACAGGGATGTAGTAGTTTTCATACTGAACCAGTCATCCAGAGACATTGGTTCATAATGCTCTTGTTGGGCTTGTAGTTTCATGGCAGGTTTTTAGTTATATAATATACAGTACCATCCATAATTACCTTTACACTTTAGTAAATGTATGTGTATTTAAATTTTTACCAATACTTGATAGATTAAAAGCATATATTCAGATACAATGCTATGTACGTGTATAACAATTACAATTGTAGGAAGTATCATTACCCTTCTCTCAAATGTTATGATCTATTACAACTTTACCAATGCATAAATAAATCTAAAAAAGGATTTAATTGTTTTAAAGTCCCTATATCAAAGTAAAACGCTGCTTTTTGACTACATGGAAAATAGACATTTATCTATTCAAACATTTCTAATGAACAAGATTGGAAGTAGATCGAAACTGAAAACAGAATTCGGTTGTCAATACTCGAAACAATAGTTTTGATCACAGTATGTTAAACATGAAGTCTTACTAGAGAAAAAACTTACTCTAAAATACATAATTAAGACTTACACTATTTTGGATCAGGAATATCAAACATCATCGTATAAATGAATATAGTGTGCTCTTATAAAAGTACCCTACTTTTTTAAGTATTGGACACTTTGTCAAACTCAAATTTAGAAAGCAGAATGGTTTGAACTGTTAACTTTGTCTTTAATGCATGTTATATCTCAATAACTTCATGGTTGTAAAACAGTTTTTAAGTCTACTGTTAATGAATATATCTTCATACAGTGGCTTTAATGAGAAACCAGCATTTTTAAGGTGGGTCGGTACCTTACTCGGAGGGAAAAACGAAAAAAATATTTTGTTCACCGATTATGATAAAAGTTGGCAAGCAGATACCTTCATGCTTCTTGTTTGTTTTTCTGGTAACCTTAGTGACATTGTCGTTTTTTTCACGACGTCATGGACGTCACAATGGTTCGCGCTAAAAACAGGCATGCAAGTACATTAAACCCACATATTTGATATATTGAATGTCCGAGGTCAATGATTATTATACCAAAATGTTTCTGAAATGTTGTTGCCTACAATCATTTTGTTCCGATTATCCAAATATCACGTCATTCGTAAAGATTGTACATTTCATCACTGAATTTAGGATTTTCACGTCTAAAAGGTTTCACCAATTGCCGAGTTATAATGTTAATTTTCAAATAAATGCAGAACGGTGGTCAAATTCTTATCGCGATTTTTGAAATCTATGCACTTTTTGTGTCGTTTTAATGAAATAAAAAAGGAAAGTGAACGTTCTCAGTTTTTCACAATATCGCGTTCAAAGTAAAATTACCTTCATTACAACGACGTTAACGTAACTATTGCTGACGTTGTGATTAAAGCATTTGTTGCAAAAATAAGTAGAAGCGGACTTATGTTAAATTAATTTTGAACAGATCAGATGCTTAGTATCACAAGAAATTAATTAAGAACTGGAAAGAAACTACAAAATTAAATTTACAAGAAAATTACATACATAACCCAAAATCACAGCGTCAGCGCAACGTAATATTAACGTCGTTGTTTTGAAGGTAATTTTACTTTGAAAGCGATATTGTGAAAAACTGAGAACGTTCACTTTCCTTTTTTATTTCATTAAAATGACACAAAAAGTGTGTAGTTTTCAAAAATCGCGATAAGAATTTGACCACCGTTCTGCATTTATTTGAAAATAAACGTTATAACGCGGCAATTGGTGAAACCTTTTAGACGTGAAAACCCTAAATTCAGTGATGAAATGTACAATCTTTACGACTGACGTGATATTAAGATAATCGGAACAAAATATTTGTATGCAACAACATTTCAGAAACATTTTGGTATAATTATCATTGGCCTCGGTTACTCAATACTTTAAATATATGGGTTTAATGTACTTGCATGCCTGTTTTTAGCGCGAACGATTGTGACGTTCGTGACGTCGTTAAAAAAACTGACAACGTCACTAAGGTTACCAAGAAAACAAACAAGAAGCATGAAGGTATCTGCTTGCTAACTTTTTTTTATAATCGGCGAACATAATTTTTTTTTCGTTTTTCCCTCTGAGTAAGGTACCGACCCACCTTAAAAGTGTAAAGGTAATTTTGGATGGCACTGTACATATAAGTCTTGTAGCTGACTATATACACTGGAGTCCAAGTTTCTTTACACAAGTATTTTTTTATAATCTCTTATATTTTTTATTGCAAATATTATGGCAGACACTTTTTTATATTTTTATTTTATATTTATAATACATGAATGTATATAATTGACTATTCTTGATTAACTGAATATCTGTTGTGAATCTTACAACCACATGCAATGTATATCTATGTATATTGAGTAATAGACTGTATCCGGAATTCAAATATTTGAGTTTTCCCCTCCGGTACAAACAAACAAACTTTCACCGTTGCAATGAAAACATGTATACGAAGAACAATAGGATTTAATCCATAGTTTGTGCTATTTAGCAATAATGTGTAGAAAACATTGTTTGTACAGGCTGTGCACGGACGGAAAAACCCATAATTTTGAATTCCGTATTAGGTCTATTCAAAACACCATAATTTTATATAAAAAACCTTTAAGTTAGACCCGAGTGTATATGTTTGTGAGATAATGATTGATGATTGTTCTATATATTCAGGCTGTATGTTTATTAGATTCGCCTATATCAACAAGTTATACTGTTACTAGATCATGTGATACTGAATCTAATGATGTCAATGAGAAAACAGAAGAAAAAGGAACAAAGAAGAAATGTGTACCAGAAGAAGGTTTGTGTTTATAGATTTCAAACATTATAACTTTGATTAGTTGATATCTGATCCAAAAGTCATAGGTTTAATTCCTCAGCGGGCATACTTTTGGAGCTTGGTCATGAAATACTTTCCACGGCCATTCGTCCTGCTACAACTGATTCTAAATCATAGGGCAGTTGTGAGTCACTGACAGAAATATGACCTTAGTAAGTGGTTAACAGTTAGCCATACCAGGAACAGTGAGTTGGTTGACTGATTGCTGCTATATAGTGTGTTGCTGTGGTGTTAAACCCTACCAAGGAAAGTTGATGTATAAATTTATTATTTAAAACATCATTTTCATTAATTTAACCAAGTTAATAGATGATTATATGTTAGTACAGCCAGTGATAGGTTGGTATGACTTTATTACAAGTTAACATGTAAACATGTTACTTACATGTAAAACCTACATGTGCGCATGAATATATATTAATTTTAAAACCAGTTTTTTGTTGTTTTCGTAGCAAAGTATATATTGTTATTATTAGAATTATGTAGAGATGTCATCAATTCCAATGATATTGATGTATCATTGATAATTCTTTCTGATCAATAATCGATATGCATTTTGAAATATTGATAATATAGCCCATATAGGTCATTGTTTATAAATCTTAGTGTATGCTTTATATGAATGAGTAGTTATGTAGTATATTAAATGTATATTTTCAGCCATGAAAGATTTGATCAGACTAGTTCATGGTAACCCTGTAGGAATCAAGAAACTGATGAAAGAATTCTTGGCTTATTGGAGAAAAAAGAACAATCCTGACTTAGATGTAACCAATGATATAACATTAGACTCTTCTAAACTTGATTCATCTAAACTTGATATGAGTATGGATGTAGATGAGAAAGTGGATCCTAGCACTGATCTATCTAAAGTTTCTAGTATGAATACTACATTACCTGAGAAAACTGATAATAAAACAATAAACTATGGTATATCAAAACGACAGTTAGAAATAAAGATATTAGCTATAGCCGTGTATGAGAAACGTTCTAACAACAACACTCAGAAAGGCAAGTGTTGGTATATAAAAGATGAAACATTAGAACAATATGATATGAAAGACCTACCATTACCTAACTCCTGGGAGTATGTATGTATAAAACCTCCTCCACAACCTGTTGATAAATCTGCTACACCTAGACTGGAGGATAGTAGTAAAACAAATACTGCTAAAACTGCATCTGATACTCCTAAAATCATGAAGTTTGCTCAGCCCATGTCACCTTCAAAAATACAAGCCCTTGGTGCCATCACTAGCAGCCCTATTGTTACTGTGAATAAAGAATCATCTAACACTGAGGAAGTCTCCACTACTGACCAGATTGAATCTACTGCACCTATAAATACTGCTAAAGTTATAGTACCACCTGATCAGAGGAAAATTAAAGATATGTTCTCAAGTTTTAATAAAAATCAACCCGAGATGAAATCTGAGACAAATTCTACATCAAGTAATCCTATTGCTTCCAATGATATCATTAAACCTGTATTGCCTGAGACTAAAAAATTAACTAACACGAATGTTACTCCTGTCAATCAAGTAAATGAGAAAATAGAAAGTTCTTCACCTTTAAATAAACCTGTTGTGAAGAAAGAATTGATACCACCATCTACTGGTAGCAAGGAAACAACACCAAAAACTTCCTCGGGTATGAATACATTAAAGGCTTTAATGTCATCACCTGAATTAATGAAATCTAATGAAACAAAGAAGTTGAATAAAGAAGTTATAGAAGAAGTAACAAATAAAGAACAACCAATGGATGTAGATATTATAGTTCTAGATTAGTTACATGTTGTATTACAATTATTAGAGATGTAAACTAATATTGGATTTACGTGTTCATAATATATTATTGAATGTTGGAGCATTGGACATTTAGTATAGCGTAACTTACATTATCAGACTTTGTGTGATCAGTGCTCATATATAACTTACAGAAATACATTTGTATATTACATTGTTTTATTTTGAAGACTTGCAATGGAGTGGATGTGGCCGAGCAGTTAAGACGGACTGGTAATCATTGGATAGCCAGCTCCGCGTTGGTTTGAATCCCATCCAAAACCTACCCCAGTGTTTCCTTGAGCAAGAAACTTAATACTACTAGCTCAGTACTGGGGGACTAGGAAGTGGACTAGAAAGTGATTAATCTTAGTTGTAAGAACTTGCTTCACAATCAAGCTAAAATAAATTAGTATACCATACTTGCAATATGAATTTTTTAACACAAGAATAACAAATTTGTGTTACTGTAATGTGATACAGCTGTCAACTGTTGAACTTGCTATTTTATTCAGGGATATGGAATTAAAATGTTCCTACTTGTCCACGCTCCACAAACTAGTGAAATCTTAGAATCAACTTGGGTGGATTCAAAATGCACTGCACATGTTCAGATTTTTTAATTCTCGAAAAGAAATATTGCATGCTGGACCAGTTCTGGTTAATAATGAAAGATTCATTGTTGAATATGATTCTGATATCTACATTTGTATATTTCTAAGTAGTGTCTTGTAAATATATTTATAACTATAAAATATTACTTGTCCTCAGACAAGTGGGGTGGAAATATCGACTTGTCTGCTCACATCAATATACAAGTCGGCCATAGGACTTCCACACCCCTGCAAGTGAAATAAGAACACAATTTTCTGTGTTTGATATTTACTATGAAATTTATGATAAATCAATAATGTATTGGTGATATGTAACATGATAGATGATTTTGTAGCAACAATTGTTACTTTCTTTTTTTCGTAATGATGTAACTTATTATACCCCCGCTTCGAAGAAGAGGGGGGTATACTGTTTTACCCTTGTCCGTCCGTCCGTCCGTTACAAAATTTCCGTCGCAGTTTTCTCAGCAACTATAACATGCAGCAGCCTAATACTTTGCATATTGCTTCGTCCCATGTGGTGTAAAGCGATTTCATGCTCCTTGCTCATCTACTTCCTGTTTGTCGCATATTTTTAGATTTTTGCGGGGGTATCACTAGTGAGCATTAGCTCACAGATTTACTTGTTTCTGCTGCTATAGACTATGAAAACTGTCCCTATGAATGTTAGATTCTTATTCTATATGTATATATGGTATACATTATTTAATTATGGTACAACAGGTTCTTTTTAGCTCACCTGAGCTCGTAAGTGCTCAAAGTGAGCTATTGTGTGTGGGGGGGGTCTGACCAATGTGTGTTAGTGCGTGCATACTTACGTCATCAACAATTTCTTTAAAAAATCTTTTCAAAACCATATAGTCTACAGTTATTTAATTTGGCATGTAGCATCACTAGAAGGTGCTTTACTAAGATTGTTCAAATTATGCCCCTCGGGTCAAATATGGCCTCGCCCCAAGGGGTCACAAGATTTACATGGAGTTATATAAGGAAAATTAATGTTTAAAAAATCTTCTCAAAAACTACAAGTCATAGAGACTTAATATATGATATGTGGTATTATCTTGAGGTCTTCTACAAAGATTGTTTGAATTATGCCCCTGGGTTAAAATTGGCCCTGTCCTGGGATCACTGTTTTCATCAGCTTAAACTGTTTAACTATCTTTTGTCAGATGCCCTAATCATCTAGTACTCAGATGAACGGTTCAGGGTCCTCATGACCCTCTTGTTTAATGAAACCATTACTTTGTATTGTCCAACGATATTAACCTGAGCTTGACCTTAATGCAAGAATATATTGAACTCAGTATTAGCAGTCTATTTTTGTCTTCCATTGTAAATTGCACTTTGTCAGAGGCTTTCAGCAAAAATACATGTAATTAACAATTTTATTTTCATTAGAATAAATCCTTTGAAACTATTCCACAATATTGGGGACTTGCTTGCTTCCCAAAAACAAATGAATAAATACAATAACAAAAGGACAATAACATGCTATGTTTACAAAATTGATATATAGTCACATAGATGGCCATAAACATGTGTATAATCATACATGGAAACTCATGATTTAATACAAGTTAAGTGTGTAGTTATTGTGATAAAGTTGTTCAAGCTTAGGTTAATATTGTTGGACTATATGGTTTCTGTAATAGTGTAGTATAGTGTATATTTGTTGATTGACTTTATTTTCATTTCTTATTTGATTGATTGCATGTCTAGTATACAATGAATATATCATTTACTTATTTTTGTCATTAAATATAATATAGTCCAGTCATATACATTTCTGTTATTGTTTTACGTAGTTAAATGATTTAAGATTTCCAAGAAGACTTGGAAACGGTTGACAGAGAGGGATTGAGGAGAATGGAACTTCTGTGATCGACCCTCAAGAGAGAGACGCCTGGAGAGCAGGTGTGAGAAATGCCATGCGTGCAGCAAGCCAGCTACCTGGAAGGAGGCCCACTGATGTGGACAATGCCCCTGCACCTGCACAATAATCAAAAGACTACTGATGATGAAATGATTCATGTTGTATACTGTGTAGAAAGCTCTATATGACGACTATCAGAGTCTTTAGTAACAAAGTCATTTATGACAGACAGTCTATAAGTAGAGAAAACACTAGTGTTTGAATATGGTATGTATGGTATAACATGGAATGGAGCGGACGTGGCTTAGCAGTTAGGACATTGGACTGGATATCATTGGATAGCCAGCTTCCCATTTGTTCAAATCCTATCCCAAACCTATCCTTGTGTTTCCTTGAGCCAGATACTTGGAACCAGGAAGTGGACTTAAAAGTGTTAATTCTAATTTGCAAGAACTTTTTTCACGATCGATTTAAAATAATTTATCAACTAACCAATGGAATCCAAGACACCACAGACTAATTCTCACAATATGCTCTCATGCTAAGCAATATACTAGTAGATCATACATGTATAGATATCAGTGAATTCCATGTTATAAGATATAGTCCGAGAGCTCGCAGGGTTTTAGGTGCGGTATCACGCCCAAAAGGTTTGTTGAGTGATTCTAATGTAGTTTTGTCTGAGGAATTTGAAAATGCATTTCTTAAAAGTGGCGAGGTAGGCGTGCTTACTCTTATGACAAAGTTAACTAATAACCATGTTTTTGAATACATAATATCAATGTGAACATTTTCCCATGATTTTTGCATCTGTTATTCAAGTTGTCTTAAAGTTATAGCATGTTAACTACCGTAACCGAATTTTATCATTTTCATGTTATGTCACATGAGTTTTGCTCTGTTGATAAAATTGATCTCAAACGAATCATTTTCATTACCAAAATCAAAAATGCATGTTATAAATGCAATTTTGTGTCAGTCTACAGAAAAAGTACGCCGTAATTTACGTTACAGTATTTTTTGTTATCAAGTTCGTGTAAGAACAATTAAAAAGTGTTTTTAATTATGCAAACCGATAGAAATCATCTAAGAGAATGTATCACGTACAAACAATCATTTTGCAATGCTTTCAGGCGAAATGTTGGTATGTTTTAGAAGAAAATGAGGTTAAATACCGTAACCAAAGTACAAACAAATTACCATTTTTCTATAAGGCTTTTACAATGATGGCTCGTTCATAAAAACTATTTATATGATATTTGACATGTATTAATAGAGCATACAAGTTCCTAAAGTATAATTCTTACTTAATAGACATCATTTAGAATGTGAAATATACGTTACAGTAACATATTGTATTAATTATAGTACAATTTAAGAATAAATGAGAAATGGTCAGAAAAGAATTGATTGCCAAATCAAATGGCATATTTTGATGGTCATTGTTTTCATTTGTGGACATACAAGTGTGTATACTACTTTTCAAGCACATGTTATATGAAATTGTCGCATGACCGTTCAGGTAAAGGGATGTATAATTAAAATTTAAATGATTTTCAATCAAATTATATGTATACATGCACTAAATTTCTTTGATAAATCGCACTCTTCTATCAGACATACTGTGCAGTCACTCCATTTATGTTTTAAGCCTTAGTAATTGGTCTAGTTGCATTATTAATGTTTTGCAATGTACGTAATGATATAAATGACATCAGAGAGCAAAACAAATTAAATTGAAAGCAAAAGCGGCAACATTTCGAAATCACTCGTTTGGATATTATTTTGCCACTTTAACCAAGTTCGTAATGATTATTCATTAGTTTTTTTTTAAATCTTTTTAAAATATACATAATAAAAGCCATCTCAGAACACCAATTGATTAAAATGAAACCATAATATAGATAATATAATAATGTAATACACAATTATGTATTCGAACTAAATAGATAACTGTAATGATTATTTAAACGATTCGATAATACACGAAGGACATATAAAGCTTATGTTAAACTCAGTGATATGCATTGAAGAAACATATAATCTTAGACCTTTTGTTATGTCATATTTTCTCCTTTGACACATCTTCTATTTTAATTTATCTTTAAGGTATATTAAGTTATTTATCAAGGTATGAATTGACTTTGTTAAAGTATTCAAACTAAACAAGTTTTGAAACTGCGTTAAAAGTGACTTATTTTAGTTGATTTTAGTAATCTTCCATTTTTTTTCAAGTAATATTGACGTGTTTATCATAAAAACATTGTAGAATGTAGAGTTAACATGTATCTATTGTTTTACATCATATGTATATTCATGATAATACTGAACATTATATGTATTAAGACTTCGAATGTTTGATAAATTTACTGTGGTAAATATCCCAAGAAAATCACAACCAAATTATCAATTTTACTAAAAGTCATTTTAGTTTTGTGCCATTGGTGAAACATGTTTATAAATAAGATATTTGCAGTCTATTAATTAGAACGTGCAAGTGTTCAAGCCCCTTGAAATTATTTTTTAACATTAGACATAATTGTAAACACGCAGTGTTTATAACATGAATCGAGGCCAAAAACGGCAATTTACGCATAAATTACCTAACCCTAGATGGGTCTATGTACCGGCCAGTAAATGGGCCCGCTGGCCCCCGGAAGTGCCTCAAGTACCGGTTGTGGCACATTTCCTGGTTCGTCTGGACCATACGAAGGGACTGAGGCACAAATGGAACCGGTTCCAGAGAAAAAGTTTATCCGTTCGAAAAAACGCATGATGCATCAGGGAAAAAGTCGATTTCGGGCCAAAAATTTTTGGTCCTGTTTTTGACCTCAATTGAACACAGGACATCCGCATAGACGTATTTGGGCGGAATTTCGGGCATAAACCGGCAATCGTGGCCAAAAACGGCAATTTACGCATAACGCGCCTAACCCTAGATGGGTCTATCTACCGGCCTGTAAATGGGCCCGCTGGCCCCAGGAAGTGCCTTAGGTACCGGTTGTGGCACATTTCCTGGTTCGTCTGGACCATACGAAGGGACTGAGGCACAAATGGAACCGATTCCAGAGAAAAAGTTTATCCGTTCGAAAAAACGCATGATGTAAATTTTTGGTCACGTTTTTGGCCTCAATTGGCCACAGGACATCCGCATGGACGTATTTGGGCGGAATTTCGGGCATAAACCGGCAATCGTGGCCAAAAACGGCAATTTACGCATAACGCGCCTAACGCTAGATGGGTCTATGTACCGGCCTGTAAATGGGCCCGCTGACCTCCGGAAGTGCCTCAGGTACCGGTTGTGGCACATTTCCTGGTTCGTCTGGACCATACGAAGGGACTGAGGCACAAATGGAACCGGTTCCATAGAAAAAGTTTTTCTGCTCAAAAATATGCATGATGAAACAAAACGCATCAGGGAAAAAGTCGATTTCGGGCCACTAATTTTTGGTCCCGTTTTTGGCCTCAATTGGCCACAGGACATCTGCATAGACGTATTTGGGCGGAATTTCGGGCATAAACCGGCAATCGTGGCCAAAAACGGCAATTTACGCATAACGCGCCTAACCCTAGATGGGTCTATGTACCGGTCTATAATTGGGCCCGCTGTTTCCCGGAAGTGCCTCAGGAACCGGTTGTGGCACATTTCCTGGTTCGTCTGGACCATACGAAGGGACTGAGGCACAAATGGAACCGGTTCCAGAGAAAAAGTTTTTCCGCTCGAAAAAACGCATGATGTTTACATCAGGGAAAAAGTCGATTTGGGCCAAAAAATTTTGGTCCCATTTTTGGCCTCAATTGGCCACAGGACATTCGCATAGACGTATTTGGGCGGAATTTCGGGCATAAACCGGCAATCGTGGCCAAAACGGCAATTTACGCATAACGCGCCTAACCCTAGATGGGTCTATGTACCGGCCTGTTAATGGGCCCGCTGGCCCCAGGAAGTGCCTCAGGTACCGGTTGTGGCACATTTCCTGGTTCGTCTGGACCATACGAAGGGACTGAGGCGCAAATGGAACCGGTTCCAGAGAAAAAGTTTTTCCGCTCCAAAAAACGCATGATGAAATTTTTTGGTCCCGCTATTGGCCTCAATTGGCCACAGGACATCCGCATAGACGTATTTGGGCGGAATTTCGGGCATAAACCGGCAATCGTGGCCAAAAACGGCAATTTACGCATAACACGCCTAACCCCAGATTGGTCTATGTACCGGCCTGTAAATGGGCCCGCTGGCCCCCGAAAGTGCCTCAGGTACCGGTTGTGGCACATTTTCTGGTTCGTCTGGACTATACGAAGGGACTGAGGCACAAATGGAACCGGTTCCAGAGAAAAAGTTTTTCCGCTCGAAAAAACGCATGAGGTTTACATCAGGGAAAAAGTCGATTTCAGGCCAAAAATATTTGGTCCCGTTTTTGGCCTCAATTGGCCACAACATATCCGCATAGACGTATTTGGGCGGAATTTCGGGCATAAACCGGCAATCGTGGCCAAAAACGGCAATTTACGCATAAATTGCCTAACCCTAGATGGGTCTATGTACCGGCCTGTAAATGGGCCCTCTGGTCCCCCGGAAGTGCCTTAGGTACCGGTTGTGGCACATTTCCTGGTTCGTCTGGACTATACAAAGGGACTGAGGCACAAATGGAACCGGTTCCAGAGAAAAAGGTTTTCCGCTCCAAATAACGCACGATTTATACATCAGGGAAAAAGTGGATTTCGGGCCAAAAATTTTTGGTCCCGTTTTTGGCCTCAATTGGCCACAGGACATTTGCATAGACGTATTTGGGCGGAATTTCGGGCATAAACCGGCAATCGTGGCCAAAAACGGCAATTTACGCATAATGCGCCTAACCCTAGATGGGTCTATGTACCGGCCTGTAAATGGGCCCGCTGGTCCCAGGAAGTGCCTCAGGTACGGGTTGTGGCACATTTCCTGGTTCGTCTGGACCATACAAAGAGACTGAGGCACAAATGGAACCGGTTCCAGAGAAAAAGTTTATCCGCTCGAAAAAACGCATGATGTATACATCAGGGAAAATGTCGATTTCGGGCTAAAAATTTTTGGTCCCGTTTTTGGCCTCAATTGGTCACAGGACATCTGCATAGACGTATTTGGGCGGAATTTCGGGCATAAACCGGCAATCGTGGCCAAAAACGGCAATTTACGCATAACGCGCCTAACGCTAGATGGGTCTATGTACCGGCCTGTAAATGGGCCCGCTGGCCCCCGGAAGTGCCTCAGGTACCGGTTGTGGCACATTTCCTGGTTCGTCTGGACCATACAAAGGGACTGAGGCACAAATGGAACCGGTTCCAGGGAAAAAGTTTTTCCGCTCCAAAAATGCACGATTTATACATCATGGAAAAAATCGATTTCGGGCCATCAATTTTTGGTCCCGTTTTGGCCTCAATTGGCCACAGGACATCTGCATAGACGTATTTGGGCGGAATTTCGGGCATAAACCGGCAATCGTGGCCAAAAACGGCAATTTACGCATAGCGCGCCTATCCCTAGGTGGATCTATGTACCGGCCTGTAATTAGGCCCGCTGTTTCCCGGAAGTGCCTCAGGTACCGGTTGTGGCACATTTTCTTGTTCGTCTGGACCATACGAAGGGACTGAGGCACAAATGGAACCGGATCCAGAGAAAAAGTTTTTCCGCTCGAAAAAAACGCATGATGTATATACATCAGGGGAAAAGTCGATTTAGGGCTAAAAATATTTGGTCCCATTTTTGGCCTCAATCGGCCACAGGACATTCGCATAGACGTATTTGGGCGGAATTTCGGGCATAAACCGGCAATCGTGGCCAAAAACGGCAATTTACGCATAACGCGCCTAACCCTAGATGGGTCAATGTACCGGCCTGTAAATGGGCCCGCTGGTCCCCCGGAAGTGCCTCAGGTACCGGTTGTGGCACATTTCCTGGTTCGTCTGGACCATACAAAGGGACTGAGGCACAAATGGAACCGGTTCCAGAGAAAAAGTTTTTCCGCTCGAAAAAACGCATGATGTATACATCAGGGAAAAAGTCGATTTCGGGCCAACATTTTTTGGTCCTGTTTTTGGCCTCAATTGGCCACACGACATGCGCATAGACGTATTTGGGCACAATTTTGGGCATAAACCGGCATTCGTGGCCAAAAACGGCAATTTACGCATAACGCGCCTAACACAAGATGGGTCAATGTACCGGCCTGTAAATGGGCCCGCTGGTCCCCCGGAAGTGCCTCAGGTACCGGTTGTGGCACATTTCCTGGTTCGTCTGGACCATACAAAGGGACTGAGGCACAAATGGAACCGGTTCCAGAGAAAAAGTTTATCCGCTCGAAAAAACGCATGATGTATACATCAGGGAAAAAGTCGATTTCGGGCTAAAAATTTTTGGTTCTGTTTTTGGCCTCAATTGGCCACACGACATCCGCATAGACGTATTTGGGCAGAATTTTGGGCATAAACCGGCATTCGTGGCCAAAAACGGCAATTTACGCATAACGCGCCTAACACAAGATGGGTCTATGTAACGGCCTGTAAATAGGCCAGCTGGCCCCCGGAAGTGCCTCAGTTACCGGTTGTGGCGCATTTCCTGGTTCGTCTGGACCATACGAAGGGACTGAGGCACAAATGGGACCGGTTCTAGAGAAAAAAGTCTTTTTCGCTCGAAAAAACGTGTGATGTATACATCAAGGAAGAAGCTGATTTCGGGCCAAAAATTTTTGTCCCGTTTTTTGGCTTCAATTGGCAATAGGATATTTGCATAGACGTATTTGGGCGGAATTTCGGGCATAAACCGGCAATCGTGGCCAAAAACGGCAATTTACGCATAACGCGCCTAACGCTAGATGGGTCTATGTACCGGCCTGTAAATGGGCCCGCTGGCCCCCGGAAGTGCCTCAGGTACCGGTTGTGGCACATTTCCTGGTTCGTCTGGACCATACAAAGGGACTGAGGCACAAATGGAACCGGTTCCAGGGAAAAAGTTTTTCCGCTCCAAAAATGCACGATTTATACATCATGGAAAAAATCGATTTCGGGCCATCAATTTTTGGTCCCGTTTTGGCCTCAATTGGCCACAGGACATCTGCATAGACGTATTTGGGCGGAATTTCGGGCATAAACCGGCAATCGTGGCCAAAAACGGCAATTTACGCATAGCGCGCCTATCCCTAGGTGGATCTATGTACCGGCCTGTAATTAGGCCCGCTGTTTCCCGGAAGTGCCTCAGGTACCGGTTGTGGCACATTTTCTTGTTCGTCTGGACCATACGAAGGGACTGAGGCACAAATGGAACCGGATCCAGAGAAAAAGTTTTTCCGCTCGAAAAAAACGCATGATGTATATCACTAGAAGGATGGCAAAATCTGGTCATTCCAAATATGGTATATAAAAGACATGTTGTGCGCATGTGCGAACAACGGAGTTGGCCGATCTGTGCCGAGCAAAACTAAAAAAGTCGCCATATTGGATTAATGAATGCAGCCGACGTATACGGCTACGATAATGTTGTGATTTATTGGCGAAAGTGAGAATGTAGGTTATGTAACAACATGATTGATACAAAAAGTAAATTTGCAAGCGATTTGAGCCAAAAAAATGTAACTGAAATGGAAGAGTGTTCGATAATGTCTCCAAGACTCTACCACGACCTGGTGACCTGGTTTTGAATCGACTGCTTGATAAGGTAATTTATGGGTTTTTTTAAATTAAAAATAGCTTTCAGTGTTTATTTAATGCGTTTTATTTGTGGAAAAAATGAATGTCTACTTTTTGATATTCAAAACGCACACGAAAATGAGAACATACTAACCCTCATATTCGGTGCATATTTCGGACACAAAAATTCGGATAAAAATTATCATGAAGTCTAATGGAATTTATTATTTTATCTTATTGAGTCTATCTGTTGCCATTGTTTGTAGACGTTGTTTCTAAGAAGGAAGGAGATGGTCCTTAACATTGAACCATTCAAGGAAAAATAGAAAATTCGAAAAAAGCTGTTCCCGGTATGTTACGGTCGCACGGACTTTACTCTGTTCCTTACAGCTTAAGGGGGGTAACTCTAAAAATCAAAATTACTTTCTACTTTGACAGATAATAACATGAACCATAGTTTGAACATATTTCAATTGCTTCGATAAAAATCAGCCTTGAAGGCAATGTGTGGTTCTTGTATCATTGTGACCCATCAATTAAGCTTTCTGTAAGTTAAGTATGTTGATATCAGTTGTTAAAACTTGTGAACTGATGGAAAACATTTTCTAAACTTAGAAGTTAGATGTAGGACAGCTTAATTCTGTCGTCTGCATTCTTTCCCATAATATTTTATGGTCTATGATATTGAAAAGATCAATTGCCTTAGTAATTTGGGCATTCTTACCTTACAGGCTGCATGTATTAGCCCTGTGGCAAGTTATAATATGTACTTTGCTTCCCCATACCTTACTATACAGTAAATTCAGTAATACACATTAAGACTCATTAAGTACTGTCTCTATATAACCATGAACAAACTCTCTTCAAATATAAAGTCTTAATATTTATATCTTTATTATATTTTATGCACAAAAAGTGTTTTGTTTCTTTTCAGACAAATTATATACTGTACATGTAAAGTAATACCAATGATAGACTAAGTAACATAGATGTGGTGCATGGTCTCAATGGATACAAAGCTTTAAATTTTGTAAATTTGAAGATAAAAGCAAGGTATTATTATTATCAAAGTTGATTTTTTTAGATTTGTACTCATATGTCTTTTTTGGAACAGCATGTATACTCTCCATTATTCATTAGTGAGGCTAGTACACATGCAGTTAGATTATATATCCTTCTGATTTGAATAAGTTACATTATATTATGTATATAATGCAACAAGCATGGCCAAGTGGTTACAACATTTGACTTGTGGATAGTCCCTGTTAGATTGAATTTTGAATCAGATTCAAAACCTATTTGGCTGTTTCCTAGAGCGAACTTTATCTAACTAGCTCAGTACAAGGAAACTAGGATGTGGACTCAAATGTGATTAATCTAGGTTGTAAAAACTTGTTTAACAATCAAGCTTAAATAGATAATAATAAAAAAGTAGAATGCAATGAACTTTCCTTGGTACAGTATTTGTTTGATAAAGTTCATTTGATATATTTTGCTATGAAAACTGCTTATTTCCATAATGTGGGTTTTATATAAATATGGATTTTATGGAGTAGTCCCTGAGCTATTTAACTGATAGATTTTAGTGAATTAATATAAGTTTTATTTTCTATTTCAGGACAATCAAAATAAAACAGTGGATTAATTAAGCTGAAGTGAAAATGTTCAGTTATGGACGCATCTGTATTACTTGTAAATAATCTACACTTATCTTGGATGAACAACATCATGCTAGTATGTTTCATTAAACTTACATATTATTTAATATACTGGGTTTGTTTCCCAATGTTTTACTTTTCTTGTTATTACTCCCTTGTCTACCTGCAACATCATAGAAACATTATGTTGTTCCCTAATTTTTCTCTAAAATAGAGGTTGTTAGAAATAGAGGAGTTTTAGATTTCTTAACACATTATTATTCAGTACCAAGCATAAATCCTCCGGTCTGGCTGCTTGATACAGAGGTACTTTTTTTATTTATTGGACTTAATGCCTTGTCAACACAATGTTAGTCATTTTACGGCATCCAGTTCACCTAACCTAGCTTTGCTGGACCCTTGTCTATAACCATTACTCACCTACCCTTCCACAAGGCCGGAAACTTCTCCATATTATCTAATCAATGGAGGACAATCGAAATTATTGTCAAATTTTCATGGAAGGGTATAACCTCCCCGGTTGGGATTCCAACCCACACCCCTCGGACAGTATCCAAATCCCAGCGCGCTACCAACTGCGCTATCAACCTTGGTTTTTATACAGAGGTAGATTCTAGTATGATAGTAGAAAGTATTCAATTCAAGACCAATCTCTATGTAGGTCCCACCTAGTAGTTGAACATAAGCCTGTGCTTTAGTCTGACCAGTTAGGATTTATGGTCTAGTGGTGGAATACTCTCATTCGGATTAGGGGTCCAGGGTCAAATCCTGTCAGGATAACTGTTAATTACCTTCAGATATAGATTTAACAGCATTTGATTTGCTTTACACAGGTGTGGATAGAATTATTTAGGTGGTGAAAGTGCAATTTAGCATCAAACTTAAATACTATAACACAATTACATGTTGCCACAAATTTGTTGTTTAAAACTGATGTAATGAAGAGTAGAGTTCTAAGTATACTTTTTTATTTTAGATTTGTTTGGTAAAGTTAATTTTTGTTTTATGTTTTCAGATTGAAGAGGAAGAATTCAAATTATTTAAAATTCCAGATAAATGTACTTAGAAAACATCCGCTTTGATTCATCAGTGGCAAAATGATGTACAGTACTGTCAACCTCAGATGTCCAGTAATTGTTGGAAAGTGTTTAATCAACAGAATCTACTATAGTATTCAAGCCATTTTATGTACTGAGAGTAAACTCTAAAAATGTTACTAACTGTTCTTAGTGTTAACATAGTGTAAAATTATTTGAGCACTAACAGAATGAAGTGCACAAATGATCAGTTACATGGAAAATATCCATGAACTATTAACCATTATTATGGAAGATTGTTTATGAACTTAACAAGTTACAATCATGATTTAGTGAATGTATAGATTGTTTAACTTTTTAGTCAAGTTTAACACACACTCAAGATCTATTAGAGTTAGTTTAATTTCTCTTTGTCCAAATTTGACTGCATTAAAATGCTGTAAGATGTTGAAATTATGAGAATGAGTGATATATTTTTATTTGTATCATAATAATTGTCTCAAACTACTTCAGTCATATCCAGTGTGTATAGCTCACTTGGCTCCAAGTGTATTTAAGCTCATTTGTATAAGTCCTAGTGTGTTTAATATCATTTGGTATATTTCTAGTTTGTTTTTGTCAGCTAATTTCTATATATATATAGTTCTTGTGTGCTACATTTTTCATAGTTTATTTCTAGTGTGTTTAAGCTCATGTAATTAATTTTGAGTGTGTTAGCTGTTTTGATTAATTAATAGTGCATTTCAGTTTGTATAAGCTCTTTTGATTTCATTTTGTGTGTGTTCATCTTATTCTTTTCACTTCTAGTTTGTTTCAGCTTACTTGATGTGTTTCTATTGTGTTTCCTCTGAGTTGATAAGTTTTTTGTGCATTTACCTTCACTTAATGCATTTAAAATGTATTAAGTCCTTATGATTTTTCTAGTGTCTCAGCTCTGTTGATTTCATTTTTGTGTGTGTTCAGATTACTTGATTCTTTTCGTAAGTGTTTCAGTTCACTCAATGTGTTTCTAGAGTGTTTCAGCTCACTTGGTGTGTGTCTAGTATGTTTCATCCTCTAAAATGTGTGTCTTGTGTAATTGAGCTCTCTTCAGATTCGATGTGTTTCTTGTGTGTTCAAGTTCACACAATGTGTTTCTTTTGTGTTTCAGCTCACTCAATATGATTCTAGTATGTTTCAGCTCACTCTTGTGTAATTGAGCTCTCTTAATGCGTGTTTCAGATTCAATGTGTTTCTTGTGTGTTCAAGTTCACACAATGTGTTGCTAATGCGTTTCAGTTCTCTTAATTTGTTTGAAGTGTTTTAGCTAACTTCCTAAGTTTCTAGTGTGTTTTAGCTCACTCCAAGTGTTACTAGTGAGTTTCAGCTCACTTATTGTAATTGTATTGTGTTTCATTGCCTTGCATGTGTTTATAGTGTGTTTCATCTCATTTTATGTGTTTGTTGTGTGTTTCAGCTCACTCAATATGTTTCCAGTGTGTTTCAGTTCACTTTATGTGTTACTATTGTGTTTCAGCTCACTCAATGTGTTTATAGTGTGTTTCAGTTCACTTTATGTGTTACAAGTGTGGTTCAGCTCACTTTATGTGTTCTTATTGTGTTTCAGTTCACTCAATGTTTTTCAAGTGTGTTTCAGCTCACTCAATGTGTTTCAAGTGTGCTTCAGCTCACTTTATGTGTGTTCTAGTGAGTTTCAGCTCACTTTATGTGTTTCAGCTCATTTTACATTTTCCTAATGTGTTTCAGCTCACTCAATGTGTTTCAAGTGTGTTTCAGCTCACTCAATGTGTTACAAGTGTGCTTCAGCTCACTTTATGTGTGTTCTAGTGAGTTTCAGCTCACTTTATGTGTTTCAAGTGTGTTTCAGCTCATTTTACGTGTTCCTAATGTGTTTCAGCTCACTCAATGTGTTTCAAGTGTGTTTCAGCTCACTTTATGTGTTTCAAGTGTGTTTCAGCTCACTTTATGTATTCTTATTGTGTTTCAGCTCACTCAATGTGTTTCAAGTGTGTTTCAGCTCACTTTATGTGTTTCAAGTGTGTTTCAGCTCACTTTATGTATTCTTATTGTGTTTCAGCTCACTCAATGTGTTTCAAGTGTGTTTCAGCTCTTTTTATGTGTTTCAATTGTGTTTCAGCTCAATTTATGTGTTTCTAGTGTGTTTCAGCTCATTCAATGTGTTTCTAGTGTTATAGCTCATTTGCTGGGGTTCTTAACTTGTTGTGTTTCTTTTGTGTAAAATTGCCTTAATTTTTTTTCTAGTATGTTTATTCTGACTTGATGTGATTTTGCATGTTTCATTTTATTTTGAGCAATTTCTAATATTTAACTTCACTTGAAGCATTTTTCATGACTTATTGTGTTCTTTTAAGTTTTGCAACTGAGTCACTCTATTGTCATTCTTGATAACCTAACTGGGGTCCAAAGGTTTCATTATACAAAGTATATGTAATATTTTGATATTTTCTCTTATTTGTTTTCTTGAAAAATTATAGCAGACACATTTTATTTTGTGCTTTTGTTCTACATTTACAATTCTTAAAACATAATTGATGGTTCATTTTCAACAGTATAATAGTTGTGAAACTAATAACTACATGTAAAGTATATTAAAATGTATTTGAAAACATTGAAATTTAATGTATAAAGTAACTTTTGGACTACAGTGTATTTATTATTTTGTAATGTTTTCATTGCCAAGTAAATGTTAAAATTACACATGTAAATAAAATATTTCTTAGCACACACCATTCTTGTTTTATGTATTTTTCTTTATAACCATCATTATTGTCCATATTTTCTCAACTGTCAAAGTTTGAATAATTTCATGTTGGATGATTACTCATTATCTCAATATCATGAGTGTAAGACAAAGAGCATAAGGTCACCGTGAAATTATTCATGTTTTGACAGTTGAGAAAAAATGAACAATACAACAATGTTGAAATTTTAATTATACTATGTAAACTTATGTTTATATTTAGTATAATGCCATGTAAACAGAAGTAAACTTCATTTTATGGAGGCCTGTTTATGCAACATAGTTCTTGACCTTTGTCTATAATCAGAACTCTGCTTCGTAGCTACCCTTCCACAAGACCGATGATTTATGATATTTTGATCTACATCTACCTGATCTTTCGCATGTGATCACTACTACTTTCATTCTGTTTGCATGAGTAGTAAATGCACATAAGAGGTATCAATGTCAGATGGGAGCCATTATAATTTGTGATCAAATTTTCCTAAGTAAGGATCCATACTTATGTTATATACCGGTAACTGATGTTATAGTAAGTATAACATGATTTGAACCCGTCTTCAGGATATATACATAATGGAGGAGTATGATGTCACTTAAAAATTTTATGATTACATTACTTGCGGAATTCTGTTAACACCAATGGGTTTGTTTTTGTATCATGATGTTCATTTGACAAACGAAGGAAATCCTACCTTGGTCTAATGGTTAGTATGAGCTTGACTTCATCATACATCACAATGTGATTCTAATATTTTTATACACATTACAACTATGGTTCTTCAAGGTAGAAGTGAAAGTCTAGTGAATAAGAACTATTGATGAAAAGTTTAATTTAAAACAATGAATACATACAAAATATAAATTAAGATTTAATCTAGTTCGGTAATCACCAAACTACTTTTTAAAAAAAACCCCACATGTTACTACAAAAAAAACCCACATTCACTTGACCAAGTCCATCAACATAATATAATGGGCTGATGACTATTTTCAACCTTGTTTGGTTTGTTTGTTAACTTTTCAGTAGTTTAGTCATGTACAGAATGTGAGTCTAGCAATTCACAACTTTAAAGATGTTATGATTTTTTACCTGAGCAGACTTATTTCATGAGCAGAATGTGCGTAGAAAGAGTTCCATATTGTAATTCAGAATGATACATAGAGGTAAATATAATAATAATACAAACACGAATGTGTAAGTGCCGTGAATTTTAAAAATATGTGATGTTACAATGTGATCCCGTTTTACATCACGGCACCAAATCAACAGTTTCAATATATACTGAAAGAAAAAAGTTTAGCAAGTTTTTCACACCTATTATTTTTTCTTTTTGAGCTTTCGAATGAAGACGTTTTTATATGTAAATGATGTACTTATCGATGCTCTTTATACATCTATTGTGTTTGTTCGAAAACCGTGTATTTAATCAGCAAAGCGTAAGAAACTCGAAAATCACGTGCAACGTAAGCACGGCAATTTCGGTAGCGTGTAGAGTCGAGTAATGTACCTCATTGTTTTGAGCTGTTACCACAAACAAAATAACCAGTTTAAAACTCGAAGAAATTCCAATGGGGCGTCGCCAAGGAATGACGTTAGAAGAACGTCAAAGAGCTGTAGGTATGCTCCACACTGGTATGACGGCAAGAGCTGTTGCTCGGCATTTCAATCGCCATGAGTCTACAATTAGTCGCCTTAGAAACCGTCTGAGGGAAACAGGACGAGTCAACGACAGACCCAGATCAGGCAGACCACGGAAAACAACGCCACGCAAAGACCGTCACATCACGACGCTTTCTCGACGTAACCGGTTTATGTCCAGTGAGAAGATAGCCCGAGATCTCATGAATACTACTGGGACTAGGGTGTGCCTCAGAACTGTGAGAAATAGGCTTCGCGCGGCAAGGCTAAAGGCGTGTCGGCCTTACGTCGGGATTCCGTTGACGCATAGGCATCGTCAGGAACGGCTCCAATGGGTTCGGGGGCATCGTCCATGGACACGCAGACAATGGAACAATGTGTTATTTACCGACGAATCGCGGTTTAATGTATCCTTCGCGGATGGCAGGATTTGAGTGTGGCGTAGACGAGGTGAGAGGCTCCACGCAGACAACGTTGTCCAACGAGATAGATACGGAGGTGGCAGTGTAATGGTTTGGGCTGGGATTTACCATGATGGTAAGACTGGACTCGTTACTGTGCCTGGCAACCTTAATGCACAAAGATACTGTGATGAAATTCTCGAACCTGTTGCATTGCCATTTATGCAGCAACATAACGTGGGGATTTTCCAGCAAGATAAAGCCCGCCCGCATACCGCGCGTCACACACAGGGTTTCCTTCGTCGAAACAACGTGCAACTTCTCCCCTGGCCTGCAAGATCGCCTGATCTCTCACCGATTGAACACCTTTGGGACCATTTAGGTCGTCGTGTAAGAGAGAATCATGACGTCGACGACGTGCGGGACCTTGAACGTGCTCTGCTAGTTGAGTGGGCCAGAATTCCTCTACGTGTTATCAGAAAGCTAATTTGTAGCATGAGACGTCGGTGTTTAGCAGTATTAGCTTGTAACGGGGGTCACACTAGATACTGAACTCCTTGTGAATTTTGACGCCTTACCCCTAACGTCTTTCAGGCTGTACAGTGAGCTAAGGCAACAGGGTTTTGACAATTTATTAATACAAACTAATTGAAAACTAAATGCTTTATTCAATTATGTGCTTGGTTTATGTCAAATTGGTATAGTTTCAATAAACAAGTGAAATATTTCCGAACTTGCTAAACTTTTTTCTCTCAGTATATGTATATTGTACTAATTTAACAGTGACTGTGTGAGTCAAAAGCAGATTTTCAGAGTCCACACGAAACAAATAGTTGGATTTAAATTGAATGCAATGTGATCGGAAATCCCACTAGGACCTGCGAAAATAAACATAATATTACTTCACTCAGGAAATCATTTATGGATGAAATAGTTTTACTTAAACAAAAAATATATGAATACCACATGTCTCGTGCATATTCTAAACAATTCACACAAAATACACAATCGATGAGCATTTATCGAGAATGTGCGAATTCGATGTATATTTTACATGAAACAAACAGTGATTGTGAATATGGACAACTGATGGAGGAAATATAAATTATAAATTAATAGAGAACTACAGTGCATATTGCGGTTGCATTCTTCATACAAAATACAGAAATTGATCTCATTTTATAAAGAAAGTCTAAAAGAATGCACGTGAAGTCCCATTCATGCAAAGAAATTGCAATGGATGAGCATATCATACCAATATATCAAAGAACGGTCAATTTTGAAACTTAAAACATTTATTTACCTGTTAACATTAGAGAGCCTCTTGTTTTGTGTTGATATTAAGGATTAATAGAAATTTTATCGGAGGTTCCACAAGGAGCGGGTCTGTGTAAGCGGCAAGGACGTTGGATGGATCATCATTGGATAGCCAGCTCCAAGTTGGTTCGAATCACATCCAAAACATACCCTGTTGTTTCCTTCAGCAAGAAACTTAAACCTACTTGCTCAATGCTGGGGAATCCGAAAGTGAACTCGGAAGTGCTTATCTAACTTGCCTTGTAAGAATCATTGGATAGCCACCTCCGCGTTAAGTCGGATCCCATCCAAAACCTATCCCGTTGATTCTTTCAGCAAGAAAATGTAGCATTCTGGTATAGTACTGGATGATCAGGAAGTAACCTCGAAAGTGATTCATCTAATTTGTAAGAACTGGATTTATTATCGAGTTAATATAAATAAGTATTAACTAAATAGTCAGAAAATAAGTGCGCGCGACATCTCTTCAAATATTTCTGCCCCAAGAATGGTTTCAACTATTCATTCTGATTGATGTTTGTATATTTGTTTCATAATAATATTTCTTATTGTGACGTAATAGAACATATATTATTGATATGTTGCTCCGTCATTAATAAATATAATCAGGGGAGATAATTGAGTTTGTCCTGAGCAGATTTCACTTGACGTTATGGATTTCTATATGTACCTAAAGTACGTTGTTTGGCGAAATGGGGCGTAAAATATTTTGACACTGAATTGTCAATTATGAAGTTTGAATCATTTAAACAGACCTGTTGAAGTATATTCATTAGATATATATTATAATCAATCAAAAAATATAAATATTTGAAATTTAATCGCCAAAAATTTTGTTTATTTTGTTTAAAACAATGCAAAGCGTGTTCAGGGTATATGAATATCCCCGAAATGAATGCTAACTAACACAGGGTGAATTATAATTTTTATTTAGTTAACCGAATAATTGATTTGTCATATAACGATTAATTAAGGCAATATTACACATGTTCATTGGATCCCTTATATCTTACTTACATGTGCATGTATTTCATTTTCAACGAGTTTAGATTAAAATAAACCGTAGTCTTAAATAAAAACCAATTTTATAGGGAATGTGCAAATTCTTTGTTATTAAACGAAATTTTCAAGAATGGTTAATGTGCAAATTCACCAATTGTACAATGATTGTGCGAGTTTATAGCTCACTCTGAATCAGCAATAATAGCGAATACCGGGAATGCACGAGATCTGAGTATATAGTACAAATTTCACAGAAAATTTATAAAGGTTTATTAGGAATATACATTCATTGAAACATTTATAATTTCACCTGAATTGTACTGTTAAAAGATCCATTAATAATTGTACATCTTATAGCAGCCAAGTATATTACACATAAATGGACTGATACTGTGTTATTGCACGTTTACTCACCATGTTAGCGTATATTTTACACTTTCTAGACAAAAAAGCTCTCCAGTATATTACAGCTGTATCTCTAGAGTATGCAAACAACTTACACAATTTTTGTTTTACAGGGATTTGATGTGTAATTGTTCCTAAGTTCTGTGTGCAGGTTTTATACTATGGTTATTGCAAACCTGACGTTCTGGTCTTACAGCTTCAACTGATGGCAAAGAAATCTAAATGTTGATTTCACTGCAAATCAGATGTGGTGGATTTGCTATGTGTTGAATGTTTTAATTTAAACATTTCATAATTAACCTCTGAGTGATCATATAGGGGCACCTAACAACACACAGCAATGTAAAGACTTACCAGCCATTGGTACTTTTTGTAATTCTGAATTTCATATTTGTTTTGTTGTAAGTTCAACTGGTAACAATAGATTTTTATTTCAGATAATGCAAGACACAATTGTAATTCATTCACAAATTTAAAATCTTTATCTATAAAGCTATTTATCACACAATCAATAACATAAGCCAAATTGTCATGCTATTATTTTATTCATAACACAAAAACTAAATAATTAAAACAGCAATGTGATGACTATAAAGATATTGGCAAACAGTCAACTAAATTTGACAAACTGTAACAGTATGAAACAAGTTACCTTACACACAATATATTACACAAGAAACCTGACTCACACTATACTAAACAAGTACATTACATATAATATATATTACACAACAAAACTAACACAATATGAATCATATGTAATCTTACACACATTATATTACAATTGAAATCCAAAACATATAATATATCAAAGACAAAGATGTTATCTAGTTACAATATATCAAATAGTTCTAAAAGGAGAAAATATGGTTTGCTTGAAATATAAATGTTGGATTGTTTTATTCAACATGTCACAGTTTTTCAACTTATTAATCTTGAAACATATGCATATGTAAATTGTAAAAATGTTTTTCAGTTCCAATAAACTGACATACATACATAATGTTTCAAGATGCATCAGTTTCTAAGATGCAAACTTTTAATTATTCTACACAAGAATAATATGCAACATTTTCTTACATACTAGAGGTATGCAATAATATTACTAATGGTCTACTCATTAACCAGATCAACAAATACAACAAAAGTATTTAAAACATATTCTTAATTCTCTTCAAATAACTATGTAAGCAATTCCACAATGTACACACCCATCATAGAATGTCTTCTAAGCTGGTACATTAGAAAGACCTGAAAGTAGAGAAAGGATTTATAAAATTGCCACATTTACATTGCCTGACCTGAAAATCAACTTTAATATCAAATTTTCAAGGACAAGTATTATCACTACATATTGGATTTGACCCAGCTTCCTCTTTGGAACACAAGGTTCAAATTCCTGCTCAGAAACTGAAGACCAGAATTAAAACCAGTGAGCAATTAAGTGTAAATACTTAATCACATAAAAAGGCATTAACATATACATTGTATTACTATAAACAATAAGAGCAGTAATCAGTATTTAATCAATATATAAAGAGAGAAAAATGTGATGTAGAAATTAAAGAACAGAGTGATGTAGTAATGTAGAGAACAGATTGATGAAGTAATGTAGTGAACAGAGTGATGTTGTAGTGTAGAGAACAGAGACATGTAGTTATATAGAGAACAGAGTGATGTAGTAATGTAGAGAACAGAGTGATGTAGTAATGTAGAGAACAAAGTGATAAAGTTATGTAGAGAACAGAGTGATGTAGTAATGTAGAGAACAGAGTGATGTAGTTATGTAGAGAACAGAGTGATGTAGTAATGTAGAGAACAAAGTGATAAAGTTATGTAGAGAACAGAGTGATGTAGTAGACATAGACATGGAGTTATGCAGAGAACAGTGGGTTGTAGTAGTGTAGAGAACAGAGTGATGTAGTAGTGTAGAGAACAGAGTGATGTAGTTATGTAGAGAACAGTGGGTTGTAGTAGTGTAGAGAACAGAGTGATGTAGTTATGTAGAGAACAGTGGGTTGTAGTAGTGTAGAGAACAGAGTGATGTAGTAATGTAGAGAACAGAGTGATGTAGTAATGTAGAGAACAGAGTGATGTAGTAATGTAGAGAACAGAGTGATGTAGTAATGTAGAGAACAGAGTGATGTAGTAATGTAGAGAACAGAGACATGTAGAAATGTAGAGTACAGAGTGATGAAGTTATGTAGAGAACAAAGTGATGTAGTAATGTAGAGTACAAAGTGATAAAGTTATGTAGAGAACAGAGTGATGTAGTAATGTAGAGAACAGAGTGATGTAGTAATGTAAAGAACAGAGTGATAAAGTTATGTAGAGAACAGAGTGATGTAGTAATGTAGAGAACAGAGTGATAAAGTTATGTAGAGAACAGAGTGATGAAGTTATGTAGAGAACAGAATGATGTAGTTATGTAGAGAACAAAGTGATGAAGTTATGTAGAGAACAGAGTGATGTAGTAATGTAGAGAACAGAGTGATGTAGTAATGTAGAGAACAGAGTGATGTAGTAATGTAGAGAACAGAGTGATGTAGTAATGTAGAGAACAAAGTGATAAAGTTATGTAGAGAACAGAGTGATGTAGTAATGTAGAGAACAGAGTGATGTAGTTATGTAGAGAACAGAGTGATGTAGTAATGTAGAGAACAAAGTGATAAAGTTATGTAGAGAACAGAGTGATGTAGTAATGTAGAGAACAGAGTGATGTAGTTATGTAGAGAACAGAGTGATGTAGTTATGTAGAGTACAGAGTGATGAAGTTATGTAGAGAACAGAGTGATGTAGTAATGTAGAGAACAGAGTGATGAAGTTATGTAGAGAACAGAGGGATGAAGTTATGTAGAGAACAGAGTGATGAAGTTATGTAGAGAACAGAATGATGAAGTTATGTAGAGAACAGAATGATGAAGTTATGTAGAGAACAGAGGGATGAAGTTATGTAGAGAACAGAGTGATGAAGTTATGTAGAGAACAGAATGATGAAGTTATGTAGAGAACAGAATGATGAAGTTATGTAGAGAACAGAGATATGTAGTAATGTAGAGAACAGAGTGATGTAGAAATGTAGAGTACAGAGTGATGAAGTTATGTAGAGAACAGACTGATGAAGTTATGTAGAGAACAGAGACATGTAGTAATGTAGAGAACAGAGACATGTAGAAATGTAGAGTATAGAGTGATGAAGTTATGTAGAGAACAAAGTGATGTAGTAATGTAGAGTACAGAGTGATGTAGTTATGTAGAGAACAGAGTGATGTAGTAATGTAGTGAACAGAGTGATGTTGTAGTGTAGAGAACAGAGACATGTAGTTATATAGAGAACAGAGACATGTAGTTATATAGAGAACAGAGACATGTAGTTATGTAGAGAACAGAGTGATGTAGTAATGTAGAGAACAGAGTGATGTTGTAGTATAGAGAACAGAGACATGTAGTTATATAGAGAACAGAGACATGTAGTTATATAGAGAACAGAGACATGTAGTTATATAGAGAACAGAGACATGTAGTTATTTAGAGAACAGAGTGATAAAGTTATGTAGAGAACAGAGTGATGTTGTAGTATAGAGAACAGAGACATGTAGTTATATAGAGAACAGAGACATGTAGTTATATAGAGAACAGAGACATGTAGTTATGTAGAGAACAGAGTGATGTAGTAATGTAGAGAACAGAGTGATGTTGTAGTGTAGAGAACAGAGACATGTAGTTATGTAGAGAAAATAGACATGTAGTTATGTAGAGTACAGAAACATAACTGAGTGGTAGAGTATAAGACATAGCTGAGTGGTATGTACAAGGCATAACTGAGTGGTTGAGTACAAGACATTACCTGATTGGTAGAGTACAAAAAAATATGGAATGTACAACCCATAACTGAGACCTCAGAGGTAGAGTAAAAGACATAACTGAGTGGTAGAGTACAAGACATTACTGAGTAGTAAAGTACAAGAGATGACTGAATAGTAGAGTGCAAATCATAACTGTGGAAGAGTACAAGACAAAATTGAGTGGTGGAGTGGACACTGTGATAGTGTTTCAGAGAGAGTGGAAACTGTGATAGTGTAACAGAGAAAGTGGGAACTGTTAAAATGTAACAGAGAGAGTGGACACTGTGATAATGTAACAGAGAAAGTGGGAACTGTTAAAATGTAACAAAGAGAGTGGACACTGTGATTATGTAACAGAGAAAGTGGGAACTGTTAAAATGTAACAGAGAGAGTGGACACTGTGATAATGTAACAGAGAAAGTGGGAACTGTTAAAATGTAACAGAGAGAGTGGACACTGTGATAATGTAACAGAGAAAGTGGGAACTGTTAAAATGTAACAGAGAGAGTGGAAAATGTGATAGTGTATCAGAGAGAGAGTGGACAAGGCGATAATGGAACAGAGAGAGTGGACACTGTGATAATGTAACAGAGAGGGTGGACACTGCAATAGTGTAACAGAGAGGGTTGACACTGTGATAGTGTTACAGAGAGAAAGGACACCGTGACAGTGTAACGAAGAGAGTGAACACTTTTATAGTGTAACAGATAGTGACATTACGATAGAGTAAAAGAGAGAGTGAACGCAGTGATGTAGTAGCAAAGAGTACAGAGATAGGTTTTTTGATAGAATAACAGTGATAAGATATTGTGATAGAGTAACAGAGATAGGGTACTGTGATATAGTAACAGAAAGGGATATTGTGATAGAGTAACAGAGAGGGATATTGTGATAGAGTAGCAGAGAGGGATATTGTGATAGAGTAACATAGAGTGGACATTGTGATAGAGTAACAGAGAAAGGATATTGCGATAGAGTAACAGAGAGTGGACATTGTGATAGAGTAACAGAGAAAGTATATTGTAATACATAAACAGAGAAAGGATACGGTGATAGAGTAACAGAGATAGGGTATTGTGATAGAGTAGCAGATATAGGACACTGAAAATGTAACAGAGAAAAGGTATTGTGATAGAGAAACAGAGATAGGATACTGTGATAGAGTAACAGAGAGGGATATTTTGATAGAATTACAGAGAGTGGATATTGTGATAGAGCTACAGAGAAAGGATACTGTGATAGAGTAACAGAGAGTGGATATTGTGATAGAGAAAGGAGAAAGGATACTGTGATAGAGTTACAGAGAGGGATATTGTGATAGAATAACAGAGAGTGGATATTGTGATAGAGTAACAGAGAGGGATATTGTGATAGAGTTACAGAGAGGGGTATTGTGATAGAGAAACAGAGAGGGGATATTGTGATAGAGTAACAGAAAGTGGATATTGTGATAGAGTAACAGAGAGGGATATTGTGATAGAGTTACAGAGAGGGGTATTGTGATAGAGAAACAGAGAGGGGATATTGTGATAGAGTAACAGAGAAAGAGTATTGTGATAGAGTAACATAGAGTGGACATTGTGATAAAGTAACACAGAGTGGACATTGTGATTGAGTAACAGAGAAAATACTTTGTGATAGAGTAACAGAGATTGAACATTATGATAGAGTTACTAAGAGTGGACATTGTGAAAGGGTTAAATATTATGCTAAAGTAACAGAGAGTGGGCATAGCACTAGACATAACACTGTAGTAGTGTACTAGAGATAACAGTGTTATAGTGCACTAGAGATGACACTGTAATAGTGCACTTAACATAACAGTGTAATAGAGCACTAGAGATAGCAGTGTTATAGTATCTGTGATAACAGTGTCATAGAGTACAAGAAAAAATAGTGTAGTAGAGCACTAGAGATAAAAGTGTAATAGAGCACTAAAGATAGCAGTGTTATAGTACCTGTGATAACAGTGTCATAGAGTCCAAGAAATAATAGTGTAGTAGAGCACTAGAGATAAAAGTGTAATAGAGCATTAGAGATAATAGTGTAATAGAGCACTAGAGATAACAGTGTAATAGAGCACTAGAGATAATAGTGTAATAGAGCACTAGAGATAACAGTGTAAAAGAGCACCAGAGATAACAGTGTAAAAGAGCACTAGAGATAACAGTGTAATAGAGCACTAGAGATAATAGTGTAATAGAGCACTAGAGATAACAGTGTAATAGAGCACCAGAGATAACAGTGTAAAAGAGCATTAGAGATAACAGTGTAATAGAGCACCAGAGATAACAGTGTAATAGAGCACTAAAGATACAAGTGTAATAGAGCACCAGAGATAACAGTGTAATAGAGCACTAGAGATAACAGTGTAATAGAGTACAAGAGATAACAATGTAATAGAGCACTAGAGATAACAGTGTAGAGTACAAGAGATAACAATGTAATAGAGCACAAGAGAAAATAGTGTAGAGTACAAGAGATAACAGTGTAATAGAGCACTAGATATAATAGTGTAGAGAACTAGAGATAGCAGTGCAATAGAGCACTAGAGATAACAGTGTGATAAAGTACTATAGATAATAGTGTAATAGAGTACAAGAGATAACAGTGTAATAGAGCACTAGAGATAACAGTGTAATAGAGTACAAGAGATAACAGTGTAATAGAGCACTAGAGATAACAGTGTAATAGATTACAAGAGATAATGGTGTAGATGACAAGAGATAACAGTGTTATTGAGCACTAGAGATAATAGTGTAATAGAGCACTAGAAATAACAGTGCAATAGAGTACTAGTGATAACATTGTAATAGAGCACTAGAGATAACAGTGTAATAGAGTACAAGAGATAACAGTGTAATAGAGTACAAGAGATAACAGTGTAATAGAGCACTAGAGATAATGGTGTAATAGAGCACTAGAGATAATACTGTAATAAAACACTATAGATAATAGTGTAATAGAGCACTATAGATAACAGTGTAATAAAGCACTAGAGATAATAGTGTAATAGAGTACAAGAGATAACAGTGTAATAGAGCACTAGAGATAATAGTGTAATAGAGCACTAGAGATAATACTGTAATAAAGCACTATAGATAATAGTGTAATAGAGCACTAGAGATAATACTGTAATAAAGCACTAGAGATAATAGTGTAATAGAGCACTAGATATAATACTGTAATAAAGCACTAGAGATATTAGTGTAATAGAGCACTAGATATAATAGTGTAGAGTACTAGAGATAACAGTGTAATAGAGCACTAGAGATAATAGTGTAATAGAGCACTATAGATAACAGTGTAATAGAGCACTAGAGATAATAGTGTAATAGAGCACTAGAGATAATAGTGTAATAGAGCACTAGAGATAATAGTGTAATAGAGCACTATAGATAACAGTGTAATAGAGCACTATAGATAATAGTGTAATAGAGCACTAGAGATAATAGTGTAATAGAGCACTAGAGATAATAGTGTAATAGAGCACTATAGATAACAGTGTAATAGAGCACTATAGATAATAGTGTAATAGAGCACTAGAGATAATAGTGTAATAGAGCACTATAGATAACAGTGTAATAGAGCACTATAGATAACAGTGTAATAGAGCACTAGAGATAATACTGTAATAAAGCACTAGAGATATTAGTGTAATAGAGCACTAGATATAATAGTGTAGAGTACTAGAGATAACAGTGTAATAGAGCACTAGAGATAATAGTGTAATAGAGCACTATAGATAACAGTGTAATAGAGCACTAGAGATAATAGTGTAATAGAGCACTAGAGATAATAGTGTAATAGAGCACTAGAGATAATAGTGTAATAGAGCACTATAGATAACAGTGTAATAGAGCACTATAGATAATAGTGTAATAGAGCACTAGAGATAATAGTGTAATAGAGCACTAGAGATAATAGTGTAATAGAGCACTATAGATAACAGTGTAATAGAGCACTATAGATAATAGTGTAATAGAGCACTAGAGATAATAGTGTAATAGAGCACTATAGATAACAGTGTAATAGAGCACTATAGATAATAGTGTAATAGAGCACTAGAGATAATAGTGTAATAGAGCACTAGAGATAATAGTGTAATAGAGCACTAGAGATATTAGTGTAATAGAGCACTAGATATAATAGTGTAGAGTACTAGAGATAACAGTGTAATAGAGCACTAGAGATAATAGTGTAATAGAGCACTATAGATAACAGTGTAATAGAGTACTAGAGATAACAGTGTAATAGAGTACAAGAGATAACAATGTAATAGAGTACAAGAGATAACAGTGTAATAGAGTACAAGAGATAACAGTGTAATAGAGCACTAGAGATAACAGTGTAATAGAGTACAAGAGATAACAGTGTAATAGAGCACTAGAGATAACAGTGTAATAGATTACAAGAGATAATGGTGTAGATGACAAGAGATAACAGTGTAATAGAGTACAAGAGATAACAGTGCAATAGAGCATTAGAGATAACTGTGTAATAGATTACAAGAGATAATGGTGTAGATGACAAGAGATAACAGTGTTATAGAGCACTAGAGATAACAGTGTAATAGAGCACTAGAGATAATAGTGTAATAGAGCACTAGAGATAACAGTGTAATAGAGTACAAGAGACAACAGTGTAATAGAGCATTAGAGATAACAGTGTAATAGATTACAAGAGATAACAGTGTAATAGAGCACTAGAGATAACAGTGTAATAGATTACAAGAGATAACAGTGATAGAGTAACAGAGAAATAACAGAGATTGAATAACAGAGAGATAACAGTGATGGCATAACAGAAAGATAACAATGATCTAGTAACAGAGGGCTTGCAGAATGAGGTTGTAACAGAGTGATGTTATTTTTGGGAGAATATATTGTTAGAGTATAATACAGAACTGAGTTATGAAATACAAGTAAAAACAATGTGTAAGAGTACAGGACACGAGACAACTTTTGGAGAGAGATACCAATACCCTAAGGAACGAAAATTTTGCTTCAATTAAAGATAATATGGGTGGTAGACTTTCTGAGAGAATTATGTAGTAGACTATCTGAGAGAACTGAGTGGTAGACTATCTGAGAGAACTGAGTGGTAGACTATCTGAAAGAACTGAGTGGTAGACTTTCTGAGAGAACTGAGTGGTAGACTTTCAGAGAAAACTGAGTGGTAGACTATCTGAGAGAACTGAGTGGTTGATTTTCTGAGAGAAATGAGAGGTAGACTATCTGAGAGAACTATGTGGTAGACTATCTGAGAGAACTGAGTGGTAGACTTTCTGAGAGAACTGATTGGTAGACTATCTGATAGAACTGAGCGGAAAATGTCTGAGAGAACTAAGAGTAAACTACCTGAGAGAACTGAGTGGTAAACTTTCTGAGAGAACAAAGGGATAGACTATCTGAGAGAACAATGTGGTAGAATATCTGAGAGAACTAAGTGGTAGACTATATTAGAGAACTGAGTGGTAGATTATAAGAGAGAATTGAGTAGTAAACTCTCTGTGAGAACTATGTGGTAGAATATCTGAGAGAACTGAGTGGTAGAATATCTGAGAGAACTGAGTGGTAGAATATCTGAGAGAACTATGTGGTAGAATATCTGTGAGAACTATGTGGTAGAATATCTGAGAGAACTGAGTGGTAGACTATCTGAGAGAACTATGTGGTAGAAAATCTTAGAGAACTATGTGGTAGACTATCTGAGAGAACTGAGTGGTAGAATATCTGAGAGAACTATGTGGTAGAAAATCTTAGAGAACTATGTGGTAGACTATCTGAGAGAACTGAGTGGTAGAATATCTGAGAGAACTGAGTGGTAGACTATCTGAAAGAACTGAGTGGTAGACTTTCTGAGAGAACTGAGTGGTAGACTTTCAGAGAAAACTGAGTGGTAGACTATCTGAGAGAACTGAGTGGTTGATTTTCTGAGAGAAATGAGAGGTAGACTATCTGAGAGAACTATGTGGTAGACTATCTGAGAGAACTGAGTGGTAGACTTTCTGAGAGAACTGATTGGTAGACTATCTGATAGAACTGAGCAGAAAATGTCTGAGAGAACTAAGAGTAAACTACCTGAGAGAACTGAGTGGTAAACATTCTGAGAGAACAAAGGGATAGACTATCTGAGAGAACAATGTGGTAGAATATCTGAGAGAACTAAGTGGTAGACTATATTAGAGAACTGAGTGGTAGATTATAAGAGAGAATTGAGTAGTAAACTCTCTGTGAGAACTATGTGGTAGAATATCTGAGAGAACTGAGTGGTAGAATATCTGAGAGAACTGAGTGGTAGAATATCTGAGAGAACTATGTGGTAGAATATCTGTGAGAACTATGTGGTAGAATATCTGAGAGAACTGAGTGGTAGACTATCTGAGAGAACTATGTGGTAGAAAATCTTAGAGAACTATGTGGTAGACTATCTGAGAGAACTGAGTGGTAGAATATCTGAGAGAACTATGTGGTAGAAAATCTTAGAGAACTATGTGGTAGACTATCTGAGAGAACTGAGTGGTAGAATATCTGAGAGAACTGAGTGGTAGACTTTCTGAGAGAACTGAGTGGTAGACTTTCTGAGAGAACTGAGTGGTAGACTTTCTGAGAGAACTGAGTGGTAGAATATCTGAGAGAACTGAGTGGTAGAATATCTGAGAGAACTGAGTGGTAGAATATCTGAGAGAACTCTGTGGTAGAATATCTGTGAGAACTATGTGGTAGACTATCTGAGAGAACTGAGTGGTAGAATATCTGAGAGAACTATGTGGTAGAAAATCTGAGAGAACTATGTGGTAGAAAATCTGAGAGAACTATGTGGTAAAAAATCTTAGAGAACTATGTGGTAGACTATCTGAGAGAACTATGTGGTAAAAAATCTTAGAGAACTATGTGGTAGAATATCTGAGAGAACTATGTGGTAAAAAATCTTAGAGAACTATGTGGTAGACTATCTGAGAGAACTATGTGGTAGAAAATCTTAGAGAACTATGTGGTAGACTTTCTGAGAGAACTATATGGTAGATTCCTTAGAGAACTGAGAGTACAGAGTGATGTAGTAACATTGAGTACAGAGTGATGTAGTAACATAGAGTACAGAGTGATGTAGTAACAAAGAGTACAAAGTGATGTAATAACATAGAGAACAGAGTGATGTAGTAACATTGAGTACAAAGTGATGTAGTAACATTGAGTACAAAGTGATGTAGTAACATAGAGTACAGAGTGATGTAGTAACATAGAGTACAGAGTGATGTAGTGACTTTGAGTACATAGTGATGTAGTAACATAGAGTACTGAGTGATGTAGTAACATAGAGTACTGAGTGATGTAGTAACATAGAGTACTGAGTGATGTAGTAACATTGAGTACAGAGTGATGTAGTAACATAGAGTACAGATTGATGTAGTAACATAGAGTACAGAGTGATGTAGTAAGATTGAGTACAGAGTGATGTAGTAACATAGAGTACTCAGTGATGTAGTAACATTGAGTTTAGAGTGATGTAGTAACATAGAGTACAGAGTGATGTAGTAACATAGAGTACAGAGTGATGTAGTAACATAGAGTACAGAGTGATGTAGTAACATAGAGAACAGAGTGATGTAGTAACATAGAGTACAGAGTGATGTAGTAACATAGAGTACTCAGTGATGTAGTAACATTGAGTTCAGAGCGATGTAGTAACATAGAGTACTATGTAGTAACTATATAGTAAGATTGAGTACAGAGTGATGTAGTAACATAGAGTACTCAGTGATGTAGTAACATTGAGTTTAGAGTGATGTAGTAACATAGAGTACAGAGTGATGTAGTAACATAGAGTACAGAGTGATGTAGTAACATAGAGTACAGAGTGATCTAGTAACATAGAGTACAGAGTGATGTAGTAACATAGAGTACTCAGTGATGTAGTAACATTGAGTTCAGAGCTATGTAGTAACATAGAGTACAGAGTGATGTAGTAACATAGAGTACAGAGTGATGTAGTAACATAGAGTACTCAGTGATGTAGTTATATTGAGTTCAGAGCGATGTAGTAACATAGAGTACAGAGTGATGTAGTAACATTGAGTACAGAGTGATGTAGTAACATAGAGATTAGAGTGATGTAGTAACATAGAGTACTCAGTGATGTAGTAATATTGAGTTCAGAGCGATGTAGTAACATAGAGTACAGAGTGATGTAGTAACATTGAGTACAGAGTGATGTAGTAACATTGAGTTCAGAGCGATGTAGTAACATAGAGTACAAAGTGATGTAGTAACATAGAGTACAAAATGATGTAGTAACAAAGAGTACAGAATGATGTAGTAACATAGAGTACAATGGGATGTAGTAACATAGAGTACTGAGTGATGTAGTAACATAGAGTACAATGGGATGTAGTAACATAGAGTACTGAGTGATGTAGTAACATAGAGTACAGAGTGATGAAGTAATATAGAGTACAGAGTGATGTAGTAATATAGAGTACAGAGTGATGTAGTAACATAGAGTACTGAGTGATGTAGTAACATAGAGTACAATGGGATGTAGTAACATAGAGTACTGAGTGATGTAGTAACATAGAGTACAATGGGATGTAGTAACATTGAGTTCAGAGTGATGTAGTAACATAGAGTACTGAGTGATGTAGTAACAAAGAGTACAGAATGGTGTAGTAACATTGAGTTCAGAGTGATGTAGTAACATAGAGTACAGAGTGATGTAGTAACATAGAGTACAGAGTGATGTAGTAACATAGAGTACAAAGTGATGTAGTAACATAGAGTACAGAGTGATGTAGTAACAAAGAGTACAGAATGATGTAGTAACATTGAGTTCAGAGTGATGTAGTAACATAGAGTACAGAGTGATGTGGTAACATTGAGTTCAGATTGATGTAGTAACATAGAGTACAGAGTGATGTAGTAACATAGAGTACAGAATGATGTAGTAACATTGTTTTTCTTACTTGGTTCTTATATTGTAGTTGTTGTCATTTGTGTTTTCACAATTTTACAGGTCACATTTTCAACAATCACAATTGCTTTTTTCCTATTAATAAAGCATAATGGATTATGTTTATAAATAAATCCATTCCATAGAGTACAACATGTTTCTACAATTGAAGAGAGATGTATAAAATACACCCAATTATCTTTAATGACATTTATCAATAATTTAACTGCTTGGTGTAAATATACTAATTTTGATTGAAATATCAAACTTTCAAAATTATATGGGTGTTTAATATCAAATAATTTCACTAAATATTTAAAACAATGCAATAGTAGACAATTAATATTTATACTGTCTATTAAGTGTTTTTCGAATATTTACTGCACTAGGAGGGAATTTTAAATCCAATTGAAACAGAATTTACTCGAACTATTTCATCTTTCAATAGAGACTAAGTTGCTGTTCTGTTGATTTGCATCACACATGTGAAATATCAATGTCAGGACCAGCATAACTGACTCTTTTCTTGGTTTCTTTTCTGACTGTGATCAAGCATTTGATGCAGTAATCTCATTTCAAAGACTCAATGAAAATTGGTAAATAGAATAGTTTTGTAAGCCATGTTTGATACCTTTGACATTGTTTATACACATACCATAGTCTTGAAGTGGTTGTCAATCAGTCAATGATCAACTAATTCTTTTAATCACAGTCATTTTACTACAGAAAACATTATACAACAAGCTTTGAAACTTTGGTGCAAAGCAGACCTAGAAAAATAATAGGTATAATAGCAATGGTAAAATAAAACAGAATAATGACTAAGTTTACATTCTTATCAAGTAAAAGACAACATTATCATAAACAATTATTATCACACACATGTTAAGTGCAGTAAAATTGTATTTATTTTAAACCTCATAATAATGTTCCAGCCTCAAAGCAATATCAATTAACATGCCATGCTGAGTGTTCAAATGTATTATGTAAGATATATATTATAAAGAACCAGTTTCTTTTGTAATACAATACTTAGTTCATCATTGTGTAGGTATGGCAAATAAACAAAGTGCCAAAATGCAATGTAATTTAAATGTTATTATTTGCATGAATTATACAAATGAAAACCACCACAACTAAGTTGCACCAGATTATCATTAAATTACACACAATATTCACCATAATCATTACAAATGGAAATATATAAATGTATTACAATACATGTACCTAAGTTACATGTTAAACTGAACTGATACTTGTATCTGTAATTGAAACTCATTCAATATTTTATAATACATGTACTCTATAAAACATATTATTTATTATTGTATTGATTCATTATAGTAAACCCAGGCATATTCAAAGTCTCAAATTTGAATTAGACAATTGACTAAAATATGTGTGTTTTACATAATAATAAAGTAATTATATCTTACCTGCTACCAGTGACCTTAGTCTACATTTATTTTAGAACTTGCACCATTGTAGTCATTGTCCTGTTCTAGAAGTTAACATTTCTGAGAACATTGATTACCTGTTTATGAGAAAACTTAGGAGCATTATTGAATTATAATAGTACCAACTTGATAAATTGTCAGTTCACAAAACTTTATTTCTTTTAATTTAATTAGGCAAAATATGATAATAACTATTCAGGGTTTGAAGACCAGTTATCAATAATATACAGCAGATAAATGTACAATTGATAGTTTGCATTTGATTCTACATCCAGCCTCATTGGAGCATAACTTGAGCAAGAACAAAATGATCTCATAACAAGATTTTCTATATATAAGTTAAATAATTACATTCAGATCTTGACAGAAAATGTGTATTATTTATAGTAAAGCTTATGTTGGTTTGGGGACACAGCCTGAATTGTTGCTATAAAAGATTAAAATAAAGAAGTAATAATGTTATTGTTTGGTTACGGTAGTCCGTGCCTCTTTAAATATTCAAGACTTATTTGAAGAAGACAGAAAACCACATTAAGTTATCCATTTTCACAAATTCTAAACTTTCATCCTAAATGTACAAGGACCTTCTTCTGACATTAAGACTCTCAATTGAATTCAACATATCTGTAATAGAGAATTCATTTCTGTGATCCTGACCACATGTTAAATAGAGCCACATGTGTATATAACAGAACAGTAAATGAATTTACATCAACCAATTTTAAAAACCCAAATTGTCACTTAAACAAAATCAAAGTGTTACATTTATGGACATAATGTCCTTTATGCTACCAACTTTATATCTGTTCACAAAATATGTACATACATAGTACCAACAGGCAGCAAATGGAGTGGGAAGTTAAACAAAATTGGTTTCAATGAATTGTCTTGATTTGACACATAGCTATCTACATCTATTTTTGAACTGCCCAGGGCATAAGCATCACGGTCAATTTAGTTTAAACTGTTAAAGAAATCTCACTCTTGGTTCTTAGCAGAGCTTTAAAATATAACAGTTTATCTATATATAAGATTTTTGTTGTTATTTTATTCAGCCTTATTAATCCAGTTAATAGATGTTGGAACAGCATCTGACTTGCAAGCCAAAAGTCATATTTTGAGCCCATATCTGATACTTAACAATTCCTACTTCTATACCAGGTGTAGTCTGCATAAACTAGGCTAATATTTATACTGAATGTTTTTATTACAAGAATTTTGATTGCAACAGAAATATTTCCAGGCACATAGGAAGCATTTTCAGATGGGGGGCTAATTTGTTCAGATTTATTTTAAGAAAAAGAAAACGTTACCTAATGTTCTCTACATTACTACATCACTCTGTTCTCTACGATTTATTTTAAGAAAAAGAAAACGTTACCTAATGTTACAGTACTTATGTTTAAGTTTAGTTTTACACTGCATTTGAGCATCTTATTCCATAAACAGTGTTTGCAATATTGATTTTGAAGATAAAGCACACATGCATCAATCAATTTAATGTGACAGATTAAATAAAGATCGTCAATCACTAAAACTGCTGAAAATATTGGGGGGGGCTAAGCCCATCTTAGCCCCCCCATGTTCTTACGGGCCTGATTTCTGATAGCATGACATCCCTGTATTTGGACAAGCAAATTAACTTACCTTACATTAGTGGTCAAGACATCACCATGGCATATAATCGCCAAACACACAGTTTTACATAAAGCAGACGATCAAATTTATCAGACAAAGGGCTTATAACATTCAGAGTAATGAGAATAAGAACCTGAAAAAATAATGTCTCACACATAAACAAGTACTTAAAATCTATAAACAACAGCAAGCGCTATTAAATGATTATATATTTACTGTAAGACATAGACAGAACCATAGAACGAATGAATTTGGTATCGAACGCGCTTGAAGAAATTATGTTTTGTTTACATCGCGAAAAATGGTGACAAACAAAAGTATTAGCTGTATTGGAACTAACTTTGAATATAATCGGAAATAAAACGAGCAAATAAACTTACGTATGTGTAGACTGACTGCTTGCTTGAAGTTGGATATGTTTTCTCCAAAAAGATCATTAAGAATTCCGGTATAGTTATAAATAAGTGAATGCTTCCAGCGTGTGATTTTAAAGACCGAAGCAATCCGTACATAACCAGTTTTCCGAAACATTCCGATAGATGACGGAAAACTCCGTACCTTTCCGTCTAATCGGCGCCATTTTGATACTTCCTTATATGGAATGACCAGATTTTGCCAGCGCACCTCTCATATACATCAGGGGAAAAGTCGATTTAGGGCTAAAAATATTTGGTCCCATTTTTGGCCTCAATCGGCCACAGGACATTCGCATAGACGTATTTGGGCGGAATTTCGGGCATAAACCGGCAATCGTGGCCAAAAACGGCAATTTACGCATAACGCGCCTAACGCTAGATGGGTCAATGTACCGGCCTGTAAATGGGCCCGCTGGTCCCCCGGAAGTGCCTCAGGTACCGGTTGTGGCACATTTCCTGGTTCGTCTGGACCATACAAAGGGACTGAGGCACAAATGGAACCGGTTCCAGAGAAAAAGTTTATCCGCTCGAAAAAACGCATGATGTATACATCAGGGAAAAAGTCGATTTCGGGCCAACATTTTTTGGTCCTGTTTTTGGCCTCAATTGGCCACACGACATGCGCATAGACGTATTTGGGCACAATTTTGGGCATAAACCGGCATTCGTGGCCAAAAACGGCAATTTACGCATAACGCGCCTAACACAAGATGGGTCAATGTACCGGCCTGTAAATGGGCCCGCTGGTCCCCCGGAAGTGCCTCAGGTACCGGTTGTGGCACATTTCCTGGTTCGTCTGGACCATACAAAGGGACTGAGGCACAAATGGAACCGGTTCCAGAGAAAAAGTTTATCCGCTCGAAAAAACGCATGATGTATACATCAGGGAAAAAGTCGATTTCGGGCTAAAAATTTTTGGTTCTGTTTTTGGCCTCAATTGGCCACACGACATCCGCATAGACGTATTTGGGCAGAATTTTGGGCATAAACCGGCATTCGTGGCCAAAAACGGCAATTTACGCATAACGCGCCTAACACAAGATGGGTCTATGTAACGGCCTGTAAATAGGCCAGCTGGCCCCCGGAAGTGCCTCAGTTACCGGTTGTGGCGCATTTCCTGGTTCGTCTGGACCATACGAAGGGACTGAGGCACAAATGGGACCGGTTCTAGAGAAAAAAGTCTTTTTCGCTTGAAAAAACGTGTGATGTATACATCAAGGAAGAAGTCGATTTCGGGCCAAAAATTTTTGTCCCGTTTTTTGGCTTCAATTGGCAATAGGATATTTGCATAGACGTATTTGGGCGGAATTTCGGGCATAAACCGGCAATCGTGGCCAAAAACGGCAATTTACGCATAACGCGCCTAACCCTAGATGGGTCTATGTACCGGCCTGTAAATGGGCCCGCTGGCCCCCGGAAGTGCCTCAGGTACCGGTTGTGGCACATTTCCTGATTCGTCTGGACCAAACGAAGGGACTGAGGCACAAATGGAACCGGTTCCAGAGAAAAAGGTTCTCCGCTCGAAAAAACGCATGATGTTTACATCCCGTTTTTGGCCTCAATTGGCCACAGGACATCCGCATAGACGTATATGGGCGGAATTTCGGGCATAAACCGGCAATCGTGGCCAAAAACGGCAATTTACGCATAACGCGCCTAACCCTAGATGATTCTATGTACCGGCCTGTAAATGGACCCGCTGGCCCCCTGAAGTGCCTCAGGTACCGGTTGTGGCACATTTCCTGGTTCGTCTGGACCATACGAAGGGACTGACGCACAAATGGAACCGGTTCCAGAGAAAAAGTTTTTCCGCTCGAAAAAACGGATGATGTTTTACATCAGGGAAAAAGTCGATTTCAGGCCAAAAATATTTGGTCCCGTTTTTGGCCTCAATTGGCCACAAGATATCCGCATAGACGTATTTGGGCGGAATCTCGGGCATAAACCAGAAATCGTGGCCCAAAACGGCAATTTTCGCATAACACGCCTAACCCTAGATGGGTCAATGTACCGGCCTGTAAATGGGCCCGCTGGCCCCCGGAAGTGCCTCAGGTACCGGTTGTGGCACATTTCCTGGTTCGTCTGGACCATACGAAGGGACTGAGGCACAAATGGAACCGGTACATTTACATATACAATTTTATGTATAGGCACCAAAATGCACCCTAAACTTCGTGCATACTTTTTCAGCTGTTACTTACATCATTTTTGATTTACGATATTTTATTTCGAATGCGTTTACAACATATTTGCACAAATCATATGAAATTTAGTGCTTATACCCATGATACATCAGCTTTCATTTACGTTACAGTGTAAAATGTACTAAATTCGTGTTGATCTTTTTTATAAGTGCTTACTCTTATGACAAAATTATTTAATAAACATGTTTTTGAATACATAATATCGATGTGAACATTTTCCAATGATTTTTGCATCTATTATTCAAGTTGTCTTAAAGTTATAGCATGTTAACTACCGTAACCGAATTTTATCATTTTCATGTTATGTCACATGAGTTTTGCTCTGTTGATAAAATTGATCTCAAACGAATCGTTTTTACTAATCAAAAGTATGTGTAATAAGTGCAATTTTGTTTCAGTCTATAGAAAATGTACGCCGTAATTTACGTTACAGTATTTTTTGTTATTAGTTCGTGTATGAACAATTAAAAAAGTGTTTTTAAGTATGCAAACCGATTGAAATCATCTGAGAGAATGTATCACGTATAAACGATCTTATTTCAATGCTTTCAGACGAAATGTAGGCATATTTTAGAAGAAAATGAGGTTGAATGCCGTAACCAAAGTACAAACAAATTACCATTTTTCTATAAGGCTTTTGCAATGATGGCTCGTTCATAAAAACTATTTATATGATATTTGACATTTATTAATAGAGCATACACGTTCCTAAAGTATAATTCTTACTTAGTAGACATCATTTAGAATCTGAAATATACGTTACAGTAACATATTGTATTAATTATAGTACAATTTAAGTATAAATGAGTTTTTGTCAGAAAAGTATTGATTGCCAAATCAAATGGCATATTTTGATGGTCATTGTTTTCAATTGTGGACATACAAGTGTGTATACTACTTTTCAAGCACAGGTTATATGAAAATTGTCGCATTTAAGACCGTTCAGGTAAAGGGATGTACAATTAAAATCTTAATGATATACGTATAGGTGTTAAGCGTGTATTTTCAATCAAATTATATGTATACATGTATTATATTCCTCTAAATATATCATGCTTTTGTTTAGGCCTTAGTAATTAGGCTAGTTGCGTTATTATTGGTTTGCAATATACGTAACAATACAAATGACATTCCAGAGCAAAATTTAAAATTGAAAGCAAAAGCGACAACATTCTGAAATCACTCGGTCGGATATTATTTTACCACTTTAATCAAGTTCATTATGATTCTTTATTAGTATTTTTTAAAAAAATCTTTTTAAAATATACATATATAAAAACCTTCTCCAGATTACCAATGGGTTAAACTGTAACCATAACTTAGAGATTGTAATACGCAATTATGTGTTCAAACTAAATAGATAACTGTAATGATCATTCAAACGATTACATAATATGCGAAGGACAAATATGTTAAACTTAGTGATATGCATTAACGAAAGATATAGTCTAAGAAGCTTTAATATGGCATCATATTATCTCTTATGATTCATTTTCATCTAAATTTATCCAAGTCGTATATTCATTGAGGTATGAGTTGACATTGGTAAAATATTCAAATAAAACAAGAATGGAAATGGAGTGTGCTGTATTTCCGGTTTAAATTTGTACACCATTGTTTGTGTTACATGTGAACGTATTTCAGTTTAATTGTTTTTAATCAAGCTTATCAAATATCATCATATGTTTATTTATTTGTCACGTACATTTTCACGTTGAATATGAAGTTTACCTGAAAAAATTCAGAAAAGAATAAGACATACGACTTATTTCAAGGACGTTTAATGACATATTTCTAAAGCTTCAAATGCAGTTAAACACTTCGTAAGTTTGTTAAAATAGTTATGTTCATAAATACTAATGAAGCCCCACTATATATTAGTTAAACACGTTAATTGTATCGGTTTATGCAAAGCTATTACATTTCTAGCTGTCTAATACTTAAACATTCGGATAACAATTGTTGAAGCAAGTGTTCATTGTTGTAATTGTTACACACTTAGAGAGAATGCATTTATATGATGCGAATGAATTAGAAAATATTCCAATCTCCATTTCCAATAAGACAAGTTAATGAGTATCGCACGTTATCGCTTATGTTTTAAATATTTGCTCCCCGGGAAAATCAAATATCAATATCAAGTCAAATAACAAATCAACGAGTTTTTTTTATTAAACATAAAGCTACTTTTTATATACCATTTACATGTATGTGCATTTTATAGCATTCTGGTGAAATAATTCAAACAATTGAGCAGTTTTAAAATTTGTTTTGTAACGTAGGCTACGAATTAGCACTCGACGAAACCAATAAATATATATTATAATTACTATTACACACTTTCGAATAAGTGTGAAGTGTATTTTTGAAATACGATGTACATATTATTTTGATTAGTCGAACATCGGACTTAATTAATTCTTCATTTTTATGTTCTTATATTGTATGTGTATGACATACTAACCATAGCGCATGAAAACTGCATTATTGTAAACTTCAAACAAGTATATGCGTATAGAACAATATGTCTCATCAAAACTGATTATATTCATGAGAGTTAATTTATTTCAGTAGGTTTTTAGAAAGAAAACTTGTTCTTACTCGTTTAAAATATCGTTTATATTCTCCCTGGCAATACTTAAGTAAAATAAACTTAAAGTAGTTATGTTACAATATCTATAAAAAGTAACCCGTAACCCTGAATGACCAATCATTCGAAAGTGTTAATAGATGAATGACTATTGAAATGGACATTTAATTCAGCATTCGAAAGTTTTGTCCACGCTATCAATAACATTCAAAGGTAGTATTCTGCTTTGATGACAATATGTTAACAATAACGTACATGTTATAAACACTGCGTGTTTACAATTATGTCTTATGTTAAAAAATAAATTCAAGGGGCTTGAACACTTGCACGTTCTAATTAATAGACTGCAAATATCTTATAAACATGTTTCACCAATGGCACAAAACTAAAATGACTTTTAGTAAAGTTGATAATTTGGTAGTGATTTTCTTGGGATATTTACCACAGTAAATGTATCAAACATTCGAAGTCTTAATACATATAATGTTCAGTATAATCATTAATATACATATGATGTAAAACAATAGATGCATGTTAACTCTACATTCTACAATGTTTTTATGATAAACACGTCAATATTACTTGAAAAAAATGGTAGATTACTAAAATCAACTAAGATAAGTCACTTTTAACGCAGTTTTCAAAACTTGTTTAGTTTGAATACTTTAACAAAGTCAATTCATACCTTGATAAATAACTTAATATACCTTAAAGATAAATTAAAATGGAAGATGTGTCAAAGGAGAAAATATGACATAACAAAAGGTCTAAGATTATATGTTTCTTCAATGCATATCACTTAGTTTAACATAAGCTTTATATGTCCTTCGTGTATTATCGAATCGTTTAAATAATCATTACAGTTATCTATTTAGTTCGAACACATAATTGTGTATTACATTATTATATTATCTACATTATGGTTTCATTTTAATCAATTGGTGTTCTAGAGATGGCTTTTATTATGTATATTTTAAAAAGATTTAAAGAACTAATGAATAATCATTACGAACTTGGTTAAAGTGGCAAAATAATATCCAAACGAGTGATTTCGAAATGTTGCCGCTTTTGCTTTCAATTTAATTTGTTTTGCTCTCTGATGTCATTTATATTATTACGTATATTGCAAAACATTAATAATGCAACTAGACCAATTACTAAGGCTTAAAACATAAATGGAGTGGCTGCACAGTATGTCTGATAGAAGAGTGCGATATATCAAAGAAATTTAGTGCATGTATACATATAATTTGATTGAAAATCATTTAAATTTTAATTATACATCCCTTTACCTGAACGGTCATGCGACAATTTCATATAACCTGTGCTTGAAAAGTAGAATACACACTTGTATGTCCACAAATGAAAACAATGACCATCAAAATATGCCATTTGATTTGGCAATCAATACTTTTCTGACAATTTCTCATTTATACTTAAATTGTACTATAATTAATACAATATGTTACTGTAACGTATATTTCACATTCTAAATGATGTCTATTAAGTAAGAATTATACTTTAGGAACTTGTATGCTCAATTAATAAATGTCAAATATCATATAAATAGTTTTTATGAACGAGCCATCATTGTAAAAGCCTTATAGAAAAATGGTAATTTGTTTGTACTTTGGTTACGGTATTTAACTTCATTTTCTTCTAAAACATACCAACATTTCGCCTGAAAGCATTGCAAAATGATTGTTTGTACGTGATACATTCTCTTAGATGATTTCTATCGGTTTGCATAATTAAAAACACTTTTTAATTGTTCTTACACGAATTTGAAAACAAAAAATACTGTAACGTAAATTACGGCGTACATTTTCTATAGACTGAAACAAAATTGCATTTATAACATGCATTTTTGATTTTGGTAATGAAAATGATTCGTTTGAGATCAATTTTATCAACAGAGCAAAACTCATGTGACATAACATGAAAATGATAAAATTCGGTTACGGTAGTTAACATGCTATAACTTTAAGACAACTTGAATAACAGATGCAAAAATCATTGGAAAATGTTCACATTGATATTATGTATTCAAAAACATGGTTATTAGTTGACTTTGTCATAAGAGTAAGCACTTATAAAAAAGATCAACACCAATTTAGTACATTTTACACTGTAACGTAAATGAAAGCTGATATATCATAGGTATAAGCACCAAATATCATATGATTTGTGCAAATATGTTGTAAATGCATTCGGAATAAAATATCATAAATCAAAAATGTGATTTGATGTAAGTAACAGCTGAAAAAGTATGCACAAAATTTAGGGTGCATTTTGGTGTTTTTGGTAACGTACATCTTTGAGCTCAGATTGTGGAAAAACGCCTACCTCGCCACTTTTAAGAAATGCATTTTCAAATTCCTCAGACAAAACTACATTAGAATCACTCATCATACCTTTTGGGCGCGATACCGCACCTAAAACCCTGCGAGCTCTCGGACTAATACATTGTATATTCAAATAATATGATGTTAGAAGCAACTTGAACAGGATTCAGAAAACACTATCTTGTACATGTACAAGCAATAATATTGCTACTTACGATAACTTTTTTCGTAAGAATTTTTGTGAAAAGGTGCACAGATTATTTTTATGAGCTTTATTACAAGTTGTATTAATATTACCTCGGGTGTCCAAGGTATACTTGAAGCCTATTGTAGAGCATGGGATTATGTAGCTAAGTACTGTGCAATGATTTAACTTCAAGCTAACAAAACCAAAACTGAGACCTCCACAAATGACTAAGACCATCCAATAAGAACTAGCGAGACACTTTGCTTGCTAGCGATGCATTCTGATAAATCGTAACTAAGGGCGTGTTTGATTCAGCCTACTCCGAGTACTCTGGTGTACTCTTGGAGCACCGACAAATCAAATGTCTCAATTATGTAGCAAATCAACAGAAACGTTGGAAAAAATTACAGGATGCATTTTTTTTGGTAACAACAGTTCTTCAAAAGAATATGATGATCTGGCACAAAATATGTTAAAATATGGTCAAAAACAACATTTTCAATCCTCGCATTCAAACATGGGTCATTTTTCCACCATCCTTATCACGTCATACTCTGTTTACACCTCCTAAAAGGCAGGTGTTTTCAGAGTACTCCGGGAGCATGTGATCTGAAACGTTTAATTCAAATTTTAAGTGATCGGAGTACTCTCATTACTCTGATCTCGTGAATCAAACACGCCCTGTTACATCGCAAAACTTGGTAGTAATAACCATGCGCAATAAGTTCCCGCTTAGAAAATTGATGAGGTGTTCTATATAAAAAAAAAAAATAAACTTAGTTAAAAATATCTAAATAGTAATTTTTTCTGTGATTACAGTATTAAATCAATGAATAGCTCACCTGGCTAGCTCACATCTACTGATCCAAAGGATTTTGGGTTCAATTCCCAGACGGGTAATTCTTGTAAGGAGTTAGATCAAGAAATAATTCTATGGCCTTTATCCCTACCACTGATCCTAAATTACGTAGGGTAATTGTCAGTCACTGACGAAAGTATGTACCTATTAACAGCTAAATCCTGAGATTTAGCCTTGCCAGGAATGGTGAGTAGGTTCACTGACTACAGTAATATGACGTACTGTGTTGCCATGTCTTTAAACCTAATCAATGATCCATGAATCAATTCTTTCAAAAATGTTTTTATCAACCATTAGGCTTTTCAAGTCTGTGCTATCTGATAACTCTGTACACATTAGTCTTATTTGTATGGTACAATTAATGCCAATTTGTTCAAACACTCATATGATGCACATAATTATCTGGTATAGTGCATACAAATTGACCCCGACCTTACCTTTCACATTTGCATCTAATTATCATCTACACATATCCTGGCGAAAATCAATACCACGCCTACTCTATACTTCGGCTTGTTACGTATTTAAGATAAAATCAGACATGTATAGAGTATACACAGCCCGCATGTATAACAACTCACGATTCAAATGCATTCAAACGGGAAACTCGTGTTCTTACCTTTTTGATTACAATTAATAATAAAATGGATGGGGGATGCCGGGTATGGGGCTAAAACCCACAACCTTTGAATTGGTAGCTAGCCTCATCGTATAATCATCTGGTCCGGTCTATGTGTAATAGACACTCATTGTACGCTTTAAATGTACTTTAAAATTAATCCCTATGTTATAATTACATTCGAGCCTTGACGATATTATCTGATTGTTATCGAACATTAATATTACATTCGTATTCAATGTAATGATTATTCTTGCATAAAGGTCAGGTCGGGGTCAATTTGAACGCACTATATAATATCATTAGACATATCTAATATATTTCCAATGCCAATGACAAAATGCCACAAACACATGTACATTTGAAAAATGTATTTTCAAGTGTATTTGAAATTTGCATAAATAAAATGTTTGATTTTATATCATGCTGTTTGTTACAGAATACATAGCACAGATGTAATCATTGATGTTGATCAATTTTTTCCATGTTACCATGACAAAAACCAAATTCATAGGAAAATTTCACAAACTTTCTGAACAACCCTCATATCAATGTGGTTTCTCTGTTGTCCAAATTCCAGCTTCCACTGAGATATTGTAAACATAACAATCATCTTGTTTTATCATTTTATTTAGTGTCACATATACATTAATGGTTATACAAATAATTTGTCACAGAAATAAATAAATACAAAGTAAACTTAATGTTTACTATACAAAATACATAAAACTTAAAAAATGATATGGCCATTGTTATCAACTAGAAATAAATAATCATAAACAAAAATATATTGCATGATAAAATCAGCTATAAAGTGAATAAAAGTTGAGACATTAGATACAAGACAAAGTTAATTAACAAATCGGATAACTAACATGAACTACTCTGTGTTTTAACAAGTAAAATACTGTAGCATCGTAACACTTACGATGTGCAGTATGTACAATTGAAAAAATCAACAGATAATAATTTGTTCATATACATTATATGACTGAAATCAGAATGCTAAAATTTGATAGAAGAGTTCATAAAGATAGTTGTTGCTTAGTCTTTCAATCTCATTTCTGATGTAAATGTAGTATAAAACATACAGTACCCACCTAAAGTTTGGAGACATTTTCACTCTGTAAGCCTAATACATAAGTTTTATCAAAAATTTGATTACTATTTATTTTGAAATGCTTTTTAGTTTTGCTTATTTTTTTGTTATGGTACTATTTGTAGTTGAGACTATCAATATAGCTTAAGATTTGTGTTATAGAAAAGAATTAAATTTGATTTGGTTTTGGAGGCTTTTAGATATCAGATGCTGAATCTTATAATTGTGATGCATTTAAGAAATTTGTTTTCATTTTATTATCGACCATATTAAATGCATTAAAATATTAGTTCTAGCGAAAACAGTCAATGAAAATTTTTTTTGAATTAAATTTCCTTTGTCTCTAAACTTTTTGAGGGTACTGTATAGTCTTACATTTCACATAGTGGGTGGTACATCTGGGTACAACGTTCAGGGAAGTATAAGATTATTTCCAAAAATTGTTAACTATCTTCAATGTTTTATTCAAATGGAGAACAAGATCATCTTCAGATACTTTTTGAAGTTAACAACATTCTGATTACAAGATACAGAATATGGGACCACTAGGGCATTGTACATGTACAATTATTATTGTTAATTACCATACAATATGTAAGTAAAACCCGAGTAATCCAACTAATTAGACCTACCTATTTGAAGAGTATACAAGGGGAAATAACTGACTAAAGTCCCTAATTCAGTGACTAGAACAAAATATGTAGATTACCCAACTATTCAATCTTCATAAACAAAACAAAACTAATAACTTCTTTCCATTATAACAGAACTTAACTTTAAAATGTTTCAGATTAACTATGACTACCATGGGTGAAAGTTTTCAGTATTTTGAAAGTAGGTTTTCAGTACTTTCAAACTTTCACCCATGGACTACATGTAACATCAGTATGTCATCACATTACATTTTTGTATTATAAAAACAAAGGTATGTTACATATAATCTGATTAAAGTGAACACATTATACTAACTTGTTCTACAGTAGACGGGCATTCTGTAATCATTTATTTAATAATAAAATTTTATCATCCAATGAATAAATATTGAAAACAAAATAAAAAACATAGAGCTATATCTAAATGGCCAAAAATAAAACTTACAGTAAAACTAAATGTGAGAGCAAACATTGGTAGTTAACCTATCATTGTTTTGATATCACAATAAAATAAAGAGCTAGATTTATTTGCTATCAAGTTTTCCGTAATATCTACATAGCACTAACTTGTAGAAATATTCTGACTGATCTCTAACTGGTAAATGAACACAACAAGTGTATGACAAGCAGTAGTTATATAACATATTTATATAATAAATCAATCCTGTGAAACATTACAACATATAACAATACACACGGTTCGTTTACAATTATATATGTAATAAATAATTGAACAACAAGTTTACAATTTGTGACAACATTAGCATATACATTTATTATCTGATATATGAGAAGAATAGACCTAATCGGGAATTCAAATTTATGGGTTTTCCCGTCCACAAACAACCGGTACAAACAAAGTTTTCTACACATTACAGCTAAATAGCACGAACTATGGATTAAATCCTATTGTTTTTTGTACACATGTTTTTATTGTAACGGCAAAAGTTTGTTTGTACCGGAGGGGAAAAACCAAATATTTGAATTCCGGACATGGTCAATTTAGTAGGTTTAACAGAGAATATTTGAGTCAAGAAATCTCAATAAATACTCGTTCATCATATTATGTATTGTATTCTTAGACACAAATGAACACATCAGATATTATAAATTTACATGTTAACAATCAATAATCAGATCAAATTATTAATTCTGGTATATTTTTCCATTACTAATTGTACCGGTACTTACTAGGGCATGAATTTAACAAAAAAATTGGACTTGCACATTTTTGTGAGTTGATTTTATTCCAACTCGCAAAATAAAAAAAATCTCTTGCAGGCCTACTATAGCACTATCTGGCCATTTAAATGCTGAGTTAAGGTCTCATTACTTTGAACAGAAATAATTTAGCGGCAATTTCAACTCGTGTAAATTTGTGAGTTAAAATTGAAGTTAATCGAAATTTTCAAAATCCACTTGCATTTTGCAAGTTGGCAAACTTAAGTTCAAGCCCTGTATTTTCAATACAGGTTCTAGTAACTAATTAAAATAATCCGGGTAAAACATAAGCGTGAATAAAACAGTGCAGATATATCAATAACATACATGTAAATCTGTAACATCAACTTTATTTAACAAGACTACATATTTTAATAAATCTAAACTTCTATGTTTACCTAAAGGTATACAGGCACCTTTCTTCAACATTAATATTTCTCTGTTTCAAATTGGCTGAAAACGATTTTTTGGTGAACAAATTATGGGAAAAAGTGAACTAACTTAATTAGTGAAATAACAGACTACTAGTTCAACTTGAAGTGGATTTAAGATCCTTGGCTATAACAGGTACCGGGTATATTAATGTGTTGTTTAAGGAAGGGCTGAATGATTTATAATATAGTCATCATTACATAAAATATGTTGACATTATTTTATTATCATGTCCCTTTTTCCAACATCGTACAGTGCTTTCATAAAATTCATAATTTACACAGAAAATAAATGTAGCAATCTATGTATTTAAATAGTAAGGAATTAAAAATGAATATGATTTTTTTTTCATCAAAAGTTACAACCAAGTGACTCCAGTATCTCTTTAATAAATACATATAAAACAGTTTATCAGAAAACACTGTATATAACTGGGTATATAGTACATACCAACCTCGCTATAAAACAGTTTTTCAATATCTAAATATGTCTTGTAATGCAGATTAAATAAATCCAGTACTTGTGATATGTCCATGTTGCCTGTACTAAAACAAACCCAAAGAACCATGAAGACAAGTTGCCTTATATGAGGATTTATATTTAAAAAAAAATCATTATCTATTTAACTTTAAACATTAACCATATTCAAATACAAGTATGAGTTTTGAAATACACTTACATATTACATTTATGAAAACAAACCATCAGGGATGATAACGCTATTTGCTTTGAAGCTTTAAGATATTGAGAGCTGAACAGAACCTGTAGTATGTCCCATTTAAAAATAAAGGGAGTTACAATAGTGTTTCTTTCAGCCCTCAATACACTCCACATTTTATTTATACTGGGTTTAATACTGTGTCAACACAATAGTTTAGGTTATTTTGCCGCATCCAGCAAACCTAACCTAGCTTTCCTGGACCCTTGTCAACAACCAGTACTTGCCTACCCTTCCACAAAGCCGGAAACTTCTCCATATACCTTATGAATAGAAAAATTTGACATGATTGTCAAATTTTCATGTAAGGGTATAACCTCCCTGGGTGGGATTCAAACCCATACCTACTTCAGGACACTAGATCTGAAATCCAGGCACGCTACCAACTTCCCTAATGACCTGGGTTCACTCCATATGTAAACTAAGATATTATTGACATTTATTGAATACCATTCAAAGAACTACTTATAAATTTAGTTTTGACAATTGATATATGGAATGAACACTATCTAATGTTGTAATAATTTTGTCATACACACCTTACATAGACTTTTTGTAATGTTTAGAATCTATGCAATAAAATATACATGTACTTTTAAACTAACAAAATATATGTACACAGGCAAACATTGTAATACATAAATACTTTATATAAAAGATTTATCATTTATGATGAGCATTATAACGAGGTTGGTAAGTATATTGCACATATTAAGATACACTAGTTAAACTAGCACTACATACATATCTATAACACATTGACTAGTATAACAATATTAACAAAGTTTTAAGTTAACTTATCTTTACTTCATTACAATACATTCTAGTTCTGGTGAAACAAGTCTTTATACTGTACTATGTATAAATCTAGTTTTGATGATATATTTTTAGAACTTTGTTTCCTGATAATAAATATTCCAAAATACCTTACTCTATGAAATACTTATGTTTCACACATTGTACTCCAATTTTACTAGATAAAAATATTCTGCGTAGCTGTGAAACCCACACATGATCTCTCACTCTTGTACATGTATAAGATCACAAGTGTTGAAACCAATCATGATTTGTAATTTAATTTTGTAAATTTCATTCAACATCATATGTCTAATATAACTGTACAGCTAAAAAGTGGGAAGTATTCATTTATATATGTAATAATGGACTTATCTATCATAAAGGAACACTGGAAATATCATTTATATAAACTCTGTATCATATAACATCATTTCAAGTATCAAAGTAATTAAAATATAATTAAGTAACAACTACAAGCATATATAATATATAGTACTATGCTATGTCAAGAATTGTATTTGTTATATAAATTCTAAAGTCAGAATAACTATATGGATCATTATATAAGTATTACAGTAACAAGACGAAATCTACAAGAACAGTTTTGATCACATTAGTATAACAACCTGTAAGTGAGCAAATAATAATAATAGAGCTGTCATCGATTCCAACGATATTGGTGTACATCTTTTTTCTGATCAATAACTGATATACATTTTGAAATATCGATAATAAAGCCTGTTAGACATAGGTAAATAAATAAGTGTAAAAATTTGCTAGACGAACCTTCTACAGTGAGCGGAAATTTGTGATAAATCTTTTTATTTATTTATTTATATCAATAAAAGTCCTTTTTACAAACTACTAACCAGTTCAATACAGAATACCAAGGTATAACATTCATGACAAATATACATCTATAATGGGTTTATGACAACATAAATGGTCTGTATTGTACTGCAATGAATGTATCGATATATATCGCTGTATCATCGATACTTATTTCTCAATATATCGATATGATCGATACGCTTTGAGCCCAATCAATGACAGCTCTAAATCTTGATATATAGAAACAATAGGTTAACTAGAGAGACAAGAGACATCATACAAATATTGGACAGAACCCACTGTTTAACTTAATATTGAATCAACAAAAATAACCAAAAAAACAAGTATTGATACAAAAATGAAAACTGTTGTACTAACATGTTTTATATCAGATGAAACCAGTAGACTGTGTATAAAAGAAGTGAGGTTACTAAGGTCTACCATTCGGAACTACCTCGGCGATTTTCCACGCAAATACACCTCGGATATCACGAGGAGCGAAAATAGTTCCATCATAGAATCTAGCCTCGTTCCTGACGTTTGGAACGCTGGCACACACCAAAAATGACGGACGATTATGGGCAGTTAAAGCTCTTCAATGCCTGTAACTGATATTCACTCAAATCAAAGTTGATCCTCAAACATTTTTGTGTACTCGATACTTTCTGCAAAATGATCTGCCATGTTGATTGTTTACATCGGCACTACTTAACCTATGAGGTTAATCCCCTGACCTCATAACTTTGTTGTATTTCTACTACGATTGATATCCGAGGTGTATCTTCGTAGATGATCGCCGAGGTCGTTTCGAATGAAGGTCTACCTTTAGAAAGACAACCATGTGGTATCAATAGTGATTTAACTGTCTTACTTAAGAATAAAATCACCTAAATCAAGTAAGAATTATAGATTCATAACAGAATGGACGATCATATACATTTTCTACAAGCCAACCAGTATAGTACCATAATGTTAGTTTTGTTTGATTTTAATGAGGGTCCATCCTCTCTCTCCACAGGGGTGCAATATGTGCAGACCTTAAGATGTGACTCTTTTTTTTTAAATATTAATTTAAGAGACTAAATCGAGTCAGAGTTTGAAAAAATACTGCCAAAATAAGGGATTTTTTGTCACTGATGATGGGGGAGGGGTATCATAGAGTAAACAGTGTTATATATTGCTATCATATGCTGTGATAAAATACATACATGAATATTGTAATTCTACTATGTGAGCACTATGCCAAATATACATTATTATTTTTATCATTAATTGTATATAATGAAATCATTATGATTAATTTAGTTGGTAGAACATTTATCGAACAATCAAGTTAAACATATAAGCTTACTTCTTGAATCTTTCCCTACTTCAATTACAGAACTGTTTAACTTTCCCTACTTCAATTACAGAACTGTTTAACTTATCATCAGGGGACGATCATTTACCCAGGACAACCAGTTTTTTATTCAGGCACCGTGCAATTTCTGTTGGGCAACCAATAACCTATAAACGAGACAAAGTGCTTGTAACTTATAAGACCTGTACAGACAACCAGTTTTATATCCTAATTTTGTAGACTGTCAAATAAAAGTGCTTCATCGTTATTTATTTAATACAAGCACAATACATAGTATAATATCAACCAAATACCATATGTAAACGTAAACAACAAGCTCTACTAATTTCATAATTAATCCAGAAAAAACCATTTTGATAATTAAACTGAATTGACCATTCCATATGCAACCTTTTTATTTGAATAACAATACATTTACCCACAAATATAGCCATGTGCTCTTTTGTTAACACCTTGTTTGTGGGACAAAATGTAACTGCAAACCTTTGTTAAATATGCTAATAGGTAAGGTCATGGAAAGGTCCATTGCTGTAATTTATTTTATATTTTGAAACCAATTCATACACAAAATAACTCAGACATTGTAAAGTAAAATAAAATAGGACAGGATTCTTTATAATCCTCTGTAACAATAAGTAATATCAAACAAAACATGATTAGAAAATATATAAAGATAATAAACTAATTCAGATGGGACTGTTATGTACTGATATACGACAGTAGACATCTTACACAAGGTATTCATAGCTACAGTAAAATACATACAATAACTTTAATTAGTCAAACAGTCTTCTAAATGTTTTATAATAAAAACCTACAACTGCCATGTTTAAAAAATACAGAAATTGTTTAATCCTTGGTCTAAAATCAATTAGGATGAGTAGATAGGCAGTCACTGTTTTTCATACTTATGGCAGTCAATGGTTACTAACAGTTAGTGGATGTAACTGCAACCTGGAAATTATGACTAACTCGGACAGTTTTTCAAATTTTCCATATACACTGCCCTCCAACAGTTCCTTCACACATTGTTTACATTGTACTGTAATGGAGTTTTAAAAAGTTGTAAAACAAAATTATTGTTCAATGAGTTTTAATTTTGCTTTTGAAATCAGTACACTTTTCTTTTAGACGTGAAATTGATATTTGTTCATTGTGGTACATTGACCATAGTTTTGGAGGCTGATAGATAACTTTAGCTGCAACTTGAAAATAAAATGTACCCATATAAATATTGTTTCCATGCCTTTAAATTATGAACTAAATAGACAATGATATAATAATTCTGCAATCTTGAACTTGGCATTTGTAGCAATTCAATCGTTTGTACTGTGAAGGAACTTTTAGAGGGCAGTGTATCAAATATTTCAGACTAACATCATCAGACTATCAAATATTTGTAATTATAAAACAAGAATTAACCAATTTTCATTGAAATCTTTCCTCAGAGAAATCAAAATTGAAATTTCTCATTGATAAAATCATGACAGCCATATGTAAAAACTTCAACAAATAATGATAACAAATCCAATATATAACAATAATATGAACATGATAAACATATTTGATTTCTTCAATCTCTACAAGATCAATCTATGGAATGTATAATTTAGCATATATAATATTTTATATAGAATTATATACATCTATATTATGACACAATATAAACAACAATAGTACAATATATACATATACTATCAATATAAAAACCATTCCAAACTCCTAAGTCATTTACTACGAATAACCTCAGACATATTTAGATGCCATTTTGGACCTACCTTGCATCACATACCCAAACAAAATACTTTAACCGGTGTTGAAGTAAACAAATTCAAGATCGATTAGGCAGAGATAAGTGTCTCATTTTTAGTCCAAAATTTTTAATTCAAAATTAAATGATATCTGCTGGATAGTAAAATTTACAGAAATAAATTTACAATGTTTCTTGAGTTTATAACAAGAACTATGTTCACCTGTGCTTTGCCTTGTGTATGTAGAAAAATTCCTTGGTTATTGGTGGACTCTACACAAATCCTTCTGAGATTAATCATTAAATAAATGGCAAAGGTGTTCCAAATGTATAAAAACACATATCCTACAATATAATGTATCATAAGTCAAGTCTGTCTAAAACATACATCTTGTGGCTACAAGTAGCAACTTTATAACATAAAAAATCATTAACTAGCATTATCTGATTGTTTGGTAAAATCAACAAGAAAAAATGCCATATCCTAAGTGGTAAAGCAAATTTTTTACATTTGACATTTCTACCTATGACATCTTTGTACATAGCATTTTTACCTACATGTACATGTAATTGTTTTCTATCAAGATTCATACAACATGATTAACAAATCTTGCATAAATTTGAATACAAAATGTATGGACTAACTTTTGAACTACCAGCTTAAACAAAATATTGAAGTTATAGAAGAAGAAACAAACATTATAATTTATGGTAAAAACATTAAATATGTTAACTTTAAAGTAAGACTTCAAAACAAAATCAGTTAAAAAGAATAAAAGACTGAATGAAAATCTTAAACCAGTGTTAAAGGTTAAATAGAAAATGTATTGTCACATATAAAACATATTAACATTTATCACATAAAATGTATAAATAACAACAGCACATGGAGTAAGTCTCTCAGCTCATTTATTAAGTGGAAGACAAAATCACTTCAATATTTTTCTTGGTGGATGCCCCCCCCCCAATTATTTTCAAAGAAAACCATCAGTATTTTTCTTAGTGGGTGACCCCCTGTTATTTTCAAAGAAAACCACAAATATGTTTAAGTGGGTGACTCCTATTATTTCCAATCAAAACAATCAGTATTTTTATTGTGGGTGACCCTCATTATTTTCAAGCAAAACAATCAGTATTTTTATTGTGGGTGACCCTCATTATTTTCAAGCAAAACAATCAGTATTTTTTATTGTGGGTGACCCTCATTATTTTCCAGCAAAACGATCAGTATTTTTATTGTGGGTGACCCTCATTATTTTCCAGCAAAACGATCAGTATTTTTATTGTGGGTGACCCTCATTATTTTCCAGCAAAACGATCAGTATTTTTTATTGTGGGTGACCCTCATTATTTTCAAGCAAAACGATCAGTATTTTTTATTGTGGGTGACCCTCATTATTTTCCAGCAAAACGATCAGTATTTTTATTGTGGGTGACCCTCATTATTTTCCAGCAAAACAATCAGTATTTTTTATTGTGGGTGACCCTCATTATTTTCCAGCAAAACGATCAGTATTTTTTATTGTGGGTGACCCTCATTATTTTCAAGCAAAACGATCAGTATTTTTTATTGTGGGTGACCCTCATTATTTTCAAGCAAAACAATCAGTATTTTTTATTGTGGGTGACCCCCATTATTTTCAAGCAAAACAATCAGTATTTTTTTAATTGTGTGACACCCCTTGATATTTTTCAAAGCAAGTATTCACTCTACCAACTTATTACGACAAATATATTCATTTTTACATTTATTTGTCAATTGTTCATTGAACATGGATTACAAGTTAAAAAGATTGATATAGGACAAATAAATAGAGGTACACTGTCACGGCAAAGTCAGTCATTAACTTCTATCACTCATCTAAATAAGAGGGGGGGGGGAGTTGTGTCTAAGGAGAGCATTTATGGAAGAGATTTTGTCTACCTAGGGTAATTGTTTTATTACAATATACTAGCATATATAGAGATCTAGATTGTATTAAAACTTACATGATACATAACTATGATTTAATTGTAAAATAGATCTTCAAGGTGAAATATTTTCACTACCAAACAGTTCAAGGAGAAATATTTTCACTACTATACAGTTCAAGGTGAAATATTTTCACTACCAGACAGTTCAAGGTAAAATGTTTTCAGTACTAAACAGTTGGAAGTTAAATATTTTTACAACTAAACAGTTCAAGGTGAAACATTTTCACTACTAAACAGTTCAAGTTGAAACATTTTCACTACTAAACAGTTCAAGGTGAAATATTTTCACTACCAAACAGTTCAAGGTGAAATATTTTCACTACCAAACAGTTTGAAATTAAACAGTTTAAGTACTAATCAATTCAAAATAGTTAATGTACTTTTTTAACTAGCTCAAGGTAAAGTAATTTTACTACTACAGTTCAATATAAAAACTATTTGACCTTGGATTATGTTGGACATACATATAAAACAATAGTATAATAGAATAAAGAGAAACAATATTATCACACTGTTGCCTAGTTCTACACAATAAATATAACAAAGAGAGAGAGAGAAAACAAAGTCTAGAATAGTGTAGCAACATTAACCATTCCAATATCTAACAATAGTGTCCCTTTCTGGTAGAGCTCTGAACTTCATAGATCCATCAACACCACAGGAGAACAAATGATGTTTAGGTCCTATAGCAACTTGTGTAACACCAGTAGCAGAACCTACGCTACGGAAAAATGTATTACTTCTTGTATGTTCACCTTGAAATGCTACAATCAGTTGATGTACATCTAGACCCCACACCTAAAATAAATACAGATAAAAAATACATATACGTTTATTACATTTAAGTACAATATATAGGCAGACAAGTTGTTAATTACAAGTAAATCTGTGAGCTAATGCTCACTAGTGATACCCCCGCAAAAATCTAAAAATATGCGACAAACAGGAAGTAGATGAGCAAGGAGCATGAAATACACCACATGGGACTATGGGATGAACCAATATGCAAAGTATTAGGCTGCTGCATGTTATAGTTGCTGAGAAAACTGCGACGGAAATTTTGTAACGGACGGACGCACGCATGGACAAGGGTAAAACAGTATACCCCCCTCTTCTTCGAAGCGGGGGTATAATAACCCATAGACACTGTACAAGACCAAGGGCAGATATATTCGAGAACAAACATAATTAAGTCATGTCTTATGCCCAATTTACACATCATGAAATCTTTCAGCTATTTCATTATAAGATTCATGTAACTTTAAATATTTTACATCAAAGATAAAAAAATGCATGTACTTCAGATGAAACAACTTAGTTACAAAGTGGTAGCTAGTTTATACTAATTTATTTGAGCTCAATTGTGAAACAAGTTCTTACAACTTAGATTGATCACTTTAGAGTCCACTTCCTGGTCTTCCAGCACTGAGATAAAGTTTCTTCCTCAAGGAAACGACAGGGTAGGTTTCTGATGCCCCAACAGAGAGCTGGCTAACCAATGATAGCCAGTCCATCATCGTAGCCACTGGACCATGCCTGCTCCATAGTGCTAAATAAATCTACAGTGAATAATATGACATTTATACATAAGACTTACTTTTACATCTCCATCTGATGATCCTGATACAAAATATTCTTCTTCTGGATCTATAGCTAGACAACGTATACTGGATTCATGTGCTTGAAATGTATGTCTCATAACACGTTGTCTTATATCGAATATACATATCTCACCTTTCCTACCTCCACTGATCAATAACTGATGATGTGGAGCATATACTAGAGCTGGACTGCCATGTTCATGACATGTAAATGCTGCAATGATATAATAATGGTGTTTCAGAACATTTTTTAAGTTTCCATATATAAGTCTACATTTAATCAATTGACCCCTATGGCAGGGCCAATTTTGACCCACGCAAAATAACATGAACTATTTTTGTTGAGGCCTACTAGAGAAGGCTATAAATCAAATATCTAAACTCTAGGCCTTCAGGTTTATGACAAGAAGATTTTTCCCTTCAGTCGCCATAGCAACCACAGTTCTGCATGGAATTTATTTCTTTGAACAACTGTGATAAAACTTCATGCAAAGAGCATCCCAGACATGTTTCATCAACTTTGGCCAAGTGATTTAGTAAAAGATGTTATTCAAAGCAAAAGTTGATAATGAGCACCACCCAGACCCAAGGTGATCATAAAAGCTCATCATGAGCGCATACTGATCAGATGAGCTAGTAGCAGTAGTCCAGAGTAGGATATGCCCTTCAAGAAGGGATAGTGAATTCCCAGGTTCAATCCCCACAAGAGGCACTTGAGCAAGAAATTAACCTACAATTGTTCCACTCCCACCAGGTATAAAATGGGAACTGATACGGATCACCTGTCTGAGGGAGATTTCAATAATCAGGAGTAACCATACAAGATTGTAAATTCAGCTGAATATGTATATGGAAGCAGACTTTAAACTGCACTTCAACTTTAAACTTATAATATGATAAATTTCAATATCATAACGACAAAACTAATGTAACAAGTATCAATAATATAAGATGCAAAGTAATACAGTAAACTCGGATGTAACATACTCGTTGTGCCATAGAAAAAAGGTATGTTATAACCGAGGTATGTTATATCCATATAACATACTAAGTATTTTATATACGAACTATATAACATACTCTTTTATAGCATACTAGAATACGTTTTTTCACATTCATTTTGTGGTGAATTTTCTGTTTTCTTGTTACACATATGTATGTAAATTATTAATTTAATATTAATATGTTATATTATCAATAAAATGAATAAAGCTATTACCGTTATGCAGTTTTTTATATTTTACTTTTGAAAATGCAGAAAAAATAAAGTCTGCTTATATACAGTACAAACTTTTTAATATTATACTAGTACAATACTTACCATGAACACAAGCACTCCTAGGAGGTAGTAGTGTATCCCAGAGACAAACATTTCTACTTTCAGATGATATTCCACATGTTGCTATAAGACTTGATGATCCAACAAACACAAAATCACTGGTTGTTTTATTATGACACTGAAAATTCTGTAATATAAAAACATTACTACATCATAATTGTATCATTATATATTATTATTCATTTTGTTAAACACTGTTCATTTCTTATGATTATCATATTTGCTTTCATAATGTGTAATTTGCTGTCGCTTTCAATACAGTGATAATTGTCACACAATGATTAAATAGAATTACAGTGTTTGGATAATCTGCCACTTTCCATACTAAATCCTTGGTCTGTAAGTCTGTATCCTTTTTTTTGTTTTAATTCAAGTAGAAATATTTCACTGTATTCATTCATGAATAATTAAGCCAAGCAGCGACCTAGTCTTTAAATGTGACTTCAGTTAACCTTGGGTTTAATACTTTTTATATTATAGTATAATACGAGGATTGATCAATATATTTGTAGCTTGTTTGTTTGGGTTTTACAGGGCACCAATACAGAAAGGTTATATAACGCTGAAAGCAAGTGATGATACTATTAATGCAACCAAATTCTAATGGTTTTAAGTCCTTTATTTTATGAGAAATATTAATTTCCTTCAGATAAATTAGTATTGCATATCATGTTACAGACTCAAAAAGTTCTCTGCATGAGTTAACCTTAAAATGTTTGTCACGGATGTATTTAAGATCCTGACAGTCAAGGAGAATGTGTTTTACATTGAAATGCTTGTCACATGGTATACATTTAGGTGCTTCCTCTCTTTTGAGAAGGTATGAATGTGTTAATCTGGTATGACCAAGTCTACATCGCATAATCACTATTTGATCCCGTCGATTAGCGAATATTATTAAGAAAGATGAATCAAGAGTTGGCTTTATGTCATGTAATTTATTAAAAATATATTTGTAGACACATGCTGTATTTTTAATAAACATGCACATAATTATGTACTTAAAAATTTAAAGTAATATAATTGAGACTAATGTCCACGGGCGTGAAAAAATTCATCAATGATAGGCGGTCGTTCTTTGAAATATTGATAACCATGATAACCACATAGTCTATTTTGCCGCAGTTCAAGAAAACATGTAACTAATGCCATTTCAGGTCCAAATATTCTGATTTAAATATATATAATAATAATGATATAATATAATAATATAATAAAATAATCATGCCAGGTAGAATTGTGGTTACTGTCATATTCTGTTCATCACATGGTATGTTATCATTGTATTAAATTTCATAAAGATCAGACAATAAATGGCAGAGATATATGCTATATTGAAAACACCCGCCCGCCCATGTAGTCAAACGTAGCCAAATTTTTTCGTTGAAAAATCTGGCAAATAAAACGTAAAAAAATCGGAGGAATAGTATAATTTATTTTCCTATACATGTATATTTATCTTACCATAATAGGTTTATTAAAGTTTGAACCAGGTCCTACTTGCCATAAACATACACAACCTTCAGTATCACTGACACAACACTGCAATATCAACATAGATCAATCTTAATTATACAATACTATGACATACAAACAACAGTGTAATATCAATACACTTCCATTATTAATATACATTAAAAGGACACACGTGTTTCAATTAGGGCTGCTGAGAGTATCCGAGTACTCGGGTATTCGCGATCTCAACCAGAAAATCGAGTATGAATATTTGTCAGGTCCGAAATCGTCGGATCGCGATCTATTTTTAGAAAACAATGAAAGAATATAATTATCACTGAAAACGAGCCGCGCTACCAATGAAAACTTTAAGTTATATGGGGACCATATATTCTTGCATCAAAATTTCGATTGAAACACATTTAAACAAAAATGTTATCACTAAAATGTCCATAAAAGGCCTGGTAATAGTAATATTTAGAGTTCATGGTTTTCCATATAGTAAAAGCGCCTGTAGTTCTTCACTTATTTTTGTTATTACATAAATTTCTATATGCTTCTCTATTAGTCAGTGATTCATGGTTTGATTCATGAATCGCTACACATGAATCGTGGTTCTAGCACCACGATCCACAGCCCTAGTTTCTATCATAGAACATTATGTTGAAAATATGACATCATTATAAATTATATTTTCATGACTAACGATGATTCAAACATACTTAGTGGTTTATAAATGAGTAACATTAAGACATTTTAAATCTAATATCACTTTAAATTCAAATAATTTTTACACTGGGTTTAATGCCTTGTCAACACAATTTTGGTTATTTTATCACAGCCAGCGTACCTAATCCAGCTTTCCTGTACTACTGTCCATAACCAGTACTTACCTAACTTTCCACAAGGCAGGAAATTTCTCATTATACCTTATAAAATGAAGGAAAATTGACATTATTGTCAAACTTTCATTGAAAGGTATAACTTATTGGGTGGGATTCGAATCCATTTCCCCTTACGAAAAAATAGATTTAAAAATCCTGGTGCCCTACCAACTGCGCTACAGACCCTAGTCTTTAAATCAACTATTGCACTTCAATGCATATTATATAATACTTTATATAATATATAAAAAACCGGGTCGATAGCGCAGTTGGTAGAGCGCCGGGATTTGGATACTCATGCCCGAGGGGGTGCGGGTTTGAATCCCACCCGGGGAGGTTATACCCTTCCATGAAAATTTGACAATAATGTTGATTTTCCTCCATTGATTAGATAATATGGTGAAGTTTCCGGCCTTGTGGAAGGGTAGGTGAGTACTGGTTATAGACAATGGTCCAGGAAAGCTAGGTTAGGTGCGCTGGACGCCATGAAATGACCTAAATTGTGTTGATACGGCGTTCACTCCAATAAATAAATAAATAATATATAAAATATTTCCCTAAACTTACTAAGTACACCAATGTTATATTGTAACAAACTTACTTTATTTCCATGAGTATTAAACAATACTTTAGTAACTTTAGGGAATGAACCAGGAGCTCTCAACACAGCTAGAGATTGAGAATGTCCCCATTCCCATAGTCTTACTGATCCATCCGAATTACCAGTCAAATCTAAAAATAATATATCAATGTAATAATACTAGAATTCGAGGTATATGATATATACATGTATTGAAAAATTTATATATTGTTTATAAATTGTATTGGGAATTTTGTTTTTTGTAAATACAAGTATGTTTTCATCTATTGATAAATTGATATTACATTGTTACATTTATAAATTTATCAATAGGTGAAAACATATTAACAAAAAACAAAACACCCTATAAAATTATGTACATTTGTGAGGCATATAGCATTTAGGATTAAAGCGCTTCCTCGCATCAAAATAGAAGGGTATCCTTAACCCCACTACATCAATTAAAACATGCTAAAATTGCGAGCTCTTATGTATTTGCCACACAAAAAGTAGGCCCTGAAAGTATGGTTATATTAAATGAGTTGATGACCCCATAAATGGAGAAATGTACAGTATATACACAAGCAGTGTTATTATCACTCTTTGAGGAAGCAGGTGGGGCCTTTTTTGAGGGGTAAATAGAGGCAAAAATGAAATGGGGGGATAAAAACTACTAACACAGAAATTTTCAAAGGAATATTTTTGTCTTATATAGAAATTTGAAGTATTGAAAAAAAAATTTCCTCTGAAATTTCTGAAATATTACTTTATTTTATGCCAAACGACATAAGGTATGACATCACAATTACAGCTCATATATAAACCCATTAGACTACCATATAAATATACGTACAAGTGTTCACAATGTTAACAATGATATAAATGTACTTACAATGTGGTAATGCTGGATGAGAACTTATTCTTCTAACACCAGCTACGGGTCTTCTAGATATCTATAATATATCATAATACAATAACATTATAAGTATGATTATACCATAATGATTCCATATACATGTACTCCACTACTGGTAAGACGTACTTTAACACTAGGGAGGTTTAACAGACGTTTTTTAATGGTATATCTACAGAATGACAGACATTTTTACATCAAGTGAAAGGTTTTTGTATTGACAATATCATAGAGATAATCAAATTTGAAAATTCTTCATCATTGAATTGAAATTAACATTAAAACTTTCATTGCTACAAAACTGTACCATATATCATTTATAATATTACATTAAAATCATTATCAAACAAACCATTAAATGTAAAACGAATACTATTATTGCACTGTCGTGTAGCTGTGTACGGTGCAGTCAACCAAGATGGCGGACCGAACGCTGGTGAAAAGGTAAACGTATTTTTTTTTTCTCGATTTCTCTAACTTAATCCACGTGTATTGCTGTATAATCAGTTGTATTCAACCAGGCATAGATTCCGATGCATAATGTACAACCTGTTTTCGCTTGATATCCACCCAAGAGCTTATAAATGAATCACAAAGTTGGTCGATCTATGATTTTGAAATTTGAAGCGAGAAAAAAATCGTTTAAGTCTGATTCTGACTTTATTTGAGCTCTTAGATTCAAATCAATTGACAGAGTAGCGTAAAATGATCGACCGAGTTACTCTGTCCCCTTACTTTGGAGGAATATCCTCTCCCTTCCACAAAAACGTTCGTTTTATGAGTGTACACAAAGTGAGTGCAGTCGCCGGTGTATGGTGTAGTCAAAACGCACATTTTTGAACGGTGCAGTCTCAAAAAACTGTACGGTGGAGTCCTTCTGTACAATTTTGGTGTACGGTGTTGTCTCAATTTTTTTTCAGTGCAAACTTTCATGAACGACCTTTAGTTCAATGATAATGAGTTCCTTTTCGCTCATTCGACCCGATTTGTATAACCAGAACATACCATTATTAATGAATGAACTAGTACCAGTTGCAAGAAAGTTGCAATATAACTCTAGAAAATATGCGTAGCTAATTATAAAATCGGATTTGTTGAAAAAATGCCAACCTATCTTCCCTACTTTGGGGTGAATCTAAATCAATGGTTTTACACATATTTACGACAGGTCGCGCTAATTCCTGGAATTGTATAAATAGACTCAATGGTTTTACATCTTGACCAGGGCACGCTAATTCTTGTCTTCTATAAATATACCTTTGACGGTTTGATGCGCTGAGAATGCACGACTAAACAGCGATTTCGAGCATTTTTGGAAATGCTTATACTTGTATAAATGTGATAGAATTATAATATAACCAGTAATCAGTTGATTGGTTAAAATAACTATGTTACCTTTTTGTAGAAATGTTCCAAAAATCTATAAATACACAAGTGCAGTCACGGCTCACCGGACAAAATCGGTCTAAAAAGTAATTATCTAGACAAATAATTGTGTGTGAGCGGACGGAGAACGAACAAACGACGAATGAAAGGACCATTACCAAATATTCATATTACCAACCCAAAGATGGACATTTAAAAAGAAAAGGCCAATTTGGTTTCAAATCAGCTCACAATCGTCATTTGTTTGATTCTGTCATTGTGATTGCCTCTACCAACTGAGCTAATTCCGTGTACATAATTTTGTGTTGTGTTGTTACCTTATAATTTCAAATAGTCAGCTACTATCCAAAAGTTTGAAACCATACGTCTCAAATTATCCAAATCGATTTATAGGGCGTATTGCACCAGAGCCTAATTTCACAAACGCATTCTTATTTCAATTTCAAACCAGAGTCGATAGCGCAATTGGTAGCGCGCCGGATTCGGAATCTCGTGTCCAGAGTGAAGTACGGATCGAATCCCACCCGGGGAGGTTATACCCGTAACCCTTCCATTAAAAATAGACAATAATATCAATTTTCCTGTATTGATTAGATGATACGGAGAAGTTTCTGGCCTTGTGGAGGGTAGGTGAGTGCTGGTTATAGACAAAAGGTCCAGGAATGCTAGGTTAGGTTAGACACCGTGAAAGGACATAAAATGAGTTGATACAGCGGTAAATCCAATAAATAAATAAGTATCAAATAATTTTTAATTTCCTTGACTAATCATTTGGACAATCACTTATTTCGAACGCATGTAATGCAAGACAGACATCGATTTACATTAACCCAAGTTTAAAAATAGTTATTCATGTGTATGCTTGTACACATACTTCCTATCGATTTCTTCCGTTTTCATCTAGATTTCGTGGTAACTTGATTCAAACAATGAATACGTTTATTTATATTTTACAGTCTATGTTCAAAACCAAGAATTAGGTGATTATGATGATGTTTTGATGTGTTTTGGATTTTTTGTCTTTTTGAATGTTTGTAACTCGTGTCTTTGAACGTTCGTACTATATGCGTCAGCTGAGGACGTCAGCATAGGGGACATCAGGAACTCAAACATTCATTTCATTCATAATCTAGACACATTAATGTCATAGTGTTTATTTTGTTTAAGCTCAATTTCAAGTCAATTGATCGAACCAATGATTACGTATTAACATTTAAAGGTCATCGGGTCGAATGAGCGAAAAGGAACTCATTATCATTGAACTAAAGGTCGTTCATGAAAGTTGGCACTGAAAATAAAAATTGAGACAACACCGTACACCAAAATTGTACAGAAGGACTCCACCGTACAGTTTTTTGAGACTGCACCGTTCAAAAATGTGCGTTTTGACTACACCATACACCGGCGACTGCACTCACTTTGTGTACACTCATAAAACGAACGTTTTTGTGGAAGGGAGAGGATATTCCTCCAAAGTAAGGGGACAGAGTAACTCGGTCGATCATTTTACGCTACTCTGTCAATAGATTTGAATCTAAGAGCTCAAATAAAGTCAGAATCAGACTTAAAAGATTTTTTTCTCGCTTCAAATTTCAAAATCATAGATCGACCAACTTTGTGATTCATTTATAAGCTCTTGGGTGGATATCAAGCGAAAACAGGTGGTACATTAGGCACCGGAATCTATGCCTGGTTGAATACAACTGATTATACAGCAATACATGTGGATTAAGTAAGAGAAATCGAGAAAATAAAATATGTTTACCTTTTCACCAGCGTTCGGTCCGCCATCTTGGTTGACTGCACCGTACACAGCTACACGACAGTGTATTGTGTAGGAAAAAAAACTACTGAAAACTATCGAAAATGTTTGTAAGAGGATTTCACCAGTTTTCATATTGAAGGTTAAAGCTAGAATCAAACTGCAATGAGAGACTTGAGCCAGTTATCTTTCCCTGATAAAATCTGAAGCAATCCAATTGGTAAGTAGGTCCTTACAGTTGGAATCCTCAGATTTTATCATTGAATTCCAATGTAAGGATAACAAAATATTTCATCTAATATCTTTCTTGTTAATGACGATATTTACAGAAGTGATGAAATTTAGGTAGTTCTTTACCCTAACAATACTTAGCTTGAATTTCAATTAATTTACAAAAAAGTTATTGAAGATTAGTTTCGGAAAATTGACATTGAAAAATAAGGGTAAAAATCCAAGTAATTCAACTATTTAAACCTACCTATTTGAAGAGTATACAAGGGGAAATAACTGACTAAAGTTCCTTATATTTTATATATTTTTTACATTTTGATACAAAATCAATGAATCAAGTGTTGATAGATCTAAATTCCTCAGTAATATCTAACAGACAATATTATCTAAACACATAAACATACATCACAAACTATAGTACAATATAAAATACAAAAAATTACTAAAAATACAATAAATGTTTGCTGGCTCGAACTCGAGGGGACATGTAAGCCAAGCAGGTTAGGTGACAAACTAAGTGTTTGGTCAAACTGAATCGTTTGACCTGATGGTGAGCGAGCGAATAAACTTTTACTGCATACATAAATATCTGCACACAATGATCAAAATCAATTATAAAACAATAACTAAAACAAGTCCAAAGCCAGATGTTTTAAAAAACAAAATTCAGTAAAGATGTCTTATGGAGTAAAAAGTTGGATGATGCAATTGAAGCAATTATTGATGATGTACTACATCAGACAACCCACTCACCATTATTATTTATATCTCATGTTTGAGTATTTTGTACTCGGGTGAAAAAAAATTCTTTGAAACTGCATATAATTGTATGAGCTAAAAGAAAATAACAAAAATATGATTGTTGTTCATTTTATGAGATATAAATAAAATGGTGTAAGCGAACAGAGCAGGAAAAGCAACAGTCAAAAAACACAGTCCTACTACACAAAAAAGAAACTTTTGATGTAAGAGGAATGCCACAAACAAATAAGGAAAATAAGAACCTGAGGGTTTCATGTAGAAACCTTGTTGACAGAGGCAAATACAGCTGGGGGGTTAAATCAGGTCCTAGCGTGCACCAACCTCACATTTGCCAGTTTAAGAGCAAAAGATCTTAACAACTCAACATCAATTTAATAATATAATCCACATGCAATACATGTTGAAAATGTGACTCTAAATTATACTTATATCCCTTTTAAAAATATATACATAGGACTGTTACCTATGCAGGGCTTTTTCAGGGGGGTTTGGGAAAAAGGCCCCTGCCCAAATTGGGAATTTTTAACGTTGTAAATAGTCCAATTTGGGAAAAAATATTGATAAATCAACACAATCGGGAAATTTCATAATTCATTTTCTGCATTAAATCTTTATATGCTTTGCTTTGGTGTCTCTGAAAGTGTTGCAGTGCTCTTAAAGAGTTTTTTCTGACAGTTCAGTGAGGCATTCAATGCAAATTCTCATGTATTTATTATTTTTACATGAAATCTCATGGTTTCTTTCGTGAAGGCAAAAGACATCCTGTTCAAAGGGAATTATTTGACAAAATTGGGAATATTTTTCTTGAAATTAGGAAAAATGGTCATTATTTGGCATTGGGAATGGGGCCCATATTCGGCCCAATGAGATGGGCTGAAAAAGCCCTGCTATGGAATCACACAAAGACAAGACAACACACTACAACAACAACAACATATTGTTTACAACATTTACCGTTTTAACCAAGCGTCTACTTCTATCCACAATTAAATATGAATGTAAGGGATTGGATACACCATGTATATGAAACCCTTTACCCTGGTATATTGAAGCAATCCAAAGTAGCAAGGAGGAAGAAAAATTATAGAAAGCGTTACAATTATATATACCATTGTTATGACAATATAAATACATTACATTAGTAATTGTGTGCTTAAATATATTCAAGGTTATACAGTGTCAAAAACAAGATATAACATCAAGCAACTCTCTTAGAGTGGGTGGAGGCTTTAGGCATTCCCTCCCTAATAAAAAATACCCCCATTATTCTTATACTCAAAAAGCTAAAATATACAACCATGCATGATAATGAAATATATACAATCATGTATTAAACATGTCTAACAGAGTATTCTTACATCTTTTATTTCATTCATTAACCAATATTACAGACTGTAAATGTCAAGCACAAAATGCAATTTTTTTACAAAATAATTACATCTATAAAAGACCCCTGAAGTATGAAGTCAAATGACTAGTTATGATATTATAATATATTATTAATCAATCACGACCGCAAGTTAGTGCTTAAATAATGTTATGTTATAAAATCAGACATAAAGCAAGGTGTACTGCAATAGTTGCTGCATCAAGCCTGTCCATTCAGCATACCACACGAAGCATACACAGTATATAAGACTAAACAACTTACCACGTTAGTTCCACGTCCAGTTTGAGCCATAGCAATCTGACCAGGAGCTAGATGTACACTAGGTGTTGATGCAGCTGAGGATTGGTTAGTTAATGGTGTATTAGAACCACTACCAGCAGGTTGAGGTGTATCAAATGGTGTCTGAACAACTAAGAAATCAACATTCTCCATAGGATTAGCTGGTGATGGACTGAAATACAGTCAGATTTTATAATGGTGAACTTATTGGGCTGAACTCACTCATAGTAAGACAGAGGTCATATAAAGCAAACTTAACATACTTAGATATTCATACATGATTCATTTATGCTCAAGCGAGCCAACACCATGGGGCTAAAAAACACACAACACTGAATTGTAAAGCAACCTAAACAAACATCCCACTAACCTACAGAGTTGTTTGGAGGCAAGTCAGAGTAATCAAACATTTTTTATTATTATATATCTACAATGAATCCATCTAAATTACTACTTTTAATATATGTGCTGGCAAGGCATATTGTTAGACAGAGCTAACTCTGAGTTAGTTGGGACTCTAGTTTCATCTTTTGCCAATAGCTTGTGATAAGTGTTCGATTGGGGGCTAATCGGTGACGTCAGTGCTCAATCGGTGTATGTCGGTTTCATTCTTTACTGGAAAAAAACAAACGACCGATCTATCATCGATCACCATGTGTAACTGGGCCCTAAGAACTGGATTTACTATCTATATTTAAAATCAAATGATATGAAATAAAAGATTACTTATTAAAAGATTCAATATCCATCTCATTTTCATCTTCTAACCAATTTGGTGGATTTAATAAATGATGTATATCAATCTCTATAAGTTCTTTCTGTGTAGCTAATGTTAAACAACTTGCATTTGCCTAAAATATACAAATATACAATACGTATATACATAGAATCAATGTTAAAGTCTAAATACATAGAAATCTCCGAGAGTGATTTTAACTAACATTCTCTAAACAAAATAATTAAATACAATGTACTTAGTAAAACATACAACTGAATATTGCTATGATATACATGTATTTACATTAAAATTAACGACAATAAAATTAGTCCACAATAATTTCTTAGAAAACAATCCTAACAATACTGACTGTGAAAATTGAGTAAAAAACAAAGTAGAACTAATCATGCTAACATTTAAGCTAAGCAAACCATTTAATCATTAGCAATAATCCAAGCAAAGTTTCCATGTCATAACAAAGTGCACAATGTAATAAAAACTGTAAGATTTGTCAACAAAGTTTGTGAAAATGATATATTGCTTTTTCTGAACTGCCAAAGCTTGAATAATCTAACAGTGACTTAATGCATTATACAGTGAATCTTGCACAAGCGACCACGTCTCCTAAACAACCGTTTGCACTAAGCGGCCACTCTGAGTTCCCACCAACTAGTTTTACTACTTAAATCTTTGTCTTAAGCGACTTTTGTCTAACGCGACCAGCGACCGCTCATTTTGGTCGAAACTGACTAACTTATTTGTGTTAAACGACCGGGTCAAATAAATCTAATTTGGCAAAAATCGTTAAAAATCGGTAATCAAAAGTATACGTCGCCTCAATGTCTATCACCTAAACTCGTATGTCAGGCTCTAAAAATCAATAATTAACAGTCATAAATACTGTAAGATAAGGGCGTAGTGGGAACAATCAACAAAGTGACACTAATACTATCCAATTATAATGTAATTACATAATACACACCGAACAATTAGTCCCGTATCGGGGTCAATTAAAACATCCGTTCTGACCGTTCTATCACCGTAGAGAGTAATCATTTCCCAAAACATTTCTAGAGACTGCTAATTTGACTTTTTATACGTGCATAGAACGTGTAAAATAATATTTATTTAAAAATACGAACACAGAAACAATTTGTTCATTTAAACAAAGAAAGGTCAATATTGAGGACATTATAAACACGTTTTCCGAAAATAGCGTCACGTTCTACTTTCAATTTTAACAAGGCCAACATTTTTACGCATGAATATTGCAGCGCTTGTTAGAACAAAGAAGTAGCTTATGTGTTGACGATTATCACTACTAATTATCATTAATTGTTTAAATTTCACTGTTTCAAATTTAACAGCCTTTACTCTGATGACCTAAATATATTGATAGTTATAATGGCGAAAATTCCGGAAAATGCCCGGATTTTAACATGTACGTAAACAAAAACGACTGTTTCGCAGTTTTACTTAATTAAATATATATAATTGCAATTTGAACCTGAATTTAGGATGTTAAGAAGAAAGAAAATCTATATTCCCATCATTTGTATGTATTTGACGACATTTGAATGAAAATCCATCAGTCAAAATCGTCCCTTTGACAGATTAATGTTCTACGAAAATGACGATGTTTAGAATGTCAGGACGGTTTCAACGTCGTAATCAACATTTGTCTTAAGAGACCATTGTCTTAAACGACCACTTTTTGTCTCTCCCTTGGATGGTCGCTTAACACAAGATCCACTGTATTTATACTCGAGGCCCCGTCGTTACAGAGTTATCTCTACTAAACCTATCATTCGACCTAAGCAACTCGATCATAATACACACTTTCGGAAAGTCATGCATGTAAGAAGAAAGCAATTTTTACAAATTGTTGAAACCAAATCTCTGTGAAATTACTCAAGTTTCGACAGTTGAGAAAATATGAACTATAACATATATCATCAATACAACAAATGTTCTTGATAATAGTAAACATAAAAGAATATTTTCTACGCTAACATGCTCCCATGAAGCTAAAATATATTTATATAAAAATGTTCATTAAACAGATATAGTTGACTTCCTCATGAAATGATGTTCAAAGACTTGCAACTTATAGTAATGTTTTCTTTGACATATTTGGAATTAAGAAACAGTCAAACATACAGATCTCTTGAATCAAATTATATGGAGGGGGCTTGGCCGAGCGGTTACAACATTTTCCTGGAGCAAGATAATCCTTGCTAGATCATTACTGGGGGAGACCAACAAACAGACTCGAAAATGATAAATCTAAGAACTTGTTTCACAAGGCCACACTTTTTATTTTTAGTCTTACAAGAATTTTCTTGAAAAAAAAATGAGTACAGTAGGTTTAAAAAAAAAGAAAAAAAGATATAAGATATCAATTACAAACAACTTTTAAACCTATTTTGTACAAGGTCTGAGTGAAATTGATATCTATCTAAGAACTTCACTGACATTGCCTTAAATTGTGTGATAATTGACATGTTGAGTTTATTCATACTTGGATTTTTTTTTCTTTTTTGGTGCAAAAATAAGTACAGTGGGTAATAAAAAATCAATAATCAAGATTTTTTTTTCAATTTCTGAAAAATTAGGGTCAGGATTTTTGTAAGCTGAAAAATTATAAAAGGTCTTGCCCAATCAAGCTAAAATAAATTAGTACAGCATCATTTATTTTATTTATTTATTAGAGTTAATGCCATATCAACACAATTTAGGTCATTTCACGGCGTCCAGCGCACCTAACCTAGCTTTCCTGGACCATTGTTTATAACCAGTACTCACCTACCCTTCCACAAGGCCGGAAACTTCTCCATATTATCTAATCAATGGAGGAAAATCGACATTATTGTCAAATTTTCATGGAAGGGTATAACCTCCCTGGGTGGGATTCGAACCCGCACACCCTTGGGCACGAGTATCCAAATCCCGGCTAGTATAGCATTAAATTATATACTGAGTGTAATAAATATAGTAGTATTATGCTGCCAGATTTAACAGATATTTTATTAATCTTAAGTTTGCTTTTTTTTCATATGAATTTCTCATTGTCTTTTTTAAGTTAATTGTTTCAACATATGGCTTCTTTTATTCATAGAAATGTAATCATGTAATTTTACTTTACTTTCTCAGCTAATCTGTAGGTGTGATAAGTTTGCTTTATGACTTTAATTGTTTAATCAACTCTCCTTTGATTTGAGCCAAACCCTTCTGCTGGCTTACTGCTAGGTGCTAAATAGTTTGAACAATTTAATCTCATTATTTTCTTACCATTTGGTTTCAAATATTTTCTCTATTTTTATGTAATTTAAAGTGTGAAATTTTGAAATACCTCAATCAGATTCTCAAATAATTGCTCCATATGTCATATTCTGAAACTTTGCTATATAAGTTATGGTCAGTTTTTATAAGTTAAGTTAATATATGAAAATATAGGAATGTAATGAATAAATGAAAATATAGAATGAATAGATGTTAGGTATCATGTAATTTGAGTTTTGAACTCCGTGTGAATACTGTGTGTTAAATTTAAACATTTTTAGGACTTTGTGGTAATTTAATGTGGAAACTTTGATATTAGGAACTTTGTGATAATTTTAAGTAGAAACTCTGTGATTGATTTGATAAATGAACTTTGTGTATCTGTGTGTCATTGATATCAAACTTGGCTTAATTTGTTGATGAATAAATTGTTGAACTTTGAGTGATGCTTGCTTCGTATTTCACCAATAGTAGTTAGTTAGAAACACCATCTTGCTGACAGCATAAATAGCAGTCTGCGCAACTTTATTAGAAGCAGATAGTATCTACAGCAGCAGCACAGCAATGCTACAATATAAGACTGCTACACATTAGTAGCAGAAGCATTTACATCAGCAGGCTAGCAGCAGCTACTTGAAGTTTTGCAGTACGTCGGCCTTTACACTGCGCTAGTTGGGTCGGCGCTGCATTACAACAGGAAGGTAAAATCTTATCTTTAATGCCACGACATAGAATTGTGATAGCTCAAGCTAGCACTTCTTCAAAGCCCTACAAAACAATGTCTTTAGACAAAAAATTCATGAACTATTCAAACAAATATGAGAAAATTGAATACATGGAAAATTAAGTATGGAAAAACTAATGGATATGTTTCTAAAGGAAGTATAATACATGTCCATGTATGTACACAATAATAAGTAAGGGTTTTACAATATGATATGAAATTTTACCACTATTATTGCATAACAGTAGAGAATTTTCATATTAATATCAAAAATAAAGTAACTACACATGTAGAGTAATTAAACTGTATGTTTTATTACACACATAATCTATGTGAGTACATTTAATGACATTAACTCAAAAATAAATTGATATCAGTGAAAATAGGTGATTACATGAATACTATAATGTAAGAACAATAATGTTGGTGGGCTTACCAGCTGTGACTGTATGAAATTACCATTGTCCTAAATATATAGTTTTGTAATTGTGTTTATTTCATATTATACCGCCACGGAAACATGTAGAAAAAAATGGAGCACAGACAACACTTTTTATATACAGTAATAAGGTAACAGGACCTGATTTTATATGTATATACAGTACACTGGAACCCCTCTATCAAGACCACCAACCGTTCTTCAAAAAGTGGTCTTAGTAGTCCGGTGGTCTTAATAGTGGATAAGTTGGTCTAGCATAATTTGTAGTACATATATTGCCTCACATGTATATATATTGTTCACTTTATAGAATCATTTGAAAGTGTAGAAGTTGTGTTCAGTTTTTACTCAACATCAATGAAACAGTTTTCACTTTATTTCATCAGATTTTCAAAGTATTATCATAATGACTTCTATGTATGCCAAATATGTGTATCAGTGTTCAACTTAATTATTATTCAACTATATATAACAAGTATATCTGCAAGCACGTATGAAAACATACAGACAGCAGGATGCTTGACGAATATTAGCTAATATTCAGAGGTCCTTTTAGCCGGGTCAAAATGCACACATTAAAAGCATTTTGTCTGCAAAAAGTGGTCGTATTAAGGTGTAGCGGGTGGTCTTAATTTCCGGTTAAAGACCACTACATACAGAACAAAACATTTTGTTTTTTTCAAAATTGGTCTTATTATATAGCGGGGTTTGCCTTTGAATCGGGGTGGTCCTTAAGAGAGGTTCCAGTGTAGTAAAAGGTCAGAATCTATTCTCTAGTGAAATATACACAACATGGTAGCTACTGTATTTTAACCAATAAATAAAATAACAACTTTTATTTCCAGGATAACATATGATAGATTTGACAATATCTACAGTAAATAAACCCTTTAATGCAAAAAGGTACCAACTTGTTCTGACATCTTGTATAAGATAGTACCTTTTTGCTTTAAGGGGAAAATTCATAATATACATAAAAAAGCAGCAATATATGTAGAGATACAAGCCAACAAGAGATGTAAGCAAATTATATAGTTCTGTTTCATTAACCTGTCACAACTTAAATAACAAGTAAATCTGTGAGCTAATGCTCACTAGTGATACCCCTGCAAAAATCTAAAAATATGCGACAAACAGGAAGTAGATGAAATCGCTTTACACCACATGGGACTATGGGATGAGCAATATGCAAAGTATTAGGCTGCTGCATGTTATAGTTGCTGAGAAAAGTGTGACGGATATTTTGTAACGGACGGACAGACGGACGCACACACGGACAAGGGTAAAACAGTATACCCCCCTCTTTTTCGAAGCGGGGGTATAATTACATGCATGGTCACTGAATCTGTTTGTTTTTATCTCCTTTCCAACTTGTTATTTCCCAAATATTCACAATCGCCACGTCTTTAGTTAGATCATCAATAATTAATATGGATCGGTGACTCAATGGTTAAAAAGAAGTTGAATAATAACACATTCAGTGACCATGTAATTATTCAAGTTGTGACAGATTGATAAAATAGAACTATACACATCTAGAGGACACAGACATTGGTTAATTATAAAAATAAAACACAAAATACAGAGAACTCATGATAAAAACATGATGTACAATGAAGGAAGAAGAAACAAGAATATATAAACATGAGTAAATAATGACATTGATAGAAATAGTATACAAAACATGAAATAATTACAATATTCTGTAATAAATAACTAGAACATGAAATATACTGTAACCCTAGAAATGTTCACATATGGGAAGGTGGAATAAGTTGAGCCAAACTTTAAATGTTTTATTTAACATATTAATACCTAATGTGAAGTATAGACCCCGACCTTACCTTTCACATTTGCATCTAATTATCATCTACACATATCCCGACGAAAATCAATACCACGCATACTCTATACTTCGGCTCGTTACGTATTTAAGATAAAATAAGACATGTTTATAGTATACACAGCCCGCATGTATAACAACTCACGATTCAAACGCATTCAAACGGGAAACTCGTGTTCTTACCTTTTTGATTACAATTAATAATAAAATGGATGGGGGATGGCGGTTGTGGGGCTAAAACCCACAACATTTGAATTGGTAGCTAGCCTCATCGTATAATCATCTAGTCCAGTCTATGTGTAATAAACACTCATTGTACGCTTTAACTGTACTTTAATATTAATCCCTGTGTTATAATTACATTCGAGCCTTGACGATATAATCCGATTGTTACCGAGCATTAATAGTACATTTGTATTCAATGTAATGAATATTCTTGCATAAAGGTCAGGTCGGGGTGAATTTGTACGAACTATATGCAAAAGTATTTTTCAAACAATTCAAATAGTTGATGATGTATAGATTTAAATTAACAAACCAGCAGAAGCTCTATTACATTAACAGACTGTAGAATTTATTTGCTAATTGATGTTTTGTTTTTCAAGCTGAAAAATCAAAATTTTATCTTGTATTTTAATTTCATTGATTAAGTCAATAGGTTTGCAATTAAACATTACATTTCAACATGTCCAACAAGTTGGATGGTTATAGTATTGTGTGTGTGTTGGTTTTTTTATAAGGTTTAACTCCATAGCAACACATTGTATAGGTCATATCAAAAAGGTCAGTCAATCTGCTAACTGTTCATGGAAAGACTAATACATAATACACATGTTTATGATGTTAGGTATTACAGATAATATTGTCCAGCTGCGGGGCTAGCTCAGTTGGTAGCATGCAAGTCTACTGATCAAGGGGTCGTGGGTTCGATTCCCAGGTGGGGCATTCTTTTGTGGAGCTTGGTCATGAAATTATTTCTACGGCCATTCTCCCTCCTACCAATGATTTATAATTATGTAGGACAGTTGTCAGTCACTGATGAAATTATGCATTTAGTAGTTGGTTTACATCTAAATCTAGAGATTTAGCCTTTCCAGGAGGAGTGAGCAGGTTGACTGACCGCCATTATATGACCTATACAGTGTGTTGCTAGGGGGTTAAACCCAAGAAAACAAACAAACAAACAAACAAACAGATAATATTTCAAGTTCTAGTATATATAATATATATTTACATTACAATGGTTGACGACATTCAAGAAACCCATTTATCTTAAAGTAACCAAAGTACAAGTATCCTGAGATTAGTTGGTTAAGAACAAACTTGAGAGTGATTTTGTTGTATCTGATTAGACATGTATAGTTCTAACTATGAATGCAATAAAGTACATTATATTACTACTATGGGAGGTTAGTATTTTAGAGAGGATATTCTATCACAAACAGGAGATATAAATACAGGTTTTCAAAACAATCAGATACTGTATATTGGTCAACATAAACATAATCTAAAAACCCATTCAGAACACCATGACCTTTCATGAACGAATAATCTCGAAAGGATTCGTGGGGGGTTTACCCTGGCAGCTTGGGATTTTACTACCTATGCAAGGCGAAGAACAGGAGAAGCATGTAACATTATGCAAAATAATTCTTGTAGTATATACACAGATCTTTGTCAAAACATATGTCTATGTTATATATCGAACCAAATATTGTTCAGCGATATCATTGAACTTGGTTTAAATTTACAGACTAAAAACAAAACATCACTCATTGCCTAAACGATTGTGTATTTGTTTACTTCAACACCGGTAGTTCCAAAATGGCGTCTAAATATGTCCAAGGTAATTTGTAGCGAATAGCCGAGGAGTTCCGAATGTCTATAAACCCTGACTGTAAGTATACTTTTAGCAGAACTCTCATCAAATTTTTTTTTTTTCATATAGATAATTTTGATAACCCTCAGAAATGATGGCATTCTTGGTGATGAAATTTCATGTTATATGAGTGTGTACCATGGAATTAAACTCCTAACCCAAATATACAAACTTGGTTTTGTCAACTTTGAAAATACGCCAAACAAATATCAACAAACTATATAAACTACAGTGTTTATTAAATCACCCAGAAATTATGTTTGAGTAATTAGATGTCTATACATGGTTAAATAAACTGTTTCGAGAAAATTTAAAACAAAATCCCTAATTCCAAAAGATTGAAATAATGTTACAAAATATATACACCAAAGCCCATGCCAATAATAAAAAAGTTGAAAGATAAAAAACTATGATTTTCCAATATAAATAACCAACTCACCTCGTTAAAAACTACCACCTTAAAAATTCATTATAATGTGTATAAATACAAGTAATAAGTTTTATATTTAAATTACTACATGGTTACATATCTCACATAGCTACAGTATCTTTCATACTTTAAGGTGAAATGAGCTATCATTTGATGAAAATATTCGATGAAAATATACTTTCTTATATTTTCATTGTAGTGAAAATATAATCTTACATTTTCATTTTCAAAATGACATCACTTTAGATAACTGACTTCATCTTGGAGAAAAAATGACATAATTTTATATTTATGTAAAATATAACTAAAAAAACCAGAATTTGGAATGAAAAAAACCCATAATATTTGTCAATTTTATATAATAAGGTCTTTTATTTTAACTTGTGAGCTAAGAATATGACACTTTCACTTGTGGCATAGATGCCACTCTTGGAAATATGTTTCCTGAGCTCACTGGGTGAAATAAAAATAGATCTGACACAAAAGTTGCTGAATATTGTCTATATATTAATTTTATTATCAACAATAACTATGTAATCATACAGTGTAATAAAAACACAAGTGAGAATATGTAAGATGTAGAATTGTGTGCTTTAAAATTGATCAAATATAATATAACATTATAAACATACCCCATATATACACTGATAATTATATTGTATACATATATTATATATATAACATTATACTTATATAGTCGGACAATATTAACCTGAGCTTAAACTACCTTAATATAATCATTACGCACTTCGCTTACATTAAATCATGAGTTTCCATACGCTTGTATTATTTGACAACATTAAACATGCACTTCATTAGTTTTCGTATCGATTTACGGCTTAGTTTGTTTACATTTGTCAAGTTTCTTTGCTTTAATGCGTGACAATACAAAGTATGGATGAAAAAGTAACAATTGTATTATATCAAACGGTTTGTGGTGCAGAGGTAAAATACGGATTTGTCAATCGAAATACTCCGGGTTCGATTCCCGCGCAGGTTGATATTTTTTTCGTAATTTCGCAAACACTAGTAACATAGTAGCAACACTATGACTTACTCATTATTTTTACTAATTGACTGAATATTAATTATATAGTTATCATTTAACAACATTTGTTGTCTCCTAATTATCATACATTTTTCTTTATTCATATTTTTATAATAATTTTGTGACATAGTTAAAGACTGAAAGACTTTCAAAAATGAAAACACCCATTATGTGTGTAATACACTTTCAGGTTTTTTAAAAAGAAATCATAAAATCTGTGCGCCATCGTGTTAACAAGTATTTGTAAATAATGTTTAAATTGCAAAAATAAGGTTTTATGTGGGATCGAACCCGTAGCCTCTTGATTGTGAGGTGGTACGTTTTACCATTACACCAAGTCCTTAGATGCCTCTTTGTGTCCTATTACTAAACCTTAAAGTAATATATTCGTAAACTTACGGAGATTTCATACGGAAAATCACGACTATGCAAACAGTGCATGTTTAATGTTGCCAAATAATATATGATTATACAACCTAAGTGACTATAAATCAATTTTGTAAACATGGCATGTTATTATTCTATTCATTTTAGACTCATTTATTTATGGGGAAACACATATTGTGTGTAAAGTTTGACCCCGATCTGACCTTTATGCAAGAATATTCATTACATTGAAAACAAATGTAGTATTAATGCTCGATACCGATATCTGGGTACACACATTTTGAAAAAAAAATGTTATTTGCGGAAGTGTAGAATAGGCGTACTACTGATTTGCGTAGAGATATGCGTAGATAATTATTAGATGCAAATGTGAAAGGTCAGATCGGGGTCACACTTAACGCACTATACATTCGCAATATTGTGGCACAGTCTCAAAGTATTTATTCTTATGAAAACAAAATGAATAGTTCAGTATTGTTCGTTTTTTCTCAACTGTCAAAACATGAATAATTTCACGGTGAATGAGTTTGTTAAAATTATTGTCGTAATACATCCATGAGTTTCCGAAAGTGTGTATTATGATTGAGTAAAGCTTCTTATGCCGTATGACAAGTTTTAGTCAAGATACTTTTACTAAAAATTAGGCCGCCAGTACAAAAACAATGCATTCAGTCACTGTGAAATTATTCAAACTTTGACAGTTGAGAAAAAAACGGACAATACCAGTATCTTGCTGAAAGCTTCCTAAAAATGTAATTAAAAAATGAAGACAAAAATAGATAATAAATACTGAGTTGAATGTATTCTTGCATCAAGGTCAAGCCTAGGTTAATATCGTTGGCTATATATAATAACTAGCTTATATGATCTACAAATATATACTACACAAGTTAGTTGACAAGTTATAAATTTTATGATGATTGAAACAATTAGTGTTATAGTTAGTATTTTCTCAACTGTCAAAACATGAATAATTTCACGGTGACTTCGTGTTATTTGTCTAATACTCATGATATTGTGATCATGTGTACTCAATCACCGTAAAATTATTCAAACTTTGACAGTTGAGAAAAAATAGACTATACACAATGTTATGTTTCCAGACAGACAGATAATTGTATAAGATACAAACAGTTCTAGCAGACACAGTGGTCATGGAATATAGTTTTTATAAGCATTAAAGTATAGACCATGAAAAGCAAAGACAATTCTGCTCCGAGTAAGTGATTGGAAAATCAATAGTAAGCTGAGAGACCAAGAAATATTTTGGCACCAATGTTCTATCTGTTTGAAATCAATGAAATTGGTTGCTATTGATGTTTACTGTTAGTTTTGTCACCTATTATATTTTTACAAGTAACTTATCTTCACAAATCAGGGAATGAGAAGAAGATCTTCACAAATCAAGATTAATGAAACTATACTTAATGAATCAAAAAGTGAGGGTCTTAATGGATCAGTATGTATCAACTTATACAATAACTAAATGTTTAAAAAAAGGAATATAATCTTAGAATAGATGTATAATAACGCATAAGACTGTAACATAAATATGTTATTATACACTATTAAACTTCAATCTTACATGTAAGTATATTGTATACAAATCTACAAGACAGTCAATATAGTCCTAGATCGCTAACCTGAGTAAAGACATTGTTGCTCAATATTTTATTTATATGGAGCTTCAGACCAAGTTTGATGATAATTTGAAGAACAAGTAAATCTGTGAGCTAATGCTCACTAGTGATACCCCCGCAAAAATCTAAAAATATGCGACATACAGGAAGTAGATGAGCAAGGAGCATGAAATCGCTTTACACCACATGGGACTATGGGATGAAGCAATATGCAAAGTATTAGGCTGTTGCATGTTATAGTTGCTGAGAAAACTGCGACGGAAATTTTGTAACGGACCGACGGACGCACGCACGGACAAGGGTAAAACAGTATACCCCCCTCTTCTTCGAAGCGGGGGTATAATAATTGTAACCTCTGGAGTGTTCACAATGAAAATTTGATGAAACACACAATTTGACAATGTCGGACAACCAACCCTTCACAATTGTTCACCAAGAGTACTTTGTACTATGGTGATCTATTAATACATGATCTATGTAATATACACTAGATTATATATATTGAACCAGGAAGTAAAGACTTCCTGTTATATAACATTATATACAACAAACCTCTATGTCAGGTAGGTTATCAATCTATAGTAAATATATAATATAGTAATAGATAGTAGGATATCATATATTCAGTAAAATACTGTGATGATTTCGATACTGAAAACAACAAGTAAATCGGTGAGCTAATGCTTACTAGTGATACCCCCGCAAAAATCTAAAAATATGCGACAAACATGAAGTAGATGAGCAAGGAGCATGAAATCGCTTTACACCACATGGGACAATGGGATGAAGCAATATGCAAAGTATTAGGCTGCTGCATGTTATAGTTGCTGAGAAAACTGCGACGGAAATTTTGTAACAGACCGACGGACGGACAAGGGTAAAACAGTATACCCCCCTCTTCTTCGAAGCGGGGGTATAATAATTACCATTTTATGTGAAAAAATAAATTACACATAATTATAAATATCTCCTGTCATAAATCATGTCACTTATAAAACTATTTGATGATTACTGAATGATTTAACAATATACAGCCAAGTACAAGTCTTCAAAACTAGAAGATCAATAATAATGATAAAATATAGTCAGTAATGATATATAGAGGGACATTACCTATGCTCAGTCACTTTTATATCAAATTTGTTTAGGGTTAAAAGATTTCTGATAATTCAGCAAAAGTTCCTACGGTAAAAGCATCTTTATGATTGCCAACTTCGGTTGCCAAAAAATCAAGCGTCCAAAGAACCTGGATGTTTGATAAATTCGGCGCGGAGCACTATAAGTAAAACATGGCATATTGAGAAAAAATCGGACTAGTGCTCGGTCACGGTGTTTTTAAGTAAACTAGAAATAAATATGTGAAAATTTTGTAGGAAACGGGTAAATTATTAATTAGATATTATGGATTTCTGTAAATGATGAAAATTCTCGAACTTTTTTACTTATTATAAGTGAATAAGATGGAGCTGTTCAAACATGGTTTTTTAGTGATAACAGCAGGTGCTATCAGCATCTTTTGTCTGCAAAAAACAAACAAGCGTTTAAATGATCATAATTTGGGGTTTTCCACGAGCATTTGACAAACAGCCCTAAAAATAGACACAAATCATGATGTTTACATTTTTATTTACCGAAATTTAGATGGGGAGACCGAGCATTGGTAGTGACCAAGGATAGGTAGTTGACTCTAAGATATGAACGTTAGATGTAAGATATATATTATATAAAGAGATAATGTACCTGGTTGATAGCAAATGATGTTATAATATCTTGTTCTTTATGTATAATCTTAAATGGTTCTGGTATTTTTGGTGAATCTAGACCATCCATTGAAGAATCCTGAAATATAAATACATACATATAAAGATTTATTTAAGACAGAGCATACTTATTAATATCAAAGACAGAAGGCATGGTTTCCAACAATCAAAGTCTCTCTCAATATATATTTAATGGCATATAGCACTAATACTGGTATGTTTAATCAATGATATAAAGAACAAAAAATATTAAGTTTTTTCGACTCACGCTGACCATGTATAGTTCATTTTTTCACAACTGTCAAAGTTTGAATAATTTCACAGTTATTGAATACACACTATCACAATATCACAAGTGTTAGACAAAGAATACAAAGTCAACATGAAATTATTCATGTTCTGACAATTGAGAAAAAACAACTAAACAAACATCATATTTTACAGTTTACAGCTGTTAATCAACAATCCTGCAGATCTCTTTAAATATATGATTTCACAATATCCTTGACCTTTGACCAAGAGACCTTATTATCAATAGGTCACATCCTTGACCCGAAGGGCTATCCACAGTAAGCATTTGGTAAAGCTAGGTGCAGTCCTTGTCAGGTTATTGTCCTGACAAACAATTGTCTACAGACAGACTGACAGCATAACATAATACAGACAGTTTGTCAAACAGGTATATAAAAACTAGCCATTTTGCATGAGTACAAGTAATTTTGTATGAAACAAAACATGTATATTTTATTGATACTTTTTTTTGTTGGGTTTCACGCCATAGCAACACATTGTATAGATCAAATAACTGCGGTCAGTCAACCGACTCACTATTCCTGGAAAGGCTAAATCTCTGGATTTAGCCGTTAACCAACTACTTAGCACATACTTTCGTCAGTGACTAACAACTGCCCTACATAATGAAGAATCATTGGTAGGAGAGAGAATGGCTGTGGAAATAATTTCATGACCAAGCTCCATGTAAGTATCCCTCCCCCAGGAATTGAATCTACAACCCCTCGATCAGTAGACTTGCATGCTACCAACTGAGCTAGCAGGGGTGGCTTTATTGATGATATATCAATGATAACAATACCTCTCTTTCACTGGCATCTAATAACTTCTGCTTCTTAAATACATATCTAACAAATATATCTCTTAATTTCTCTTGTCTTATCAGATGAAACCATAATCTCTTTATAGGTAGAGTAGCTTGGCTATCACTGAAATTATATACAATAGTAAACTATCACAACACAATACTTTGATTTTCTAATTCATACGATAGTTGTTACTAATTTATTTAATCTGAATTTTGAGTTTTTACAATTATCAGTCATTTAGGACTGAGACGTGCCCCAATCGGTAAAATTCTAGCAATTTTAGGTTGGATGGAATGAACAATGGAAAAACTGATGTTTCACTACAGTTATTTTGCAAAGGGAAGAATTTTTAAATGAAATAAAAAATATCACCAAATACTGGTACATGAAAATGATACCGCGGTACATATTGCTGCAGCTGCGTATTGCAATACACCAGTATACCGGTATATTATGACAGGCCTAGTCCATGTTGTTCTTGCTTAGAACATGTCAACAACAAGAGACCCATAATATCAGAGATATCTAAGTATTCATCAAAACATTATCAGACTATCATACCTTAACTGTAAATTCTATGTTAAAATCAAAATGATTTGTAAGTACATACACACAGTAAGCTTACATGAGCAAACTTAGTGGTCACTGCACAACCAATAATGTTTTCAACCTCCTAACATGCAAATTGTACTCTAAACAATATGTGGGTAAAATTAAACAAGAAATCCAAATCTGGATCAAAGAACACTATGCCACATCCATTTAAATATGGATACTCCAGTTGCTCAGCATTTCAATTCACCTGGACACAGCCAAGACAAAATGCAATACCAAATTATTGGAGTCATGGGAATTGACCCTTCTTTACCTTCTGTCACCAACAAAAGGTACAATCCTGAATTCTTCAGGATACAGCAACTGCAAGCGCTAACACCGATCAGGATCATATAGTCATCTAGTGCTCCCCCCAGTCACTGCATTATCATTGATATTTATAAAGCAGTCTTCGAATTTAGCCAATGTGCACTGAGTACATTGCATATATTGACAAGTAGCTAAGATTTTTGTCTAGTACACTAGTAAATTCCTATTTGCTGGACTGAATGTCCCATGCTAATGAAAAGTTTTTTGAGCAGACAGTAAGGTGAACAGTGAATACATACAGGGATTTTATATAAAAGGGATTTGTAACGACATAGATTTTCATCAAATTTCACTGTCTTCGCTATTATTTCAGCCCATACGGAAAACAAGTATAACAAGTTTAAATAAAGATATTCACATGAAATTTTGTACCAGTACCATTCAAATTGACATAAAGGTTAGGAAAAGTGTGTATCTAGGTTATTTTGAGGTAAATTACGCTCACAGACAGTTCCACAAAATAATGCATTTTCCCACCGATCTGCCATTTTAGCCCCATTTTACATCACCTAAAGTCATATTTTCGTTCATAATTGCAACAAATTTTTGTCACAAATTTCAGAAACCATCACAAGTTGCATGGAAGACATGTACAAAAACAAAAATCAAGTTTTTAAACTCTGGAATAGTTTGTACAGCCTGCTTCAGCCAGTTATAGACAGTGAATTTTCAACAAAGCACGTTACAAATCCCTGTTATATAGAATCTCTGATACATATAAGACTAAAACAAAACCACAATGGTTTATACTTACATAAAAGGACTATTATTTTTGTTTAACAAAGCTTTATATTTAGTACTAGGATGCCCAGGTACAACATCTAGTTCTAATCCAGGTATAAAATTGTTAGGTGCAGCAGCAAATAGTTGTAGTTTACCAAGTAATACATCTTGCCATTGTTCTAATGTTCTCAATAATGCATGTAGTAATGGTGAACATACTGGAAGTTCTACAATATAAAATATATATATACAATAAAAACTGTCTGAACTATCCACTAAATTAGCCGACTCTCACTCTTATGCAACCGTACTTGAGACTGCCCAACATAAATGACTATGTAAGATTCCTGTATTTAGTGACTTTTATTTAGTCCAATGAGGAAAATTAGGCTCATTTAAGCAACTTTTTAAGCCGCAATTAACAGTAACCAAAAAATATTTTTTTCACCTTTAAAATCAGCATGCTTTTCTTTGTTACATACTCAACATCTTCTTAAGACTATCCATATCTCATTTAAAAATAAGAGTTTTCTATAATATCACTTTGAGAAAGACCCTTAACAGATAAGCCAATTGCTATGCATCATATAAATTGATCAACCTATCAACAGGCTTGATATAAAATGTTTAGTTATGATTTCAAAACATGTACAGAAAATGGCGGACAAAAAAGGCAACAAGTAAATATGTGTTGCCTTTTTTGTCAGCCATCTAGATGTGTCTAGATATTTTTACATACAGTAACTTTGAATCTTTCAGATCCTGGATCATGTACTTGTACACATGCTATTAGTACGCCAAATTGTAACGTCATGACGTCATAACGTTAATCATTATGTTATCTATTAATTGTAATCCACCTGAAGAAGACGTATATTAATGTCGAAACGCGTTGTGGAATAAAACGTTTTTAATTGGAGTTTGTCTTCCTTATTCAAACACAATTGTTCTAACTCTAGAACAAAAGATACAGCCTAAGTCGTCATGTACACATAAGGTGCTTATAGTAATATCATATACAAGTTAACATCTGAACAGTTAATGGTACTTGTTCACAGATATGTTTTATTTTTTCTATAATTTCAAAATACCATCCAATGTCTGTAATTGAGTAAAAAATAATTTTTACATGTATTATTTTAAGACTAACTTACCTATATGTTGCAAGAAATATACAATAAAGGTCACAAAATGCACTAAAAGTGTCTAAACCATGACATATGGGGTAGATATTTACTACATGAAACACCATCATTTGTAGTTATATGTCAATTTGCACTAAAAATATAATTATCAAAACACTACTTTCCTGCTTCCAAAACTATATCCAAACAATTTTGTTAGTTTTAAGAAGTTGATATTAAAGTTGAAATCTGTGAATGAGTACCTTTAAAGCTTATTTTGTAGAGTTGTATTCCATGGTAAGAATTTATGTTCATCATTAATAAAATTAAAAATAAAATAAAAAAACAAAATAAATGACTTACCTTGAAGTTCAATACCAATTTGTGGCAAGAATGAACTAAGGTTGTGTAGTATTAATTTAACACATGTATATCTTATAAGACACCAAGCATAGGAACCAGGATCTGAGTGTTGATGTACATTAGGTAAATTTCTGAAATATCAAACAAAGTCAATATAAACTTTCATGGTATTTTATCTCCTTAATAAAAATTCTGGCTAAAAAGCCTTCATCAGCATAATGAAATTGAAAGTTTGACACTTACATCCTGAGAAGCCATTTTAAAACCAGAAATAACATATGCTAACTGGATGTGGTGTTAAAACCCTTTTCCTGATGTTAGGCACTAGACCTTGATGCCAAAAATGAAGAACGTGCATAATGTTTAAGTGTATAGTCTTATATTGCTACATCTATAGCACATATTGTTTTGTAGTCAGCAGCCATCTGTATGATCTTCCTTCTCTCTCACACTGATATTATATAAATATACCATCCTACAGAGGGTGATAGAATGGAATGTTTACACGAGACAAGAAATGTCAACCGAGGCTTTAGCCATGGGTGACATTACTTGTCAAGGGAGTACATTCCATTCTATCACCCTCTGTAGGATGGGATATTCATTTTATTATACGAACAACAAATTCAGAAATTGTCAATAATTAAATAGGCACAAACTGTTTGATTGTATTTGTTTTATTTGCTTTTGTTTTTGAAAACGCAAAGGAAGATACTCAAATTGAATGGATAAAAACTGGGGTCCAGGTATAAGCAAACTCTAATGCAGTAGTCTCCCATTGCTGTTATTATTGTTAAAATGACATCTTAAGAGATAAATGACATCATCTTGGAGAATAAATGACACAATGTTATATTTGTCTAAAATGCTTTTCACAAAACTCTGAACTAAGAAAGAAACAGAAGATTCGTCAATTTTGGAATTATTTTTTTTAATTTCAACTTGTGAGTTCATAAAACAACATTTTGTGAGCTCATACAGTGAAATAAAAATCAACCTTTTACCAAAGTTGAAAATATCCTATCTCCATATACAGTGCCCACCAAAAGTTTGGAGACAAAGGAAATTTAAGAAATCTTTTATTTCCAGTAATTGATTTTCGAAACTATCATTTTTAATACATCACAGATAATTTATAATGAAATGAAAGCACATTTTATGAATTCATCACAATTAATAGGTTTAACATCTGATATTCCAAAGCCTCAAAAATTAAGATCAATGTTATTCTTTTCTTAAACATATTTTTTGTAGCTATTTAGTAGTATCACCTATAAGTAGAACTATAATAAAACAAATAAGCAAAAATTAAGGCCACAACAAATTGATCATATGTTCTATGGATTTGCTCGCACCTTAATTTTGACGGTTTTCCCAAAAAAAATATTTTTATTTCCTCGCTCGCTCATAAAAATTTGGTCAAACCACTATATAAAGCATGTGAATAAAGACTTTTTATATTTTTTTTTCTTCGCTCCCTCGCCCCATTTTTTTTCCAGAAAAATCCGTAGAACATATGATCAACTTGGAGTGGCCTAAACAGTATTTAAAAACAAATAGTTATAAAATATTTGACAACAGCTATTCAGTAGGCCTACAAAGTGAAAATAACTCTAAACTTTTGGTGGGTACTGTATATGTAATAAAATACATAGCTTACAATGTCTTTGGTCTGTTAGTTTCCTCATATTCATCATCAGTATAGACATTATCATCATCATCATCATCATCTGATGACAGTGAATCATCAGAATTATAACAAAACTCTGCATCAGATACTGCTTCAAAATATGGCTTAGTCATAAAGTATGTGATCATACTTAATTCAGGGGGCACAAATCTTTCCTTGAATGTTTTCTTGTTATCTCCCTTTTGTTGTCCAATTATTTTCATATTTAACTGCAATCTTTTATTATACATTTCATCAGTTTTTTCTGTAAGTAAAGAAAATCATTTTAGATAAAAACCTGTAAATATTCTGACAGCCTCCATTTCTTTAAATCAAGATCTTAAGCTACAGTCCCATAAACATAAAAATAGCCGTGAGGGCACCGTACGGGCGCCGTGCGGGCACCGTATGGGCGCCGTGCGGGCACCGTACAGGCGCCGTGCGGGCACCGTACAGGCGCCGTGCGATCAAGCTCTGCAAGGACCCGTACAAACTCTTGCGTACCCTTACGGACTGTTAAGTTTATACCAGGGTCTGTGACATGAGCCAAGGATACACATATCAGTTTCAGAGTCAAATCTTGAACAAAATAGTGGCTGAGTATGTCTTAAACATGCATATCTTCCAGCTACAACTCTGTACGGGTGTGTTGTTTTGTACAATGTGCGTACTGTCACCTTGATACGCAAGGCTTCCTACGGGCTACGACTGTCTGCACGTACCGGTCTGTAACAAGCCATGATTTTATGGGACTGAGGCATTACATAAATCTGTTTTACTTCAGCAACAACAACACTTTACAAGCTTTAAGATTTATTTGGTTTTTTTACAGTTCTATTTTATTAACTTGTCACAACTTCAATAATTACATGGTCACTGAATGTGTTGTAATTCAACATCTTTTTAACTATTGAGCCACCGATCTATATTAATTATTGACGATCTAACTATATATGCGGCCATTTTGAATATCGAAAACAAGTTTGAAAGGAGTTAAAAAAAACAGATTCAGTGACCTCGCAACTGTTAAAACACCAGATGCCTGCCCAACAACCCAGTTTGCCAAACTATAAGCCAAATTTTTTTGGTGAAAAATCCGGCTAACAAGATAAATACAATACAATGTTTGACAGTAGATCATTAACATTTAAGGAACACTCTTTTCTCACACATGGATAATAACTTTTTGAATTTGAGTTCTGTTCTTTCCTTGCAACGACAGATGAACAAGAGATAAATTTTCAGTCCATTTATAATTTCAATTGCAATAATAAGATTGGATCATGACCAAATAATATATATACAATTGGTAGCCTTTTATTTTAAACAGATGATTAACGAAGATTTTACACAGAATCACTCCACAAGTGAACAATAAAAACGTTTAAGTCAATCCTGTCCAAGACAGATCAACATTGAGATATATGAAGATTACAAGTCAACACAATAAATAACCAGGGATTTTATATAACAGGGATTTGTAACGATAAGTAAATGTAATAGATTTTCATCAAATTTCACTGCAATCACTATTATTTCGGCCAAAACGGAAAACAAGTATAACATGAAATGTTGTACCAGTACCATTCAAATTGACATAAATGTTAGAAAAAATGTGTTTCTAGATGATTTTGAGGTAAATACACTCACAGACTGTTTCACAAAATAATGCATTTTCCCGCCGCTCTGCCATTTTTAGCTCCACTTTACATCACCTAAAGTCATATTATCAGTCATAATTGCAACAATTTTTTGTCAAAAACTACAGAAACATTCACAAGTTGCATGGAAGACATGTACAAAAACATAAATTAAGTTTTTAAACTCTGGAATAGTTTGTACAGCCAGTTATAGACAGTGACAACCGAGAAAATTCAGAAAAGCACTTTATTACAAATCCCCGTTATATAAATCCCTAAAATAACTTACTGGCTAATCTAGGAGACGTGCTGCCTAATTTAATCACTGTTTTAACACCACCACCAAATAATGACGACCATAACTGTGTATCAAACTTATGTGCTGATAGACGATAGAGCAAGAAACAATCATAAGTAGCTAGAGCATTGATCAATAAACTTGTATATACAGCAAATAAAGATTCTGTTAGAAGTATATTTAACTTGGGGGAATCTTCATCTTTCTCTCTTGCTAGTAGAACACGTAATGATGTAACACCTATAAATATACACAAACAAGTAAATCTGTGAGCTAATGCTCACTAGTGATACCCCCGCAGTGAGAAATATGACTATCATAATGTAACTTTCATTTAACGAAATCTAAAAATATGCGACAAACAGGAAGTAGATGAGCAAGGAGCATGAAATCGCTTTACACCACATGGGACTATGGGATGAAGCAATATGCAAAGTATTAGGCTGCTGCATGTTATAGTTGCTGAGAAAACAGCGACGGAAATTTTGTAACGGACGCACGCACGGACAAGGGTAAAACAGTATACCCCCCTCTTCTTCGAAGCGGGGGTATAATTATACAAATACATATTTTTTATTTTATCATTTTTTATAATTTATACATACACGTACATTCAAACTTCAGATACAATGCATGTTTCAATGTTTGTTTGTTGGGTTTAACGCCGTAGCAACACATTATATAGGTCATATAATGGCGGTTAGTCAACTTACTCACTCCTCCTGGAAAGGCTAAATCTCTGTATTTAGCTGTTAACCAACTACAAAGTGCATACTTTCGTCAGCGACTGACAACTGTCCTACATAATTAAAAATCATTGGTAGGACGGAGAATGGCTGTAGAAATAATTTCATGACCAAGCTCCACGAAAGAATACCCAGTCCGGGAATCAAACCCACAACCCCTGGATCAGTAGACTTGCGTGCTACCAACTGAGCTAGCTGGGCAGCAGGCATGTTTTAATACCGAAGGCTTTCTATCATTTTATAAGATTAAAGGCAATAACAAAGAAGGAAATTTATTTCTAATTAAGTTTTCAGCTGTCTGAATGATAAATCCCATCAGACATCTTACAAGTTGAAATTATTGGAACCTAACCCACTGTAAAGAACTGGCAATGTTAGAATAATAATTAGACTGCTTTCGAGTCAAATCCTTTTTTCTATAAGTGAATATACACCATATTGCGGCCTCCTTTTGTATATATGTTGTCATAAACTAATCTATAAGAAGTTAAATAGAGATAATACATATATAGTGTACCTGGCCATTTTACAGGTGATGTATTAACCATTTCATCTTGTGATGTTATAGATTTATACTTCATTTTTCTAACACCAGCCATTAAATGACTAGCATCACACACAAAATTAGCACTGAAATGATAAATGTTTTATCACAGATAATAAACATATAAATATACACCTAATAAACAGTATAGAAAATACTAGAATTATAGAAAGTAAGCTATATACTTTATCTTCACATAAATAATGTTCTTCTCAGGATTTCTTACAGTCTTACAATCCCAGCCATATCAGACAATGTGTCAACTATTTGTTCTAATCATTTTAAAGGTACTAGTTCACGGATTTGGGTTATTTTTTCTAAAATTTTAAAAATACCCTTCAGTGTCTGTAAAACTTAATTCTTATTAATTTCAGACAAACTGAGCTATATGTTGCAAGAAAAATACAATAAAAGTCACAAAAATGCACTTTAAGCGTCAATACCGTGACATACGGGGTAGATATTTACTACATGAAACACCATAATTTGTAGGTGTAAGTCCATTTGCACTAAAATTGTCATTATCAGAACACTACTTTCCTGCTTCCATAAATATTTCTATACAATTTTGATAGATTTAGAAAAAGTTGATATTTTAGTTGAAATCTGTGAATGAGTACCTTTAAGCAATTTCATAAAAACTTAAATAACCCTCTGAATCATGCCACATTTCTACATGTGCAGTCACTGCAAAACTCAACAGTTTATTACTGGACAGTAGGTCCAGTGAAGATTATCACTTTACAGGAACTAATCAATTCTTACAGAACTGAGGACATTTTACATATTTTGATGAATTAAAAATTGAGTAAATGAGATCAAATTCTTTGCCAGACAGTCCGTCCTGTAGATCTAAGTGGACCTACTAATTTATTCCAGGATTTGTCCCTTGGTCATTCATGTTTGATGGTGACTGCATGTGAGTGACAAAAACGTATTTTTGCTACAAGGGTAACCAAAACAAACCAATTTCAATCCTGAACTTAACTAAAGACTTCATTGTGTTGAATGCTCTTCCATCTAAATCTAATTATAATCAAACATTTCAATGCTCCACTACATTACAGATACAGTAGATCAGATAGTTATCATACAAGGGTCATGTTAAGTTCAACTTTCATTGACATGTATACATACCAGTAACTTAGTTTACAAATAACAGACTGATAAAACCCCAGTCTGTAGCATGCCAGGATTTCAAATGTAAGTTCCCAAAGAGGGTACAGGTTTGAATCCCACCCACAGCTGGGGTTGTATATTTCTTGCAACAATATTTCATGAAAATTTGACTTTAATGTCTCCATAAAAAAGGTATATGGAAAAGTAGCCGACCTTGTGGAAGGGTAGGCGAGTACTGGTTATAGACAAGAATCCAGGAAAGCTAGGATAGGTGTGCTGGTTGTCCTAAAATAGCTAAGTTGTGTAGAAATGGGGTAAACCCGGTACAAAAAAAAAACATACTGATAAAACAAGATATTATGGTAAAAACAAGTATATTATATACGTACCTGTTACAGAACCCTTCAAATCCAACATCCACAGTTTCACTAAGAGAGACAACAAAGTTGTCAGAGTCACAGAGACATTGATAGACACAGGATGCTAGTGCTACACTTAGATTTCTCATCACTAATACTGTATGCAGTGGTCCACCTAGACCTGGTGGTGACGTGAACTCTATCACTGAATGGAGTAAATCTTGTGATAAACATTGTATATGTTGTATAGGATCAGCTGTCACTGTCTTGGAACTAGCTATAGCAGACGACAGTAATGGTAATGTTGTTGGAAATGGAAGGGGAGATAACAACTGTTGTTGTGGCTTCTCTTGTTGAAGTTCTTGTAACAATAACAACAGTTCCATCTGTACTGACGCTATACCCCCGCCTGCAGCACCTTGTAATACACAATATGCTACTAGAGTCCTCAATAAATGACAGTTTTGTTGTAACCATTGTTTTCTACGACCCATTCTCTCCATTTTAGCATCAAGATCCATTTTTTCAGCTATCAATACTTCATGTAGTGTAGCTTTACTCTGAGATGACAAAGAACGTGTTGAACCTTTACGTACAAATTGTGTATCAACCTTTAATTCATCATCATCATTTAATGAATGTATAGACTCTGTAATGAAATCAAAATATATACATACAAGACACGGGAATTCCACAAAGATCTGGTTTTCCGCAGACTATTCAATCTAGCACCTTATGAGTCACGGGTTTGAATCCTGGGAGGGCCATACTTACTTTGGTAGAATATGAAATTATTTCTATGGTCATTCTCTCTCCTACCAGTGTTTCAAACATTGCAAAATTAAGTTTGGTTCACCCGTTTTCAAACCTGTGACCCATAGAACACAAGATTTGTAAGTCAGATAAGTTAACGACTGAGCTAGCCGAGGGAGACTCGCTGTAAGTTGGACTGTAAGAGGAGTAATCTTTAATCAACAATGACCTTGACCTTCACACCAAAAACAATCCCAAGCTACTTTAATTTATTTAAATTAACTTATTTAACTTTAATTATAAAAGTATAAAGGGGAAAAACTCTGAAAGTAATTCATCCAGAGTTATGTCCCTTTATAGTCTGATAGATGAAGAACAGATGAATAAGCATTCCAACTTTCATTCAAATATATTTATCTTTTATTCAAATATATTAATAAGTACTAAATATATGATCCCGTTTTAACAAATTTTAATGTTAAAGTATAAAGGAGCATAACTCCAAAAATAATTCATCCACAGATACGTCCCTTCATAGTTGTGAAGATATTGTACCCACAAATAAGTATACAAACTTTAAATGAAATATCTTGATCAGTATTGAAGATATTGTATATAGAAAAAACTTGAACCTCATACTTTGCAATTTATTAAGTATAAAAGGGCAATAATAAATTCAAATAATTCATCCAGAGTTTTCCCCTTTACAGTAAGGTTGATATAGTCCCACTTAATAAGTATACCAACTTTGAAAAAAATATCTTGGATAGTGTTGAAGATATAAGAGTTTCAAAAAACTTTAACCTGAAAACCAATGCTAATGCAAAAGTGATAGCATAAGCTCTCATTTTCTTCTAAAAGTCAAGCTAACATGAGCTGTCAGAGGAGACAGCATGCTCGACTAAGTTATTATTTGTCACAGGAGATGTGGTTGATGATAAGAAACCTATATATTTTAAAATTTGAAAATACAGCCTAAACAAAATTAGCACTAACCTAAAGTAAAAAAAAAGAAAAAAGAAAATTTAAAGAAAATTTTTTAATTCATAGGAGACAGTTTTGAAAAAAAAATGTATTTGGAATTATGAACCTTGTCACATGAGATGTGGTTGATAATAAGGAACATATATTTAAAGTTTGAAGTCAATACCTAAAGAAATAAAACAGTTGCAGTAAAAACAAATATTTTTTAAAGAAAACTCTAAGTTCAAGGGGGAATAATTCTGAAAAAAATGTATAAGGTATATAAACTTTAATCTGAAATGAAGACGCGGACGTCGACGCTAGGGCGAGTAGGAGAGCTCTCCATTTATTTTGTAAAGTCGAGCTAAAAATGGTTAACAAAATAGTAAAACAACATACCATCATTGACTATAGTTCTCTCATCATGGAATTCATCATCAACACCATAATTACATAACATACGTAATGCTTCAACTTCTCTCTCTAACCAAATATAAACCTACAATATTTATAATAAACATTACTATTACATACCATTACCTTCTAACGTTACAGAGATATGTTGAACTAGTTAATGTTTAGTTGTTGAGCAACAATTTAAGTTGACAATAAAATCATTCATTTATTTTATGATAAATTACCTTAAACCAGCATTGTCTGAAGAAATGAATTGATACACTTAACCATTAACCGAGCAGGAGCAGTGGTCCAGTGGTAGGACGCGCGCTTAGGGATCGAGAGGTCCTGGGTTCGAATCCCACCAGGGGCACTGCTAATTTCCTTGAGCAAGAAATTTACCTGCCATTGCTTCACTCCACCCAGGTGTAAATGGGTACCTGCAAGGGTGGTATAATTCCGTTGCGCCAATTTGTCGGCTGCACTAATAAGCAGAGTAAAAAGACTCCCCAGGGAGATTGATAGATAGATACCAGTAGCCCAATGACCAGGGGTAATAGCTGTAAAGTCGGTGAATGTGCGTACGCATGAAACTTAGACTATAAAATGCAATTACTTTTTTTTTATTATACACTTGTCATAAAGTAAACTGTACAAGAAACATAAATAAACAAGTAAATCTGTGAGCTAATGCTCACTAGTGATACCCCCGCCAAAATCTAAAAATATGCGACTAACAGGAAGTAGATGAGCAAGGAGCATGAAATCGCTTTACACCACATGGGACTATGGGATGAAGCAATATGCAAAGTATTAGGCTGCTGCATGTTATAGTTGCTGAGAAAACTGTGACGGAAATTTTGTAACGGACGGACGGACGGCCGGACGGACGCACGCACGCACGCACGCACGGACAAGGGTAAAACAGTATACCCCCCTCTTCTTCGAAGCGGGGGTATAAAAATGTTAACATGTCCTTTCTTATCAACATGTGACAAAACCTGAGTGCCTTAATTAAAAAAAAGCTTTATTAAGGGATTTTTATGACAAACCTAATATAGCACTAGTGACTTTTTTAAACCCCAATGGAAAGCACTTACACCCTGCCCCTTTTGCTCCTCTTTATCCAGAAATAGTTACTTTAAGAACATCCCTCTTTGCCCCATTTTCTGCCTCCAGCCTTATTCTGAGTTCCAGAATGATCACTAAAGTATCACTGTATATCATTTGTCTTTAAAAATCAGATCAATTATCAGAACTCAAAGATAATTAAAAATAATATTTCTTACATCAATAAAAACATGAAGATTATAACCCACCTGAAACCTCAGCTGACCACCATCTACTTCAAATCCTGTAGATAATGTTTGCATTTCTTCCATCATTACTTTCAAACAAGCAATAAATTTATACTGCTGCGCAAATATATCAACATCTGATATTTTCTGTTTCTTTACAGACTTAGTGGTACCAACATCATCGGGTTTATCATTGGTGCCAATCACTATACTTGGTACTGTACTAGAGCTAGGTTTATCATCAACTATCTGCTTACTCTCATCTGTATCACTACCTTCACTATCAGATATATCAAAGTCTAGTTTTAGTTCATCATCATTATTTAACCTATTGACAGGTTGACTCCAATCAAAGAGGTCAGCAGATGTATCAGTATTAGATTTAGCAGGTTGACTCCAATCAAAAGCATCAGCTGTTTGCGTGTTACTCTGATCCTGTGTATTATGTATAGACGTATCACTAAAGTCAGAAATGTTACCTGTATTAATACAGACATCACTTTCACTAGATACCATAGTCTCACATTCACCATCCTCATCACTCATTGATACTACAGGTAACTTAGATAATACCTCTAGAGCTAATACTGGATTTCCATTCTTGTAGTGAGAATGTGCTGTAGAGAAGAACAGTCTACGTTCCATAGGTGTCACTTTATCAACTAATGTCCCCACTTCTCCTTCAGGACTACCTACTATAGTTTGTTGTGTAGTAAATCCACTAATTAAACTTTTCTTTTTAACATCTGGTCCAGCATTTACTATTTTATGTCTGATAAGTAATGGATGTGTGCGTAGATAATTATAAAAATTGAACACATTAGATATAGAGTATGTATCTGTATCACTAGAATCATTCATTGTTTGCCCATTATCATTCTGTAGCAATGTCTGTAGAGCATTCCTAGATAATATACAAGATAAACTTGGAAAATACCACATATATACACTTTCAATATACTGTACCCACCAAAAGTTTGGAGACATTTTCACTTAGTAGGCCTACTAAATATCTTTCATCTAAACTTTGATAACCGTTTTTTTTTTCTAAATGCCTTTTAGTTTTGCTTCATTTTTTTGGTCATTATTGTAATAATTATAACTGAGGCGACAAAAATAGCAGAAAAGCTATGTCATGGTAATAATTACAATAAACATGGTTTTGGAGGCTTAAGGATGTCAGATGCTGAATCTTATAAATGCGTTGTAATCATGAAATTTGTTTTTCATTCTGTCACAAACCATATTTAAATATATAAAAAAATAACAATTCTACAAAAATAATCTTCAAAATTCAAGGATTTTAGCAAATTGTTTTAGTCTCCAAACTTTTGGTGGGTACTGTAGTACTTTATCAATACAGCTTAATAAGTGGAGGTTTTTGTTAGTAAGGTTTTAACGCTGTAACAACACCTTGTACACATCATATTACAGCAGTCAGTCAAATCATTTGATGTTCCTGGAAAGACTAAATCTCTAGGTATAGCTTTTCATGCTGTAAACCTTGTACACATCATATTATAGCAGTCAGTCAAATAATTCACTCTTCTGGAAAGACTAAATCTCTAGATTTAGCTTTTCACCAGTCATAGATCCTTAAATCCGTCAGTGACTGACAACTGCCCTGTATGACTTAGAACCAGAGGTAGAAAGGACAATGGCTGTAGAAATTATTTCATGATTAATCAATACTAAAGTATGATCCCCGCAAATCGAACTCACATCTCCTCTATCAGTAGACTTGTGTGCTACCAACTGAGCTAGCTGAGCATGATTTAATAATTAGTCAAATGTCAAAATGTTGTAATCACAAGTAGGTCATACTTTCTAATGCTCAATAAACTAACTAGAACATATCAATTTGCTGCAGTCAGATACACAAGTTCTATAGTTGTTTCCTGAGAACTGTTACACAAGTAGGTTTCAAAGGACAAATTTTCTAATTAAGAAATCACAATATAAATAGGACATCTCTAAATTTCCTTGCATGTTAAAACTTACACATACAAAATAATACATTCAAAATGTAATAAGATATTAAAGTGATAAGTTTACCTATAATCCTTGAAGAGCCAGTATGTCATACTTCTCAAGAAAGGATCTACAGTTAACTTTAATCTAGTATTAATATTGTTATCCCCACACTGTTGAGTGAGTACATATGTTTGTAATATCTTCTTTACTGGTTCACTCATCATGTCTTCACCATCATATAGTCTACATACAACCATAGCTAATTGTACATCTTGTAATTTATCTAATATAACCTATAATAAAATTTATAACAAGTAAATCTGTGAGCTAATGCTCACTAGTGATACCCCCGCAAAAATCTAAAAATATGCGACAAACAGGAAGTAGATGAGCAAGGAGCATGAAATCGCTTTACACCACATGGGACTATGGGATGAAGCAATATGCAAAGTATTAGGCTGCTGCATGTTATAGTTGCTGAGAAAACTGCGACGGAAATTTTGTAACGGACGGATGCACGCACGGACAAGGGTAGAACAGTATACCCCCCCTCTTCTTCAAAGCGGGGGTATAATAAATTTACAATTAATTTTTTATACAAGTTTTTTCAATTATAATAGAAAACCTTCCAGTCTGTTTGTTTGTTTTTGTTGGGTTTAACGCCGTAGGAACATATTGTTGGGTCATATAACGGTGGTCAGTCAACCTACTCACTCCTCCTGGAAAGGCTAAATCTCTGGATTTAGCTGTTAACCAATTACTAAGCGCATACTTTCATCAGTGACTGACAACTGCCCTACATAATTAAAAATCATTGGTAGGAGGGAGAATGGCTGTAGAAATAATTTCATGACCAAGCTCCACGAAAGTATGCCCCACCCAGGAATCAAACCCACGACCCCTTGATCAGTAGACTTGCATGCTACTAACTAAGCTAGCCAGGCGGCTACCTTCAGGTCAATATATTAGCCAGTATTTATGGAAATATTCCTGAACATAAACCAAGTTGTAACATCAACTGCCAAACCTATTGGAAAAGCTGTAATAAGAACAATAATTTTTTCTCCGTCAATAAGCAAGAACAATACTTCTGACCAGCTTTGATAAAAAATATAGATACAAGGTAGCCACTGAAGAGTTACAAGGTTTCCACTAAATTAGACCAAGTGACCTTATTATTAACTCTTAAAGACCAATAATCTTACTTGATTAAGATGTTAATAATATGTGGTTTCTGACCTTGTTAAATAAAAATTAGAACATAAATACAGTCTAAAGGTGATTAACAGAGAAATACTGATAACACATAACAGAACAACATATTCAAAGAATATGCTTTTATTTTTGGTTTAAACAAACACACATAGGGCACGTTCCGCAAGGCGATCGCTAGCTGTTGCTTTTTCAAAGCGATTTTTTGTAGCATAAGAGGTCTAAGGAACAGTTTGCTTCAAGCTAGAAAAAACAAAATGGCGACTTCCTCAAACAGATAGTTCAAAATTGTAACAAATGAAAAATATTTAAATCAATTATCCTCATGAATATTCTTTTAAACCACTTTGACGAAATATATGCATTAAATGAAATATATATCAGTATTCTTGAAAAAGAAACACATTCCCACAGGGGGCAGCCATTTTGAAATAAGCAGAAGTGTTCCAAATGATATGGCTAGAAAGAAAAAAACTTGCTACGTTTCGCTAGCTAGCGATTCAATTTGCTCGATCGTAGCAAACCGTTCCATAGGAAATCGCTACGAAGCGCTAGCTAGCGATCGCCTTGCGGAACGTGCCCGAGGTCTTAAAACAGAAACAATGTCATAGTATAATCACTACCTCTAATGCATCATTCAAGGAACCTCCCAACAAGAAAAACCCAGCAGCATGTTCAAATCTTTGTTTTCCTAACAAATCAAATGCATTCTTCAAAGCAGCTTTACGCCATCTTTCCTGACTGAAATCATTTCTAAAGAAATCTGACATCTTCTTGTTTTCACAAGATCTGAAATATAAACATAGAAAGTCATAAAACTAAGTAAGTTTAGTTCAATTTTGTATTTAGCACCAACATAATAGTTTCTTGCAAATACAATATATCTCTTTCATTTCTATACACCAAAATTTAATTCAAATTAAATATATATTTATGTATTTTGCACAACTTTCTCTAACTAGAATTAAGAAAGGAAGCTTTATAAAGACTTCCTCACTCCATGAAACATTGATGATCCTTTGGTCTTTTTATATATTTTGAACAATATTGATAGAGGACCGTCACATGATGTTATTTGCAATATAATACAGAAGTTCTAGTTGCTATGATATTTAAGAGATGTTCTTACTAATTGGGGGCTATTACAATGTAATGTTCATATTACTTTAAATCCAATGATAACAATGATTTCTTACCAGAAGTAGATATGTTACTTATACTGCAGATATAATAAGACATGTTGTGTATATATTGGAACGCCATAGCTGCCTTAACATGAGAAACTCCTTTATGCGCTTTGAAAATATCATAAATGGATGTGCAAAGTGTAATATACAATGCTTATGCGTCATTATACGATGACTATTTACCATTATACAATGCTCATGCGTTATTATACGATGACAATTTATCAATATACGATGCTCGTGCGTTATTATACGATGACAATTTATCAATATATGATGCTCATGTCTCATTAACATGAGAAGAACTTTTAAGTGCTTTAATACTATAAATGGATCATAGAATATGATATACTAATGTTATAAACATCATTTATATTCAGACATTAAACAATAACTTGTCTGTCCTACCAGTAATTTCAAAATCCTTACAAATCAAGAAACCTCTAAACTCAGAACTATTCAAAGAGTTTAGAATACAGTGTATACATGTACTTTACTATAATAGTGTATACAATACCTAAACAATCCCCACAACAGATTCTTCTTCTTCATAGCTAGGTAAAACAATGCAGCATCCATTGGATCTTTCTTCTTCTGGAAAGCATCTTTAGCTAATTTTTCAACCGTTCTTTTAAGTATATTAATATTTTTAATCCACCAGCCAGCACCGTATGTACGTAGATCAGACCAGGTTAAAGCTGCACCAGGACTTATAGTAGGTATTAATGCTAGTAACTCCTGAATTATAACAATTACATTCAAGTTATTACATAACCAACTATGGTATTGGGTATTTATACTTTTATGACAAGTTTTAATTGGTATCATGAAAACAAAATATTCATGGGTTTAAAATTGGTATTACAACTTGCTTCCTATTTTTGTTCATTGGTGATTAAATTAGTTAATCTTATTTATTTATAATAGAGCACTAAATAGTTCAATGAATAATTGTGTCTTAGATAACTAGAGCTATCACAGAAGTGATTTATACCCCCACCTGGAATCATGTTGAAGGGGAAGGACATTTGACCTAATTAATTGGCCACGCTCTTTGAAGTATCAACACCTTTGTTACAGGGGACACATTGAATAGAATAAGGTAAACATTTGTGCCATATTATGTTTAATTTCGTCATTCTGTGGTGGAGTTATTGCCCAGACAACCCAATTTTCAACAAAATTTGACCTTTGACCCCATTTATTGGATATGCTCTTACCACAGTATATGCACTAAACACAGTTTATGCACTCGAAAGATAATTTTGTCATGGTTAAAATTTGTGCCAAGTAAATTTGAAATCCATCAATCGATGGTGGATCAATAGCTAGAGATATCACAGAAGTGATGAATACCACACCTGGCCACCTGTCTATAACCAGTAGTCTGGCAGTAACTGGCAGTACTCACCTACCCTTCCACAAGGCCGGAAACTTCTCCATATTATCTAATCAATGGAGGAAAATCGACATTATTGTCAAATTTTCATGGAAGGGTATAACCTCCCCGAGTGGGATTCCATCCCGCTCCCCCTCGGGCACGAGTATCCAAATCCCGGCGCGCTACCAACTGCGCTATCGACCTGGGTTTTGCTAATTTTTGATTACTTTTAATACAAGATACCATGTAAACAAACATACCTCTGTAGCCTCAGAATGGAATGCCCAGACTAAGTTAAATGTTTTCAGCCCTTGTTTATGTAGTTGTACACGTTGTACTGGTGGTAAAGATCTAATTAAATAATGATAATGTCTCATAGATAACAGGAATCTTAAACCACAATCATCTAATGTTTCTGCTGTATGAGCTTTTTGCTGTTGAAATCCTGAAATCATATAACGTTTAATATCAGGGCTTACCCTGCAAATCAACAATCTGCAAATGGCGAAAAAAAATATTGAAAGTGGTGAAAAAAGTTTTTAAAAATAAGCATATTTTTCATAGTATACTAAAATCAAATACCCTATTTAACCAAACTTACTTTAACTTTTCGAAAAATAAAAAACTTTCCCATAGGACGTAATGTAAAATATTTGCTATTTTTCATAAAAAATCCGGCAGAAGGGATAATGGGCTGTTCTGATTATAACATTGTCATACTTACAATGTTTTTGTACAAAATCCTGAGGGATTACTCTAAATTTGTCCCTTAAATAAACATTCGACTGTCTACTTAATTGTAAAGTAGAGGCCTGTCATTTCAATTGTACTAGTGAAAGAACATGTGTGATGTTTTATATATAGATAAATATTGGATAAAAAATCAATTCAGTGTCGGGGCCTGTGTGATACAGATACTGTACGTTGACAAAACCTTCCTTTTGGCTTCAAAATTTGCATTGAATGTCTATGGAAAGTATGTCATGTAATTGAAAGAAAATTATGATTTTTTTTATTTGAGAAGGAAAATGCTAGTTATAATAACATACAAAATTTTAGTTAATTCCACCCGATAGTTATTGAGATATTTCATGATTTTAGGGGTCAAGGGTTAACGCAAACTGCCTATATATGTCTTCAAAATGTAAAAATGAATTCAATAATGAAGTTCTTCTCATAAATGTGGTCTGATAAAAATTACAATACCTCGAATTGAATTTAGTGACTAACAATAAGATAAACTGAAAATATCCTTTCAATAGACATTTTTGTCTTCAAGGTAACATACTTTTTATCATCATCTATTAAACAAACGTTATATTTTAGAATACACTAGATGGGAGCCCGTGCAAGCACGGGCTTTAGGTAATGACAGTTCTCGAAACTGTTCCTCAAAACAGGCATGTTTAAAAAGCATGTGTGAGTATGCCGTTTATGGGTATTATTTCGAGAACAAAGAATGCATGCTTGGTGAATATTCAAAAAATGGCAAAAAGGTTGCACGTATTCTGAGTGATTTCCCATGATAATACAGCAGTTACAGTCATGTGATTACATTCGATTCAGTAAAGATCAGAAATATTTTACTTCACGTCGAGAATCAAACTCAAAATTTTACTTGTGGTGGCAGTGGTTATTGATTTGATAAAGGGAGATAACCGCAGCGGGGAGTTTGGTCTGACGTGTCTATTTTTAGTTTTATCTAGAACTATTTTTAGACACACAAAAAAACCCACTATTTTTGTTGATTTTTGACAGTTTTTGCAAATATCAAGAGGCTTTGTCAAAAAAGAATTGTCAACTTGATATGCCTGTATATAGGTGCTCCAGTGACAAACAAAAGATTTATTCAAACCTGCGCAGTTTCTTCCACAAAACAGGAAACTCGCAAATTTAATAGTATAGATAAACAACAAGATGATGATAAAGACTTACCTGATATATCAAAACTTTCAGCAAAATCTGTCTTTGTATGAGCTACAGTATCAGCTAGAGCAATCAAATACATCTGATCTTGTCCAGACAATCCTGGTAGGTGCATATGGGTTAAATGTTTCCCTAGTAACTGTGCCTGTGACACACTGAAGTGATAAGGGTTCACAGTGATCCCACTTCCTGATGATGATCGTATCAACCGTGGTTTATCGTCAGCTGATGATGACAACACATCAGTGTCAAGGTCATCATCGTCTATTACGTTAGTTTGAAACAAATCTTTGTAATCGGATTTCTCACTCGGACTAAGAGTAGCAGTATGAGTGGTTATATCAGCTGCACCTTGGCTGGTATCATTATCAGCGGCTAGTAGTGAGTACAGTGGTAGTAACGGTATCGATGCAATCTCTACATAGTCTAGGTTAGTTTCTTCATTTAACATAGGAGCTTCACCAGGACTTTGTGATACAGATACTGTACGTTGACGAAACAATCTCGAATCTTCAACATCCGATACATTAGCAGCATGTGTAGCTTCGCGGCCAGCTATACACCGTACTAGATGAGCTAAAATAGCTTTCACTCTACGTACTTTACCAAAATACAATAATTCCATCAAAGATTTAGGATGGTATTGTGGCAATACTGGATTAGCTTGATGAGCAGCTTCAAATAAACCAAACTCATGTATTACTGTCAAACTTAGACTACTCTCACTACGTTCTAAATTACCCTTAGTACCTTTCTTTATACTACTTTTAGTTTCTCTTTTAAATACATTGGATGCTATCTTTTTGAAGTTGGGTACAGACAAGGAGGATCTTATTGATGGTAAACTCTTCTTACTCTGGAACAAAGATTCTTTAGTTAAATCTAAAGTTGATAAATTTCTCTCCTCAAAATTTCTGATATCATTGCCATCCATTTGATCAACATTTAAACCATCAAAATGTTGTGACCATCTCCACTGTGAGTATACATGCATCTCATTATCCATGCCTACAACCAGTATACCACCTCTAACCCAGGATATATGCATAGGTAAGGGAGGTAAGCCATCAGCTGTTGTAAGGTCTATACTACGTAGTTTCATCCATTGTAATGTCTCCTTGTAATCATCAACAACCATAGATTTAGATTTCTGTAACATAGCTCTACGACTTCCACGGTCACCGAGCGACAGTTTGACCCCTGGTTCATTCATAGAGGTCATCCCTGCACCAACTTTATCATCAGTAGTATCCTTAGACTCTTGGATGATGTCGTCTGATACTTGTGCATACATCATTATTTTAGACCCTACTCCAACTGTTAAAATATGAGAACCATCTTCAGTAGAGACCCAGTCTAGTTGTACTAAATGTTTCTGTCTTAATATATCAAGCTGAAACAAATAAAGTCGGTACAGAATTAATTGATGAAGATTCAAACAAGTAAATCTGTGAGCTAATGCTCAATAGTGATACCCCCGCTGTGAGAAATATGACTATCATAATGTAACTTTCATTTAACAAAATCTAAAAATATGCGACAAACAGGAAGTAGATGAGCAAGGAGCATGAAATCGCTTTACACCACATGGGATTATGGGATGAAGCAATATGCAAAGTATTAGGCTGCTGCATGTTATAGTTGCTGAGAAAACTGCGACGGAAATTTTGTAACGGACGCACGCACGGACAAGGGTAAACAGTATACCCCCCTCTTCTTCGAAGCGGGGGTATAATAATCACAAAATTAAGAATACCAAACAGATAATTATGATGAAATAAGAAACTCAACAAAGTCAAGATTTTAAACATCCCCTTAAACCACAGTACAACAAGTATTCAAGTACAGTATCCATTAATAACAGTTACCAGCACATCTGCCATATTATGACCAATACAATATGTTGCTATGGTGTTAAACCCAACCAAATAAAAATTGTTTAAAATAAAGAAACATAAGGCCATGCCAAATTGGAATTTTGTTAAGCATCAACTCAAGTTTGCAAAACCTAGGTACCTAATCACAAAAACACACAAACCGAAAACAAAAACACATGTCCATTCTAGCTAGTATTCACACAAATAAGTACTTGGTAGTACATGAATGTTTTTGACATTAATGTGAGATTAAAGAAATTCTATAAAATGTATATACAACATATACATATACATTTTCAATAATCAAATACACAGAAACAATGAACTATCAGTATTTCCTGAGAAAAATCAGTTATCAAATCCCAGAATAACATAATTATTTAAGAAAATTTCACCAACAATTTCGTTTTTTTTTTTTGGATTGAGGACTCTAAAATCTAAGCGCAAACGGATGCTTAACAAATTCCGTTATGGTATGGCCTAAACTAACACTTCATACCTTATCCATTTTATCTTCCTGTTCTTTCTTGGCACAATATAGAGCACTTAGACTAGGTACAGATTTAGTTCTACACATATTGATAAAGTTAGAAGCTAATGGTAAAGTTAATGTAGAACTATCATTATCACTCTGTGATAAGTTAGTATCCGAACCAGTGAGGTCAAGGTCTACTTCTACATGATTATCTGGTATACGGATATTACGTAACTCTATAGTATCTTCTTTTACCCATTGTGAACCACCTGTAAATATAGTAACAACTTTAAAGTTTACACTTCAGTCAACAGGAACAATACAGAGTTCAAGTAAGACAAAATTGATTATACATATAACTGTCAGTTGGAAGTTGTCATTGTGTTCATATTACTTACAATAAATGACACTTTGCAGATATCTTATATGTATAAACATAAAGTCTCCATACAAGCAAGCCATAGATGAAATATTTTGTTCAACCAGAACTGAATTCAAAGAGTAGAAACTTAAATACATATTCCAAAATGGCAATCTTTATCTTTTCTTCTTTGTCTCCAAAATACAATCACAAGGTAGGTGTCCATTTAAACAAGTTATATAGAATTAAGGAAAAATTTAGTCAGTAAGAAATAAATGATTTCATAAAAGCCTGTGGTCCTTATTATCAAAGGTATAACAACCTATTTTAATTGAAAATCATTCTTTTTTGTATTGTTAAAGGGTTGTATGATTTTTTTATAATATCAGGGCTTGAATTTAAGCTCCCATACACGCAAAATGTGAGTGGATTTTGAAAATTGCGAGTAACATTCATTTTAACTCTCAAACTTTGGAGAGTTGAAATCATCCCCAAAATATTTCTGTCCAAACTGACGAGCATTAAAACGGCCAGATAGATCAATAGTATTAATTGAGAATTCACAGTAGAGACATTTCCATATTCTTTGTCTATCCCACAATAACGCCCTTGTTCTATTTATAGTTTAAATAGCAATAAGTTGTTTTTATATTGCATATATTAATAGTTACGATGTATGCTATCAAATTTTGGGAGAAACTGAGAGTGATTTTTTATTTCATTTTGCGAGTTGAAATAAAATCAACTCGCACAAATTTACTAGTCCAATTTTTTTGTTATTTGTTCATTTGTTTGTAGGGTTTAAGGTCATAGCAACACATTGTATAGGTCATATAATGGCGGTCAGTCAACCTACTCACTAATGGAAAAGCTGTTAACCAACTACTAAACGCATATATTCGTCAGTGACTGACAACTGCCCTACATAATTAAAAATCATTGGTACGAGGGAGAATGGCTGTAGAAATAATTTCATGACCAAGCTCCACGAAAGTATGCCCCGCCCAGGTATCAAACCCACGACCCCTTGATCAGTAGACTCGTGTGCTACAAACTGAGCTAGCCAGGTGGCTCTAATTTTTTGTTAAATTCGAGCCCTGATAATATGATGCCCTGGGTATTACTATGTTAATATTTAAGTGTTTTCATAAAGGCCTTGTTATATGACTGTCTGAAATTTAATAACAAGGTCATTATGAAAACACATTATTATTGACAATTTTATTAATTAACTATACAATTTGTGAAAAAGTACAATAGATAAAGGATATCACTATCTTTGCAGATAGCCCAAAACACCAAGATTGTACCAACGTTCAAAATGGTGGCATTTTTTCTAGTTAAAAGAACACAGCCTTTATGAGAAAACTCGGCCATTATGAGATTTGAAACAATGACAATGCCAGTGGGTTAGGTCAAGTTAGGTTAAGTGCCAAAGGCAGTGTTTTTCCCATAATGGCAGACATTTTGGTTATAATGCCGTAATGAATGCCATAACAGCCCTGAAGTCCAATATCGTACAGTTAATAAATAATATAAGCTATACATACCTGTAGATTCACATTCATATATAGCTACACATAGATTAAAGAATCTACTATTAGGTGCTGTACCATGCATCTTATGTCCTGAACTTCTATATGCTACAGCTATACGACCAGTATATGCACAACATACAGTTAATGGTTTACCTGTTCATAAAATAGATAATAATACAGAATATTATATGATTATAGAAACTAATTTGCACATGATGATTCAAGGCTCTTCATTAAGGGTCGTGAAATTGCTCCTGACATGATATATTTGTGTTCAAGCAAACTGTTAGGTTTAGGCAAGTAAAACAAATAGCTAGCTGTCAAAATAAGAGCTGTCACGATATACTGGTATACTGGTATATTGCAATACACAGCTGCAGCAATACATACCGTGGTACAATTTTAATGTACCAGTATTCGGTGATATTTTTTATTTAATTGGAAGATTCTTCCTTTTGCAAAATAAAAGTAGCGAAACATCAGTTTTTCCATTGTTTATTCCATCTTACCTGAAGTTGCAAGAATTTAACCAATTGGGGCGCGCCTCAGTCCTAAATGACAGTAATTACTTAAAGAGGCTAGATTCTATCAGTAGCTGCATATAAGATTTGCATTTTTTCTGTTTACATCTGATATTTTTCATTGCGTATATTCAGGCATGAGACTGACCACAAAACCAAAAAATCGGAAACTGTCCGAGCAACTGTCCATCCACTTCAAACTCCATCTAGTTCCATTTAAAAGCATTCTTAACACCCAAATCGATTGTTTTTACGTTGTCTTTTCCATACTCTGCAAACCTCTGGAGGCCACCATTTTAAGAAAGAGCTCTTCGATTTGGAGGTAAATGTATGGGGCTAAAAGCCGTGCGTAACCGTATCCGGCCCCGGAGATCGTCGGTTCGTCATCAAACCAATCCCCCCCAAAATTTTCTCCCCGGATCTAGGCGAATCTCAGGACCCATCTCGGCCTGGGGAAAAATCGGAAATCCGCCGAAAATCAGAAAAATCTCATGCCTGTATATTGTTGTACAGCATATTTTTACAAATGACTAACATTTTTAGGTCAAGTAAACTTCTACATGGTCCAGTAGAAAATTCCATTTTTCAGGACCAAGTGTGAAGTGGTAATGAAAGATTGTCATGAATACTGAACATACCATGTATATAAATATCACTGGATTCATCTTCTGTATATATCATATTCCATGGTTCCCAGCTATAAGATGTTTCCATGACAACATTAGTAACATTAGATTTACGACGTTTTCTACGTATTCCATCTTCTTCTTCAACACCAAACTCAAAATTCTTCATACTTAATACACCATTTAGACTTCCTTTATTATCTATACTAGCTACAGGACTTGTATTACATCTCCAAAATCTGTAACATTTTAAAATCTCTGACAATGTTTCATGAGAAATACCTTCATTAACATTATCAGAAAGGAGTGGGCATGGCCAAGTGGTTAAACCATTCATTAGTAATAATTGGATAGCAAGCTCCGCATTGGTTGAAATTTCATCCCAAACCTACCCTGTTGTTTCCTCCAGCAAAAAACTTTATCCCACAAGCTACAGTACTGAAGGACCAGGAAGTGGACTTGAAAGGGATTAATCTAAGTTGTCACAACTTGCTTCACAATTGAGCTAAGTAAATTAGTATAAACTTAACTATACAAAATATTAAAAGAACACTATACTAAGTATTAAATTTAAATTCACACATTTGACACTTCATAATGGCACTTTATATTGTCCTTAACTCATAACATATTACATCATTTATTTAGTAATGGATTCCAGGAGTGTATGTAAAATATAACAGGCGCCAATATTTAGATGTAAACAGTATTAACAAATCAGGATATTTGTACTGGAATGTAACATTTTAAAAGAAAGTAATGATATCTTAGATAATTGTAAATGTTGTACATGTACAGTCATGTATGTAAAGATATGTTCTTTATTTTAAGTACATGTATTGGTTCAAAAATAAAAACTAATCACACATTTACAAAGGTGTTACAATAATAAAGGATGGCACTGTATGTTAGTTTAAATTTGTTTAAAACTATAATAGAGATATACCAGGGCACTAGACAGGCACCCATACCCTCAGGATAGGGAATTTTGCATTGTTTCAAGACAATATGGGGAATTTTCAGTCAACTCATAAATGTGTACAGTTGTGACTTTTACTAAACACATTTACTCTGAACACTTTTCTACCATTGATTTGAATAGTTAGTATAGATTGTGACTGAAGAATGACAAATAAAATTTAAACAAAGGTTTGAGGGGAAATTTTATCGGAAATAGGGGGAAAAAACATATGATTTTGAGAGAGGAATGGAGCCCATATTTGAACCCAAAATATGCAAAACGAGTGCCCCGTATACACACCTTATAGAACCATCAGAACAAGCTGTTACTAGAAGATATGGTGCTAAACATGCTGGATATATAGATGCTGAACTTAAATGACCAGCTGATACATTGGCACTGGTTATAGTAACACCATCTGGTAAATCTAACTTCTGACTCGTTAACTGTAAATATAAACAATCATGTTAAAGCTACTCATTTACATAGTTCTGTGGAATAGTCCATAATAAAGCCAGGTAGAGTTGTGGCTACTTTTTAATAAAAGACTTTAGTCAGTTATCTTTCCCTGATAAAATCTGAAGCAATCCAATAAACAAGTAGGTCCTTTCAGTTGAAATCCCTAATTCTGTTCATCACATGGTATGTTATTATTGTATGAAGTTTCATAAAGATTTGACAATAAATGGCAGAAATATATGGTAAAAAAAAACCCAGTTTAACGCAATTCTTAATGACCACCGCCAGCCCAGGTTTCAGCCTACAATAAGCCGAATTTTTTCTTTAAAAAAATGCGGCTGATTACATGACAATACAGTGAATCTTGCATAAGTGACCACATCTCCTAAACGACCATTTGCACTAAGCGGCCACTCTGAGTTCCCACCAACTAGTTTTACTACTTAAATCTTTGTCTTAAGCGACTTTTGTCTAACGCGACCAGCGACCGCTCATTTTGGTCAAAACTGACTGACTTATTTGTGTTAAACGACCGGGTCAAATAAATCTAATTTGGCAAAAATCGTTGTAAATGGGTAATCAAAAATATACGTCGCCTCAATGTCTATCACCTAAACTCGTATGTCAGGCTCTAAAAATCAATAATTAACAGTCATAAATACTGTAAGATAAGGGGGTAGTGGGAACAATCAACAAAGTGACACTAATACTATCCAATTATAATGTAATTACATGATACACACCGAACAATTAGTCCCGTATCGGGGTCAATTAAAACATCCGTTCTGACCGTTCTATCACCGTAGAGAGTAATCATTTCCCAAAACATTTCTAGAGACTGCTAATTTGACTTTTTATACGTGCATAGAACGTGTAAAATAATATTTATTAAAAAAAAGGAACACAGAAACAATTTGTTCATTTAAACAAAGAAAGGTCAATATTGAGGACATTATAAACACGTTTTCCGAAAATAGCGTCACGTTCTACTTTCAATTTTAACAAGCCCAACATTTTTACGCATGAATATTGCAGCGCTTGTTAGAACAAAGAAGTAGCTTATGTGTTGACGATTATCACTACTAATTATCATTAATTGTTTAAATTTCACTGTTTCAAATTTAACAGCCTTTACTCTGATGACCTTAATATATTGATTGTTATAATGGCGAAAATTCCGGAAAATGCCCGGATTTTAACATGTACGTAAACAAAAACGACTGTTTCGCAGTTTTACTTAATTAAATATATAATTGCAATTTGAACCAGAATTTAGGATGTTAAGAAGAAAGAAAATCTATATTCCCATCATTTGTATGTATTTGACGACATTTGAATGAAAATCCATCAGTCAAAATCGTCCCGTTGACAGATTAATGTTCTACGAAAATGACGAATTTTAGAATGTCAGGACGGTTTCAACGTCGTAATCAACATTTGTCTTAAGAGACCATTGTCTTAAACGACCACTTTTTGTCTCTCCCTTGGATGGTCGCTTAACACAAGATCCACTGTATTTCTAAATGTAATACAAATTCATTCTTATTATTCTAAGGCAAATTGACCTTGAGACTGTAGGAAATTCTATATAAGTTTCACATAAAACACACTTTAATCATACATGCCATTACAAATGGGGTAGGTTTTAAACAAAATTACCCATATTTTATAGTTGCAAGTATTGGACTATGATTGTCATTATCAAAACACGGTTATTATGATTAAAAAATGTTTCTATACAAACTTGAGAATTTTAGAAAAGTTGACATTTAAGTTGAAATCATAAATAAGCAACTTTAACAGTTGCAAAAACAGAACCAAAACAAGTAAATCTGTGAGCTAATGCTCACTAGTGATACCCCCGCAAAAATCTAAAAATATGCGACAAACAAGAAGTAGATGAACAAGGAGCATGAAATCGCTTTACACCACATGGGACTATGGGATGAAGCAATATGCAAAGTATTAGGCTGTTGCATGTTATAGTTGCTGAGAAAACTGCGACGGAAATTTTGTAACGGACGGACGGACGGACGCACGGACAAGGGTAAAACAGTATACCCCCCTCTTCTTCGAAGCGGGGGTATAATGAAATGCTCATAAATTACATTAAAACATACATCATGTAACAACACATGCATGGATTAATACAGCAATGTCAACCAACATTATATAGAAAGGATGACACAAAAAGAGTAAATAAATCCGCTTATTTCCATTGTGGTCCTTTGATATAGTGTTGTGTGATTTACAGAATTTAAATAAATTAAATAGTTATGAATAATAATAAATCATATCACAGGAAAGTATGCATATAAAACATTATTGGTAATAAATGATAAATTAGAAATTACAATGAAAATATGAATGGAGTAAAGTCCATCGTCTACGTCACGCAATTTGAAATGAGCCGCCCAATCGCAGACTGTGAATAATACTGCTGTTAAATAAGCATGCAAACCTTGGTCTAAAAATAGAAATTACGAAATCAAAATGAGTTTAATAGTGTTTTCCTCTAGATGAAAGCTATGCATTGATTGGTCGATACAAAAGTCATCTCGACGTGACCTTCCACGGAGAAAGTAGAGAGCCTGTACGGCAACGCTCAACAGGATATCTGTTTACGGAGAGAGAGTAAAATTATAACCTGAAAGCATAGTACATCTGAAAATGTTTTACAATGTAATTAAAATTAAATTTATATTGAATTATATGAAGAAGAGGTTATATTAGCGATATGAGATAAGTTAATACAACAAGAGCCTACCTTGATAGAAGAGACAAGTAATTTAGCTGTAGCAGGTTTGACAGTTTGTATTTCTGGTGTACCCGATCTAGAAGGTGGAGCTGATGTATCTTCACATACTATTGTATAATCCATCATAAATCCTCCTTTATCATCTAATATATAACAACAATAACTAGTCTTATACAGGTATTGAAAGGTTTATAAGTATTTTTCTAGAACTCAGAAAAGGTCAGGGATGTAGATATAAGTGGCAGGGTGCATCAGAAGGTTAATGTCCCAAAGTTACTGTTTCTGCATAGGAACAAGGAAACAGTAGAAAATGGCAGGGAGGGGAGAAAAAGGGGAGAATAAGGGCAGAGTGCAGCGCCCAGCAATTCTGGTTTAGAACAATCACCAAGAATACTGATACCTAGTAAACGTGAGCGGCCAGGAAAGTCCTGTCAGAGAGCATAAAAGCTCACATGAGACATACAAGCTGCATAACAGTGATCATCTAAACAGGATTACATGGAGGACAGATGTTAGAAGATCTAGTCGGCTACTGTCTACCCCAGTCCTTGGGTCGCTGGTAGCAGATGACAAATAAACAATCAGATTTGATTGATTGATTGCATGACAACAGTTTGAGGGTTGCTGACAAGACTGAGGTAAGTGCACTGTGTTAAAGAGCGAGTTACTACAGTCTTGCAGGCAACCCTCGATTTATATATTTACTAATTATAACACTATCTTGATATAAAGAGAAAGAGTAACACTAGTATTTGACGTAGTCTGTATACTGGGTTGAGCTGTATAGTAAGATTTCTTTCACCTTACGAAGGTCAAAGTGCATTGAATATTCATGAAGAAGATCCGAATGCGATGAACAGGTGTGCAATACAATACTAGCAAGCGTTAATTACAATTACTTTGACGCATTTCACTAACTGATATCCTTAGCCCAGTGGAAACGCGTCGGCCGTCAGACCTAAAGGTTTAAGGTTCAAATCCCAGTAGCATAATATTGTTTCAGACTAAAACCTTGCTACGTTTTTTTTCCATCTTATTTATAATATGGTGTCAGTATTATATAAATTATCCAAATTTTTCTCCCTCGTGAATCTCGTGCACACAAAGAGTGTATATAACAACCGAAATGTCTTTAAAGTGTTAGTTAGGTCATCATGTCTGAAACGTGTAAGCACCCGAACATTTTTTCAAAAATGTAAAGTAATTATTTATTATGTTGCTAAATTCTTTGAAATCGGGTGTAACAACCTCTTTTATAATGGTTTAGCCCATATTTACAAAGGTAAGCGCCGTGACCTTCGTAAGTTGAAAGAAATCTTACTATACTAACTAACATCTATAACTGCCTTTACAAGTATATTTATAGTTGTCTCATAACAACAGGTTTACTGATCCAAAAATGCTAGGGTTAATTCACAAATTGATGACTGAAATGTGTCTTTTACCCATGTCCAGACGTTGTTACATAAACAATAAAGATAAATAAAATACCTAACATATCTCTCATTACCAACTTTAAATACTAACATATAAAGTCAGAAAAATATACAAATTAAACGATTTTCGAAAATGGCCTTTAGATGGATTTAGATCTGGCCTTTTTCAAATGAAGGTCACGTTCAGGTGACATTTTCTCATCATAATATTCATGACGAAATTGTTATGATATGTAACTAGTTTACATTGTCTACGTCACTCAATTTGAAATGAGCCGCCCAATCGCAGACTGTGAATAATTCCGCTGTTAAATTAGCATGCAAAACTTGGTCTTAAATTAGATATTACGAAATCAAAATGTGATTAATAGTGTTTTCGTCTAGATGAAAGCTACGCATTGATTGGTCAAACAAAGTTCATCTCGACGTGACCTTCAACGGAGAAAGTAGAGATCCTGTACGACAACGCACTACAGGATATCTGTTTACAGAGATTGAATGATCACAATCTATTTTTTACTCCTTTTCAACAGTGACAGTCATCAGAGGCAGACCTAACTACATTTCCTGGGATTCATCAAACTATATTCTCATGCTCTGTAAGCAGCTGCCTTCTTTCCCTCATAATTTGATAAAACAAGTAAATCTGTGAGCTAATGCTCACTAGTGATACCCCCGTAAAAATCTAAAAATATGCGACAAACAGGAAGAAGATGAGCAAGGAGCATGAAATTGCTTTACACCACATGGGACTATGGGATGAAGCAATATGCAAAGTATTAGGCTGCTGCATGTTATAGTTGCTGAGAAAACTGCGACGGAAATTTTGTAACGGATGGACGGCCGGACGGACGCACGCACGGACAAGGGTAAAACAGTATACCCCCTTCTTCTTCGAAGCGGGGGTATAAAAAACCTTTGGTAAGCATATAGGCTCGAACCCACAACCCTCTACCATCGGAAGATTACATTTATTTAAAGCCAGCAATCATCACAATTAGACACAAAAACCCTGAACTTCTCCACACACTAAACAGTCTTAAATAACAATAATAACAGGGCTCAAATTTAAGCTCGCATACTTGCAAAATGCGAGTTGATTTTGACAATTGTGAGTAACTTTTATTTTAACTTGCAAATTTTTGCCAGTTGAAATCTCTACAAAATTATTTCAGTCCTAACTAATAAGGCTCAAATCAGCATTAAAACAGCCAGATTTGGAGAAAAAAGGGAGAGATTATTTTATTTTGCAAGTTGAAATAAAATCAACTCACAAAAATTTGCAAGTCCATTTTTTTTTCATTAAATTCGATCCCTGAAAAATAATTGAAGATAAATAACTTACTATCAGTACCATTGTGTGCCTGTGCTAGCTGTGAGGATGATATTGTTATTTTCCACATATGTAACCAGGACCCAGCATCATCTTTCTCCAAACTAACTAAGAAGAAATTCTCTTCAAATGAACCAATATTTCTTAAATCAACAAACTGATCAGACTCAACTTTGGATGAACTTTTACCTGACACAAGAGGTTCTTGGAATACATGAAGTAACTGAGTTTGTTGCCACATCTAAAATATACAAACATTATCTAATATTTGTATACAAACAATTTAGTTTAGTTTAGCATTCAGGTCATATCACAGCCGTCAGTTAGCCTACTCACCTAGATTTAGCAGTTAACCAGTTACTAGGCAATGCTTCTGTCAGTGACTGATGACTGCTTAAAACGATTTAGAATCAGTGGCGGGAGGGAGAATAGTGGAAGTAATTATCAAACCCACGACCCTTCCATAGGTAGTCTTGTGTGCTTTGACCTAGCTAGCTGGGTGAGACATAAGCAATACTTTTATAGTAAATGGATTTGTAAATGACACAAATTAATCCAGGAACAGAGGTAGGTCAAGTGTATTACCCCAGTTGACTAATATAGTCCTGATATTTAATTCAATAATGTCCATGTATAGTCCAACGATATTAACCTGAATTTGAACTACCTTATTATAATATTTACACATTTCACTAACATTAAATGGCGAGTTTCCGTATGCGTGTATACGATTAAACATGTGTTTATAACAGCTTATGTGACTATAAATCAATTTATTAAACATGGCATGTTATTGTAACTTGTAATTTTTTACTCATTTTCTATGGCCAATCACATAAGTCCAGAATATTGTGGCATGGTTTCAAAGTATTTATTCTTATGAAAACAAAATTACAAAATTATTATGAGCATTTTGCCGAAAGCTACTGATTGTGATTTACAAATGGAGATAAAAATAGACAGTAAATACTGAGCGTAATATTTTCTTGAATAAAGGTCAAGCTCAGGTTAATTCTGTGGGATTATAGCAAGTCTCAATTCTATCATTACTAATTGTGGATGTATATAAACCTACCTGTTGTGCATCAGTAAATGGTTCTAGCTCTATAATACATCCAGGTCTAGCTGATGATTGTAAACTTATTATATTAAATAATTCTGAGGGACTTTCATGTACATCATAACTGTAACCTGAACTTGTTGTACTACAAAAACTCATTGACTGAAATATATACATATTGTACAATAACATTATACAGTGATTGCTTTAGAATTCAGAAACAGTCAAAGTGGCAACAACTGAGTAAATATAAACAGTGTGAAGACAGGATAGGAAAAATGGATAATGATGTGACATCCGGCTATTTTCCTTAAAGTAGCCTCTACAATAATTATACATTTAAATGGTAATTATATATGTCATATTACATTAAAAGACAAAACATCTAAAAACAAGCTAAGTGTTCTGTAAATTGTGCAAAGGAAGAGGAACCCAGGCAACCTCAGTACAAGAAATATATGTAACAATGGTGAGTATTTAGACTTTACACAGAGACAAATTAATTTGAGCCAATGAAAATTATATATTTTATACTGTCAGAGCAGATGATAGTCATGCTGTTCACCATTTAACTAAGTAATTGGGGCTAGTGTTCTAGAAGAGAATGAAGGCAATGAATAACACAAAAAATTCAAGGGACAATTGATACAAAATAATACAAAAAATCATTTAAATGATAAAATTCTGGCTCTCTAAAAGTGCACTATAGTCCTAAACAAGTATCATCTGAATTCAATAAGATGCAATTGATAACAAGAGCACAACTAGGTGAAGCATTATATGCCCGAAAGTGTTGTTTTTTTTAGTTAAGATGAAGCATTTGTAAGACATAAGAATATTTCATATGAATATCATATTAGGAATAATTGTGGAAAACAAAGTAGAGAAAAAAGATACCATTGAGAAAGCTTCTTTTTATTTGTGATGAGTATAACTTTGTCACTCATGCTCCGGAAACTGTTTTCAATTTTAAGGTAATAGTGACCTTGACCTTTGACCTTGTGACCCCAAAATCAATAGGGGTCTTCTACCCGATATGGACAATCATCGTATGAAGTTTGAATATTGTGGACCAAATGGAACTTAAGTTATGCTCCGGAAACCAAATTGCTAACAGACAGACGGACGGACGCCAGAGGGTATAACATAATATGCCCGAAATTCTTTCGGGCATATAAAAATGCAATAACCTGATATATATGATGACTCTTATTGTTCTGTCATTAATAAAATAGACTGATAACTATTTTCAACATTATGGCTCCTTCACTGCAAGGTATGGTAAATGTAACAAATATTTTTTTTCTAATGTGTCACTTGTCATTTATATTATATATAATACCATCAATAAATGTAAAATATGTCACAATCAAGATGTAATACAATAGTTTACCTCTTTTCTAGTATTAGCTTCAGTCAGTAATGATCTAGCATCAATTACAGCTTGATATAATCTAAGACAATCACCATCTGATGCAACAAATAATGTACTTGGTGAATTACTGTATGATCCTAGTATAGAACTGTAATATATAATATACAAATTACTTTATACTATACCATTTTATGACCATTGAGAAACAAGTTACAACAACTTATGTCAATCAATCTACTGAATTCTTCATTTATACATACATAAATGTAATTTAGGAAATGTTTCCAAACTTTGCCACATTTTACATCATTATTAACAAGGCAACAATATAACATATACTAGCATGCAATGGACTTGAAACAAGATCAACCCAGTGAATTTTCATTTACATCTTTTATATTTATGAATAAGGTCAGACCTTTCATATATTTCATTTTACAAAAATTCTGAGTTATTTTTCAGAAGTTGAAAAAAGTAAAATTGTTATTTTTTTTTTCTATAACCGACCATATTCAAACTTTTAAGTCACACAAATGTCAGGACAATCAAGAAGAACATACTTAAAGAACAGAAGTATTCTGTAAAATCAAACATGGCTGGTGTGACATTTTTCCAAAGTTATAATCTGTATAAGAATGTAGGACATACCTTGGTAAAAGTGTAGGTACCCATGCTACATTACAGAAAGCTGATCTTCTTGTTGAGTTAATTCTAGCTAACTCAACAATACCACCAGACTTAGACAATGGTCCTACAGGATCAACTCTCCAAAGTATCAGTTCACTACAATAAACAAAGCCAGTTTTCTGTTCATCATTCTCATCAATAGTATCATCTATATTAACTGTACTACCATCACCTTCCGTCTGTGGTACCATATACTGGGACGTTGTTATAAGTAATGGAAGAACTGGATGACATGTAGCCGTATTTGTACGAAATCTATGACCACATGCACGTGAGACATGAGCCACACTGACCACTGTCTTAAACTTGGAATCTTCAGCAAAACTAATCTGCCATTGATTTAACGAGCCATTTGTATGCTTTGAGATCATTAATACACTAGGTATTAACATGTTATCATTCTGACCAGGGGAACATTTCCCAGTGGCAGCAGATGACTGTTTACTTTTAGTTTCCAGTTTCTGATCACCTTCGCACATTTTCATAGCAGATTTAATGTCCATTTTACTATAATTACAATACATTAATGGTATACTCTCCATACATCTAGCATCAGGAATTGGAAAAGCTCTTGGAAGTCTAGAGGAAAAGCTAACTTGAGCTTGACGGAATGAAAATGGTGTGAACTCATCTAACCAGTCAACATGCCTGAAAACATCATTGAAATAAAACAATTACACAATGTGTAAGAAAGATTGCTTAAATGAATGAACATACAGTTATACAATACAATATAAATAAGTGAACATTAGTTGGTCATGGTATTTTTTAATTTTATTCAACTGTCAGTGCAGCATACATTAGCTGCACTGATTTACAGAAATATTATAGTAAATTTTCAAATCAGCAGAGATAATGTATGGGCCACTGACAGTAGAATAATAGTTAACAACTTGAATAAAACTATTTTTCTGATGGAGTCATAGTGAAATATTTTTTCCAAAGCTAGGATTCTCAAATTGTAGTAACATAACTTCCTGTGTTTTTTAAGAATTACAATGGCATAATCATTGATCTAATGAAACGTTTTGATCAAACTTGTGACTAATTCATGTTAAAACAATATACATACCACACAAGAAAACTCCCATCTATTGGATGTATAGAAAATAACATATCAGCATTTTGATGCCAATCTTTTAATAAACTTTCTATCTTCCTATCTATACTATCAAGAAGTAAACTCTGTAATATATATAAATTTAATAAAACAAGTAAATCTGTGAGCTAATGCTCACTAGTGATACCCCCGCAAAAATCTAAAAATATGCGACAAACAGGAAGTAGATGAGCAAGGAGCATGAAATCGCTTTACACCACATAAGACTATGGGATGAAGCAATATGCAAAGTATTAGGCTGCTGCATGTTATAGTTGCTGAGAAAACTCAACGGAAATTTTGTAACGGACGGACGCACACACGCACGTACGGACAAGGGTAAAACAGTATACCCCCCTCTTCTTCGAAGCGGGGGTATAATAACTACATTGATATACTGTGATCACAAATGTTGCATAAAAAAACTTAACCAAGAAATTTCTACATATAAAAGGGCCATAACCCTGTTATGGTCATGTTAGAGTTATGCAACATGGTACTGGGTTTTCCTTCAGAATTTCCCAAGGACTCTTGCTAATTTTTTGGGGTCCCTGTTAGGAATTAGTGCTGACGTGATATTCTCGATGCATCGATACATCACAATATTAGCAGGACGATAGCTGATCACGATAGTACGTCTAACTATTGATACATGATGATAGTATCTTGTCATCCTCACAAGCCCTGGCTATCGGCGAATTTGCCGTCTACAAATGTGTTGCTTTTTGCAGAAACAATGTTGTTTTTTTAAGTCAGAAAGCACAGCCATATTCCTTGTTGTATCAGCTTTCATTTGATGTATAAATAAAAAAGACCAACAATTCAGACATGCAAGTTAAGTAATAGAATCATAAGTCTCAACTTTAAAAAACGTGCCATTTTCTGTAACATCGTCATTTATCCATTCATAATATAGTCAATTAAATGCACTTATCAGGCAAACTCCAATTTATATAGCATTTTTAAACAGTTGTTTATCTTATTCTATTCCTTTTTAATTCACATAATTATCAAACATTTCTTAAATGTTTGTCAAATGACTAACCTAATATTACAAAATTCAGCGATTTTCGTCAACAAGTGACCGTGACGATTACATGAATAACTTCACAGAGACTTTGTGCACTTTGTCTAAGATTCGAGATATTGTTATAGTGTGTATTCAATCACTGTGAAATTATACGAACTTAGACAGTTGAGAAAAAATGGACTACACTTTTTCTACTAGACTATATGAACAATTGAAATGAAAATAGATTCAGATGATGATTTAAGCTTGGTGAACATCAGCTCTAGTGGTCTCAATTATAGTCCCTTTTTTCTTTACAGTCAAAGTTTGAATAAATACACGACAATTGAATACACCCAATCACAAGTAGTAGACAAAGAACACTAAGTCTCCATGAAATAATTCATGTTTAGACAGTTGAGAAAAAAAGAAATATACTTTGAGAGATAATATCAATCAAATGTGTCAAGTATTGTCAAATGATAAAAATATAATAAAATGTAAACTTACGTGAGATTCAGGACTAGACAATGGATCGGAATGATTAGAATTGATACTAGAAGTACTGTTACTATGAAAACCATTTAGTGTCTCTTTACCATGACCTTTAGTTTTGTTTTTAAGCATGGCATGACGTTTCTTCTGCCAAACACCTAAATAATATATAATAATACAAGTAAATGTAAAGTAAAAGTAATTATGTCAACAGATTATACTTATTTTGAGTTTGGCCATGGAATAATTTCTATGGCCATTCTTCCTCCTACTACTGATTCTAAATCATCTAGGCCAGAAGTCAATCACTGATGGAAGGATGTGCCTAGTATCTGTTCAACAGATAAATCCAGATATTTAGCAATTCCAGGAACAGTGAGTAGGTAAACTGACCTTCATGATATGACCTATACAATGTATTGCTACAGCCTAAAAACCAACAAAAAAGATCATCTCCCTTGTACAGTACAAGAGTTACCTCCCATTATATAAAAATTATCTCCCTTGTATGACTAAATAATATTTTGTGGGCTTAGTGCATAACAGTTGTAAATCAATTTAAAAAAAGAGTGAGTTACAAACGTTTTGGGCTAAGCCCGAGAGATATAATTAAGTACCATGTTCGTCAGGTTCCTCATTACAAACATCACTATCAGTATCAGTATCTAGTTGACTTTCTACATCATGTTCCTGGTCATCATATAAACCATGACGATGCATCTCTTGTAATATCTTCTCTGATTCCATTGTAAACTGTAACTCCTTGTTATTTAACCAATGTAGTTGGAATACATGTTCTGTAGTAGATTTGTGATTCACTACTGGTAACAATGGAATGTCTACAAGATATAATACATACATACATACATCTTTATTGGCAAATTATGGCATTGACATATGCCTTTGGCCATTTACAATACACATGGCAAAGGCCACACATTGAAATATATATAACAAATAAAATATTCAATATAATGAAACAGTTAAACAATACTGTAACAAAACAATATAAAATATATATTATAAACAGTAATTAAATGTTAAGACAACAATTCCTAATGGATCGAGCTTCTTTTATAAATTTTGCTATATTTATGATGTTATTTTTTGTCTTGGATTTCATATGATAGATAAATTTGTCAACAGTAGACCAGGATCAGTTAAGAAAGTATTTGGATCTTATTGGGGAATATCTACTACAACAGAATAGAAAATGATACTCAGATTCGACTGTATTTTGGGTACACAATTTACACAAGCATTGACTACGTTCAATACCTGCGATTCTACCGTTTTCAATTTTCAATTTGTGATTACTAAGTCTAAATTTTGAAAGATGAATTCATAAACTGTTAATAGTATAAATAATTAGAATACACTTGTTACTACATATGGTATAAAGTTTTGTACATTTTTCAGACATTTATCCAGGTGGCCGGGACAACCACTTTTTAGTTCGGGCAACTAACAATATCTTTTGGCAACCAAAATTCTGTAAATCAGATATAGTGCTTGCTCTTAAAATGATCAGACAACCACTTTCATATCCTAATTTTGTAGACTGGTCGTAGGTTTGATTCCCAGGCAGGACTTACTTTACAGGAGTTTGGTAATGAAATAATTCCTATGTCTACATAATGTACATAACATACATAATAAATGAACGTTAAAGTATAAAATAAAGGTAAAAAATACCTGTTTCAGGGTTAATACTAGCAGCTAGATGGAAGTGCACAGCAGGTATAACACCATTCTGATGTATATGAAACTTGTGGAAGTCATGAGTGCTAGCAACATTAGCTAAACTTGGCATACTCATAACAGTCTCTGGTCCTGACTTAGTATGTTTACGTCTTTTATGTATAGCATGCCTATAATGTACAACAATAAAATATGTTACATGTCATCTCAATATGTCAAACCTTTAAGATCAAAACAACAATGATTACTGATATTACAATAATATTCAAAATTTAGAATTTTGAAATTGATTTGATATACTAGGTAACTGAATTATCAAATAGCACCAGAAAGGTCATCCTTGTGTCAAGGTATTACAAATTCATTGCTTTTGTTTACTATTTTATCATAACTATAATAAATATAGAAGTATATAAATATTTAACTTAATTACACTAATATTCTAATTAATTAATTAATCAATAAAACAATAATACTATCATTCTATATTTCTCCAAATTACTTATAAAACAATGAGAAGGGTTATGTGCATTCTATGACTTATCTGTTTAGGTAAGCAGGGTATAAAGAATTGGGTCCATCAAACTATAACTGCTATATATAAAGTACCCACCAAAAGTTGGGAGAAATTTTCACTTTGTAGGCCTACTGAATAGCGCTTTTCTAAAATTTGATAGCTGTTTATTTTTAATTGCTTTTTAGATTTGCTTTATGTTTTAGTTATAATTATAGCTGAGACTACAAAACTACCATAAAAACTATGTTATGGAATATAATCACAATAAACATGGTTTTGGAGGCTTCAGGATATCAGATGGTAAATCTTTCAGATGTGTTGCATTCTTAAAATTTGTTTTCATTTCATTACAAACCCAGTGTTTATTTTCACTCTTAGGGGAAAGGTGGCGGGCCCTTTTTGAGTGGAAAATAGCGACAAAAACCAAATAAGGGGAAAAAAAACTTTTATTGTCAATACTTTAGATAACATGGATCCTCTCACAGAGTAACATTTCTGTCTTCCAGTATAAAATTTTAACTATTGAACCCATACATTCATCAGTGATTTCATTGTAATGCTTGAGAAATGGGCAAAAATGCTATAAAAAAGTACAAAAGTTTTAGGACACTGACAGGGGAATTTTTTACCTGGGTAGGGGAAAATTATATACTTTTTGGAGAGGGGAATGGGGCCCAATTTTGGCCCCAAAATGGCCTGAAAAAAACCACTGAAACCATAGTCAAGTATATTAAAAATAATGATTCTACAAAAAAAAAAAAATTTATCTAACTTCAAGAATTGTAGTTAATTTCTTTTGTCTCTAGACTTTTGGTGGGTACTGTATATACAGTCATGTTAACCAGTCAGACACAATTAACTTGGTCATTACGTTTTAGGGCTTGAATTCAAGTTTGAGCCCTGGTACTAGGGGTCTGAATCGAGCAATTATCACTGTTAAAACTCCATAATGAAATGTAGTAACATGTAAAATCAGCAATAAATGTTCAATAACCAATAGAAACATTTGAATGATGTTCTACCCTTTTTTTATGGGTTTAACGGCGAGTCAACACAATTTAGGTCATTTTACGTCCAGCGAACCAAACCTAGCTTTTCTGGGCCCTTGTCTATAACCAGTACTCACCTACCCTTCCACAAGGCTAGAAACTTCTCCATATATCTAATAAATGGAGGAAAATTTACATTATTGTCAAATTTTCATGGAAGGGCATAACCCAACCAGGTTAGATTCAAACCCGTAACCCCCTTCGGGACACGAGATTCCAAATCCCGGTGCGATACCAACTGCGCCCCCAACACGGGTTATGATGTTCTACTATACTACGAGTTTTGACAACAAACTGGTTAAATTCCTGTTAGTTTAAACATCTTACATATTATATCATTTAGCTTAAAGCAATTTTAAATATGGTTTTATTACAGACAAAGTGATGAATATTATAAGATAACGTGCCCCCCACTTTTTAAGAAAGTGTCACATTGTTGAACTACAACTTATGCAATATGACAAGAAGTGCGTGTTCAAACGGCTTTTAATTAGAGCTGTCATTGATTGGGCTCAAAGCGTATTGACATTATCGATATATCAAGAAATGAATATCAACGATACACAGATATATATCAATGCATTCGCTGCAGTACTATTTATTTTGTCATAAACTTATAATAGATGTATATTTGTCATGAATGTTATACCTTAGTATCCTGCATTAAACTGGTAAGTAGTAGGTAAAAAGGATTTGTATTGATAATAAATAAATAACAAGAAATGTAATGTGGGAACCACATTAAAGCCAGGTTTATAAAACTTTGACGCAAAAATTTACAAAGGGAAATAATCCATAACAAAGGCAGGTAGAGTTGTGGTTACTTTCTAATTCTGTTCATCACATGGTATGTTATCATTGTATGAAGTTTCATAAAGATCTGACAATAAATGACAGAAATATATGGTAAAGAAAGTTTTTAACGAAATTGTTAACGACATCGGACGCCCGACCGCCCACCCGTGTTTCGCCAAACTATTAGCTGAATTTTTTCGTTGAAAAATCCGGCTAAATAGATCTATCACAAAATTATTGTTTAATATTCGTTCATATTATGACAGCCCACCTGTTTCAGCTCACTATAGAAGATTCGTCTTGAAAGTTTTGACACTTTCATACATTTATCTACATAGGCTTTATTATCGATACTTCAAAATCTATATTATTGATCAAAAATAAAATATCGATAGAATTGATGACAGCGTTACTTCTGATATATTATAGACTTCAATATTGTAATACAATTTTCAAATTTGTTGTAATTGTATATATTACAGAATATGGAGGTCTCATTTTATAGTTATCAACAAATATAGCTTACATGTAACATTATCAATCAACAATCTAGACATACATTTAAAAGTGTTTAAGGTATGGAAGTGCAGTTTAAAGTGTTGCTTCTATATACATGTTCAGCCAACTTTACAATTTTGTAAAAAGGGTAATTATCCATTAATGTGTTGTGTGTTGGAAAGAAATAGGTGGATATTTAGGTGCAATAAGCACTGGTTGACTTAAATGGTATTAATATCGCATACTTTAACCCTTAATATTGCTAAGCACATATAATAATTTCATATAACTTATATCCTTACAACTGTAGACATATAGCAATATAATACTTTAATACATTAGTTAGTGATATGTATTGAGCTGGGAATAGTTGACATAATAAATACCAATAATTATAATAAATACAACATTAGTTAAAGGTTAAGTACATATTGTGGCTATATTTACCCTTTAATTGTATAACTTGTATTAAGATACATTTCATCACTGTACAATGAAATAATGAATACTTGTATAATATATGTATATAACATGTATTTAACATCAAGATGGACTCATCTGATTGGTCAATTCAAATATAAACAGACCAATGAGAAAACTTAGTTCTGAAATTAGCATTTGCAAGCAGAACTGCAATTAAGTTTTCCAATTTTCTAAGTATGTATCAATAAAAAAATTAAAAAGGGCAGTTAGAAAACATACCTAGAACAGCAATGGTAAAAAGCACAGACGTAACATATAGCCAAATAACAAAGTTGTTGTAAACAAATAATTATAAAAGGAATGCAACAAACAAATAATAAACAAGAAAAAGGTGTTTTTGCTTTCTAAGGCACAGTGGTGACAAAATACTGCCACTGTGGGTTTAAACAATTCTGGGGTGCACTGACATAACACTTGCCCCAAAAGGATCCAGAACAAAAAATAAATTGTCTTATAATAAAATAAAAAGTCCAAGTCACAGAAGTTTGATCAGCGAGAGGACATTACGTAGTTGAAGATATCAAATGTTAGCAATAATTCTCATTAACTTTTATTGATTCTCATTGACTTGATGATAATGGTTTATATAAAACATATTTTACAGACTTTACATTGTTTGTGACACACTGTTAATTTCAAAATTCATTGGACGTTGGCTGCTGAATACGGACTTCCGTTAGCGCCAAACGTATGTTATAAAGAATGTAAAAGCATGTTGGCACCAACAAATTGGTATGTTATAGCAGAGTGTATACTATATCCAAGTAAGTTATAACCGAGCTGATTTTATATAGTATATATAAGGATGAAAAAGAGGCCAGGAAAAATGGTATGTTGTAGCCGAGTGTATGTTATAACTGAGAATGTTATAACCAAGTTTCACTGTATAAAGCAAAATTGCCAGTAATCTCCAAAAGTGAATTATTTTATACACAAACATTTCTTGGTTAACAGTATATCATATAATACATCAACCAATAATACTCAATATAATAAATGACATTGCTTATATTTAACAAGTATAAACAAGTAAATCTGTGAGCTAATGCTCACTAGTGATACCCCCGCAAAAATCTAAAAATATGCGACAAACAGGAAGTAGATGAGCAAGGAGCATGAAATCGCTTTACACCACATGGGACTATGGGATGAAGCAATATGCAAAGTATTAGGCTACTGCATGTTATAGTTGCTGAGAAAACTGCGACGGAAATTTTGTAACGGAGGGATGCACACACGCACGCACGCGTGCACGGACAAGGGTAAAACAGTATACCCCCCTCTTCTTCGAAGCGGGGGTATAAATATATAAACTAATACCCAATATGAATGTTTACATCATAACATTGATAAAAAAAGCCACATTTTTTTTAGTAATATCACATGTAGCAAACAGAGCTCAAATCATCAAATAAAGCAACAAAAAACACCACATGCATACATTGATAAACAAGATGCAAAAATATCTTTGTTGATCACCTCATTGTTCAGCAGAGGGTGAGGCCAAGCGGTTACAGCGTTGGACTGGTTATCATTGGATAGCCAGCCCCGCGTTGGTTTAATCCCATCAAAAACCTACCCTGTTGTTTCCATGAGCAAGAAACTTTATCCAACTAGCTCAGTACTGGGGGACCAGGAAGCAGACTCAAAAGTGATTGATCTAAGTTGTAAGAACTTGTTTCCCAATCTGGCTAAAATAAATTAGTATACACACCCCATTGTTCTACAATAAGCAAACCAATATAACATATCTACCAATAGTTGAAACTATCACCAAGCAGTAAGTAAGTAAGGTATCTGTCATCCATTCTATATAAAACTACTTATGTATTCATGCACTTATAGATCAATGGTGATACCTTATATACATCTGTTTATATACTGGACAATCTTGTAGATTGTGTGTAACATCAGGAGTAGAGTCACTATTACTGTTATATAATAAATATAATGATAAACTTTGTAAAACAATAATATGTATAATAAACCTGGATCTGTAGTGCAGTTGGTTGTCTGGTGGAATTTCAAATCCAGTCTCTCAAAGGATGTACAGGTTCAAATCCCATCCAGGGAGGTTATACCCTTCCATAAAAATTTGACAATAATGTCAATTTTCCTTCATTTTAAATATATGGAGAGAAGCTGATTGCCTTGTGGAAGGGTAGAAGAGTACTGGTTGTACTGGGGTTGAGTTTAACATGGCAGCAACACACTGTATGTGTCACATCATGGCAATCAGTCAACAAACTCACCATTAATTAAACAGTTAAATCTCTGGATTAAGGTGTTACCAAGTTGCTAGGTGCATACTTCCGCCAGTGAATGACAACTGCCCTAGAGTCACACTAGATCACCCTACATACTATTAAACACTGGATTACTATATTTACAAATATATATAAATATTTGGTACACTATCTATGACTACAATATTTATTTAACTAACTAACTCTTTAAGGAGTATAACTCTTAACATAATTTACCAACATAAATACACCGAGAAGTAGAACCACATCAGTATATGAGAGAACATACAATAAAGAACAATATAGAGTACAACATATAATACAATATAATTGAGTACTATATATACAAACACTAAATCTCACCGTTCATACTGGTGCATGTGTATCCTATATGTGCAGCAACAATAACAATATACAGTGAGAAATAAACTAAACACTTCAATGTGACAGTGTTAGGTCTAAAAGAGTAGGGCCCCATTAATAATAGTGATATAATTTCAAAATAATCATAATCAACAAATTAAGGTGGCCATTTTCAATAATGACATGATTTCAACAAAAAAAAAAAGATCACAAATTTAGGTGGCCATTTTCAACAGTGACATTATTTCATTATCTTACCTCGTACAGAATACTCGTTTTTCATTGGCCGAGAGCGGTCACGTGCTGACCATGTATTATCCCATATTAGGTCAGTAGATTCAAATATCCAGTCAGTAACAAAATTTATAAATGATAGCGCTGACGAAACCTTATTTTTCTACTCAGATGGGGGTACTCGGTAAGATAAATTCGTTACACAGTCAGTTACTGACCGGATACGGTGTGATACCGGGTCAGTGAATAAATATTGGGCTCGAGCTACGCTCTCACCCAATATTAATTTACTGACCCGGTATCACACCGTATCCGGTCAGTAACTGACTGTGTAACTAATAATATCAACATTATTAATGAATTCTAAGTTAAAATAATGGAGTTCTCAATGATATCAACACAATTTATAACATGTTTGAAGTCATGACCCACAGACATTATAGTAAAATATTCAGCATGTTCATATTTGTTATACATGTACAATGTTTGTCCGAGTAAAAATATCAAGCAATATTTGTGATAAACTGTACAAGAATTGATTGTTTTAAATCATTTACAAATCCATTAAACCTTTATTTTCATCTAAACTGGTTAAATTAGATGTTTGCATTCACTTACATTATTAAAATTTGAAAATATAACAACATTGAACAAAGCTCTTCACAAACAAATATATTACTTTTATATAGAATGCAGCATTGACTAGCCTGTATAACATATTGCAAACATCTACTTTACTACAAAATCTTTCAGTATGTAATAAGCATTTTTTTCATGACAAAAAAATCGAATGATAAGAATTAGCCAGCTATGTACATCTTATTCAACAACTAAGAAATTGTTTTAAGGACGATGAATTAAACAATCTCTTGCTCCATAATGTAATTGAGTTTGATGTAAGCATCATCAACTTGGTTTGATGTTTAGAAAGTCCCAATCAAATGTGGTAAATACACATTTACTTCCCCGACACTTGTACCATTAGAACTTAAAGAAATTTATGGTTTGTTACACTTAACAAATTGGACTCAATTACAGAGGAAAAATAAAAACATGGTAAATCATTAGTAATAAAGATAACATTGGGGTTTCTACATCAGGCATGTTCAAATCTATTCTCTATACCAAATGTTTACTCGGCGGCTCAGAGGAAAAATAAGAACATGGTAAATCGTTAGAAATAAAGATTTACTCAGACTGGACAAACCAACAAACTTGATAATAATTTACATGTCCTAAGTGTAGGAAATAAGTATTGATAAATTTGTCACTATTTTTGTAGGTAAACTCATCTAGTAAGTAAGATCAACTAGTTTTAACATATAAATACTTAACCCTATACAGTGCCATCTAAAATAACCTTTACATTTTTGTAAATGTTGTGATTTAATTTTAATTTTTTTACCAATACTTAAGAAATTCAAAAACCATATATTAACATAAATGTACATGTATAACAATTCCAAATGTATAAAGTATCATTACTCCCCTTTCAAATGTTACAATTGATTAAAACTATCATAATGCTTATCTAAAAAAAAAATTATATTAAAGAAAAAACATTTTTTTACAAGTGTAAAGGTAATTTTGGATGGCACTGTAAGTATTAAACCTACATAATTGCTGACAGTATTTTTACCATCGATATACAGGATGATTAAAGAGTCTACAAAAAATGTCTAAACAAACCTGATGGTCTTTAAACGTTGCATAAATCTTTTCTTATGTCTGTGTGTATGAAATTTTGGATCATAAGATGTACTTGGATCAAACTGTTCTAGATCAACTAGACCATCATCTGGTAATATAGTTTCCACCCAGATTCTACATACATTATCTTTACACGATGTTATCAACATGTTAGCCACAGAACCCCTGAATATATATAACATAAATACATTGATTACATAACTAAAGAATACAGGGTTCATACATATTACCAAATACCAGAATTATATCACTTTTCCATGATTTTTCCATGAATTCTCTCAGTTCTCCTTGATACAACAGAAACACAGACCCTAAAACGAGTACAATTACATTTTTTAAACACTGTTGTAGTAAAATTCACATTTTCGTACCAAAGAGTGTGATTCTGACTCAACATTTAAACTTTAGATTTACATTAAAATTTATGTTTTTCATTCATTTTTATGGGTTGAAATCAAAACAGACATAAAATGGCCGTGTAAATCATTTCACGACCAAGCTCCATGAAAGTATGACCTGCCTGGGAATCAAACCCCCAATTCTTGATCAGTAGACTTATGTGCTACCTACGAAACTTGACGACCAGATTGATATAATCAATTAATGGGAAAATAGTAAATCATCACAGCAAGAAAACGTTTGATATAGTGAGTAACATATATATTACGAGGGTTGTCCGCAAGACTAACTACGATCTTTTAACAATGCACTTACTACAGTCTCGCGGGCAACCCTCGATAAGATAGTACAAGATATGCTTTCACTTGACCACAGTATTTACACACTTATGTTTATATATGCTCTTTGTACCATTAACAGTATATGACTGAGTAAATATTTAACAGTAAGTACTGCTATAATAGATAACAAACATTTACCTAGGCATATATTTACTAGTTTTTCTCCATGATAAACCATTGACAGCTCTAGGATGAGCTATATAAACAAAAGAGTATTGTAACTTCTCTGTCTTAGGACTGATCACACTATCTGCATGAGACAAGGTCAGCTGAACTGTAAAAATAAATTATTATCATTAGTATACATTTCTACATGTTTAATGTAATAATAGTCAAAACCTAAACACATACCCTTAACTTAACATAATGTTGCTAAACAACTACGAGTTATAGCTGAAAAGCTATTCTGGATATATCATAATACAATACTCTGATAAATGCATTGAAAATATAATATAACAGTAACTTTGATTTCTCAGTTGACCTTTAATAAATGGAATAGTTGACCTTTAATAAATGGAATAAATAATCAGGTTGGGGTAAAAATTCTAATTATACAATGAAAATATGGCATTGTAACTTTATAACTTGATACAACATAATATAGAAATAAATAACAAACAATTACATAAAATATTATAAACAATTATTGACATAAACAACAGTCCTTAAACTAACTGTAGGTAGATTAAGTTCATCAATGGTAGCAATAAATGTAATATTTATTATTGCAATGTAAACTATTCTTCTAATACTGGGAATATATAACAATATAACCATGCACAGAAGAAATAAGGCTTACTGCAGAAGAATATTCCCCAAAAAAGAAATGTAATGTGGAAACCACATTAAAGCCCGATTTAAAAACTTTAATGCAAAAATTACTAAGGGAAATAATCCATAATGAATCCAGGTTGAGTTGTGGTTACTTTCTTATTCTGTTCATCACATGACATGGTATGTTATCATTGTTGAAGTTTCATAAAGATCTGACAATAAATGGCAGAGATATCAGCTAAATTGAAAACTTAAACGCAATTGTTATTGACACTGGACGCCCGACCGCCCGCCCGTGTTTTGCCAAACTATTAGCTGAATTTTTTTGCTAAAAAATCCCAAAAAACGGTTTTCTTAATAGTTAATATTATTTCTTTTACTACAGAAAGTACAGTGATAAATTGAAATTATTCATAAAGACACTCTTTGATAAGAGATATCCATTAAAATATTATTTCATTTTGGTACATGTAGTACATGTATTTTCTAAAGGAAAAACAATACCTAAATAAATACTTACAGAATATAAAAAAACAACACAAATATAAGAGCAAAAATGAAAGAAATATGATTTTGTGATTTAAGAAATCAGAAAAAAAACAATGGTAAATTTAACAAAGATACATAGTACAATATATTATATACATTTGTATCACAATATGGAGAGGACAATATCAATAAATAGTTGACAGCACACTCCATTAGACTGAATTGTTCAGAGTTCTAGCTAGTTTATAGCACACTCTATTAGAGAAAATGGTATAGAGTTCTATCTAGTTAACATCATACTCCATTAGAGACAATGGTATAATAGAGTTCTATCTAGTTAACAGCACACTCCATTAGAGACAATGGTATAGAGTTATAGCTAGATAACATCACACTCCATTAGAGACAATGGTATAGAGTTCTATCTAGTTAACAGCACACTCCATTAGAGACAATGGTATAGAGTTCTATCTAGTTAACATCACACTCCATTAGAGACAATGGTATAGAGTTATAGCTAGTTAACATCACACTCTATTAGAGACAATGGTATAGAGTTATAGCTAGTTAACATCACACTCCATTAGAGACAATGGTATAGAGTTCTATCTAGTTAACATCACACTCCATTAGAGACAATGGTATAGTTAACAGCACACTCCATTAGAGACAATGGTATAGAGTTATAGCTAGTTAACAGCACACTCTAGTAGAGACAATGGTATAGAGTTCTAGCTAGTTAACAGCATACTCTATTAGAGACAATGGTATAGAGCTCTAGCTAGTTAACAGCACACTCCATTAGAGACAATGGTATAGAGTTCTATCTAGTTAACATCACACTCCATTAGAGACAATGGTATAGAGTTATAGCTAGTAAACATCACACTCCATTAGAGACAATGGTATAGAGTTCTATCTAGTTAACATCACACTCCATTAGAGACAATGGTATAGAGTTCTAGCTAGTTAACAGCACACTCCATTAGAGACAATGGTATAGAGTTCTAGCTAGTTAACAGCACACTCTATTAGAGACAATGGTATAGAGTTCTAGCTAGTTAACAGCACACTCCATTAGAGACAATGGTATAGAGTTCTAGCTAGTTAACAGCACACTCCATTAGAGACAATGGTATAGAGTTATAGCTAGTTAACAGCACACTCCATTAGAGACAATGGTATAGAGTTCTATCTAGTTAACAGCACACTCTATTAGAGACAATGGTATAGAGTTCTAGCTAGTTAACAGCACACTCCATTAGAGACAATGATATAAAGTTCCAGGTAGTTAACAGCACACTCCATTAGAGACAATGGTATGGAGTTCTAGCTAGTTAACAGCACACTCCATTCGAGACAATGGTATAGAGTTCTAGCTAGTTAACAGCACACTCCATTAGAGACAATGGTATAGAGTTCTAGCTAGTTGACAGCACACTCTATGAGAGACAATGGTATAGAGTTCTAGCTAGTTGAAAGCACACTCCATTAGAGACAATGGTATAGAGTTCTAGCTAGTTAACAGCACACTCCATTAGAGACAATGGTATAGAGTTCTAGCTAGTTGAAAGCACACTCCATTAGAGACAATGGTATAGAGTTCTAGCTAGTTGACAGCACACTCTATTAGAGACAATGGTATAGAGTTCTATCTAGTTAACAGCACACTCCATTAGAGACAATGGTATAGAGTTCTAGCTAGTTAACAGCACACTCCACTAGAGACAATGGTATAGAGTTCTAGCTAGTTAACAGCACACTCCATTAGACAAAATGGTTCAGAGTTCTAGCTAGTTAACAGCACATTCCATTAGAGACAATGGTATAAAGTTCCAGGTAGTTAACAGCACACTCCATTAGAGACAATGGTAAAGAGTTCTATCTAGTTAACAGCACACTCCATTATAGACAATGGTATAAAGTTCCAGGTAGTTAACAGCACACTCAATTAGAGACAAAGGTATAGAGTTCTATCTAGTTAACATCACACTCCATTAGAGACAATGGTATAATAGAGTTCTATCTAGTTAACAGCACACTCCATTAGAGACAATGGTATAGAGTTCTATCTAGTTAACATCACACTCCATTAGAGACAATGGTATAGAGTTCTATCTAGTTAACATCACACTCCATTAGAGACAATGGTATAGAGTTCTATCTAGTTAACATCACACTCCATTAGAGACAATGGTATAGAGTTCTATCTAGTTAACATCACACTCCATTAGAGACAATGGTATAATAGAGTTCTATCTAGTTAACATCACACTCCATTAGAGACAATGGTATAATAGAGTTCTATCTAGTTAACATATCACTCCATTAGAGACAATGGTATAGAGTTCTATCTAGTTAACATCACACTCCATTAGAGACAATGGTATAGAGTTCTATCTAGTTAACATATCACTCCATTAGAGACAATGGTATAGAGTTCTATCTAGTTAACAGCACACTCCATTGAACACAAAATTTTTCTAGCATACATTTTCATTCAACCTACCTTTTCTATAGTCTTTCATTTCATTAAATTGTCTGTTTAAATCTACAAGTTTGAATCAAAACAATATAACACTTTTCTAAGTCAATTTTCTTTAAAAGAAATCCTCAAAATATACTATCTTTAACAAACCCTTCAGAATAATTAAATTGACTTTTTAATCAATACAGATAGAAACAAGAGCAACACATAACTAGCACACTCAACTCATAGGCCATTGAAGTGATAAAATTGACATACAATATCTACAGCAGGTAGGATAAATCCAGTCAAAATTCATACATGAGTAACATAACTTAGTAATTCACATTCAACAGTAACTCTGTAGACATGGGAGCAGCTTAACATGAATCTTTGCAGTATGAATCTTTCCCTAAGTGTAAAAAGGGCATAATTCAGTCTAAATTGATGCTTACTGTATACAACTTTGATCATTTGACCTTCAATTGTAAGTCCTTAGGGCTTAGACATGTGTGATACACAAGGTGAATCCCTTAGAGGTTGCAAACACATAAAATGTTGGGCTTAAAAACTTTTACCAAGAAGAGTTAAGCTCACTTAAAACAGAGTAGGATAGACCCACGCTTCCATAAACATTTGAAAAAGATCTTGTGAAGAATGTAGCATCTAAACTACACAAAGGTCATTTGCTCTGTAACTTAGACATTACCATGAGCCAACTACAATACAAGGTATCTAGTACTATTTAGATCATAATAACATTGTGTTGTTCTGTAGTCAATAGTAACAGATCTATAACATAGTACATATAGCATACAATATAAAACTATACTCACCTTTTCTATCTTCATACCAAATCTTAACAAGTCTGTCATGCTGTAAAACAATCATATATGTTAGAACATATACCAAATTCTACACAGTAAACACAGCTATAATAATTGTTCTTCTATGATATAACACTTTTGATATATGTACTTACAATATATCATATTTTCTTAAATTTTCTTACATACTTATGTTAACTCCCAGGTCTTTATGGCAGTTGGTAGCTTGTCCTGGGTTTCAAATCTAGTGTCTTTCAGCTGGTTGGAATCTCACAAGGGGAGGTTATACTTCCCATTAATATTTGTCTATAATGTCAATTTTTTCCCATAAATTAAGTAAATGGAGAAGTTGGCATGCTTCAGGATATTAATTAGTTCAATAAAATTGTCAACATTATTCTAAAAAATAGAGAGAAAAGAATGAACTGCTATGAATTTGATTTTTTCCAGTTGTAATAACGTAAATAAAGAAATAACAATGTGTGCCTGATTATATTGCATCTGTATATTCCTGGATTAAATGTCAGACAATATGTTTGAAGTAACCATTCAATCAACACAGTAATATTCATAAACAAATATATATAATATGATTTATACATAAAATAATACATACTTTACCAGCTGAAGCAAACAATAATCCATCAGGTGAAAACTCTAGATGATATACTGGTGTAGATGGTCTGTAATATAGGTTTATAGTATACAGTTATTTCATTTGTGATTTGGGAACAGTCAAACTGTTGGTCGGAGGTGGAGAGGATAGTGTTTTGAACTGTTTTCTGAGGCCATACTTTTCACATATGAAATTACTGTTTTATTACCTGATCAATTACTATTTTAACAGTACTTGCCATGTTTACGTCTGCTAAATCAAGATTGATGGACGCTTGATGCATTCAAAAGCGTCTGGTAAAGCCTAAAATCCCTTAGCAGTTACTTCCCTTGTATCAGTACAGTAAGTGAGTAACAGTTTGAATAACATTGCCTTGCACCGGAAATAGTCAAAACTATTGACCGGTCAACAGTTCACTCAGAAAACAGTTAAAAATATTGAATTATACTTATATAAGCAATCAGGTAATATTGAAATATATTATTGCATATGTTACTATAAATAGTAACAAAATTGCCTTAAGTGTCCTGATATAGCCTCAATGTATACTCCAGTATTAAGCAAGTGTGCCAAAACATGATAACGGCACACTTCCTAGTATGTCAATAACTTATATTGAGGCAACTGCGGGTCATTTTGCATTAGCAGTCTAACAACAACAAGCAAATATCAGATGTTAAGTGATTTTCTTCCATGAAATAAACAAAACAACAATAGTGACGCAACGTCAATGTGCAAATGTAGAGAAATTTCAAGAGATTAGATCTGCATGCACTTTGAAATCGGCTTCCTGGACTCTCAGTACTGAGCTAGTAGATAAAGTTTCTTGCTCAAGAAAAAGAACAGCAGGGTAGCTTTTAGGTAAGACTCACCCCAACACAAAGCTTGCTATCCAATGATTACCAGTCCAATATAGTAGCCATGTCTGCTCTTTGTTACATCCAGATAACAGAAGAAAGATTACTAACAAAATGTATTCTAGTCAAGATTTCACCCAATCTACGTAAACAGATATCCTGTAGAGCATTGTTGTACAGGATCTCTACTGTCTTCTTGGAAGGTCACGTTGAGATGAACTTAGTGTTGACCAATCAACACATAGCTTTCATCTAGACGAAACACTATCAATAACATTTTGATTTCGTATGTTCTATTTTTAGGCCAAGGTTTGCAAGCTAATGTAACAGCGGTATTATTCACTGTCTGCGATTGGACGGTTCATTTCAAATTGAGTGACGTAGACGATGTAAACAAGTTACGTATCATAACAATTTCGTCATGAATATTATGATGAGAAAAGGTTACCTGAACGTGACCTTCATTTGAAAAAGGCCAGATCTAAATTAGCAAGTAGGCGAGCGGAAAATTTTAGATCGGGTTTTAATCAGATTGGATTTCACCAGGTAGGATATATATATAGAACCTACTTTATCCTCCAGATATTGTTCCATACAGTTTGTATATCATGTTCAGGTCGAAATGTCTCTTCTCTCTCTACTCCTGTTTCACCTAAACCAACTTGAAACTTGACCCCTTTTTTAGGTACCTCATCAGATATATCTTGAGATATAGACCATAACTGAATTACCTCCCCTCCTGTTAACAGTCGACTTCCTGCGATTGAAAATATACAACCATTTTAATGTAATGATTATTTTAATTTGTTTTATACATTGCTATTCAAAATTATCTTCACACTTTTTTACATTTATACAAATAAGTTTATTTCAGATGTAGATTCACATTATGTAGTGATAATAGACTGTTACATTTGAAAATGGAATAATGGTACTTCATACAATAAGAGTGTTGCCCAAAAGACTGCAGTAAGTGCATTTCGTAAAAGAGTGAGTTACTACAGTCTTGCAGGCAACCCTCAAATAGGTGGTAATTATGGATGGCACTGTATATTTCAAGAATTATAACTCAATAATGTAGAATATACATAATACAACATTGATATCAAGGCTTCATGATATCAATATGAAAGTTAAATCCCTTCAACATCTTTATAATTTAAATAAACAAGTGTTAAACAACCAGGTAAGACTAAACATTGCTGTTTCTAACAGGTGACAGCTTAATACAGATGTATTACAGACATCTGGCATAGATACTTAGGGCTCCACATAAAAGGGTGTACAGTAAAACTTGGTTATAACATACTCGGTTATAACATACACTCGGTTACAACATACCATTTTTTCTGGCCCGTTTTTCATCCTTATATATTCTATATAAATTCAGCTCGGTTATAACATACTCAGATATAGCATACACTCGGTTATAACATACCAATGTTTTGGTCCCAACATAACTTTTACATTCTTTATAACATACTTTTGGCGCGAATTTTGATTCAGTATTTAGCAGCCACGGTTGAATGAATTTTGAAATAAACAGCGTGTCACAAACAATACATAATATATACTATAATCTACTGAATGTGTGAAAAACCCACCCAGCTGAGTCTTCAAAAAGACAAAATCAATTAACAAAGTGTCATCACATGATATCTTACTTCCGAATTACGTTTAATTGTTGACACGTGTACCTTCAATGTAGACCAATAAATAATAAGCTACTTAAACACTTAATCTGTTTTACTCAATTAGTTTAATTAGGCGTTGAGGTTTTCTACAGTTTGGTGTTAAACAATTATAATAAATTTCAATACATGCACTTAAGATATATTTTGTTTAAAAATATACGAAGATGAAATAAGTGTTAGAGCAAAACACAAAATAGACTGAATTTTTAAGCATCTTCATTAACAAAATGACGGCCGTGTCGGAGAGTTTTATAACCACGTTTTATCCAAGCTGTCATCAAAGTTTAAGGACTTGTTGCAATTTAAAGCTTTATTTAAGATGCTTTAACCACAAAAAGTTGTGATAAAACCAATGTTAATATGTTATTAAATAAAGGAATGTCATTTAACACCATTCTGTTGACAAATTAAGATACTACGAAAATGACGAATTTAAGTATATCAGAATGAACTGTTTGAGGCAGTTTGATAAAAACTGGTTTAAACAGTCATCTGCTGTAAGTGGCCAATTCCGGACACATGCTCACACTGACAGCCAAAAGCAGTTCATACAGTATGTAAACAGACTTTCGGCATTTTCAGAAGTAAAAACTGCATAACGGTTTTGGTAATATCTTTATTCATTTTATTTAACATATAGATAATAAATTTCTAATTTACATACAAATATGTAACAATAAAACAGAAAATTCACGACAAAATGAATGTGAAAAAATCATTTTCTAGTATGCTATAAAAGAGTATGTTACATAGTTCGTATATAACATACTTAGAACGCTATATGGATATAACATACTTAGTATGCTATATGGATATAACATACCTCGGTTATAACATACCTTTTTTCTATGGCCCAGTGAGTATGTTATATCCGAGTTTTACTGTACTAAAGTCTATTGCCCTCGACAACCTATATTTGGGTTCGGGCAACTAGTTATTGCTAGTAAACATTTTGTTTGGGCAAGTAAAATATAAAGCTGATTGTCCAACCTGGCAACCTACTTAAAAAAAATTACGTCCAGCCTGCTACTTATGTAAGGATGGTTATTTCATGTTAAACTGAGACATTTCTTATGTGAGGATATTGCTATGATGCAGTATAAATGTAACTAAGAACTAATATCTTGACTAACCACTAAATCACTTATAATATTACAATAAGAATATAAAGTCACCAACCTTCTAGATTCCATGTTAAACATAAAACTACACATTCAGCATCAAATACAGCTGTCTGATACCAATGATAGTCTAACTTCTAAAATATACAAGTTTAAAACAATTTTAAGTTATACTGTATATATTATATGTAAATATTCAAGTCAAATAGTAGAATTTTTAATGTTATCATTTCATACCATTGCATTTGAACCTGTCTGGCTAGCTTAGTCGGTAGCATGAAACTCTACTGATTGAGGGGGTCTTGGGTTCGGATTCCCAAACAGCAAATATATTTATAAGTTTAATCATGAAATTATTTCTATGGCCATTCTTCCTCCTACCACTGATTTTTAATTATGTAGTACATAGTCAGTCACTGAGGGAAGTATGCGCCTAGTAACTGGTAAAAAGCTAAATAAAGATATTTAGCCTTCCTAGGAATGGTGAGTAGGTTGACCGACTGCGGTGTTATGGCCTATGCAATGTTTTGCCTCAACGGCGAGTAGGTTGACTGACTGCCGTGTTATGGCCTATGCAATGTTTGGCTTCAGTACATCACCCAACCCTACAAAAAAGAAATTGGACAATAACAATGTAGTCCTTCCCCTGATTATCAGATCTAATCCGAGTATTTTAAGAGGACTACTTTATGGTGCAATATGTAGATAGCTCAAGGTCTTGTAGTTTCAGGCTAGTATATTTTTACAGTTTATCAGAATCTCCATGACTGTTAGATTTCAACACTGAAATTGATTCTTTTAGATAATTTGAACAAGGATTATGCCTGCAAAATATCTTATTAATTTCATAGAAGCTTAAAAATTACTTGAAATGGGCTCGTCTGAATATTGCAGATTTAATAAATGAATTATAATGCAAACTTACATGTGTACTATCATGATGTAATAATGGTGCTGGCTCAAATACATAGATCTTCTGAAGGTATGAGGCTACTATCTGAAAATATAACAATTTATAACATTACATCTTTCATGAATTACAGTGAAATGTTGGGTTATTTGGTGAAAATATACAATGAAAATATATGACGAAAATATACAATGAAAATATACAATGAAAATGAACAGTGAAAATGAACAATGAAAATATAAAATTTTACATTTTTATACAGTAAAATATAACAATATATTTTCATTATCAAAATGACATCATCCTAGATGATAAATGAAGTAATCTTGGAGAAGAAATGACATCATATTATATTGGTGAAAAATACCTCCAACAAAACACAGAACTAAGCAAGAAAGAAACAGAATATTCATCAGTTTTGGAAAAAGACTTATTTCAACTAGTGAGCTCAGAAAATGACATCTTCACCCAACGCTATGATATATTAATGCTAAGATCATCAACACACATTACTTCCTAACACCTATAAAAATATTAGAGTCATCATTATGATTAATAAATGTCTACAAAAACAGCAATATAACTAGTTTAGTGCTAAATTCCAGGAACCAGTTTTAATAGATTGGTTTCTGGGGGTAAAGTACATGTAATAGATTTTAAAATTAAGAATTATTCTAAAGGGTAGAATGTTAATTTCATGACCATTAAATATAAAAGTGGTACATTGATAGCTTAATTGGTTACAAATCTGGTGACACAGGTTCTATTCTTGTGTCAGGTCAAACTTTTATATGGAAACAATGCAAAGTTTTGATTGCATCTGTATAGGGAGAAGTTGTCAGTTACTTATGGAAGGTTGTTCCTATAGAAACTAGGCAATGTTTTGATTGCATCTGTATAGGGAGAAGTTGTCAGTTACTTATGGAAGGTTGTTCCTATAGAAACTAGGCAATGTTTTGATTGCATCTGTATAGGGAGAAGTTGTCAGTTACTTATGGAAGGTTGTTCCTATAGAAACTAGGTAATGTTTTGATTGCATCTGTAAGTTTTGATTGCATCTGTATAGAGAGAAGTTGTCAGTTACTTATGGAAGGTTGTTCCTATAGAAACTAGGTAATGTTTTGATTGCATCTGTATAGGGAGAAGTTGTCAGTTACTTATGGAAGGTTGTTCCTATAGAAACTAGGTAATGTTTTGATTGCATCTGTATAGGGAGAAGTTGTCAGTTACTTATGGAAGGTTGTTCCTATAGAAACTAGGTAATGTTTTGATTGCATCTGTATATGGAGAACTTGTCAGTTATTTATGGAAGGTTGTTCCTATAGAAACTAGGCAAAGTTTTGATTGCATCTGTATAGGGAGAAGTTGTCAGTTACTTATGGAAGGTTGTTCCTATAGAAACTAGGCAATGTTTTGATTGCATCTGTATAGGGAGAAGTTGTCAGTTACTTATGGAAGGTTGTTCCTATAGAAACTAGGCAATGTTTTGATTGCATCTGTATAGGGAGAAGTTGTCAGTTACTTATGGAAGGTTGTTCCTATAGAAACTAGGCAATGTTTTGATTGCATCTGTATAGGGAGAAGTTGTCAGTTACTTATGGAAGGTTGTTCCTATAGAAACTAGGCAATGTTTTGATTGCATCTGTATAGGGAGAACTTGTCAGTTACTTATGGAAGGTTGTTCCTATAGAAACTAAGTAATGTTTTGATTGCATCTGTATAGGGAGAAGTTGTCAGTTACTTATGGAAGGTTGTTCCTATAGAAACTAGGTAATGTTTTGATTGCATCTGTATAGGGAGAAGTTGTCAGTTACTTATGGAAGGTTGTTCCTATAGAAACTAGGTAATGTTTTGATTGCATCTGTATAGGGAGAAGTTGTCAGTTACTTATGGAAGGTTGTTCCTATAGAAACTAGGTAATGTTTTGATTGCATCTGTATAGGGAGAAGTTGTCAGTTACTTATGGAAGGTTGTTCCTATAGAAACTAGGTAATGTTTTGATTGCATCTGTATAGGGAGAAGTTGTCAGTTACTTATGGAAGGTTGTTCCTATAGAAACTAGGTAATGTTTTGATTGCATCTGTATAGGGAGAAGTTGTCAGTTACTTATGGAAGGTTGTTCCTATAGAAACTAGGCAATGTTTTGATTGCATCTGTATAGGGAGAACTTGTCAGTTATTTATGGAAGGTTGTTCCTATAGAAACTAGGTAATGTTTTGATTGAATCTGTATAGGGAGAAGTTGTCAGTTACTTATGGAAGGTTGTTCCTATGGAAACAAGGCAATGTTTTGATTGCATCAGTACATGGAGAAGTTGTTTGTTACTTATGGAAGGTTGTTCCTATTAAAACAAGGCAATGTTTTGATTGCATCTGTATAGGGAGAAGTTGTCAGTTACTTATGGAAGGTTGTTCCTATGGAAACAAGGCAATGTTTTGATTGCATCTGTATAGGGAGAACTTGTCAGTTACTTATGGAAAGGTTGTAAGGTTAAAGCTGGTTATTGGAAATCTCATAAAAATTGTTAACAAAAAGCATACAATCCAAATTATGATTAAAACATAATTCTAATTCAGTAATACTAATAGTCCCAACAACACAATAGAACACTCATTTTAGTTTAATTTATATCTGTCTCAACAGACCATTAGAGCACTATCACCTTGGATATCATAATTATGATCTGGAAAGAATTTTGTCTTATATCTATCAAACTCAAACAAATTCAGTGCAATAATTCTTTCAATTATTCTATAGTGGAGGGTAATAAAAACATTAACATATTGCATGTAGAGATTGTTTTGATCATTATATAATATCAGTAAGCAAATTCCAATATCATGTCCACGGAAGACAAGTATCAACCTTATAGTATATGTCCAATAATAAAACATACATCTAACATTCTAACAGAATTAGCTTCTAACAGAAGTAGAAGAAAATTCAGCATAAATTCAATACATTATAATAGCACAAAAAATCCAATACAATTTTTGTATAAAATAAACATTGTTTTCATTAGGTTATGAATAATTAATGTATCAGTAAACATCAAATTACAATAATGCAGATGAGTCATATAAATCAAGTAAAACCAGACCTATCACTGAATGTTATGAATACCAACCAACAGTTACTGGTCTTTGTCAAGAAGTCTGAATCAAATCCATACAATTGGCGCTGAGAAAATGAGTGGACAAGATTTTTCATCTAAGGGCCATAACTCTGCAATCAATGGACCTCAACCAAAATACATTATGCAAATACCTGCTTGATACCTGGTCTATGTGTGAACTTTGAATCAAATCCGTACAATAGGTACTGAGAAAATTAGCAGACAAGTAAAAGCTACAAACCAACCAACCAACCCACAAGCTGAGCTGCTGACTCCTATAAACATGCTAACTTATTTTGGATTCAGGAGATGTGGTAAGATATCTGTAGCCTTGTATTTAAAAAAGGAGAAAATAATAATATTGGATACCCCTCAACTCCCCATGCAATTTTGGATGAAACCCCTTCTGGAACTTAATTCTGAAACTCTCCCTGTATTTCATATTGAACAGCAAAGGAGAATTCTTCAAGAAATTATCTTGAAATTATAGTCATTAACACTTTACAGGCCAATGTAAGTGATTACTCAAATACTAAACAGCAGGGTGCTGCACCCTGACCTTTTCCTCTCCACTCTGCCTAGTTTAGCCTCCTTCTATGCAGTAATAGTTACGTTAAAACATTTACCTATGACATGCCCTGGGAACACATCTAGTTTAGCGGACCCCGGAAGTAAATATAAATATGCGTGCGCAGCGTGCTGTTTCTATCAACAGACGCGCGAAGTCAAGTGCTGATAATTTTCTGTTATTATGGGGGCTGCTGCCCCCACACCCCCGCTGATATTGTAAAATGAATAACAAAAATGCATTTTAAAGTATTTCTTGAAAATAATTCATTTACTAAAGGAACAAGAGCAGTCCAAGGACAGCGCGCTCGACTTTTCGGGTGTTTTGTTCATGGCAAGGCTTATCTTTAAACAAAAGTAATTTCAAGACAGGACATAATTTTTGAAAGTATATAATTCAGTCAAACAATAATTACCAATTCATATTTGTAAAATATAAAAGGGGCATTACTCCTAGAACATTCATCCATAGTAACGCCCCTTCAGAGTAAAGTAGACATAGTATCAACGAATAAGCATACCTACTTTCATTTAAATATCTATATGAAGAACTATAAATACATTGTATTTCAATTTGAACAAAATTCAAAATTAAAGTAAGGGGCATAACTTCAAAAAATAACATCATGAGTTATGTCCCTTTGTAGTCGCGTAGATGTAGTACTGATGAATAAGCATACTAATTGTCATTTAAATATCTTCTTAAGTATTGAAAATATTTCACTTCATAATACTTTCTCCCGAATTAACAAGTTGAAAAGGGTCACAACTCCAACAATAATTCATCAATTATTACGTCCCATTGTATTCAACTAGATGTAGTACAGATGAAAAAGTATACTAACTTTCTATCAAACAAAATATATTAAATTTGAGCAAACATAACCCTTAAATATCGAAGTATAAAGGGGAATAACTCTGAAGTAATTCATCTAGAGTTATGTCCCTTTATAGTCCGATAGATGAAGAACTGACGAATAAGCATTCCAACTTTCATTCAAATATATTTATAAGTTCTAAATATATCCCATGAGAACAAATTTTAATCTTAAATGTTTAAGTATAAAGGGGCATAACTCCAACAATAATTCATCCAAAGTAACGTCCCTTTATAGTTGTGTAGATATAGTACCCATAACTAAGTATACAAACTTAAAGTCAAATATCTTGATTAGTATTAAAGATATTACATATAGAAATGATTTTAACATTATATTTTGCATTTTTCTTAAGTATAAAAGGGCAATTACTCCAAAAATAATTCATCCATAGTTACATCCTTCATAGTCAGGTAGATATAGTACCAACAAATAAGTATACAAACTTTAAGTCAAATACCTTGATCAGTATTGAATATATTCTACATAGGAAAAACTTTAACCTCATATTTTGCAATTTCTTAAGTATAAAAGGGCAATTACACTGAAAATAATTCATCCACAGTTACGTGCCTTCACAGTCGTGTAGATATTGTACTGACAAATAAGTATACAAACTTTAAGTCAAATGAATTGATCAGTATTGAAGATATTCTACATAGGAAAAACTTTAACCTCATATTTTGCAATTATTTAATTATAAAAGGGCAATAACTCATAAAATAATTCATCCAGAGTTATCCCCTTTCACAGAATGGTTAATATAGTCCCACTTAATAAGTATACCAACTTTCAATAAAATAACTTGGATAGTGTTGAAGTTATAAGTGTTTCAAAAAACTTTAACCTGAAAACCAACGCCAACGCCAACGCCGACGCCGACGCCAAAGTGATAGCAATAGCTCTCATTTTCTTCGAAAAGTCGAGCTAAAAAATGGCATCAGTAAAAACAAAATGGCCTCCAAAATTTTGTAAACAACGCAACGTCCGAGCATGCGCAATAGCTTTAGAATGCAGGGTCCGCTAAACTAGATTCTATCCCATGCCCTGACCCCTTTTTCCTCCTCCCTACCCTTTTCTGAGATCTAGAATAATCACTGAATGTTGTGTGCTTATATGCTTATTCCTCCTTCAAAATGGTCACCACAGGACTTAAGTCTTTTAAACAGGATATACAATGTAGTGAATTTCACTAATAGAAAGCTGCCTATAAAATTACATATATTTTGTGCACTACTCCCATTAAAAGATGTCCTGGGGGGCTTCTCTCTATTGCTGGGGTTTGAAGGGGGCACAACAATGCAAAAGATTAGCACTTAATACCTCATTTCAGGAAATGTAACTAGATGAAATAAAATTTTAAGCTAGAGTTAGAGTCTTAAAATACTGTTAATTGCATTTTTGCCACATTTGCTCCACCTTAGTATTGCCATGCTAACTGGAATTTGGGTTAAAACGGCTTTTATGAAAGTCAATAACTCAAGAAATAGTTCAGACAAGTTGCATCTCTGTCCGTGAATTAATAATAAAATTGTCCTATTGCATTAAGATGAACAAATGGCCAATGTTGGCCGCTGTGGTGGCCATTAAAGGATTAAATCAACAACATCACTGAGATAATGACCATCATCAAAATACTTGTATAGTAAATAATTAACTTGACTTATAATATAACAGCATACAAACTTGTTGTCAATGAACATATACCAGTAATTATGATTAATTATCATTCAATACTTCACAATTCTAAACAACAATATAACATATATTGAGTCATTCATTATACATTACAATAATGATGAGAATAGCAACAAGTCATCAACAAGTACTATGTGAACAATTGCTTCACATCTAAGCTAAAACCAATCTCCGTAAACAGATATCCTGTAGAGCGTTGTCGTACTGGATCTCTACTTTCTCAATGCAAGGTCATGTCGAGATGAACTTTGTGTCAACCAATCAATGCGTAGCTTTCATCTAGACGAAAACACTATCAATCACATTTTTATTTCGTAATTTCTATTTTTAGACCAAGGTTTGCATGCTAATTTAACAGCGGTATTATTCAGTCTGCGATTGGGTGGCTCATTTCAAATTGCGTGACGTAGACGATGTAAACAAGTTACGTATCATAACAATTTCGTCATGAATATTATAATGAGAAAAAGTCACCTGAACGTGACCTTCGTTTGGAAAAGGCCAGATCTAAATAAGCGAGTATGCAAGTGGAAAATTTTAGATCGGGTTTTAATCAGATTGAGCTAAAACAGTAAACAAATCACCAGGGAAAAACTTCACTGCTGCAGATTATAGAATACTTCATTTACAGTGTTATTTTTTCCTATCAAACCATTACTCTTAAGCTTTATGATAATTGACAAGGGAATAAAATAATTACAGCCATCTTTTTAATTTCGGTGTGGTCCATAATGGACCATTCCGAGTGCCACCTTTTTATTTGATTTTGAATAACAATACATTTACCCACAAATACAATGTATAACCATGTGTTTTTGTTAACACCTTGTTTGTTGGGCAAAATTTAGCTGTAAACCTTTGTTAAATATGCTAATAAGTAAGGTCCTGGAAAGGTCCATATTGTTGGGTCTCTGAAAATTACAACATGTTATGATGAATTTAGTAAGAGAATAAAGCCAAATCCAATGTAAAAAGCAATGGTTAATAGTATTGATTTACAAGATGCTAATTTAAAATTCTACATGAAAATGGCACCATGTCAAGATTTTGTAATTTTGTAGCAAAACAAAATGTCTAGTAAATGCATAATTATAATGCAAGAATTTAATTCAGAAAAAAAAACTGTTTGTTATGAATATTTGATGATAATTTAGGTAGCACAGCTCAGCAATAATAATATAACAATGAATTAATAGAATCAGTTTTATAAAGCTGACTAGTGTACAGTACCCACCAACAGTTTGGAGACAATAGAAATTTACTACAATTCTTGAACTTCGATGATAATTTTTGCTGAATCAATATTTTTTAATATATTTAACTATGGTTTGTGATAAAAAGTAAACAAATTTCATTAATGCAACACATCTATAAGATTCAGCATCTGACACCCTAAAGCCTCCAAAACCATGTTTATAGTCATTATTTTTCATAACACAGCTTTTATGCTAGTTTTGTAGTCTCAGTTATAATTATAATGATAACTAAAAATTTAAGCAAAACTATAAAACTTTTAAAAATAAAGTTATAAAATTTTAGATAAAAGCTATTCAGTAGGCCAACAAAGTGAAAATGTCTCCAAACTTTTGGTGGGTACAGTATGATAAATGACATAATTTACAATAAAAATATTCAAAAACTGATTGGATCTCTATACAGTTCATAAGGCATTTCTACTATTTGAGCAAACGTTGACGAACATTAATCACAAAAGCTCACCACAATGTAAAGTACTGAAATTCACAGATCTGCAGTAAGTTCCCACCTCTGTCACACCCAAAATACCAGAATTTATAAAGAGCATTGTTCCCTTAAGGGTTATTATATACATAACATTTGGTTACCCTTACTGGGCTTGAACTAGACTTTCAGACTTAAGGGTCAATGACCCTTTAGTCAAAATTTTCAGGGGTCAAAATCAAATTTTCAGGGGCTAAAACCTGAGGTCTCAGGTCAAATTCAAGCCCTGCCTTAGTACAATCACTGTCAATTATCATTCAGACAAACAATCATTAATATGAAGACTAACAACACCATATAATGACTCTACATGAACCTAACTAGAGAAAGTTGTATAAAAACTATAGGGAGGTACACAAAATCTTAAACAATCATTATATACAAGTTCATTCAAACATAAAAAAGCTTCTTCATATCAAAGTAATATTTTTATCTTACATATAGTGAATTACTAAGTATAAACAATTCTAATATCTGGGTCAAATATAATATATGAAGGTCATACTATCATATTTATTTAACAACAAAAAAGGGAACATTGATAACAGATTTAACAGGAGAAATTTACCTCAAATATTCAAACATACATTTCAATCATTTAAACTTTCATACATTATCATCATACAACTAGTATTAATGAAGTAGATTGTACAGTTTAACTTAACACAAATAGATAACGAAGTAAATAATAATTTTAATGAATATTGAACACAGACATAAAACCAGGTTAGTAACGCAGCTGGTAGCATGCCGGGGTTTGGAATCTTGTGTCCCGAAGGGGGTACGGGTTCGAATCCTAGGGCTGCCACAATATACCGGTATACCGGTATATTGCAATACGCAGCTGCGACGATACATATCGCGGTACGAATTTAGCATTCCGGTATTTGGCGATATTTTTTATTTTATCGGAAAATGTAGCGAATCGTCAGTTTTCAATGGTTCATTCGATTGAAAATTAAGTTCAAAGTATTTAAGAGATCGTTTGTACTGTACTTGTGCAGAACATATTCTTGTTTCTTCACACCTAGGCATTTTTATATGCAAAACATTATTGTAGCCCTTATTGACCCAACAGAAAGAGATCAGACTATATCATGCCAGAATGTTTATCATTAAAAAAATTAAATTATTTCTAAATGATATGCACTCAATAAACATAAAGGAAACTCATTTTTACAGTTTCATAATTATGCTCTAGTAAATTCGCCACGACTGTCACGAGAAATGACACTAAAATTGACTCTTATGCATTCACAAAATATGCTTGTCACGGTAATCTCTGGACTGTAATGTTACAAATTAAAACATACATTGATTAAAACTTTATTTACTCTACATTACTTGCAGTGTTTATTGTATAATATTGAAACGGGCCGGGGTTTAATACACATAATAACAGTTTGGAAACCAAAAGTTACCTTGTAATTCATGTTTACATTTTCTGCGTTCCATGTTTCCTGTTTTGTGAGCATGATGCATGTCTCTAGCCATAAAGCACACAATGACTAGTGTTCTGGGCAACACACAGAACACATTAGCGCATATATGTAGGTTATGAACTAGGATTCTGAGCTCAAATCAATGTTTGTTTATCCATTATGTTTCGTAACCAGTTTTCGCGACGTTCGCATATTTGGATCCTCTGTATTCCAGTTAATTTGTATCCTTCGATGTTAAATCCTAATCCTAGATGTGAATTAGTTATTTCCTTACACTTTTGCTGAATGTTAATGTTTAAATCCAGTTATAAGGCGAGTTTTGATCCATTTTGTTACGAGCACATTTTGTCTTATGTCAGCGTTCCTGTCATTTTTACATTGAACTCTGGGAATTTATTCCTATGCTGTACAGTCTTAAGGAACTATGTTTTCGTCTAAAAGATTGTTTAGGGGCCAAATCAAGGTATTATAGTCATGGATTTATCTGCATTTTGTTGTTTAATAGTAATTCTAAGTTATTTTAGTCATTGGTACTATACAAATTGTTGTCTGCTTAGAAATTTCACGGTTGGAAAAGCCGCCCAAAAAATGGGGTGCTTTTTGGGCGGAATCAACCAAAAAGCACCCATTTATTGGGTGTTTTTTGGTCGAGTTAGCCAATGGGTGGAAACAACCAAAAAGCACCCAATTTTGGGCGGAATCAACCAAAAAGCACCCACTTTTGGTTGATGGGCGGAAATTTACTATAAAAACCCCCGGAAAATTGTTCGTTAAGCTCATTTGATCACGGTTACCAGAGGGTCAGGTTATTGTTGAAGTCAACGATTTTTATTTGTAAGATGCTTTTCTGAGCTTCAAGCGTTCTTATAAATTTCACCTTCATAGTATACATGTAGTATTGATAAATTGTGCATATGTATAGAATTATTTTAACGTAAAATAAAACGTTCGAGTTGAAATTTTACCAACGAGTTGTGTTTGTGTTCACCCTTGTGTACCTGGTACGCAGACAGTTTGGAAGAGAGCATCGAGTGAACTTCATTCGTTCACGCTACCAATTGAACCACAGATGTAAGAGATCCACTCGACAGGCCTCTCAATCCCGATACCAACCAGTTCACCTCGGAGAAACCTCCATTGACGTAGATCGACTCCGTCTGTATAGATCTAAACGATACATCGTACGTAGATCTATACACGCGTCCACAGTCGTCCGGGTGAGCTCGTTACAATATAGACCAAATAATACACAATCCCCATTTTTTTCTTTCATGAAGTTATATTCTTAAATTTACTTTTCATGGAATAATCTGTTCCCATAACTCAAAAAATGTGCAGCTTTTTCCAAGTCTGCTACTGGCACTTTCCTTTCAAAATCCTTACAAACAAACTGAGCATTTTAACAAGTTGTTTAAGCAGAGAGATTATGCCGGCACCTCTTTGGTTTGCAAAGCAATACACCACGCCACGTATCGCAATATGGAGCTAGTGTATTGCAATATATCGCGATACGCTTCTGGCGTATCGTGACAGCCCTATCCAATCCCACCTGGGGAGGTCATACCCTTCCTTGAAAATTTGACAATTATGTCATTTTTCCTCCATTAATAAGATATATGGAGAAGTTTCCAGTCTTGTTAAAGGGTAGGTAAGTACTGGTTATAGACAAGGGTCCAGGAAAGCTACATTTGGTGTGCTGGACACCATAAACTGACCTAAAATTGTGTTGACAGGGCGTTAAACCCAATTAAAAAAACAACAAAATGAAAAACAGATATATAAACACAGTTTATGGACAATTTGTCTTTGACAGTGAGATCAAGAGATATAATAATAATGATGGAATACACTGGAGATAATAAAATGCCCTCCATAAGTTTGGATTCAATTCTTCTACATTTCTTTTAAAACATTTGTGCACCAAATTTTTATCATTTAAGATTTTTGCATAAAAGCTTTATGTTATGTATTAATTAAAGCATGAAAGTGGCCTATCCAGTGTTAATATGAACAGGTTTCCTTTAATATGACAAAGTATCTACCTAACATTATTGTTACTTTGTCCCATTACCAAACTTGTCTAAGATTTTATTGACTTGAAGATACTGACTAGTTTTGGTGAAAATTAGAGCACCCAATTAAATCAATCTCTGATCACTTGCGACTTTGAACTTGGCCAATAATGACATCAAAACTTACATAAAAGAAAAAATATACGGGTCGATTTTTTGTCACCAAAAAATTCACCAAATTTTCAAAATATGTACCAGAAATTAAAAATTGTCGCATTTGGTGACAATGGCAGGCCTCCTAGCAGGCCAAAACAAAAATAAAGGTTTTTATAAAGGCTCCAATGTAGGAAAATAAAGGCCTTTTAGTGTAAAATATGAAAAAAATAAAGAGAAAATAAAGGCTATTTTCGTCGAAGTTCTCATTTCTTTATTAAACCCACAGTCATACCAAAGTCATTTTTGAAGTTATATACTGTTTGAATTATGCAATATAATACATACCTTATTTAAAGTGTATACCTATTTTCTCTGCATATTTAAATCATACATAGCTCCTGTTTTACAGTGTAGGGAAAATGCAGAACAAAATCCATTACTTGCTTTAAGCTAGCACGGCAACCAGTCAGAGCAAATATAAAGGTTTTGAGTGAGAATTACAGGCTATTTTGGCGTTTTAAAGGTTTTCTGGGGAAATGTAAAGGTTTTAAAGGTTTGCTCTGAAATTAAAGGTTTTTAAAGGTTTCACTAGGAGGCCTGCAATGGCAATCGACAGCACGAACCCTGATATGTCTTCTAGAGAGTTAACAATGAAATCCATTACACACAACAACCTACACATGACAACACACCCACAACAATAGCTCACCTTAAATAATATATTTATTTACAAACATAAAGTTCACAAAAAATAAATCACAAGTATTAATATAATATCTAACCAGGAGTATATACAATAAATGAACAAGTAAGACATAAAATTGCACACAATATGATCATATATCAACAATATTTTTGTCCAATTATATTGAATTGTCCAAATGCATAAATTAAAACGTCACATAAGAAATATATTTAATCCACGATTAAACTTCAGTAGTTCACATAGAGGCTAGATCGTATTGTTAGCACCTAACACTTATGTATTATAATTATCTTATTTGCAAAGTGTATCATAGACGGTCGGTTTGCAAAGCTTATAGTTGTGGGTGCGAATCCCGATAGAAATATATCTTTTTATCTCTTCTTCTCTCCTTTAAATCATGGACAGATTGCTTAAAACACATTGCCCCCTGCATAAAAAACTTGTAGAATTCTTTGTTATAAATTTGGTGGCATCTCTTTTAAGTAATGATGACAGTAGGGCAACTGACAATAATTTTTACTCAGTTTTTTTTTGTGGTGTTATATTTTCAAAAAATACTGAATAAAATGAAACAAAATATAAAAAAATGCTAACAGTACAAAGAATAAAAAAGAGATAATTGATGACATATATACATTCAAACTCGCACCCCTTCTAAAAATAGATATTTTGTAGCATTTCACTTTAACCGTACGACTATTCAGTCACATGAGATATCAACAATAAATTAACCTACACATTGTTATTCTTACTGCAAATTTCTATATATAGAATGCAGAAATTATTATATACAGTGTGCGAAAACCGTGTAATTATGCAATTGAACAGTTCAATATAAAGGTACAACAAGTAAATCTGTGAGCTAATGCTCACTAGTGATACCCCCGCCAAAATCTAAAAATATGCGACAAACAGGAAGTAGATGAGCAAGGAGCATGAAATCGATATACACCACATGGGACTATGGGATGAAGCAATATGCCAAGTATTAGGCTGCTGCATGTTATAGTTGCTGAGAAAACTGCGACAGAAATTTTGTAACGGACGGACGGATGGACGCACGCACGGACAAGGGTAAAACAGTATACCCCCCTCTTCTTCGAAGCGGGGGTATAAAAATGCTTACAGTACAAAGAATAAAAAATAGATAATTGATGACATATATACATTCAAACTCGCACCCCTTTCAAAAATAGATATTTTGTAGCATTTCACTTTAACCGTATGACTATTCAGTCACTAGAGATATCAACAATAAATTAACCTACACATTGTTATTCTTACTGCAAATTTCTATAAATAGAATGCAGAAATTATTATATACAGTGTGCGAAAACCGTGTAATTATGCAATTGAACAGTTCAATATAAAGGTACAACAAGTAAATCTGTGAGCTAATGCTCACTAGTGATACCCCCGCCAAAATCTAAAAATATGCGACAAACAGGAAGTAGATGAGCAAGGAGCATGAAATCGCTTTACACCACATGGGACTATGGGATGAAGCAATATGCAAAGTATTAGGCTGCTGCATGTTATAGTTGCTGAGAAAACTGCGACGGAAATTTTGTAACGGACGGACGCACGCACGAACACACGCACGGACAAGGGTAAAACAGTATACCCCCCTCTTCTTCGAAGCGGGGGTATAATAATAGAGTTTAAAAACTGTAAACAGTATAAACAATAGTACAACTAACCTTGCCAGAATCTGTAGATGCATCAATACAACTAACTTTAACATTACCATGTGTAACACCAGGTATAATCTGTACTCTCTGGAAATCCCTAGCTAAAATTACGATATCACATCCTGCTGCATATACCTGAAAAAAACCATACATTAGTGTTCAATCTAGAGCACGGCATTGGCCCCTATAAACTGGAAAGGCAACCCCTTTAGTTTCTGGTTGTAAAAACTTCAGCACATCTACTCAAGACAGACACATGTCATCTGCAGACCATTATGAGACTCGCAAGACTCTTTGAAGTCAGTATTTGACCAAGAAAAGCAATCAATTATAAGTGCTATGGGTACATTTTATTGGTTATGTGTTCATAAACTAAAGAATGTAAATATTGTGAATGGTTTTTACAATATTTTTACAAAAACTACCCATAATGTATCATAAATAATCACATCGTCTCCTTTCGTATTGATACGTATCGTATCCTGTGATGACTTTATCGTCTCACCCCTATGTAAGAATCAGTATAGTCTTGCTTCAGGGTAGGACTGTCATTGATAGAAAAAATTGTATCAATATATCAAAAGGCAAGTATCGGTGATATATCAAGTCAGACAAGGAGTGCAATAGAAGCCACTAGAACTCCAGTACATTAGTCATATATACTATATAATGCCCTCACATTGTTATGCATGATGTTAAAAGTTATTTCAGACGTAAAACAAATTAAAATAAACTATACATGCTTGTTTTAAACCTTAACAGAAAACATGAAAACTCAAAAATATAAACAAAAAAATAATGCAACACAGGGATGTGAAACTAAACATCACCTTCGTTTAGTTTATAGTTTTATAAAATGCTTGACTGTATTGATATTCCATATTTCAAATCGATAATTGATCCTCTGTCAAGAATCCATCAATATAGAGATTTCTGAAGCAGGCCCTACTTCAGGGTTTTCAGAGCATTGATTCTTTATGCAGTCATTTATGTAGTGATCTCTCCTTACAAACAGGATATTGAAATGACCTCAACTGAAGATACAGGTGTTAGTGTAAAACTAAGAGACTGTATCTGAATCCAATTAAATTTAGGGCACCACTAACAGTCAGTAACAGTCTCAAAATTATTAGATACACAACTCCATGCAATTTATCTTGACCGTTCTTCTTTCTTTTTCTATATTTTTCTCTTTGTACTTTTTATCTTGTGCACAGTCAAACAAATGTCAACTTTCTGATAGCTTGATGTCTAAATGTAGATGTAGATGCAATGTGAAAAGTCTTAGTCTTATGCTAGGAGTTATCATTTATGGTCCAAAAATATGAGAGACATTTCTTTCAACCTCCATAACATTTATTATTAGTTGAAATTTTGCAATACTTTCATATTTTTGTAAAAGCAACCACCATTCAAAGATTTCATAATGTGATTCACAACCAACACTAAGTTAGCATACTCATACTAAATTTAACTAATTCATGTTATTATTGAAAATGTTACAAGTTGAACTGTCAACTTACAGTGAAATGAATTCCTTCTACGCTGCCAACAGCGTGACACTTCTCTCCAAAATTACAGGCCCCTGTTAGAACTTGATGCCGGTTCATTATTTAACAAAACATGCAAAAATATTTAAGCATAATTATTGATTAATCGGTGGAAGTAGGTGAATGTCACTTGATGACTTCCATTTTGGATTTGTTACGAGATCTCGTTAATTCCCGCGAGATAATGCGGTGGGCGTTTTAACAATGCAAACGTGAGAAACATAGAAACCGTATAATTCGACCCGTGGGCAACTCAACCCGTTCTATATAATTCCATTCTCAATGACAAAATATATATAGATAATTCTTGATCATTGGAACTGAGGAGGGTGTCATTGGAGGGTATCTCCTGTCGACGACTTGGAAAAATTGAATTTTTGCAATTCGAAGGTGCAAATCTAAGCAATTTAAAATACTCCTTTAAAAAGATAAATGAAGCCAAATCCCGTAAAATTATCATTTTCTTCTAAGGAAAAGTTACTGTCTGCCCGTAAATGATGCAATTCATAGCATTTTAGATTCATGTAGTCGATATAGTTTTATAGATATTCATTAAAAAGGAAATCATAATTATAAAATATATGTCTGGAACTCTTAAATGTATTACATTTACTGTAACTATTTATTTCAGACACAAAGAACAATAGAAATAAAGGCAATACTCTGCGTCATTCATGTTATGAAAATAACAATAAATTCTAGAGGAAAAATTAAATTTCGAGTGTGAACGGTGCAAATCTGACACTTCCAAACACACTGATCAACTTCAGGGAATGTCCAAAGATAATTATTCTTAAACGCCGACTGATTTTAATTTTTTTTTTCAGAAAAAACAATATATCTATGAAGTACAGAAAATATCATTTGATGGGTTTGTTCATATATTACACCAATTTTTATCATTTTTTGTCTTCCCATTTTCAATAGATAGTAATGGAAAACCGTTTAAGTCCGTTTAAGTACATTTACTTCACACACCTGTGTAAAAATGTTTTGAGCAATAAAATACAATTTTCTTTCATATTTATTTACTTTAATTTGTTTAAAACCAAATATGGTAATTTTGATATTTCATACATTTCATTTTGGAATTTTTTTAATTGTCCGTAGTTAGTTGTCCGCTCGTTACAATTTTGAAATTGTACTCCTGTACATGTTTGTTGGTACTATGCAATTAATTTTTCGCGCGTCAGAAACTTATGACGTCATTTCCTTGCTTCTTATGCACTAAGAATGGTGGGTCTGTAGTTTTTCGACAAGTTTTCATAAAGAAGCATAAATCAAATGTTTTAGTCCAATCCATAAACATTAGATATCACAAACAAAGACCGACAAGGCGAGATCAGTCGGTAGCGTTCTAGTCCACTGATCGAGGGTATCGTTGCATGGTTTGATTCCAGGGTGGGCCAAACTTCCGTGGAGCCTGGTCATGAAATGTTTTCTATGAACATTCTTTTCCCTTCCAATGTTCCTAAATCATGTAGGGAAGTTTTTAGTCCCTGACAGAAGTATGCGCCCAGTAAGTGGGTAACAGCTAAACTTGGAGATTACAAACTAACCAACCAAAGAAAAAGACTTCATACTTTGTAAGAATTAAATAATTGAACACCAAAATCAAATGTTTAAAACGATACAAATGACACGTCAGAATAATATCAAATGAATTTGAACATATTATTTCAGCAATACGTATCTGATATATCAATCTGATTAAAACCCGATCTAAAATTTTCCGCTCGCCTACACGCTAATTTAGATTTATTATCTATTTTGCCCAATTCTATGAAGCACCTTAATACAATATCCTGAATTATACCTGGATAAGGTGTTCCATCACATAAAACAACGCACCACTTACCAATCAAGCTTTCATCTACTGATTCGGTATTAATGGTTGTCAATTGGAATTTTGACTTATCTAGCCCGGTGTCTTCCTTATTATTCTCCTTGTCTACCGAACCCTGTTTGTCATGCAATATTATTTTCTGTGGAGCAAAGCAAAGACACCCGTTGATGTCATTGATTGCAGAAACAAGATAAGACTCGTGTAGATATGAATGGATCTTGATCATTACTAGTTACCTGGTGAACTGACAATGTTCCTGGAACGAGCTCTATCTTGGATGGTATTTCTAAATCTATATCATTGATATCACTTTCAGGTATGGGGTAAACATCTATGTTTAGACCTATTCCCTTATTGCTATATAGAAATCATTGACTCATTTAATGTCAGATCCTTGGGCAACTAACTTATCTGCCTTATGTTTAATAAGATCCCCAACACCACCCGGTGCACCCTGTCCATGTCCAGATTCGCTGAAATTCCAGGTTACACGAGAAAACCCATAGAAGTTATGCATCCTTTTCCTTCATTAAGTAAGTGTTTTCTCGACCTGTACTGGGTCGTTGGCCCCTCTGAAACGAAGTGTGCTGTTCCAGGGATTCTATATAACAGGAATTTGTAACGAAGTGCTTTTTTGAATTTTCTCGCTCGTCACTGTCTGTAACTGGCTAAAGCAGGCTGTACAAACTATTCCAGAGTTTAAAAACTTGATTTATGTTTTTGTACATGTCTTCCATGCAAGTTGTGAATGTTTCTGAAGTTTTTGGCAAAAAATTGTTGCAATTATGACCGAAAATATGACTTTATGTGGAGTAAAATAGGGCTGAAAATGGCAGATCGGCGGGAAAATGCATTATTTTGTGAAACAGTCTGTGAGCGTAATTTACCTCAAAATCATCTAGAAACACATTTGTCCTAACATTTATGCCAATTTGAATGGTACTGGTACAAAATTCCATGTGACTATCTTTATTTAAACTTGTTACACTTGTTTTCCGTATTGGCCGAAATAATAGCGACGACAGTGAAATTTGATGAAAATATATTACATTTACTTATCGTTACAAATCCCTGTTAAATATAAAATCCCAGACTGTTCTAATATCTGAATGTTTCAGATTAACGTTTAATATTAGCTTAAGATGTGCCCGTATGGCCAAGGGGTCGTGTCGCGTATTTCCGGACATGGTGCAAAAATATTTTGAATAATTTCCTGATTTATACAGTATCACTGTGTGCAATGACACCTGATTTCCTGATACACCAAAATGAACACCTTGGACTTCTTCGTTATATTTACATGAGAAATTTTCGGAAAAATCTACATGAATTACACATTCCCGGAGTGCTTAGTATTCTTTGATATTTTCATTTGATTGCACTGGTGCACAATATTAAAAACATGTTTGTATTTTTTTTCAAGAAATCATTCACCTTTTCAACAAGCTGATATAAAGTGTACCGAGTCTCATGTTTATTTACTACTCTAATATTGATCTTTTCACTCTTACTATTTGTCCTCTGAACCTCTCTCTCTTCCAGAACATTTTCCCATGAATTTATCCAAACCTTGGTATTATGATCAATACTATCTGGACATATTTTATTCTGTTTACACAACTCGCACTCATCTTAAATACATTCGTGACAAACATTTTAAAGTAAACTCACTTAAAGAACTTTTTGAATCTGTACCATCATATGCTATACTTAACTTTATGAAAGAAATAAATGTTTATAATAAGATATAGAGCTTTACATCATTAATATCGTTTGAATTAATAGTATCATTATAATTGCTTTCGGCGCGATATGACCTTTCTGTGTTGGTGCGCCGTAAAACCCAAACAAACAAACAACTCGCACTCATTATACATGCACACCTTACTATTAATGTCGCATACCACTCTCATACATGCTTCACTCTAAGACCTAGACTCTAATAATTTATGTTCCAGTAGTTTGGCAACCATATACGAAGCATTCACATGGAGTTTACAACCACATGTGTCTCCGGCTGTCTCTACAATTTGGCTGAACAATCAAAAACGGGTTAATTTTACAGAATGATGAATAAGAAATAGTATTAAAGGATTCTTGTGCAATTTTTCAGACTGTCACTCAAAATCCGTTTTGGTTTACTTAAGCTTTTCTCTGAAATCACGTCTTTTTTACCAGGTAACGCTCTACTGTGTACGTCTTCTTCTAGGAATTCACATACCTTTCTTCTTAATTGAACACATGAAATAAATAAGTTAAACTTTTTTTCAATGATTAATTTAGATAAAATATAAATGAAAATATTACTCATGATAATAGTTCTTGTACACTAGTATTGTTATCATCATTATTGTTGAATTATCATTATTGAATTATTTGTATTACTATTACTATTTTTATTAGAATAATTAGTACGTATTATTGAATGAATACTATAGCAACGAAATTATTATTATTTAATAATGATAATAATTGTTAGTATTGTATTGTATTATTATTATCATCAACAACAAAATTATGATAAAATTATTACTACACGTATCATAGTTATTATCAATATTGATATTATTATCATCATTATTATCATTACCATCATCGTCATCAAATTATTACATGATATATTATCCATTCACCATCGTAATTTTTTTATCATTTTATACATTTTTATTTTTGTATACCTATTTTGTTTTTCTGCGACTTTCTTTCATACGTCATTGTCGGAGCTCTATTTTCATTGGCATGTAAACGTTTTTTGCTGATGCCAGATGATTTGGTATTTAAATCACATATAAGATCTATGACCTCTTCTATAATTGTAAAATCCTTAAAATAGTCAAGACTAGGTACATCCTTCTGTTGGGATGAGTAAGTTGAAAACTGCAACAGGGATTCTCTAAATTTTGAAATTTTATTTAAGAAATAATCAGCAAAATTTTCTGCTATAAGTTTTCAGTAAAAAATGACGATTTTCTTGTATTTTAGCAGATATTTTGCTTAAATGACACATCTGAACTAAAAGTAAAGAGCTAAAATATGTTTCAAATATGCCTTTTGTATTTATAAAATCAATAAATGCACATAAATCTACCATTTGTTTTAAGGATTTACTATTATGATGATATATATCATTTTTTATCCTTTTTTGTCGGCCATTTTGAAAAAATGAACTGTTCCAACCGAAATAAAAAAATATTTTTGAAATTTTTACCGAATTTATTCTTAATGCACTAAATGGCAATAGAAAAAAATACTATTTAGAAAAAAAGTCAGATTGGCCCACCCCTATTCTTACAATGAAAAAGTCCTGAAATAATCTCTTAATTCCCAAACTCCCCGCAGCGGTTATTCCCTGTATTAAATCAATTAAATTAATTAGCAAAGCGTGACGTAAGCACTGTAAGGAGTTTGGGCCGGCCCCCGTAACGCCGATGAACACTACGAGATTGGGTCAACGAAAATGTCCGTCAATTGCACTCCTAACTCATGATAGGCAAATGTTATTTTCTTAACGATAAATTGATTTAAAGTCATAGATATTTCCGTCATAAATCTATGATTTCATACTGTTTCAACATAAAGACAATTATAACAACAAAAAACAAAGGAAAATGTATACTTCTACAAGATCAATGATAGAAAATGAGTTAGCCTTAAAACTGCGACACGATATGGCAGATAAAGGGTGTGCTAGGCATACAAAATTTATTTGAAAAGTTTAGTTGCATTGTTTTAAAATGAACACTGACAATGTTAAGTTTATTATTCTATGACAAACTGTTTTAGTTTTGAGTCTATTTTACCCCTTATTTGGTCGTTCGGTCTTACAGTTATCATCTTAGTTAAGTTCAAAAAGCTGACAGCCTTTATTTTCTAAACGATAATTTTGGAAATACATTGTATTCGTAGACAATGAATCTCCACTCTTCATCGTTGGTTCCATTTTCGTACCCAGAGTCTAGTAGGATTCTCGAAGCGAAAATCTTGATAACCTCGGGGTACGATAATGTCACAGACTATAGATAGGAATGTTAGAGCGTTCGTGTCTGTAGTTTTGTGTTGTTTATCGTCGAACGAATTTTAGGGCTTTTGGGGGATATATGGGACCATTTCATTAATTGTAGATCGATTTTCTTCAAATAAAAAGTATTTTTATGCAGAAAATTATTTTAGAACAGATATAGTGAAAAGAGTTTGACGATCGGGACGTTTATATGGGCTTAGGGTTAGGGTGACGATTTCAAAAGCTACGACCGTTGAACAGGCGTTAGAGACCTTTTCTCTATACTGTATATACTTTAATAAGGAAAATTTGTGACTAGCACCTGAGGGGTCAACAGCTTACCATTATTTACTTAACTAGAATAGTCAGTATGCTTATTACAAAATGGTGTGTATCTTTAAAAAGTTAAATTGGTGTAAGTGTTTCTCGCATATTTTACTTTCAACAAACGTACTGAGCTATCATGCCTGGAAGATTTGGCACATATATGATTTATAAAACATCGATCAGTGATTTTTTCAGTCTTAATTGATCAGCGTACGTAGACCTCTCTTAGATCTGTATTATATAGTCGCCTCTGTACTGTACTTGTCTAAGAATAATGAAGAAAGTAAACCATGAAATCACTACTGTCCAATTTCAACTTAACCAAAAAAATTAGTACCACTTTGAACAATCTAAAAGCAAGTCACACACAATCTTGAATAATTCACTCATTCACAATGAAAGGGAGACAAATCTTGAGAAGAAGAAAATTGTCTATCTCGTGGTTGCTTAACTTGATGGTGATTGAGTTATTTTAGTCACATGACAACTGATGACGTCATTCGAGAGTAGTTTCTATTTTGCTCTGTTGTCGATATTGCTTATATTTGAAATTATTTCATTAAATCATAATTGCTGAACCCCTTTTCATAATGCAGGATCTTATAAAATGATCAATTTCTCCGGCAAAATTCTATTTTCGCCTGCCTCACAACTCAAACACATTTTTACTTCGACGCCCTTGAAATGTAGTTCCATGTTAATCTAAATAGTTTAATTTTGTTTTTCTTTGTCAACACACAGCGTTCTAAAATAATTTTAGAAATATTCATTTTATTACGATTCTGGGTAATGCTAGATAAATATTTTTACTCGTTTGTATTTGTTTTGTATAACCTAATTATTTGAGAACTACTTTCCTACGCGTCATCCATCTTGTTGGAGTCTATTTTTACCAACGCAAATTTCCATGCCCAAAATAGAACACCGTTGAATATTTCGTTAGCAGAATTTACTGGTCAGTAAAAATAGAAACTTGGGGATATTTATACACACCCTACATCATTTTGTTGGTAAGAATTTTCATTTGTTATGATTATAATGAGCATTAAACATGATTTATTCTCGTAATATTTATAGACAATCTCGAAAAAGTGGAAATTCCCAGGCAAAATGTCTAAATTACCCGTCTGCCTATGGGAATGCCGATCAACCATTCTGCCATTTTAGACTTTAGGCTTCAAAAATTTCTATTATTACTTTCATCTGTATTTATAGTTTGCATCTAAGTGACCACGGTTATTTTCGGCATGATGCAGAAAATGTCCTTGTTTAGTTTAGGTTAATTTTGCGCCATTTGTGTTGAAAATGCTGTGGTTGCAAAATAGTGGGTCATTTTATCTTGCAAATTGTCATGAAAAGTAAAAGAGAAAGTAGTTTTAAAATTGCATTTTATTCAGTAGCCAACCAACATAGCTGGGCCTTATAGCCATGCATTCAACAGTTGAGATTGATTTCTAACCAAAGAACTAGATTTTAAATGAATAATTAAAAATATTAAAAATTACTCTTAATCCTTTTGAGTTCTTTCAATCAATCAGATTTGTTGTTGTTGTTATTTTTTAAATTTTAACTCCACTTGTTTACTGTTTGTGTCTTCACATACTTAAATACTGTAGTAGCTCATTCTGCATTAAAATCATTGTTTATTTTTTATTCAGTATTTTGTATGGTAATTAATTAATTATTTAGACTTTCAAACATATTAAATTTAATGTTTTCTTCCACTTTTATTACTTTAGAACATGCGATATTTATCATAAAATATTTCTGTTCATTTAAATAGCTGTATTTATAGTGATAAATGAATAACTTACTTACCTGAATGAGCTGGTCTTAAGAGTTGATGAAGGGATATATTTAAGAAACTATTACTATGGTTTTACTTTAAAAAATAAAACAACAAAAACAGTAAAAAAGCTTGCTACATTTATTTAATTGATATAGTATTTTCAGACCAGAATATTTTCAGACCATATTCTGAACTTAATTCAATAATTCATTTCCTTTCTTAACCCTTGTCATGAAAACTGAACATTGGTTTGTGTTGAAACATGATGAGTCATAAATTTCCAGGTTTGGCTATTTTTAGAAATTGTGTCATATTGTTATGTTGATTTGCATATCATGAGGAGGGAATTTTAATGTGAAGAGAATTAATGTTTACATGCAAAGTTTGTATCTTTAAATGTTGATGTATATTTTTTGAGCCATTTGTTCATAAATATTTGGTTTATACAACTGAAATAAATTTTGTTTTACTAGTTGACGCTGTAGTATTTGTTATGGGCTGGAGGCCTGATACAAAATAAACATGTTGTTGTTGTTATTGTGACATCAACAGAAAAATAATTAAAGTATTTGGATATTATGATTTTATGTTTACAAAGAATGTGTCATTGATGATGTTCATGTTAGATTGTTGGCTGTATCAGCTAGACAGCTACTTAATGTTGGTATTATTTATTTATATCCAACAAATTACTATCATACTAAGATGTTCAATTTTAACAGTTTTCATCTTTCTGGCTTTTTGTCATATTATTTATTTCTGTTTCTACTTTTTATGAATAACTTTGTTTAATAACCTTGCCCCTGATAACCCATATTTGGGTGCAGGCAGCCTGTTAGTGTTACAGCTATTTAAAATATGGTTCGGCCAAGTTAAACATATAGCTGTCTGCCCATTCTGCACATTGTGTCAAATGCAACTGTACAAGAAAATCTATTGTCAGGTGATTAATTCTTATGTGGTTTTTTTTTATTATAGAGTATTGCCAGTTTTCTTACATTGTTTTTGATCTCTGTGAAAATCGAAAATGGGAAGAAAAAAGATTTCTATCACACGTATTAATGATGAAAGAAATAGACAGGTAATGATTGCTTTTTTTCCTAAATCTGGCGACACCCACAAGGTTTCATGTTATGGAAGTTAAAATATGGATAACTTTTATGCTCTACAGTAAAATATATTGTTATTAGATGAAAAAACACTGGTATGAAAATCCTGGGGGATGTTTGATTCGCGAGATCTGAGTAATTGGAGTATGTCAATCACTGAAAAATTGAATCAATACACTTGCCATTTAGGAATTGTAAGCGGAGTAAGACGTAATTAAGATGGTGGAAAAGAAAACCATGTTTGAATGCGAGGATTGTCAATGTTGGTTTTTTTACCATATTTTAACATTTTTTGTGTCAGATCATCATCATATTCTTTTGATGAACTGCTTTCATCTAACAAAAAGCATCCCATAACTTTTTCCACCATTCGGTTGTTTTGCTACAAAATTGGGACATTTGATTCATCGGTGCTTGCAGAGTATTCCAGAGAGCAGGGTTCCCACGCTTCCTTGAAAACGGGAAAAGTCCTTGAATTTCAAAATTGCTTTTCCAGGCCTGGAAAAGTCCTTGAATTTCGAAAGAACGGTGGAAAACCGGGAAAAAGTCGGGATTTTTGCACGTTCCAGTCAGGGCTTGAATTAGTCCCGAGACCTCGGGTTTTGATGCACGGAAATTCCAAAATTCCCTCGATCAAAATCGTCCGTTCGTCAATTTGACTCGTAGGTATTTTGCCTTCAAGAGTCAAAGTTGAATCAAGATCTCGGATCGACAACAAGTGGAGCGTATGTTACGTCCGCCTATTTGATGTAATTGACCAATCCGCGATGCGCGCTACGCGGGGGTCGCACTTAGTAAACACGCTTCAAAAGCCGATAACAAGTAACTCCTGTGTTTACCTATCACCCGTGTGTTTTTTTTTGTCGCAGGGGTTGCGAAAGCGCCGGACCGGCCTTTTTTTCTCACGACATTTTTACATTTTTCGCCGATAATTCGTCCCATACTTTGGTACGAAATCATACCAGGACGAGTCAGTATGTGAACCGTTCCAGGAATATTCATAGGACGCGATTTCTCGCACTAAAACGGCAAAAATCGCATTAAAAGTTCTTAAACTGTATGACAAAAAAGTTTGAAATCGGCGAAAAAGAGTTAAACAAATTTTCATAGTATACTAAAATTAAATTCCCTAATTGATCGTCGATTGTTAATCCAGATATGTGTTGTGAAGAATAAGACCGCCCACGGCGATTACATGCTAATTACATATCAATTAAACCTTATTGTCGGTCACACGCTGGGAGATTAACTCGCCGACAAAAGTATGCGCAAGGATGTCATAAAATCGACAAAGGTGTCGCCAAGTTATGTTTACACGCGTGACTACGTTCGCATATGCCTAAGTTCTTTGTTTATCGATCTCCCCTGTGTATTTTGTCGCCTATTAAGACCAATCGGCGTCCGCTCAAAAAATCAATAGTGCTACATGTCGGCCCGATAAGATTGTTTACGTAATCAAACTGTTGCAATTAACAAACATTTGACAAACTGTGATATTGCATTGATTAAAGTAGATAAGCTTTTGGATGCTTGCCGTTAAATTGATAATTGTATTTAATAATGAGCATGTTGTGACGCAGTTTAAATAGACGTTATAGCCAGTTTGCAAATGTTTTTATAAAGACAATTAAAATTGACTACACTAATAAACTCTAATTAAATGATAATACTCGTAATAATCGTTAAATTCCATATCAAAATAATCATTAATACAAATCATTTTACAACAAATTAAGTTTTTTCATTTCACACTGTCATACATTTGAAATTTGCGCCACCGACGCTATCGCTAATAAAGTGAAACATCGTTCAAATTACGTTGTAATTAATATTTTATCATTTTGATTTTTAGATTTTCTTAATGTAGCAATAAGTAAGGGGAAATACCCTCATTTTTTTCGATTTCAAGAATAAACATCAGTTGAATATGTGAAAATTTCAAAAAATATTCGTCACATAATCTATCTGTTAAAATCGTGTTTTAGACTCTAAAAACAATAAAAAGCATCTATTGCTACTTGAAAAGCATAATTTAACTAAAGGTATGATGTTAATAGCTGACTGTAGTTTTAAAGAAAATGTTTAAACAAAGAAAGGTCAAAATTTAGGACATTTATAACATATTTTTAAATTGGCCCTTTTTATCTCTGTTGATGAACATATTCCAGCAAGCAAACATGCTAAACCGGAAAATCTGATCAATTGAAATGAAAATAAGATATTTTTAGTTAACTATTTGATACAAAATCAGGACTTTCTGTGAATTTTACAAAATTAAGTTACAACAAAGGCATTTCCATACTGAATTTGCCTTTATACATGGGTCTGTTTGTCCAATGTGACAGAAACTATAATGTAAATGTTGTTTTATAAAATCTCATGCAGAAAATATGAGACTCCAACTTTGGACTGTTTTGTAATTTTCACTATGCTAGTATATTTGTTATGCAACCTTTATATTCATCTATCTTGTTCTTGGGAAGCACAAGCATTTGTAAAAGTAATTTGAAGTATTAGCAATCTTAACCACTTGACCATGGAGCTTGGTGTAAATTATTGAATTAAGTAATAGGCGTTAATCCAGAGCAGTCCTTGAAATTTGCAAAAGTTTCCTTGAAAAGTCCTTGAAAAGTCCTTGATTTTTTTTCTTAGAAAAGAGTGGGAACCCTGAGAGAGTATACTGAATCAAACACGTCCCTGGAGTTGACAGCATTGACATGTAAATAATATTAAGAAAACACAGAAAAATATGAAACATACAGCATATTCTAACCTTACCGTAGGGAAAAAAGGATATAGGTTGGCACTAGGTTGGTCAAACCACCCATCCAGGATTCTTGTATGTCCTATTTCCTCAAACTGTAGGCTGACATTAAACCAAACTTATGGGAAGCTAAATGATATTATCAATAAGAGATGCATATACAGTGCCATCCAAAATTACCTTTACATTTGTAAAAAAGCCTGTTTTTCATGTATACTGTTTACAATTATAACTTAATTCGTATTGCAAAATTAAGAATAGATTGTAACATTTGAAAGAAGAGTTATGCTACTTCATGCAACTGTAATTGTTATACATGCACATGTACTTATAGATATGTTTTCAAGGTCTTTAGTATAAGTAAAAATGTAAAACACATTAAATATTTACAAAAGTGTAATGGTAATTATGGATGGCACTGTATTCTCAGCATGTTGTAGTCTGATGATTTGTTCCATACTGATTTTTTTGGGGAAAACGTTGGTTTTTCTCATGGGATGGTGAGTGCTTGGAAAAGCTTGTAAGTCAAGTCTGCCGTCTTAAATAACTATATTAATGTGATGATTAACTTTGAAATTGTATTAATATATAAAAAGTTATATCACATGATGCTATCTAGTTATTTATCTTCTTTTGTATTTATTTCAGGTGACATTTACTAAGAGAAAGTTTGGATTGATGAAGAAAGCTTATGAATTAAGTGTTTTATGTGATTGTGAGATAGCTCTCATAATTTTTACACAAAATAATAAATTGTATCAATATGCTAGCTCTGATATGGATAAAGTACTTCTAAAATATACAGAGTATAATGATACTGTTGTCAGTCAAACAAATAAAGACATCATTGATGTAAGTTTCTATTCCTTTTAAAATTTTGTTATTTATATTTATTCATCCACATTCTGCAGATTTTTTAGATACCCTGAGCACAACGAAAAAGAAAAAATACAAAAAATCCTTTTCTCAAAAATTGCTGGAATTAGAGCGTTCACATCTTCTTTGTTTTAAATTCATACTACAGCATTCTAGTAAGCTCACAGGTTTTAATAAGTTGTCGATACTACAATATAATGTTGTATACATTCCTTTGTTTACAAATAATCAATGTAATTATTCTTTAGTTTAATTGTTGTAATTATTAATTATAAACATAGTCATTATTATTTATTGTATACCACTGGCACCAGAGTCCATATCTTATGATCATAAAATAATGCATACAGCCCTATATAGTTCTCTGTGCATACGTACAATCATGTACACTACCTAATATATAATATACGTGGTATTGAACGTTTTCTACAGTGTGTATGGTCCTAACCATTTTTCTTCAATTCGACCTGTATCTGAAAGAAAATGTCGGTCTCGATTTAAATATTTAACATTCCACTAACATCATGCAAAGTTACAAGTTTGTATCTAATACCGCTTTCATAAAATTTATATTAATTTCAGTATCACTAGTTTTCAGCTATTCAACAACACTTCTGACTTCCGGTTTAACTTAACCTGGTTCCCTGGACTAATGTAACTACGTATATATTATATTTTTAAAACTTGTGACGCGTAAATGATTGCCTAGGCGGTGCGTTCCGATAGGGTTTAAATTTGGCGTGCTTCATTGACAAGGTACGGGAAAAGTCTCAAGGAGTTTATCAACCAATCAGTTTACGCCAGTTAATGAGTCATGAATAAACCGGAAGTGAACAGTGCTTCTCAATCGCTGAAAATGATAATATTGAAATTACGATTAATTTCATGATAACCGTTTTAGATATAAAATTTTTGAATAGTTAGTTTTGTAAAGAAATGTTTAATCTACAAATCAAGACTGATATTTGCATACAAATATATTCTGAAAGGTAAAAACAATCTGTCAGACGGTACCTACTGTAAAAATGGTTCAATACCATATGAATATTATGATGAAAGTATAGTTATAACTCGTACACGGTAATGTTTACGGGACCGTTTTTTATTGTGTTTGATGACAATATATTATATGTGTGAGTATTTCACGAGTATGAGGACTCTGGTGCCAATGATGTATTCATAGAACTATTTCAATTTTACCTTTTCTGAGTTGACTAATTTTGTCTGATTGTGTGTGTGGAAGTTGAATTAAAGGACTGTTATAGTGATTACTCTAACACAGAATAGCAAGAGGCTACACTAAGCCCTTTTTTCTGTTCTCCCTGCCAGTTTTGCATTTCCTTATGCAGTAATTGTTACTTAAAATATCAACATTCTGATGTACCCTGAGCCTTTTTTCTACCTCTCTGCCCTTCTTGAGTTCTAGAATAATGACTTGTGGTGTATACATTGTAGATGTTAAACAAGAAAGGTGATAAAGCAGAATTAGATGATGATGATGAACAATATACATTAACACCAGGTACTGAAGATAAATATAGAAAAATTGATGAAGCTTATGCTAAAGTCATGCAGCATCAACATCAGGTATTATATATTGCTGGTTTAGCGCTCAACAGTCATAACTCAAATTAAAAAACAGTGAGTTACGACCGTTTTGCACTAAGCCTGTGATATTTACTCTATATATTTACTTTGTATATTGAACTGAGATATTTTTTTGTTGGGGTTAATGTCGAAGCAATTGGTAATATGGCAGTCAGTCAACATGCTTACTGTTCCTCAGTCCTGGAAATGGTAAATCGCTGGATTTAGCTGTTAACAGACTTTGGGCATAGTTTTAGTCAGTGACTGACGACTGCCCTACATGATTAAGAAGTCATTAAAATGTATTACATATATGCTTTTGAGACGCAATAAACATGTCAAATTATTTTGCTTGCTAAGTTTAAGTTTGACAATGTTTTCTATTCCTAAAAAGGTATAAGTGTGCAGTATAATAATTTCTTAATAAATGTTAACTATACATGATTGAAATAGTTGTAAAAGCTTAATTACATGATGATTAGGATTTTTTCATCACGATAATTTAGCTTAAACAGTTTTGTGATCCAACTTTAGTATTTAGTATTTAGTTAAGTGTTTAAGATAGTGTTAGTTGTGATATATGGACTTTGATATATAAAATACTAAGATATATCTATTATTATTGATATAGTATGATGCTGTACAAGTTACGGAACAGACAGTCCAACCAGTATCATTACCCGTACCTAACATGGCATATAATAGTGGACAAGGTTTTACCCAACAAGGAGCTACATCAGTATCAAATCTTGTGTTACTACAACCTTCAGGTAGTAATACTGTGGTAGCTGGATCTTCACATAGTCCTAATGGTACGTACAATATAACATTACATGGATGTATTTGTGTATCTCTTTACAACTGGGAACAGAGAAGATTATTTTTATAACTTTTCAAATTTACTTTCACTCGGCTCGACATTATTTTTTTTAAGTAGATTGCCTGGTTGGACAACCAGCTATATATCTTACTTTCTCAAATCATAAGTTTACTAACTGTAACAAGTTGCTTGAACCCAGATATAGGTCGCCAGGGGCTCCTGGATGACCTTTTGTATCAAGCCCTGTGTATGTCTTTGTATATCATATTATAACTTGGATCAAAGAATATTTTATAAGATGATTTTCAAATGTAATCATTGTATTATATTTCCTCAAAGATCCATGTGTATTCCTTATTTGGAGTAAATTCTGCGTACTTATGGGCTACTTGCTCTTAAGTTAAGTACAAAAATTGTTTTTGAAAAAGCTCAATCACAACTGTTAATGATATTTTAGTTAAATTTGCAACATCACTTTTTCTGTTTCATTTGTTTTGTATTGATATATATATTGTAGTAAACCTAAGCCCTGCTCCTGTACAAAGAGTAAACAGTAGTCCACAGCCTCAACCTAGCACATCTCCAGTACCTGTAGCATTGCATCAGGCTAGAGATTCGACAGATGAAAGTCCTGGTGGGTCTAAAGGTCGTCCTAATTTAAGAGTTGTTATACCAAAAGAGTCTAATGTTGGTACAGCTAACACTGGAGGTACTACAAGGGTAAGTGTCTGTTTATATATGTACAGTTTTCTTTATGTTTCAAATAATACAAATACAACACATTTATAAAGCACTAATATTTATCAGTCAATTGAGATATTCAGTTGCGCTTCACAACACAGTTCATGTAGTCTTAAATCTCTCTTTTCAAAATTGTGCCTAAAGTTGTGATTCTAATTTTCTGATGTAAAAAATTATCTTAATAGGGACGTTAAGCTTTTTCTTGAATCTGATTTCAAAATTTCATATTCAACTGCTTTTATATGATTTGGTAATAAATTCTACCATTTTGATCCAGCATAGGCAGATCGAGCAGGGGTCAGGGGGGGGGTCCGGACTCCCCCTAGAATGTGGAAAATGTACCTGTCAATTAGTGTATTTCTTGACTGTAAGTCATTTTTAAGTAGCATGAAGCAACTTTTCTCGATGCTTGACATAGATTTAATGGTGATGTAGTTTTATTATTAATAGGTTGCATTTTTTTCTTCAAAATGTGTATAATGTGGTTTTGGTTCGAAAGTTCGGAACCCCCCCCCTCCCAGAAAAGTTTGGACCCCCTAGAAAAAAATCCTGGATCCGCCTCTGCCAGATTTATATAAAATTTCTAGCTTGTCATCCTGAACTAGTTATAAATGTACTGACATAAAAATCCTTTATTGATCTAGTATAAGAATGCCCTTTTTTGAAGTACATGTATATCATATGGAATGTGAATGTAGCTTGATGAATGTTAAAATGTCTGTCTAATACATATATTTGATTGATTTTTATATTGTACATGATGATTCTAAAATCTTATTATGTCAGATATTGGTGTATTATTGTACATATATTATTATATTCAACTGTCATATCCAGTTTATGTTTAAGATTTTTAGCCCCCCCCTCAGATTTACTCTGACTTATATTAGGAAATGTTCATGTTTTTTAAAACTGAAAGACTAGAGCTTCAATATTTAGCATATGGCACCACTTTAAGGTGCTCTGCAAAATTTGTTCAAGTATACCCCTGGGGTTAAATTTAGCACTGTTCCAGGGGTCACAGTTTCCAAACAGCTGAGTATAAAAGTGTTAAAAGATCTTGTGTCAGATGGCTTTAAAATTTAGTTTTCAGGTGAGCAGTCTAGGGTCCTCTAGACTCTTGTATTGTCTTTTTTTGTAATCAATAAACTTAGATACATATTTTAATTTTCTTCTCAGTGATGATGCTTGATTACATTCATTTATCCTTTAATAGAAAATATTCACCATGATTTGTCTTGTAAATGTTTAGACTCATCTAATAGTGATATATAAGTTAATGTTTTCCTTTTATTACAGTTACAACAAATGAAACAACCTAGTACAGCCCTAGAAACACCTGTAGTATCCATAGCAACACCAAGTGGAGGAGCTCCTGTAGCTAATCTACAGTCTGCTTTACTTAGTTGTATGTACACAAAATTTATTATCAATCGAATTTTGACACAAGATTGTTCGGACCCTACATAAATTTAAGTTTTCATTAGAAGTGTGACTCGTTTTCAGTCGTAATTAAGCTGAAAATGTTCCTTCATTTTTAAAAAAAAAATAGATCGCGATCCGTCGATTTCTGAATATCTGACGAATATTCTTACTCGATTTTCTGGTCGGGATCGCGAATATCTGAGTACTCGGATACTCGCTGCAGCCCTAATAGGTTATATACTAAATAGGCATGGCATATAGTAACCAAGTTTCACTATCAACTTATTGCCGAATATGACTGACAACTGTCTTAAATTCGTCAACGTTACTTTCTCTCCGTATGCACAACTCTGCTACATCTATTTATAACTTCCACAGCGTGGAATGAATAATTAACTTGTCCAGATCTTAAAATTTACGGGAATCCCTCAATGCCGCGCTCTAGATGCATACCTGCACTTTTATTTATTTACCTGTGTAGGCTTTATTATCAATATTTCAATATGCATATCAATTATTGATCGACAAAAAAATATTGATGGAATCAGAGATATTGATGGAATCGATGGCAGCTCTATAAATGTTATGTTTAGTTTGTGGATTTATTAATATCAATCTGATTAAAACCCGATCTAAAATTTTACACTCGCATACTCGCTAATTTAGATCTGGTCTTTTCCAAATGTAGGTCACGTTATTCATGATGAAATTCTTATGATACGTAAATTGTTTACATCGCCTACGTCACCCAATTTGAAATGAGCCGCCCAATCGCAGACTGTGAATATTACCGCGGTTAAATTAGCAAGCAAGCAAATCTTGGTCTAAAAATAGAAATTACGAAATCAAAATGTGTTTAATAGTGTTTTCGTCTAGATGAAAGCTACGCATTGATTGGTCGACACAAAGTTCATCTAGACGTGACCTTCAACGGAGAAAGTAGAGAGCCTGTACGACAAAGCTCTGCAGGATATCTGTTTACGGAGAGTGTATTAATATTAAAATTACTTTAAAACTGTATCTGTTGCTAAAATATGAAAGAAACATATTCAAATTCTGATTACAACTTATGTTCATTTTTGTTATTTTTAGCTGGATTAAATATTAACAGTGCAGAACTTGAATCCTTAATGCAACCATTATTATCTCAGATAAGTGTTGGTCCATTAACTGCTGCTGTCCAAGCTTCTGGTATATTTGCAAGGTAAGAAAATAATCATATTACATAATCTTGAATTGTAATATAAATTTTGGTTGATTTCATCTTATAGAGCTGTTCCATCAGTGTGGTATTTTCATACACATTATGATCTTGTATATGTACAATATAATGTTTCCAGCAGTAGTCCAGTGGTAGGACGCGCGCTTAGGGATCGAGAGGTCCCGGGTTCGAACCCCACCAGGGGCACTGCTAATTTCCTTGAGCAAGAAATTTACCTGCGATTGCTTCACTTCACCCAGGTGTAAATGGGTACCTGCGAGGATGGTATAATTCCGTTGCGCCAAAGTGTCAGCTGCACTAAGTGGAGTTAAAAGACTCCCCAGGGAGATTGATAGATAGATACCAGTAGCCCGATGACCAGGGGTAATTGCTGTAAAGTTGGTGAAAGTGCATTAGCATGAAACTTAGACTATAAAATGCAATTTACTTTTTTTACACCATTTATGAATGATTGTTATTTTTATTAATAAAACCTGCCTTAAGTGTGCAAAATCAATAAAACATAAATTAAAGCAGAATTGTTACATGCAACATAAGCTTTCTAATTGTTGCACATATTATATTGTTGTTGACAAATTGATGTATGATGGTGTTTTAAATCATTAGTATATTTTATTTTTATACAGTACCCACCAAAGTTAAGTGACATTTTCACTTTGTAAGCCTACTACATATGTTATATAAAAAAATTGATTTACATTTATTTTGAAATGCATTTTAGTATTGTTTATTTTTTTGTTATGGTACTATTTGTAGTTGAGACTGTCAAAGTAGGTTAAAATTTGTGTTATAGAAAAGAATTAAATTTGATTTGGTTTTGGAGTCTTTCAGATATCAGATGCTGAATCTTATAATTGTGATGCATTTTAGAAATATGTTTTCAATTTTATCATCAACCATATTAAATACATTAAAATATTGGTTCTACCGAAAACAATCAATGAAAAAAAAGATAATGAATTTCTTTGTCTCCAAACTTTTGGTGGGTACTGTATTATGTAAGAATATTGTTATTTTAATGTAAATTTCTGGTTGCCATGGTAACTAAACATGTTATTACATGATTGTATAATTCTCTCAGATTTCTGCTATCAATATACTTGTTGATTATTGTTTCTCTAGCAACCTTATATAGAATAGATTGAAAATACTTCCTGATCATAATTGATGTTCATCACTTGAACTATTTAATGGTTTCATATACGTTGTGCCATCTTAGCTTGGTTGCTAGTTATTACCAGACAAGGACTTTGATGTTTGTTGGATTGAGTTTAATGCAGTAGCAACACATTGCATAGGTTATATTTCGGCGGTCAGTAAACCTACTCACTGTTCGTGGAAAGGCTAAATCTCTGAATTTATAAGTTAACCAGTCACTGGGCGCATACTTCTGTCAGTGACTGACAGCAGTTACTGCTCTACATGATTAAGAATTAGTGGTATGAGGGAGAATGGCCATAGAAATTATTTCCTGACCAAAGTTAACGGAAGTATGCCCTGCCTGGGAATAAATCTACAACCCCTGGACCTGTAGACTTGCATGCTACCAACTGAGTTAGCTGAGCAGGCCAAATTATTAATTGTGAAAACTACTTAATATAGATATTAGAAGAATATAAATGTTGTATTTTACTATTACAGCCAAGGATTTGCTCTAACACCTACAAGTTCTGGGCAGTTACAGTTTCCATTGATAAATATGTCACAATTAAAAGCATTAAATCTTGACAAGAATGTCAAACTAGAACCATTAGAAGGTTCTAAAGACGATCAGAATTCTTCTACTATACTTGGTACTCATACAGTTACTATACCACAGGTAAAACAATCCTATTATATCTTATATTATACCTTCACCTCCACTAATGGTGAGGTGGCTATATAGGAGTCACTTTGTCTATCCGTCTAGCTGCTGTTTGTCCCAAATATTTTCCGGTCAATAACCACCATGGATTGATGGATTTTAATATTACTTAGCACAAACGTATATAAATATAAAGTCAATGTACATTATTTTACACAATATGTGTGCCTTTCCATTTAAAAAAATTGAGGTTAATATTGTGAAGCATTTAATTCATTTATTTGAATTTCTTTATGTTTAGTTAGCAGACTTAACTCTGGTGTAGAATGACACAAACTGTTATAATTATTATGATTATATTGTACAGGTCGTCCACGTAAACATTGCATATATAAACATGGCCAGTTTAATTACACACCAATATTTAGGGGTGATTTATTTAAACAATTTTATAGTTTGGTTAGTTTACACTTGTTTTATATACACATATTTATAAAACATTTACAAAGAAGATATACAATGTTTAAAATAAATGTTGAATATCAAAGTGGTGTGTTTTAATCATCAAAATGCTGTTCATGCATCATCATATTCACCTATTTTGTGGGCAAGTCCATTGTTTAAAGTACAATAACAAGTATGACCTAGAATACGACCTGTATGTGTTATAATTATTATGATTATATTGTATTTATTATGTATATTTTCAGTCCTTACAAGGTACAGCTGTACCTATAATGTTAACACAAGCCCAACCACCACCTACAGTCAAAGGTAACAGAACAAGTGAAGATGAACCACCAGAAAAACGTGCTAGAACCAGTCAGTCGGATACATGATACATTTATATATACATCATTTTATTGTTGTTCACCACAGTGTATATATAATTACACATAAAATAACATGACACTTTTTTATCAGATAACAAACTCTCAACTAAGTATGTATTATTTTATCAACAACACATGTGTGATAGGGAGTTTTGTTATACTGTACTCATTTTTTGTTATATTTTATAATGTTTGTATATATATATATATCTAGTTGTTGTATTACATCTACCATGTCATCTCTCTCATATGTCACCTCTATAATATCATCTCTTACCATACATTATATTATAAACTACTTTCTTTCATGTTTTACAATGAAATGTTTGTTGCTTGATGAAAATATACAATGAAAGTATAAAATGATCTTATACTTTCATCGTTGTGAAAATTGAATCTTATTTTTATTGTCAATTGATGTCATCTTAAGCCCCAGTCACATTAGAGCTTACGACCACTTAAGACCAGTTGACGATCACCAGTGACCTCTGGTCGCGACAAATCTTTAAAAAGTCTTACGACGGTCATCCGTGATCTTCGACAGTCACAGGTTATCTTATTTAGGCCCCACGACCAATTTCAGTCGCAGAGAGGTTTTTGAGCTTGCACAAAAACCTCCTTGCGATCAAACAGGTCGCTAGTGATCTTATAAGGTCTTAGGCTGTCGCACGATCGTCGTTCGAAAGTCTGTAATAATCTTCAACTGGTCGGCGCCGATGTCCTTGTCACTCGGTCGCAGGTAGTCTTTCCAAAGTCGTAAGATCATCGTGCGATTAGTAGTGACTTGTCTTACGACCACCCACGATTACAAATGACAACTTCTGGCAACTTCTCTACGATTAATTGCAACCATCGTACGATCGTCAGAGATTAGTTAAAGATTTCCTGTGACAAGACACAGACCACGTGGTCTAACATTATATATAGCAGTCACTTTACGATTCATTCCTCATACGCACTTTTTCTTTCGTTTGAGTAACACTGTCATGAGACAATCGTAAGTTTTCTGATGGCCTGTCAAACGATTGTCAATGACTGGTCGTACGATAATCGCGGTAGTAAATTTTTCTGCGCAAAGAGGGTTTGGTCGCAGACAATCGCCGATGATCGTCGGTTTTACGCGTCGCCAGTGGTCGCAAGTAATCGTGAGCTGCAATGTGACTGGGGTCTTAGAAGATAAATGACATTATTTTGAAGAAGAAATAATGTTGCTTGATATTTATGTAAAAAATTTCTTACAAACACGGGGAGAGGCTTGAATGAAACACAGAATTGTCAAATTTTTTTCAAAATTTTATTACTACTTGTGAGCTCAGAAAATGACATTTTCTAAGCCTACTCGGTGAAATAAAAAAGGATTATATACCAAACTCAATGAATACTTTCTATGTCATATTTCACTGGCACATAATTCATCCATTGAAATCAACTTGATCACTTATTTCATACATTATAAGTAAACATTAATATTTTGGAGGTTTTATACTGTACAGTCATTCTCTCTCATTGTAATTGTTGTTAATGTGAGATGAAATCCTTTTTCTAAAAATATAGCAACAATATTTTATATGAATTGTACAAATTTCTTACTTTTAGTATGGAGACTTATACATGTAAATGTATATGAGGACAAAAGAGTATATGTTACATATTAGTTGTTTCAACCTATTTTCGTTTTGGAAAAACTTAGTTTTAAGTTATAGTAATTGTAGATAGAGTTTTATCTAATAATTAAGATATAATTTCTTCATCTCATCAAAAATGTGTTTTAGTCTCATTGTTTGATAGATGTTTTTATAAACACAAGTATTTACATTAAATATTTCATTTATTTTTGTACACATTGAACCATTCTTTGTATGTTTGTTTTCATTTGAATTAAGAAATCATCATATGTAAACCACGAATGTATTTATATTGTTATAGAGATAATACAAAATCATGTACTTGATATATACTGCATCAGTTGTTAAATAAGTACATTGATTGTTTGAAAACATGATGTCTACACAAATTGTTAAATGCTGCTATTTTGAAACTACTCATTTCTAATAACTCTAGAATTTATGATTATTTATCTTTCTTTGTAGTTAATTTGTTATGTATGTAACTTATGTTATTAGAAATTTGGTTTAATGCATATGGTGAATATACTCTGTCTGAATCGGTATGTTTAAACTTGTAAACTTTTTCTGGTTCTCTAATTGACGAAATTGAATAAATTGTCTTGCACAATAAATTAGAACAATGGTTTTGGAATGTATTTGAACCAACATGGAGCTGTCTAGCCAAATAGTATTAATCTGTCAGATTGAAATATTTCAGGTATTTCCTTTTATGCACTAGCGTGAAGCCTGGTTGTAGTAAAAACCCGAGTCGATAGCGCAGTTGGTAGCGCGCCGGGATTTGGATACTCCTGCCCGAGGGGGTGCGGTTTCGAATCCCACCCGGGGAGGTTATACCCTTCCATGAAAATTTGACAATAATGTCGATTTTCCTCCATTGATTAGATGATATGGAGAAGTTTCCGGCCTTGTGGAAGGGTAGGTGAGTACTGGTTATAGACAATGGTCCAGGAAAACTAGGTTAGGTGCGCTGGACGCCGTAAAATGACCTAAAATTGTGTTCACAGAGCGTTAACTCCAATAAATAAATAAATAGGTTGTAGTAAAAATTGATTTAGTAAATAGTAAAATTATGTTTCTATGTTTTCAGGCTAGTTGATAGTCGCCAAATTGTACTTCTATTTAAGTGAAAGGTATATAGGGTGTTTTTGTTAATTAAATTATTTTGGCTAGGATACTCTAGTAATTATTGTCGATAGATAACATGAATACATTAGTGTATGTCTAAAAATATATGTTACTCACAATGTTACTCTCAATCATGTTTTCTCACATATGAACCTGTGTATGAAGTAAAATATACATGGTTAACATTTTACATCTTTTTCTGTTTGATTTGATCATTTATCTATACTGGGGTCCAAAAGTTACTTTACACATTGTTAAATTTTTTTGTTTTGGAGTATACTTTGGTATACTTGACATGTCATTATTAGTTTTGCAACTAATATACAGTTTATAATAAACTGTCAATTATGTTCTACCATATATATTTTTATTATAAATAAACAATAAAAATATAAAAAACATTGGGTCTGGATTAGTATTTGCAATAAAAAAGAAAAGAAAATATGAAACAAATTACATTTGTAAAGAAACTTTTGGACCCCAGTGTATTATCATGGTAAACATTGCTATGTCAACAACTTCACATTATTATACATGATGTATTTTGTTTGAATGAATTGTTTATTTATATTATGTTATAAAAGAGAATATGGTATGTAAGTTATATACAGTGGTAAGAACTTTTTGTGTGTTTTTCAAATATAATAAGTTTTGTTTGTATCAAATTTGTGCTTTCTCATTGTTAGTTGTACAAAAATTTAATCATTTCAAATCACAACTGTAGAATTCCTTATTTTAACTATAGATTCAAATAAAGTTTTTGTCTAATTTTGACTTAGAAAATTTTGCTAGGTAAAGAACTTTTAAGAATAATTTATTAAACCAGGGTCAGCGAAATCTTAAAATTGTTTACTTGTCCGTTCTTGCCAACTGGTAAAAGTTACTTGTCCGTATGAACATTATTGAATAAGATTATCAAAAAATCCACTTGTCCGTACTTGCCTTGGGACAACACGGACGATACAGACGGTTGATTTCGCCGCCCCTGTTTTAAACATTATTTAGGAATGGACTACTTTTTTAATTCAACATCTATCATTGTATGAAGGACCCTAACTTTTGGTTTATCAGTTTTGGAATGATGTTCCTTTCTTACAAAAGCAAGTATCTTCAAAGTTTTGAGTTCATATTTCCCAGTCAGCTCTTGTTATACAGGCAGACATTCATAGCTTTATGTTATAAGAATTGTACACTGGATGACATATCATTGAACTAAGTAAGATTTTTAAGATTTTGATGTAATATTTTATTATATTTTATCACTTTTGGAGACATTCTACGAGTGTTTTTATTGTAACTTTTAAAACAAAATTATATCTCAATTCTTGTGTAGCAAAACTCATTAATTAATTAATTGATTACTATGACGTATAAAATGTTGATTTTGGTAATCATAGTTGAGAATTTAATCATGTGTGAATTTAAACATGAAGTTACATACTGTTGTATATAAAATCAAATACATTATATTAGTATTCTCTGTATACATGATTTTATTATTTAGAAGTTTTACATCAATTCATGTATAGTTCATGTATCGTAAGAATAGCATGTGACTTTATCATTTGTATTCATTCATTATTTTGTATGTAAAGTTTATGTATTATGAAGTATATCATTTTTATGTTTTTACACATCATGATCTTTTATCAATAAAACAAATGTTATGGACTGACTTGTTGTTTTCTATAAATTGCATGTAAAATGTATGATGTTTAAAGCCACTATACTGTATGAAGATATATTCATCAACAGTAGACTTGAAGACTATGAAACAACCATGAAGTTATCAAAATGTAACATGCATTGGAGACACAATAAACTGTTCAAACCACTCTGCTTTCTAAATGTGAATTTGACAAGTGTTTATTTTTATTAGCTCACCTGGGCACAAAGTGAGCTATTGTGGGGGGGGGGGGTCTGACCAGGTGTGCGTGTGTTCATCCGTCATCGACAATTTCTTAAAAAATCTTGTCAAATACCACCAGGCTACAATTATTAAATTTGGCATGTAGCATCACTAGAAGGTGCTTTACAAAGACTGTTCAAATTATGCCTCTGGGGTCAAAATTGGCCCCATCTTGGGTGTTACAAATTTTACTAAGTGTTATATTAGGAAATTTAAAAAATCTTCTCCTCAAAATCTTTTTGGCCTAGACCTTTGATATTAGGCATGCAGCATCATATTAAGGTTCTCGCCAAAGATTGTTCAAATTATGCCCTTAGGGTCAAAGTTGGCCCCACCCAAGGGGTCACAATATTTACATAGAGTTATATAAGGGAATATTAAAAATCTTCATCTAAAAAATGATAACGCAATGAGCTTTCATATTTGATATGTGGTAATTATCTTGAGGTCTTTTACAAAGACTTTTCAAATTATGTTTGTGGGTTCATAATTGGCCAAGCCCCAGGGATCAGATATCAGATGTCCTAGTTCTCAGGTGAGAGATCCAGGGTATTCAGGATCCTCTTGTTTAAAAAAAGTGGGGTACTTTTATATGAGCATTCTATATTCATGTATACGATTATGTTTATTATTATACCTTGTGTGATTTGTTTACTAAATAGCCTAATGTGAAGTCACAGGTGACAATCTGTAATGTTAGCCTCTGGACATTACCTATCGGCCTGCTTGACATCACCTATTGGCCCGCTTAAAGCAATGGGACACTACTGTGTTGAAGTTTGTTAATATCAGGACCCAAGTTTTTAGCCAATCAATTTGAGTTACCTCCAATGCACAGACGCTTGCTTTTTACAAAGCAACAAACTTAACAGAGTAAAAATGTCTTTAAGTTCAGTAGCAAAAAAAACCAGTAAAATTTAACGTTTTGTGCTTATTAAATTGTCAACAATTTCTAATTTTTGTTGTACGGTATAATAAAGTAAACATCATCCTACAGAGAGTGATAGAATTGAATGTTCACCCTTGATAAGTAATGTCAACCAAGGCTTTAGTCAAGTTTGACATTACTTGTCAAGGGTGATCATTCCATTCTCTCACCCTCTGTAGAATGTGATATTGTTTTTGATAAACCTGATCCAAAATAGTTCTAAAACTTAGCTATGTAATTTGGAGTAGTTTTTTTTAACATACTGTGATCAAAACTTTTTTTCAAGTATTGACAACCAAATTATTTTGGTTTCAATCTACTTTCACATTGAAATGCCATAAATAACATAAACATATTTAGGCAATATTTGGATTTAAATAAAAATCCTGTTCATTGCAGGTGTTTGAAATACAAAAATGTCTGTTTTCTTTGCAGTTCAAAAACAGTGATAAAAGGGGTTTTAATTAAATTTGTATCACATTTTATAGTGATGCTAGTATTATTATGTACAAAATTTAGTCCATTCATTCTTGTTTACATCATCTCCGTCATATAACAAGTAAATACAACTTTTACTGATCATTCTATTATGGTCAGTTTTTTCTCAACTGTCAAAACATGAATAATTTCACAGTGACTTATTGTGTTAAAATAATTGTCGTCTTACATTCATGATTTTTCGACTGAGTTGTTTATAACCACGTAGAACTGTAGTGTTGTATGATGGGTTTTTAGTCAAGATATTTCAGTTATGTCAAGTGCATTAGCCTTAATTTAACAAATTCAGTCACCATGGAATTATTCAAGCTTTGCCGGTTGAGAAAAAATGGACTTTAACTGTACTACACATAACATACTTGGCTAGCTCTGTCAGTAGCTTACAAGTCTACTGATCGAGGGTTCGATTCCTATGCAGGGCATACTTTCATGAAGCTTGGTCATGAAATAGTTTCTACTGCCAGATTCTCTCCTACCGTTGATTCTAAACTATGTTGGATATTTGTCAGTCACTGATAGAAACATGAGCCTAGTTAACAGCTCAATCCTGAGATTTAGAGATTCCAGGAACGGTAAGTAGAATGGCTGATCACTTAAATATTACCCACTATGATTCGTTACAGCATTCAACCCATTGAACCCAACAAAAGCATATTTCACTAAAAAGATTTAGGAAAAGTTCCTTGCTTAAAAAATGGCTATGTATATATATTGTAAAATTTGGTGAAGGAAAGTTGTAATGCTCATATTAACTTTGCAATGTCCATCATCAGTGAGTGTCAGTCTACAAAAATGGTACAAATTATGTCCTTGGTATCAACATTGACTTAGAGGCCATCAGTTTCAAATATTGTGTAATCTTATAAAATAAAGATATCATAATTTGGTATAAGGTATCTCTTGAACGTCCTTAACGAAGATCATCCAAGTAACAGCTATTAGATCAAGACCTTTTCAGCCCAGTTGTCTACAATGTTACACAGTATGGTGACAGTATGCGTTCAAATTACCAGAGGTAAAAATGCCTTATACAAAAATGTCAGAGGTAAAGATGTCATGGGTAAAAATGCCATACCCTAAGCGGTAGGGCTCTATATCGGTCAGAATGATCGATACGATATTCGTATCGATACAAAATGATCGATACTCGATATATCATAGGATATTTTATTAATAAATATATATTTTTATACAACTGTTGTTTTATCCAGTTATTTTAATTGTAGTAGCACTGTACTACTAAATGCGCTGTCTTATTCATATTTTAAAAGTTTAACTCTATGACTGCATTTTTTAAAAGAAATATCATTGCATCCAGTTAGTCTAGGGGAGATTCGTGGAAAGGAAAAACATCATGTTTCAGAATTTAAGCTATTTATATGATCAACCAAGTTCTCTTGACATTTGGGATCTGTCCGAGCAAATCCGAGTGACTACTCGTTCCCCAGAATTGATCTGTATTTTATCTGATCGTTGATTTCAGGACTACATGTAATTCAAAATGAAAGTACATATTAAGGACATTCTAACCGCAACAGCTACTTCCCTTAAATAAAAAAGAAAACATGACGTAACTGGTGGTGTAAGATTTTTGCGTAAAGGAATGTCGTATTATGAGATTGTTTGTTCACAGATTTGCCAATACTGAACTGTAAGCAGTAGAATGCTAATTTGGCGATACAAAATATCAACTGATTTGCTGGGCATAGATTTTAATGGTATGACCGTCATAGATCGATATTTTTTCGATATCGAAACGTTCGATCCGATTTATCTATCGAACCAACAATACCGGTACTCAATATATATCGTATACCGGTGTAGAGCCCTACTAAGCGGTAAAAATGCCAGAGGTAAAAATGCCATAATAAAATATATTCGGCACTCTGCATGGTTCATTTTTAACATGGCGTGTTGTCTCGCGATTCTGAAATAAGCCGCTTGTAGAAGAAATGTCCATTTCTTAACATTCTGTCACTGTTATGGGAGGTTGAGATATTGGGATCTTGAATTAAACTACAGCCAACATACAATATAACAAGCAGGGAAATGGTAATACATTGAAACCCTGTATAGTCTGAAACTATGTCACTTTAGTGGAATGTTTTTTGACTAATTCTTACCATCTTAGATTATGCTGTGACACTTATGCTTCTTCGGTAACTCCTTTGTTGAAATACTTATTAGCTTGGGTTAGAATGAAAATTTGACCGTTTTCATTAAATATCACTGTTTTTATTACTTCCATGATGTAAACAATTTCTATGCAAACCTGGAGTGTACTAGGATGAATGCATAATCAATTAGCATAGTGTATCACTCATAAGACACAGACTAAATAGTCAGAAACTATTGTCAGGGCTAGGCACCTGTTTATCAAAAATAACCAATGGTACCATATCATTTATTTATTCCTTTAAACCAGCAGAGAATTTTATTGGACTAACAGGAATGATAAAACTGTAGATCAAAAGTTGGCTTTATTAAGGCACCACTAGTTTGTTTCAACCACATTAAGGTAGACTCCCAGGTTAGTAGTATAGTGTATCTATGATCTGATACATTGTTTTATTGTATCAAGAATTCACATAACTCTCTCAGTGGGATATATTATATAAATAACACATGGCAGTGAGTGTGACAGTACAGATTATCAACCCAAGGAAAATAATATCAACCGAGGCGCTAGCCGAGGTTGATATTATTTTTCAAGGGTTGATAATCTGTACTGTCACACTCACTGCCATGTGTTATTTGTTTTATTATACCGAACAAAACTGTCATATGTAAATATTTAATGAACAACAAATAACAACACAGTAAAGACATAGAGGATATGCGTCAACTTTGGTGCAAGATCGATTTTTATTTCATCAAGTGAGCTCAGAAAACATATTTTCACGAGTGGCAACGCTTTTCATTTTCTGAGTTCACGAGTTGAAATAAAAAAGATCTTACACCAAAGTTGACGAATATTCTGTTTCTTTCATGCCAAGTTTTGTGTTTTATTGTATGTATTTTACCCAAGTTATAATGTGACGTCATTTTTACTCAAATATGACGTCATTTATCTTCTAATATTACGTAAGTTGTCTCCCTTAGATAGCGGGTAATATTACCATGTGATCGAACAAAATAACACCTGCTCCGGTATAGGACTTTAGCGTAGGGAAATTCCAGTGAGGTACATGTATAATAAAATAAAATACATCCTTGATTCATGACCACCTAGGTTCTACTCTGACTGCAATATAGACTATATCCAGAATTTAAATATCTGGGTTTTTCCTTGCCATACAAACCTTCACTGTTTGTACAATGACATCAGGATTTAATTTGTGTTTCATGCTTTTCAGCAATAATGTGTAACAAACTTTTCTTGTACCACCAGTGCACGTTAGAAAAAACACCCATAAATTGAAATTTAGAATCAGTAGTGCTTTTCACAAAAATTCTTGCAAAAAAATCTTCGTAAGTCAGTTTCATATAATTAGCACTTCAAAGTCAGATGGATAATAAGCATAACTATGATATGATATTCAAAAAGTATACCAGCCATTCCTATTTTTATTGTGCATTTGGTGTTTTTGGATGTCTTTAAACGATAGGTGCGAGCTTATGCTTATATCCATGTAATATTTGCCTTATATTTTTTCATTACAAGGTTAGATGTAAAATAAAACATTATTTGCACATTTTGGTTGTTGCATATTTGTTACATAGTCATTTAAGAATGTGAAAAAGTAGCTATTTTGCTTGTCTCAAGCTTAGGTGTGATTAAAAACATCATGTTTACAAAAATGTGCTCATTAATTACAAACTTTTTTCCTTTGCCTTCTATTTGTGAGATATGTCTGCGCTCATAATCGTGAAAAAAACTTCATTTTGCATCAATGTAAAATATTTACTCAGACTCATATGGGTGTCTCCATATTGATGTTAACGTCCGTTACCGAACTTTGACACCTTGGGTTGGATATTTCTGTTCATCCAATAATATTCCACTTGGCTCAATTTTCTCGTACTTCAAGCCCCTTTATTATCAGAGCCTTGAAAACTGGAGAATCCTTATTCTTTTATTCCAAGTTTTGCTAAGCAAGTTAGTCAGTCATAATAAGTAAAATTTATTATTAACCTCCGTTGGTCCCTACAATTAAAGATCTTCTTTCTTTTTCGTTGGTCATCCAAATGTCAATGTAGATCATAATCTAGTGTATATATGTCGCAATGAGTTGATAACATTACACTCAATCTAAACTAGAAAACTGACCAATATTGTTAAATTTCTTAACCTCCGTTACCATTAACCTCCGTGACTTTATCTAACAATTGTGTATTGATTTAGCAGATATCATGACCTGTCTATATTACAAATACACTGGGTTAAACAAAGTTTGTTCCTCGCTTAATTCGACTAACGTCATGTTTCGAAAATTTAGAAAAAAATATCTTCATGATAGGCTGTTACAGTGGTTAAGTTATTTACATAAATAATTTTTGGAGATTATGTTCCATTATTTCAATAATTGAGCGAGCACTGAAGACATTTAATGTCAGCAATTTTGCAGGAACAAGTCAATTATATGACCGAAGTTACAGTGGTATACTACTCAAAATATTCTTTTAAAACCATTATGTATAGCATGGTAACGGATGTTAATTTTATAGCCACATGCTTTGGGGTAACGTAAAGTTATGCCTTATTATGGAAGTCATTTGAAGTTCAATTCTTTTTTGAGTGGCGACATGAATGGTTACAAAATGCATAGTATATTTAGCATATGTGTCTTCTTCACTTATGTCAGGAAGTCCAAGGTAACGGATGTTAAAATTTTAGTTTTAAAGCCCCCACATTCTCTCATTGAAAAAGACAATGATGGATTTTAATTTTTTCCACAGTCTTATCTATACAACCCCTTGTGTATAAACATAAGAACCCTACAATTATTTGTACCAAGTGGGCAAGAAGAAGACTTAAGTAACGTTGATACAATTAGTCTTTGGTAACAAATAGTTCAAACATTCTTTCAGCACCTACATATCCACATTCCTCATGAACTGGAAATACATCATTATGCATGGATAACATTTTATTCTTTTTTATTGGAATATTCCTTTCACCTTTAATATCAATGTCACGTGAGATTACTTGAAAAGTGGTCACCTAAAGGCCCTCTGTGATGTTCTCAGGGAGTTTAGATAGGAACGCTGGCATTGGACAAGGCTGTCATTCAACATTGTTCTGATTTCTTTGATTGTGCTAAAACTAAGCAACGAGAAAACTGTGGGTCATTATTATTACGAATATTAACCAGCATACAAGCCTGATTGACTGAATTGAAAAAAGTTAATGTTGTAATCCTGGTGAGTGGCACTTTGAGGTTACATTCTGTAATCTCCATTGATCATTTGAAAATCAGGATAGCCACTAGTTAAATATCATGTAATAACTTTAACTGCAGAAGTAATGTATTGGATCTGAATGTAATCGATGATCTGTGCATGTTCTAAAACACAACTGATTCAGATTTAAGTGAACCAATTGAAACAACACTTGATATTGTCTAGACACATGGTGATATAGATGAGCAAGATATATTGAAATTGGCTTATTCTGTGCAACAGTTTATGATGGTGAATGGTCTATTGAGGTCATTAATGATATAAGCGCAGATAAAGTTGACACCAAAGTTAACTTCATGGAAGAATCTGGTAAAGTGAGTAATTGTTTTAGATGGCCAAATTAAAAAGATGTGCTTTGGAAAGATTATAATACAATACTAAGATTACCAAACTATATCCCTTTGAACAGCAAAAACTCAGTTTAGGGAAAGCTCTGAAATAATTGAATGGATTGAAATGTTATAAGAAGCTTGAATAAACGTATAAATGTTTCTTTCGTTCTTGACCAAGCCATTTTGAGGCTATCATATATTCCACATGGAGTGACAAAAACCTCGGAATGACAGGTTTTGTGCATTAATGGTTTTTTTCCACTATTTGCATAGTTCCATTAAATTTGTAGTGGGTAACACATTTCATGCAATCTATACATTATGGCTATGTTTACATGTACAGTCTTAATAGATGATAAAATGACCTCTTGTAGAAACTGGTCATCACTAATTATACAATGATTGAAATAATTTATGTGTTTTGTCAACTCAACCATCTGTTGTAAAGAGAAATGTAAAATAAAACTAGCTATCAATTACAACATTGCATTGGTCCAATAATCCGTCACATTATATTTTGTGGACTACATCTAGCCTTTTTCATAAAACTTAAACTTAATCAAGCCTCGTGGTATTGTAAATTGCTTTAGAAAGTGTATGATTGCATACTGGATGTACACATATGTATATATGTATAGACAGACACTTATTAACTATTTTTTTCTGTTTAAGGATATCCCTGGTGACTTCATTCTAATGACTTCATATTAAATACAATTTTATTCAAGTAAATGAATCTAACGGTTTTGTTTATTTGTAATAAACCTGCTGCTGTATTTTTTTTGGGGGGGGGGGGGTATGAGGATTGATAATTTAAGCATTGACAAGAATTTCAAGCGTTTTAGGGTATAAGCATGAATTATTTATGTGTTGAAATCATTCTAGAGTTTTGTGATTAACTTCCGTTACAATTTGACAACATTCAATACAGGCAACTTATTCCTAAAGGAACTTGCAATTTTAACTTAAGGTGGCTTTTTTGAACGAAAGAAGACTTGATAAGTTATTGAACACCAATTGTTCTGTTTTCTGATATGTTTTCTTGTATTAACTATCGTTTGAATAAAAAGTGAATTAGAACCAAGTGAGACCGATTTATTTAGTTTTGATATGCTGTTACTTTGTGACATTTCATCCAACATATGTACTGGAAAGAATTTTGTAACTACATTGTAAGTCAATTGACATTATTTTTTAGTAGATTTAAACAGATTATAATTGAATATGGATTCAGTAGCTCCATAATTTACCAGTCGATAAAGCATTTAACCTCCGTTACCAAAGCAATTAGATCCAACTTCACAAGTTGGCATAGAAAATTAACGGTTGAGAGTTTATGAAAAACTCTTTCATATCTTAAAAGATATAAATTTGTCTTCAAGAAAATCTAACTTTTGAGCAAATTGAAGAGGTATGATTTTTCACATTTTCATAGATTGGAAATGCACAAATAATATAGGAATGGCTGATTATACACAATTCTACACAATTTGTATACTATTTAGAATTGATAAGCCAAAAAATGAGTGAATTGTTAATGTATCTTGCATTTGACTAACAAAGATTTTTTTTGGTAAGAATTTTTGTGAAAAGCACCATAGGTCTATAACAGAGTGATTAACAACTAACTAATATACACTTTTACCACAGACTTTATTTACCAAATCATTACACAATTTTAACAAGTTGAAAGATGTGATAATAATAAGCACACTTGAAAAGATTGACACAAAACTTATCTTTCAACATTTAAGTGCAAAATACACATACTATAATCTAGCATACATAGCAAGTATCAAGATAAACAATGAAAATATAAGATATGATAGGTTACATCTTGTTGTACATTAGTATTGTAGATCTAATATAATATATATCATATACATGTACAAACACAACTAATGATTTAATACATAGTATCAGTAGTAAACATATTACTTTCTTCTTAATTTTTACATTATACTTTGAATTGTAGATTCTACATCATCACGTTCTTCCTAATAGTCCATTATTACAGAAAAATCATACACATATTATAAATAGAAAGTAAACTAACTTAGCATTAACTATAGAGTAAATTAATCAAGAAAGAATTAAAAGTCTTATTCTGTCTATATAACTCAAAAATTAAGATTACTATGTAAACAAAGTCGGAGTTCATACAGTATATAAAATCTAAACTATAAATAATATATCTACAATAATAATGTACAAAGAGATCCTGTCAATATAATCTATATTAAATTTACAACATTTCGCAGGCTTAGCGCAAAAGGGGCATAACTCAATTTAATAGAGTGAGTTATGACTGTTTTGTAATTAGTATTTCTTTAACCACTACTTACACAATATGATCTATTTGTTAATAAAATAAACTTGTACTAAACATGTCTTCAACAACAGTAATATTCCTATAATACATTAACATACTTTAACATTGGTTTAAAGTTCGAGATAGAAATCAACAAACATTAAAGCTAGAAAGAACATGAATATTCTATATTGTTTTACATTGACCAAAATACAAGGTAATTTTGTATTTACGTTACAGCCTTTTTTTGTGTACGCTTTACTCTGTGTTCTATAAAAATAAACTCTAGTCATTGTTTGAATTAACCAAGAGATCAAAGTCCACATATATATTATGTATACATTACATAGTATATATTAATGGATCACACATAATAAAGAAAGAAATGTTGTAAATTTATTCTAGATTATTTTTAATGAATCATTATACTACATAGAGTCATACAACACAAAATATTTGATTTCATACGCTTAAAGTAACTCAGTGCAATCATAATGTAGGTAATACACAATAAAACATGAAATACAGGGGAGATCACCTATGTCTGACTTAATGTGTAATATAAAGGGAGAGAACTATTGATGAATTATAACATTTCACAGTGAAATGAGTTAATACAGAGTTATAGCACTTGTCAAATCTCTGTGTTCAATTGTATATACTACATAAAAATATGATAATAGAAGAGACATTATAATTATAGTAAATCGACACAGTGCAGTAAATTTATCATTGTTTCTGATACATCACAAAATTAAACATTGAATGATTGAATGTAGAACACATAACAAAACTTTTGGCAACATTTACACAGCAATTCTCCTATGTATTGGAGATGGAAATGTTTATAATATACCAAATAGTTAATTCTCTGTTTTCCTATCACAACATTATAATAATATAGTTGCAGAAATAGCACTTGAAGATTCCTTATAAATACTACATCAACATATACAAACAATAAATGTCTCAAACATTGTAAAATAAACAAAAAAAAATCCATGTACTAAAACATGCAATAATAAAAGACATATAGAAGCATAAAATACATGAAAAGCTAAATGATTGTAATTCTGTAAGAATCAGTGTAATACGAGTGTAGAAATATTCCAACATGAAACATGAGTAGTCCTCATTCGGAACATCCTCGGCCATTCGCTACGAATAACCTCGGACATATTTAGGCGCCATTTTGAAACTATGTAAACAAATACACGATCGTTTAGGCGATGACTGAAGTTTCGTTTATAGTCCGTAAATTTGAAATTACTCATTTCAATGGTACTGATGAACACTATTTGGTTCAATTAAAAACAAATAAATATGTTTTGACAAAGATCCGTGTCTATACTACAAGAACTATTTTGTGTAACCGTTATGTGCTTTGCCTCGCGTAGGTAGTAAAATCACCAAAATCAGGTGAAGATCCCCCACGAATCCTCCCGAGATTATTCATTCATGAAAGGTCGAGGGTGTTCCAAATGGAGTAGTCCTAGGACAGCAAGCTAGACTTTTATAGTGTTTGTTTATGGCAAGGCTTTACTTAAAACAAGAGTGCTTTCATGACAGGACTTAGTTTTTCAAGGAAAAAACTCAGATACACAATAATGACCTAGTCATTTTTTTAAAGTATGAAAAGGGGCATAACTCCAAAAATTTTACACCCAGGGTTACATCCCTTCATAGTTGTTTCAATGTGAATAAGCATACCAACTACTATTCAAATATCATGGAAAGTGTTGAAGGTATAAGACTTGTAAAAACTTAAACATCACACACAACACCAACATCGACGCTAAACTGATAGCATAAGCTCTCATTTTCTTTAAAAAAGTTGAGTTAGAAATAATAATGTTACTGCCACGTACGGATGACAATACATGTACTATTATTATTTTATACTGAAATATTGATGTCCATGGAAATATTCCATCCATATGAGTATCAATAATATTGATGATTGACTTCACAAACTAAGATTGGTTAGTTGAAGTATAATTATAATAATTAACTTAGAATACCATAATTGATATAATGTAAATATAGTATAAAATGATAACTCGTGTACTATATGATATGTTAACAACCATTCTGGTGTATTAGAAACATAAAGTATATTATATAGTATGGTATAGTCCGACAGAATTAACCTGAGCTTGACCTTTATGCAAGAATATATTAAAATCAGTATTTATAGCCTCTTTTAGTCTTCGTATGTAAATCTCGCTTTATCGGAAGCTTTCGGCAAAATACACACATCCGAGCAACTAATTTTGTTTTCATATAAATACTTTAAACAGTGTCACAACATTGCGGACTTACGTATTTCCCATAAATGAATGAGACCAAAATTTAAAGTACAATAACGAGCCATGTTTGCAAAATTGATTTATATTCATCTAGGTTGTTATAAACACGTGTATAATCGTATAAACGCATATGGAAACTCACAATTTAATGTTTGTGAAGGGTGTAATTATTATAATAAGGTAGCTGTTCGATTAATATTGTTGGACTATAATACAATTATAGATAACTTGTTTATATTTTAAATACTACCACAAATGTAACCTTAGTCTAGACAAGACAAAATGGTTATTTTAACCAATTTACTGCAAACTTAGATTTATAAAAAAAACCCTGTAAAATTAAGATATTATAAAAAGTGTTTGAGACTAACAAAGCATTAACAACTAAATTTATAGATATCCAAACTTAAAATCTTAAAATACAATTTTAAAATGTCTCAGAAAATTTATGTATTATAAAACAAATATGATTCTAATCAGAAGATGAGAAATTACACTGTAAAAAACTGTATAGTAAAATAGTTGCTATAGTAACTATAAAAGTTAAGTTAAAGTTTCAAGTTCAGTATACTTCATTAACACAGTCTGTGCCAGTAGTTGGTATCTAGAACAACCACTTTATTTCAGGTATCTTTTAGGCATCTAAAAACAAGACATAATGCTTGCTGCTAAAATGGCCTGTCTGGACAACCACTGTTATATCTTAATTTCATAAATTATAAACGAATGTTATACAAATCAGGAACCAAAACTTTTCAACAGTAATCATTAACAAAAACAATTCAGTAGAAATGTAAACATGATTATAGGTGAAATGAGAAGAATAGCATTATTTGATTTTAGCTGAATTGTTTATAGTGTATAAAGTATCAATCTTCAGAACATAATAATGTAACACAATAAAACAACAAATAACAAAATGTCAATGTTTTAACTAGAAAATAAATGTACACACTATACCTCTGTATAAATTAATACTAGTCATTTTATGTGATATCTTAAACTTTTCTATCACAAGTTCAAAATTCATGTTAAAACCTTCATTAAATTGATAACTTAGGGCCCTGTTACACATTGGGATCGGAGATAGATTGGTTGTTTTTTTTTTCAGTTAAGAATGGAACCAATGAACTCAATCTAGCATCAACGTCGCCGATTTATCACTTTCGCAAAATGTTGGGAAAAGATGAGTTTCATCCGGGAAAAGATGAGTTTCATGGGTGAAAACTAATTGATCGTGATTTTAAAATGTTTAAATTCCTGATTAATGAAAATTTAAAACAAATAACTGATTGACAAGCTGTCTATGACTGATATCACCAACATGCTTCTGATAAGCCACTGATGTACAAATAAGAATCACTGATGGGAAAAGACGGTTAGTTTTCACCGATAAAACTCATGAGTTTAAAACTCATCTTTTCCTAATAGCTTGAGATAAGTGATAAATCGGCGACTAATCGGAGATGTTGGTGCTAAATCAGTGTTCGTCGGTTTCATTCTTAACTTGAAATAATAAACAGCCAATCTATCACCGATCCCCATTGCCGATACCCGGTTACACGGTTACCGATGACAAATCGGATGAGAGAAATAATAAACTGATTGAGGACTGATTTAAGTCCCACATATGTGTAACTGGGCTGTTAAAGAGTAAGATATAATAACAGATCAGTGCAGCATATTATCAAAAATCTTATGATAATTTGATAATACAATACAGAAGGATATACAACTAAAAACAATCGTAAGACGCTTGATAATACAGGCCTCAGCAACTCTTAGTTGAAAATCTTCAGTCTACTCATGGAAACAAAAATGAATAAAAACATAAGCTTGAAACATGAAGATGATAGTTTCTTACATTGAATTTGACAAACAACAAACAAATAACTATTTAGAACACCACCAACAACAAGTAGCATAACAATTACAATAACAACAATAATCAGTATATACATCAACATAATTCAATGAGAAAAAAACCATAAAAACAACAACAGTATTAAACAATGATTAAAATAATGAACAAATTGTTCTACAAATAATGTCATAAATATATGCCTTCTTTTACAAGTTAAAACATATAGGTAAAACATGTATACAATCACAATATAATTATTTAAGAAATATTTATATTAAAATCTCCAGTAAAACTGTACAATATCATATAAAAAACAAAAAATAACAAATCTTTCCTTTAAAAAACACAAGATCACGAATGTTCAAAATATACAAAAATAGTGATTTGTTTTTTTTATCATTTTTTCACCTGATAATTACAAGGAGAAGTGTACACATATATAAAATGATTGTGATATTGAGTGAAATATGTATAGAAGTAGTCACGTGATCAACAACTTCACGTATGACGTCACACATACGTGTGACATATTAGAATGTCACCGTGACATATATTTAAGAAAGTATCTGTCAGTGAGACATTGATGACAACAGTATGTTTGTCTCTGGTATATAATATTGTCTATCATATCATAGCTTACAGACGATCCATTGCGAGATTACATCAATTTTATTTCACAAAGTAAGCTCAGAAAATCATATTTTCAAGAATGGCATAGCCACCAGTGAACATATGTTTTTCTGAACTCATAAGTTATAGTAAAAAGATATTTCTCCAAAATTGACAATTACTCTGTTTTTTCCGTGCTTTTTCTGTGCTCTTATAGGGTTATTATTACACAAATGTCAGTTCTTCACTAAGATGATGTCATTCAATTTATATTTTTTTCACAACAATGAAAATATTAAGTTTCATATTTTCATTAAATAACATCACATTTTATTGAAATCATGAGAGAATTATCTGTATACAAGTTGATATGTACAGAAAAAACAAGATATTTTACATTATATTATAGTTATACTCAGGGCTAAAATTTAACAAAAAAATGGACTTGCAAATTTTTGCGAGTTGATTTTTTTTTAAACTTGCAAAATGAAAGAGATCACTCGCATTTTTTTCTCCAAATTTCAATATCATACATAGTAACTATTCATAAATGTAATAAAAACAACAAGGTTCAATATTTTACTAGAAAGAACAAGGGCTTTATTGATGGATAGACAAAATATTGAACATGTTTTTACTGTGAATCTTTTATTAAAGCCCCATTATCAAAAGTAACACTGTTCTGGGCAGCAAAGAAAATAGACATTGATTAATTTCAAACATTTTTAAATAAATGCAAATGTTGCTTAAATATGTTTACGTTATTAATTGCATTTCAAAGTAAAAGTAGATCAAAACTGTAAGTAGAATTTGGTTGTCAATACTTGAAACAATAGTTTTGTTTACAGTATGTTTAAGATGAAATTTTTTCATAGGAAAAACTGCTCCAAATTACATAATTAACTATTTTGGATCAGGTACATTGAACATTAGCATATAAATGAATATGGTGTGCTCTTATAAACAGAGTATTTACTAAACTCATTGAAGTCCAATTTACCAATTGACAATGTTCCCACAAACATAAGACACAATAACTCATGTGACAGTATTTCTTATATTTGATCACAAGGTAGAATGTGATCTGATTCACACACACACTCTTATACTGTGTTAAAGATTCACATTATTTTATAATGTGAATATAAAACATTGAAACCTTCAGATTTAAATTGAATTTACTAGAAAACAGTTGAAAACTAATCTATCAATAAGTCACAAGGGATCTAGAATTTATCAACTTCATCATGCCTCTAGAGACCTAATCCTCCATCAATATTCCTCTTTAAACACGTCTCAATACATGGAAACAGGAATTTCATAACTGATAAAAAACATTGTCTAACTTTCTTAGAGAAAATATTATGTTATATTGAAGGTTACATAAAACATGAAATATAAAATTATAAGCTACCAAAATGAAGATCTCACAAGTTAAACATTTATACATCCACAAAAATGTTGTTTTAATGTACAAAAACATGCTTGAAAAATAAAAACCATGAATGATTTCATATTAAAATTTAAAACATTGAGGCAAAACAGATACTTCATTTAAGATATCAAATTGAGAAGACATTTTTAAATGTTTACTGGATGATTACAGTCTACAAAATTAGGATATGAAAGTGGTGGCCCGAACAAGTCATTCTATAGCACTATATCTCGTATGTAGAAATTTTGTTGCCCCAAAAATATTTTGGTTGCGCAAACTAGCAATTGGTTGTCCCGGGCAACCAGACACCCACTAATTTCCTAGACTGTGATTACATTAAGGTGAGAATCTGAAATACCAGATTTATTGTTTACTCATTGTTAAAGGTACTAGTTCACAGATTAGGTTAAGATTTTCCTAATCTTTCAAAATACCATTCAGTGTCTGTAATTGTGTCAAAAAATCAATTCTTAATATTTTAGGACAAACTGACCTATTGATCGCAAAAAATGCACTAAAATTGTCTATATCATGACATATGGCGTGGACTTTTACTACTTGAAACACCATCATTTGTAGTTGTATGTCACTACTTGAAACACCATCATTTGTAGTTGTATGTCAATTTGCACCAAAGTTGTCATTATCAAATCACTAATTTTCTGCTTCAAAAAATATTTCCAAACAATTTTGATAATTTCAGAAAAAATTGGTATTTAAGTTAAAATCTGTGAATGAGTACCTTTAAATCCATAGAGGAATAGATGGGAGGAATACAAAGTCACCAGAATATAGTTTAAATGTAGGATTTTTATTGATTATAGTGTTAAAATCAGTCATAGATCAATGATTAAGTCCAAACCTCGTGCTAGAAATATAAACTATGATTACATAATTCGGGGAAAATATTCTACATTCTTCACTACAACTTATATAGTGTACGTGAGAACACAAGAAAACCGCATTCTGAATACCTTGAAAATTCATTGAAAGAATTATCTTGGAAAATTTTGTGCAAGAACATTGGGTTTATTTGTTTGTTGGGTTTAACTCAGTAGCAACACGTTGTATAGGTCATATAACGGCAGTCAGTCAATCTACTCATTCCCCCTGGAAAGGCTAAATCTCTGGATTTAGCTGTTAACCAACTACTAAGGGCATACTTTCCAGTTTATGATACATTCCCAAGGCTATGAACAGGTGAAGTGTGTACTAGTTATGCAAAAAAGGTTCATGTCCTAAACAGAAGTCTTTGTAATAACACTTTATTGTGTTATATATTTGACTAAATATAGTTCAGTTATATCATTGAATCATGTATTTTTAATTTCAGACTAAACATATGACATAAATCAATATCTAAACTATCTTGGATTAATTTACTTCAACACTGGTCAAAGCAGTTTGTTTTTTGTGTGTGAGGCAAAGGTATTTCCCAAATGCTTGTAAATATGTTCGAGGTTTTTAGTAGTGAATGGCTGACTGTTAGAATTTGTACTCTAAACTTCTTACTTTGACTTCCTAATTACAATAAATTAAACAATACCATAAATGAGTAACAAAAGTATGCCTTAGTTATGCTGCTTAGTATAATATAACCTGAAACAGTAGCCCTGTAGACATGTGTCAAGATTCAAGTAAACCCTTTCTGAACTTGAACAATAAAATGCTACACTAAAACCTTAACCTATATAACCAAGAAGTGCTATGAAACAGAACTTTTGATAAGTACATAGTGCATACTTGATTATGTAAATTAAGTTTACATAATAACAATAACGCACAACAGAGCCAGTAAAACCCTACTATTGTACTACCGGGCAATAGTCAAGCTAAAAAGTGATTCTATCTGCCTTTATCAGTTACATTTACATAAAAAGTTACATGGTATGAAGTAATTGTAACAAATGATTGTAACAAATACATACAACCTTTCTTATCATCAAAGTTAAGGCATCAATTTGTAGTTATCTAACATATAAAAAAACATTTTTGATTTTATTACAAAATAAACAGACTAAAGATATTGCAACTTGTTTCAAAGTAAAATTTTTTAAGGCATACATGTATTCACTTTACACAAATGAATATATTTGTATTTACTTTAACAGTAAAACCAGATCTAACAATAAAAGATAATTTATCATTTTCCTAGTATGTAAACATTACTGTAATAAAGTTATAATAAAACATAACCTAGATCAAAAAAGGACATGATTTTATAAAAATATACAGTAATTTAATGTATGTATAATATAACTTCTAACACTTTTTTAATGGGTTAACCACCATCGCAACACATTGTATAGGTCAAATCACATTGGTTAATCTATCTACTCACCGTTCCCTGATAGGCTTAATCTCTGAATTTAGCTGTTAACCAGTCACTAGGCACATACTTCTGTCAGTGACTGACAACTGTCCTACATGATTAAAAATCATTGGTAGGAGGGAGAATGGCCATAGAAATCAACTCCAAACACTATGATCTATATTTATAGTAAAATATCAAAAAACCAATCAAATAGAGATTATTGTAACTGGAAGATTTCCAACAAATATTCTATTTTTACTAAAGTCCTTATATCAATTAAAAACATAAATTAATGAAATCTACTTCGTATAATAATTGTGTAGAATATTGTATAATAGGAATCTGAAGAACACTACCTACTACAAAGACAATGAGTGTGAAAAGGTTTAAAATAAAATCTTTAAAACTGTAAGATTTGATATGCTTACTTTACAAACAACATTGTCAAAGACGAGGCAATCCATTAATACTGAGTGTGAACTTAGGATAGTTACAAGGCACATGTATATAACAACAAATAACAATGGAGACATTACAAAACATCTGTCTTATATAAACATAACCTAGGTACAACTCTCTAATACATTCGGTGGACATTTTAAATATATCCAAAATATGGATAAAAAAGTTTGATTATTTGTAGTTAAAATATATTTATGAGAACAGACATAGAAGTCAATGATAACAATTGAATTGATTGTCAAAATTAGTAAAAAGATATGTTTAAACATTCAACCTTTTTACAAGTAAAATCAAGTCAACTTAAAACTTGTATCCATAATAACTTAGCCAAAGGGTACATTATCTAAATATTGCCTATTCTAGAACCAAACAAACTCTTCTACAGTTTCAATTCTTGGGGAAAAAATTGTATTAAGTTAATAACAACTCACATTGAATGAATAGTAAAATCTTTTAAGTTAAAAATGATGCCAGCATAAATTGTATGTACAATTTTAGTTCTGTATGTGACTGTAAGCTGACAGACAAAATATTTCATAAACCATATTTTATTTTATTTTATTTTGGTAAATGGTTCATGCATTCCAGTAGTTTCAAGTATCCACAACAACCATATCAATTGTAAAATATATCTATATTTTTTAAACAATTAAATCTATCAAATGTTAGAAGGATATTCAATTCCATATTTTGCCATTTTTTGACAGTTTAAACAATTTATGAAATAGTTTAGTCTATTTTCATTTAGTTAAAACTGAGTATTTGATACTTGAACCAAACAGGTTTCATAAAAAGAGTCATATGTGATCTCAATAATACAATGAAGTTAACAAATCAAACTTTCAATTCTGTCTAAACACTGGTTTTAGATAGCTAAAGTTTAGCTTTTTAATTCAAGAAGTTAGTTGACTATATAAGAAAGTAAAAGTTAGGGACAGAAAAACAAGACCATTTTTAGGTTGAACATTTGTACACTGAGGCTAGAAGTGATGATGTTTAAAGTTAACAACAGATGTTCTGTAGTAATCCATTCATAACAAGACAAATATCACGAGGAGGGTAACATCCCACAATAATATACAAGTACATCAATGTATGTATGAATGTATGAGGGTCGTTCAATAAGTAAAGCAACCTACAAAATATTTCCCTTATTTCAACTAGATCTTGTAAATCCATGTACGTGATATCTTCACATCTTTACATGTAGCTTGAAATTGAAAATATTTTAGGGGTTACATGACTTATTGAATGACTCTATGTATATCTGTATACATGTAAATGTACATATGTAAATATGTAAGTTTATCAGACAGTATGTGTGGTGTAGTAAGATTTCTTTCACCTTACGAAGGTCACGGCTCTTACCTTTGTAAATATGGGCTAAACCATTATAAAAGAGGTTGTTCGGAAGGTTTATTTTCCGAGGACTTATTCCCATTGGTCAATGTTAAATTTTAAACAAATTCATAACTTCAATTATCGAATGACGGTTTAGCACAGTGAATACAGCTGCGTCTAAAATAACGTTTTTGACACAGTGGTCGGTGGTTATAAAATATAAGTAAATATATTACATTTTTGACAATTTTTCACATGCTTACACGTTTCAGACAGGATGACCTTTCTAACACTTTAAAAACATTTGGGTGGTTATATACACTCTTTGTGTGCACAAGATTCACGAAGGAAAAAAATGGATAATTTATATAATACTGACACCATATTGTAAATAAGATGAAAAAAACTTAGCAAGGTTTTAGTCTGAAAAAATATTACGCTACTGGGATTTGAACCTTAAACCTTTAGGTCTGACGGCCGACGCGTTACCACTGGGCTAAGGATATCAGTTAATGAGATGCGTCAAAGTTATTGCAATTAACGCTTGCTAGTATTGTATTGCACACCTGTTCACCGCATTCAGATCTTCTTCATGAATATTCAATGCACTTTGACCTTGGTAAGGTGAAAGAAATCTTACTATAGTGTGGGTGTCATAACATCATTATATCACATGTACAACATATAGTGTATATAAACAAACAGCATTCTAGTCCTTTCAGGGGAAACAGTAACAATAAGTAAAAGCATAACTTTTGATAGCATCATTAACTTATAACAAAGGGGAAATAACTTGTGTTTAACTAACAAAGGGAAACAACTAGTATTTTCAACTTATAAAAAAAACAACAACAGAGATCATTTAAATCACAAATATTTCAGTGATTTTAGATGCCCTAGTGTACAATCAAGTCTCTTGAAACAAAAATGTGTACAATAGTAACTAATGTAACTAATGTATTAAATTACTCAGATAATGGTTGAACTTTTAACTTTAAAATCTTATTAGTAAAATGATCCATGAATATCTATGTCATTTTATACTATGTATTTAAGTTACCATAAAACTAATCAAATAGCTGCAGCCAAGAAACTTATAAACTGTCACTTAATATGTACTTCCAGTCATGAACAGTATACTATATTTAATTAATTCTACAAAAATATTAAAATCTTAATCACATGAGATTTAACAGTTATACAGTACCCACCAAAAGTTTGGAGACATTTTCAGAGGCCTATTGAATAGTTTTTTTTCTAAAATTTGGTTAACTGTTTATTTTGAAATGCTTCTTAGTTTTGCATTATTTTTTTGGTTATCATTTATCATTACAAGTCATGTATACTTATGACTGAGGCTACAAAAATAGCATAAACGCTATTTTATAGAAAAAATAATTACAATAAACATAGTTTTGGAGGCTTAAGGATGTCAGATGCTGAATCTTATAATTGTGTTGAAAATAATGATTCAGCTAAAATAACCATCAACATACAAGAATGTTAGAAAAGTTTGTTTGTCTCCCAACTTTTGGTGGATACTGTATATACATTAAACTTATCTTACAAGAAGTCTCATAACCATAGTAACATTCAATGAATTTACCAGCAGATAAATTTTAATGTTTTATTAAGTATAAAATGAGGTAAATGTAAAAACATAATGTAACTTATATAAACAATTCTTCTATTTTCTATTCAACAAAATTATTGATACAGAAACAATGCACATAATAGTTTCCATGAGAAAATGGGGGAGAGAAAGTCAACATTGAACAAATCTATACATAAAATACATATTTCTAGTGAACAATAGTTGAAAATTATACAAAAAGTAAACAGAATAATGATAATTGACAATAAAAAACGTCTCTCTTCTCCCAATTGCAAAATACATGTTGTCCAATGTGTAACATGTTGACCAAATAAAAGTCTAATGACCATTTCATAAAATCTAAAACATGTGTTGACAATGTGGTGGTGAAAACTAAGAGATCCTTAGTCTGTGCATTAAGTTACATCATTCTATCTGTGGAATTATAAATGTCTTACACTACACCCATCATCAATGTGTACCATCAATGTGTACCATCAATGTGTACCATCAATCATCAATGTGTACCATCAATGTGTACCATCGATGTGCACCATTAATGTGTACTATCATTCATCAATGTGTACCATCAATGTATACCATCAATCATCAATGTGTACCATCAATGATCAATATATACCATCAATGATCAATGTATACCATCAATATGTACCATCAATGCATACCACCAATATGTACCATCAATCACCAATATGTACCATCAATGTATACCATCAATATGTACCACCAATAGGTACCATCAATGTATACCACCAATATGTACCATCAATCATCAATGTGTACCATCAATCATCAATGTATACCACCAATATGTACCATCAATGTATACCATTAAAACTAACATCATACCATCATCCAGTCTTCTATCATATAAACTATACACTATATTACATCTAGCACTATTTTTACAACTAGGTTGTCCATCCTTCTACACGAGGTCTTTTCATCATTGGACCATCATATTCTGACATTCCCCCATGTTGTTGTGGACCCTGGCCACCATGTTGTTGTTGTTGTTGTTGTACAGGCACAGGTTGCTGCTGTGGGGGTTGCTGCTGCATACTAGCTGACGGTGATGGACAATTAGTGGGTGACTGGGAGAGATGTGGAGATACATGACCGGGTGATAAATGACCTTGACCTTGAGATGGAGGTCGTAATCCAAGGTGATTAGATGGTGTGTGAGAGTCCCTTGTTGGAGATATAGGCTCACTCTTTATATTAAGTCTATGATTCATTGTATTTATAAGTAAAGGTGAAACATGATTAGCACCTGTATTCCCCATTCCTTGTCCAGATCTAAAAATACAGTGAAATGAAACATTAGAACTAGCCTCATATGATACTACATATCACAAAATCAATATTTAAATCTTATACTTATATAGGTAACACTAACATATATATGAACGAGAAATATTCTTTCAGTAACTTTATTGCTGTTCAATTATTTACTGTAGAATTCCCATATAATTTATTTTAGCTCCATTGTGAAACAAGTTCTCACAACTAGATAAATCACTTTCGAGTCTGCTTCCTGGTCCCCCAGTACTGAGCTGGTAGGATAAAGTTTCTTGCTCAAGGATACAACAGGGTAGGTTTTAGATGAGATTTAAACCAACACAGAGCTGGCTATCCAATGATTACCAGTCCAACATAGTAACCGCTCGGCCACGCCTACTTCTAGATTCCCATCCTAAATGCCATTGACTAACAATAATATATCTATAAACCATGAAAATGATTTAACCAAAATTGTTTGCATTCATTATACCACATTTATCATTTTGCATGAATTAAAATTTATAAAACAACATTCTGTAGCAAAAATACTAATAAAAAACTTTTAATAACAATGAGTTATTATCTCCCTTTATATAATATTTTGAACTTTGGAAAATCATAAAAAAATGGCATGATCATGTGACAACTAAGAGTGATATTTATAGTGGAAGTTTACAGTAGTGCAGGGCATGACATTAAAGGTCGTTGTCTGATTGCCCCAACAGCCTATATTTGGATTCAGGCAACTGGTGATCATTTGGTTTGGGCAAGTTAAATACATATATATATCACTGGTTTTCTAACTGGGCAACCTATTTTGAATATTAGTGCCCAGCCCTGGTATTATATATTAAATAAGATATAAAAGTTTACCCTTGCATCTGTTGCATACCCCCACCAGGTGGTATACCACTAGTCAATGATCCCTGACTCCAATGATGTGGACTAGGTTGTGGACTATAACTATGTTGTATATTACCACTACTAGAACCACCACCTCCACCTAAATTATCCCCTGAATTCATACTGTAATCATCTGAAACATTATAATAATAGTATAATGCAATATATTAGAACATGTGAATTCATCCATCAGACAAACCAGTTGTAGCCAGTCCAACGCCAGGTTGTAGCCGTTCCCACGCCAGGTTGTAAAATGTTGGACTGACTGGAAATGTACCAAAGTCCAGCAGAGGAAAAAATTCTTCCCACAAATATGTCCATTCTAGACACCTTACCAAAATGTTTGAATTTTTGCCAGGGTCTGAACATAATGCATCATTAGCATGTAATGTTATGTATGGTGCTTTTTTTTTGACATGACTTTTCAGTCATACGGCAGTAGTCAGTTAACCTACTCACAGTTCTTGGATACGCCAAGATCTCTGGACTAAAACTTTAAACCTAGAACTACCATCATACCCTCCAAGTCTCTGACAAATGTCTCATTTGATACTAGATATAAGAAATACAGTATAACCTGCATTAAGCAGCCAGTGAAGGGAAGTGACTAGATTGGCTGCTTACAGCAGGTGACGACTTAAACCAGGTTTAGATAAATGCTTTGATAAGTCCATTGTTGATAGTCAATTATTAATGCTGCCACTTATTAAATGATCTTAAAAAACAAGTGACAATGTCAGTTGTAAATTGGAAGTCTTACTTTATGTGATGACACTTTGTTGATAAGTTTTGACTGTTCAAAGACTCGACTGGGTGGGTTTTCACACATACATTGCTATAACAAGGGCAAAATAGAGTGATTTTCCTTGGAAGGAAGCCAGATTGGCCACTTACAGCAGGTGACCGCTTATAACAGGTGGCTGTAAATACAGGTTTTACTGTATTCTAGCAATTGATATTGCTTTACTCTGCTTTCTTGTCTTGTTTCAGTCATATCAAATGGCCTGTCTACTTACATACTGTCCCATGACAGATCTTTAGACCCCCATCTTCAAACTGGTACATTAGCCAGTAACTTAAAGACAGAGAATGCCTGTAAAAATATTCCATGACCAATCTGTACAAAGATATACTGTCTGGGAATCAAACCTACAACCTCTACAAGAAAATGTACTTTATACAATGAAAACCAACTATATGGTACCAGCGGTTCATACATGTTTTATATAAACTATAGAGAGAATGGTTAGAACTTACTGTTATGATATGACGGGACAGGTGAATGATAACCTGTACCTTGTGAAATACTTGGTGTAGATATAGAAACAGCAGGAACTCCAGGCGAGTGCTGCATCTACAATAAATATATTATATAGAAATATAGTTGACTTTATAATGTATCATTGAAAACAGTCTTTACAACTATCTTTCATCACCACTGGTCATTTGGTCAAGCAATACTGAATTTTTACCGGACCTAATGAAAGTTCACCAGACTAAAAAATGTAAGTGATTTATCAAAACATGCAGTCTATTTTAATGATTTAGCAAAATTTATCCCCACAATGAATAAACAATATGATAACAAATATCCTTTTTTACAGAATTAGGATAAGGGTCACTGTAAAAAGTTGGTGGGCAGCTGGACCACCCGTATTCTTAAAGTCGATGAACCAATGGTCATTTTGACTCAGTCCACTCTCTACTAAATTCCTAGACTAATAGACCTAACCCAGAATTCAAATTTATGTTTTTTTCTGTTCCTGCACAGCCGGTACAAACAAAATTTTCATTATTGCTAAATAGCATTAACTATGGATTAAATCCTAATGTTTTTTGTACACATGTTTTCATTGTAAAGGTGAAATTTTGTTTGTACCGGAGGGGAAAACCCAAATATTTGAATTCTGGATATAGTCTATTAGAGTGCACACAAAATAAGACAATAGTATTGAAGCAGACTTAGTTTATTTAAGGAAATCAAAGCAAAAACATGTATTTATATATCAAGTTAACTAGCATGTATGTTGATAGAGTTAAAATACATGAAATATATGTACAGTATAAAATGTATACATCTTGTCAATGAAAGGAATGTAGGATAGTATGTATACATATACTATAAGTACATAGATGTTAACAAGCATATGCAGTACAAATAAAACATGTTTCCATAAATAGTAACACAATTCTATATATAGTAACAACCATGTCAACATACACATAAATCAGTGACAAAAATAAATGACAACCATGTTTAACATTGTAAAACAACATCGTTATCAACATGTCTACAATATTTTACTTATAAAAGTAGTCCTGTCATCAACATAGCCACATTCTTAACAATTTTAATATTATATCATCACATATGCTTATAATCTCTCATTCATATATTTGTAAAAAATAAAAAATAACATCATCTAAAAAGACATATTACTACATGTATATTTAAACTCGACCAGTTTCAAAATTTCAAATTTCATATGATAATTTAGAATACATCCTAACATTAAATGAACAATAATAAAACAATGATTTTTTTTCATTAAATATGGTTAAGTGTGGTTGTAAAAAGTTAAAGGACCGCTGGACCACTCACAGTCTTTAAGTCACTGACCACCGACCAGCATTTCAATGGACTCAGTCTACTGGCTATATCCAAAGACAGTTATAATTACTATGTAATATTATGATGATATTTACCTCGGAATTAATCATGTTATTTCTACCATCAGGAACCATGAGACGTGGAGGTCCAGGATGACTAGGAGGTGGTCTACCATGTATAGGTGGTGACTGTCTTGTCATACCTTTAGAAACCATAACACCAGGAGATGAACATGGTGATGCACGATGATAGCCATTAGGTGTTGGTGACTGACTCATATCTACCATATTACCTGCAGTAGTCAACAAAACTTAAAAGTTTAAGTACAGTTTAAAGTCTACTTTCATATATATGTATAGCTGACTTAACAAATTTGTATGATAATCTATGAATATTGATATCACCTGAAGTTATTCCTAACAGTACCCAATTACACCAGGGTGGAATGGAACAATTGTTGGTATATTTCTTGCTCACGGAAATTAGTAGTGTTCCTAGTAGGTTTTGAACCTGGAACCTTTTAATCCCAAAGCACATGTTCTATGACTGGACTGCTACTCCAAGACAAGTATATAATTATATACATGTATATACAATTTAACTACAATACTATATCTAAAGAACGACAATGACTCAAATATTTAATAATAAAATGATATAATTATCACATGTTATTCCAAGAGTTACATTATAATAATTATATAAAGTCTATGGTTTACAAGCACTGCTGGTGTGTTAAATCTCAAATATTACAAGTATATAAAACTATATAAGATTGATATAGATATTTACCTGTAGAATTAGGTCTAGGGCTGAGATTCTGTGGACCACCAGGAGGTTGTAAAAGTCCTGGACTACTGATAGCAGGGCTATGTTGACCCATAGTGGCATGTATAGGTTGATTCATATATGGAGAATTATGCATTGGCATTGCTCCAGGAGACATTCCACCACCAGGATAAGGTGACATTGGAGACTGAAAGTATACATGTTATACATTATACATCTAGATAAATGTCCTAGAGTTTAACTAGTAGATAACAATCATCATGTGTTTCACATAACAATCATCATGTGTTACACATTACAATCATCATGTGTTTAACGTGTTTAACATAACAATCATCATGTGTTTAACGTGTTTAACATAACAATCATCATGTGTTTCACATAACAATCATCATGTGTTACACATTACAATCATCATGTGTTTAACGTGTTTAACATAACAATCATCATGTGTTTAACGTGTTTAACATAACAATCATCATGTGTTTAACATGTTTAACATAACAATCATCATGTGTTTAACGTGTTTAACATAACAATCATCATGTGTTCAACATAACAATCATCATGTGTTTCACATAACAATCATCATGTGTTTAACATAACAATCATCATGTGTTCAACATAACAATCATCATGTGTTCAACATAACAATCATCATGTGTTACACATTACAATCATCATGTGTTTAACATGTTTAACATAACAATCATCATGTGTTCAACATAACATAACCAAGTGTTAAACATAACATCATGTGTTTTTACATTTAAAATTAAAGCAAGGTTTTTGAAGTCTACTTTTAGTTTCACTATTCAGTTGACTCTTGACATAAACTTCCCTAATCATTGAGTCACACACCAACTGTTAACATACAGTGCAGATTGCAGCCACAGCATACAGTGCATGACCCTAACAGGTACCCATTTACATCTGGGTGGAGTGAAGCAATTTCAGGTAAATTTCTTGCTCAAGGAAATTAGCAGTGCCCATAGTGGGATTCAATCCCAAGACCTCTTGATCCCTTAGTGTGCATCCTACCACTGGACTACAGCTCCTACCTCCAATTATCACATGTTTCACCAAACAATTATCATGAGAAAAGCATGTTTAAGCCAACATGAACATCATAAAATGGATAAATAATATCTGATCGCTTGTATATAGTATCATAGTATAATCATAATAATGTATCATGAATTAAAATCAGATGTAAGGACTGCCTCCCTCAACAATAATAATCAGATATAATTTACATTTTATTATTTAAACAAGAAATATCTAAAGAATGCATGAATAACCTTCAGAATGTTAATTAATTAATTTAGTCGTCTTTAATCAAAATAAAACGTTTCAAGGTAATGAAAACAGGAAGTGAACTGTCATATATGAATAACATAAACCACAGTGAAATATGAACAGCTTTAACTTATCATCATGAATGTAATAAATAAAACTCACTGCAGAATGTTATTATTTCATATAATATGCCTTTACTGTGTTACTACAACACTAATTTGTATATATATATTTTTAAATGTAAACTTATATTTTATTACGATATATAAACTCAACTATAAATAAAGTCAAATGCCAAATTTCTATAAATTTAATATTGCCATTTTTACAGATAGATTATTGTTCAGTAACAAAGAGAGTTATCTCCCTTACATCATACAACATTTATTATGTAAAAATATTAACTGAGAATGGAAGCAAGTTTTCTCTTCTTACAACAACCTGAATGTGAACTTCTTGTGATAAAAACTTGAAAATGCAAATTCATTGATTTTGAGGACTCGATGGCTAGAATGTAACCATAGCACTAGTTTTATATCTGACTTACATATAGAATGATTTGAGTATGTGAGTATGTGAGTCACCTATGTACATGATTGGGTCAAGACTACATTTCTGAAACATTCTAAATTTTTATAGAGTGGTTTTCTTTTACCAGCATTTAGCAAATATAAAACTAATAATTTATTATAAAAACTGATGTGATTCAATTATTTTATTAGATGTATGAAACACTCATTTATGATAATTATAATTTTACCTAGCATCAGTATGTTTCTGGGATTTCTATTAATATTAAATATATTTGTGGGCCTATCAGCCAAAACGAATGTATGTACCATAACTTCAGACTCTACCAATCCTTAGGTACGAAATCCGTAAATAGTTCTAGCAGTATAAAAAAAGCAATTCAAGCAGATTGCTGCCATGACAGGTGTAATAATATTGAACTATTTTCTCCACAGAGCGAAATTGCTGATAAATGAGACGAGTCCTGCGTCTCAGTACCATTGTATCGTCACAAATTCGTCACAACAGTTACGTCATGCATTGCCACTTTAACATGTTTGTTATTCAATAAAATTAATAACTGCTGTAGGGAATTTGACATTGTCTTTAATGTAATAGAATCAGGTTTTAATGGTTCGTCCATATTGGAAGCATGGCCAGTATTGATGACTTTAAATGATATCTAAATAATGGTGATGTGTAAATACAGACATGTGGTCAGAAATTAAGTAACATCAACTAAATATTATATAAAATAAACTCAATAAAATCCTGAACAAAATGTAAATCTGTTTTTTTTCATTACCTACTTTATTTACCAATTAAAAACAAGTAAATCTGTGAGCTAATGCTCACTAGTGATACCCCCGCCAAAATCTAAAATAGGCGACAAACAGGAAGTAGATGAGCAAGGAGCATGAAATCACTTTACACCACATGGGACTATGGGATGAAGCAATATGCAAAGTATTAGGCTGCTGCATGATATAGTTGCTGAGAAAACTGCGACGGAAATTTTGTAACGGACGAACGGACAAGGGTAAAACAGTATACCCCCCTCTTCTTCGAAGCGGGGGTATAAAAATGTAAGTTGTTCCAGTCAAAATTTTATAAAAATAATTGTAGACATATATACTAATTAACCTATTTGTACTCTAAATATGTGATAGTTTCTGTAAGAAAATAATTAAAATAAGTGATAATTTTAGAAGCCTATTTTTTCAAGAGTTATGTTGTATTTTAAACTGATATATTAACATTGAAAACCACAAAATGAACACCACAAATGATCTTTGCCTTAAGGTAGATGCTGTAAAATAAATGATTACATCTTTACATTTAGTTAACATCTTTATATTCTATAGTTTAAACTTTAAAACATACTTGTATATAATAAGATAATAACTATAATACATGTGGCTGGCTTAGCGAAAATCGGTCGTAACTCAATTTAAAAAAAGAGTGAGTTATGACCTTTTTGTGCTAAGCTCGCAAATTGTATCGAAGACATACATGTAATAAAACATAGATATAGAGGATATTCTTTGAATTTGTGTGAGATTGATTTTATTTCACTGAGTAAACTCAGAAAATATACTTTCATGAGTGGCATAATATAGTGAAAATGTCAAATTCTGAGCTCCTAAGCTGTATTCCAAAATTGAATAATATTCTGCATTCATGCTTAGTTCAATGATTTTGTAAAAGGATAAGATTTTATATTTTCTTTGAAAAACACAACATTTCACCATGAAGCATGAAAAACAAAAACAAATTTTTTAAAGAAATCAACTTAATTCAGCGTGGACACAGCTAAACAATATATCTTAGTTACACCAATTATACATAAGGGCTGCAACAATTCACTGGAAAGTCAATTTGATGGGATTTGATTTTTTTTTCCAATTCAATTTTTTTTCGATTTCATTCATTTAAGAGTATAGATTCATTGCTAATGTACTATAGTACATTCATTTGAGCTTAAAACTAACATATATTGATAACATAAAATTTGTAACTTAAATTCTTAACATTTACTTGGAAACAAACTTCAGAGCAAGAACAATAAAGCAAATGAATTTTGATACATATTTATTTATCACTAGATTATCATTGAAACTAAATGTTTAAACCCTTATAACTGGTATAGACAAGTTTGAAGGCTGGTATCGAATAAAAATCGAGGGTTTCAAATTAAAATTCAATCGGCCCCCTTGCAATGAATTTTTGATGTATCAAATCCATCGTTGCAGCTCTAGTATACATTGTGTTTTATTATACTATCATGAAAACAAGAAATGTAATGTGGAAACAACATTAAAGCCGGATTTTAAAACTTCAACGCAAAAATTACAAAGGGAAATAATCCATAATTAAGCCAGGTTACTTTCTAATTCTGTTCATCACATGGTATGTTAACATTGTATGAAGTTTTATAAAGATCTGACCATAAATGGCAGAAATATACGCTAGATTGAAAATTTTAACGCAATTGTTAACAACACCAAACGCCCACTCGCCCACCCGTCTGTGTTTCGCCAAACTATAAGCCAAATTTTTTCTTTGAAAAATCTGGCTTATAAAAACAATATAAAAAAATACTAACTCTCATTTGATTTTGTTGCTGTTGTAAAACTCTTTGATAATCTTCATTCATTTTGTTATATTTCTCTTCAAAACTCATAGAGTTCATATAGGGGTCATATTCAGGGTCAGGACTGTCACATCCTTTGTGTTCTTTCTTGTTTAGGGCCTGAAAATAGAATAAAATATTCATAACTAATATAACAAACACAATGTATTCTACTATAAGTACTAGTATTTGATGAAAAAAGGACGAACAGACACACGCACGCACGGACAAGGGTAAAATAGTATACCCCCCTCTTCTTCGAAGCGGGGGTATAATTATAGTCTCAGCCTATTAATGCAAAAGACATGCAACTTAGTGATGTAGTAAGTTGGTCGTAGAGCCTATATTAAATCTACATTTCCCCAATAACTGCTTCATTTCCCCAAAATTCTCCATTGCATTGAATGTTTTAGTCATTCTGCCCCACAATGCAACAAGTCGCCAGCACAGGAACCAGAAGCATTCTGAACATGCAAATTTAGTTCCAAAAAAATGAATTTATGTTATCTCCCCTTTAGTTAAGGACCAAAGGGAGGTAACTAGAAAACTAAAACAACACTCAATTAAGTCTGGATTGTATACAGAAATAAATCCGCCAAAAAACTCACATGTTATGTAAAATAAACTGTCCATTTTAATGTATAGAATAATACATCAAAAAATAAAAAAAAATATAATAACAAATAATGATTTTTATTGAATTAGGAAAATAGTAGCTAAAAAAAGTTGGTGGACCCTTATTAGGACCACCCATATTCCTTAAATGTATAAATTCATTGAAGTATTAATTTCTGGAAACAAATGTATTCTTTTTAAACTTTCTAAATATGTAAAGAAAGCACTTATGTTTAGATCCTCTCATGTTAACCTTTGACATATTTTAAAACCTTTAAATATTTTACTGAATAAAAATTTATATATTCTTTTTTGTATGTTTATATTAAATGATATGTTTTCATGTCACATGTAGTCGTATATGTATGTATATTGTATTTGTTTGGTAGATGAATATTATATATAATTTATTAAGCCTCCATTTTCTGGAGAGATTATATAAGTATGTAACAATTACAAATCAAACAAACATATTTACAAGACAATTAAGAGAAAAATATACATGAATACACAGTAAGGATATAGGAATAAATAATTGTTACAGAGAAAATCATGTGATCAGTAAGTACAATATCGTGATGATCTATCCCCAAAATATGGAGCATAACAGTTTACTATTTTCGGACAGAAATAGAATATGGTCCGGCTCGGACAAATGGAGCTGTATTTCACTATCATAACGACCTACAAAGTAGGCACAAAACAAGTCATGTAATAAAGTATTTGTTCTGTTCTAAAATTTACAAGACCAACAGTGATGTCTTTGGACTGGCTAAATTTGAAGACTGATATTGTATTCTGTAATATATAAGTCAAAGGAAGATGGTATCAGAAAAAGTTAAAACTGATTATAATATGTGTAATATGGTCAGAACATTGTCTTATTTATTTACTTATTGGAGTTAACGCCGTGCCAACACAATTTAGGTCATTTTACAGCGTCCAGCGCACCTAACCTAGCTTTCCTGGACCTTTGTCTATAACCAGTACTCACCTACCCTTTCACAAGGCCGGAAACTTCTCCATATTATCTAATCAATGGAGGAAAATCGAAATTATTGTCAAGTTTTCATGGAAGGGTATAACCTCCCCGGGTGGGATTTGAACCCGCACCCCCTCGGGCACGAGATTCCAAATCCCGATGTGCTACCAACTGCGCTATCGACCCGGGTTAGAACATTTTCAGTGTTGTACTATGTATAAACTAGAGTATCAGTGTATTCATAAAAGGTCAAATCATTAAAGGAAAATTGAAATTTCAAGTTTGAAATTTCCCAGTGTACTAAAAGACTGGTTACATGAACAGAGAGAGAAAAAACAACATTTCCAATAAATCCTTACCCAATAAACAATGTGCCTGCCACTAGCATCAATAAACTATTGATTGTCTGTGAAAAATAGTTAATTACCTTAATTGGCAAGCTATTGACTGAGCCAGCTTGTTTATAGTTTTAATTGAGTAGAGTATAGAAAAACAAGAAAGTTAATATGATTGGTGACCATGACAATATTAAAGTTTACCATATCAATATTATCAAGACATCTAGATATCTAAGATATATTAGATGACACTTTCTGACACAATATATAAAACCATGACCATTGTATCACTGTTGTCTGGAGCACACATGTCTACTAATAGACTATATCCGGGATTCAAATATTTGGGTTTTCCCCTTCGGTACAAACTAACTTTCACCGTTACAATGAAAACACATGTACAAAGAACAATAGGATTTAATCCATAGCTCGTGCTATTCAGCAATAATGCCTAGAAAACTTTGTTTGTACCAGCTGTGCACGGACGGAAAAACCCGTATTATATATAGGGCTGTCATCGGTAAACCAGATATCAATGTATCACCGATTCTTGACAGATGATCCGATATCGATTCGCAATTTAGAATATCGATACAATCTAGTATTTTATAAAGCTCTAAACTAAATGAAGGTGACCTATAATTTAACATCACTGTGTTGTATTCATCTTTTTTTTTTACATGAATAGATGAAACAGGCTGTCACGGACACAATTTATTTTGTCTGAAACGCCTTTAAACATCATGCATAACATCATGAGGGCATTATATCATGGGTTGCCTGCAAGACTGTAGTAACTCGCTCTTTTATGCAAAACACTTACTACAGTCTTGCAGGCAATCCTCGATATAATTAGTATATACTGGAGTTCTAGAAGTTTTTATTACACTCCTTGTTTGACTCGATATATTGATATATCACCAATACTTGCCTTTCGATATATCGATACAAAATTTTCTATCAATGACAGCCCTTATATATATACATATATACATGTATCTCATTACTTTTCTAACCTTAAAAAGACTTAGAATGTATACACCAGGGAAAATGTCATTTTGTAGAATTATTATACAGTATATCTTTAATTATATATAATATCGTATGAGTTTTCTACACATTTACACAACTACTCTTCAGGCAAGTTCTAAATGAAGTAAGAAAAGTATCATGTAAGAAGATATATAAGTGAAAATAGACAAGATACTTTATGTCCTCAGGTAATATACATAAAATCTTTAACTATAATCATTATCAATGTATGATTACTACATATCTTCAATAAAATAACATTATAATATAGTCTTAAATTTACAATAACCTGACCAGTGATGAGTAGAAGTCAAGATTATTGACATTTAAGATAAACTGGAAATACAAGGCCAGAATCAGAACATGGATACTGAAAACATTTAATAAATTATGTATACAGATGAAAGAACCTAACAGATATTTTAGTGTCCACCAAAATTTCGGGACATTTTCAATTTGTAATTGCCTTTGAAAACAATTTTGAATGCTTGTATCAAAAATTTGATAACTGATTATTTTTATATTATGCTTTTTAGTTTTGCTTATAGATGGGGGAGGATAGGACGCTAGAAGTGACACTTTACCAGTTATATAAGATACAGTGTTTTTGTTGTTTTTTATTTGGGTTTCTTGCGGTAGCAACTCATCTTATCAGAGCAGTCAGTCAACCTACTCACCATTCCTGGAAAGACTAAAATCTCTGGATTAGGTTGTTAACCAGAAAAATGACTGTAGAAATTATTTCATGACCAAATCTAATGAAAGTATGCGCTGCCTGGGAATCCAACCCACAAACCACTAATCATTAGACTCTCAGGCTACCAACTGAGCTAGCCACTGGTGGGCTACAAGGATAGAATGTTAGGTTAGTGCAGATCTGTACAATGATTTACCAGTGATATAATATCACATAAGAATGTAGGAACAATCTGAGTACATAGTACTGTAATACTAGCATATACATGATGAAATCAATATCTAACTTACAGACTATTTCCCTAGTGTTAGATTAGAGTAGTTACCATACTCTCTATAGGTCAAAGTATTCCAGAAATCTTACAACTTAGATATATGAGAGTCATTGTTCACTTTATTTGTACATAGTCCATTATAATACAACATTTATCTTACAATTATACACAATAACATTGTTTATATAAAAAAAAATTCTATAATATAATATTTTATACTTTTTATAACGCCATATCAACGCAATTCAGATAATATTATGTAGACCAGTGGTGCTTTTCACAAAACTTCTTACGAAAAAAATCTTCGTAAGTCAGTTTCATATAATTTGCACTTCAAAGTCAGGTGGATAATAAGCATAACTATGATATGATATTCAAACAGTATACTCAATTCTACATAATTTGTATAATATTTAGAATTGATGAGCCAAAAATTGAGCGAATTATTAATGTTTTTTGCTTTTGACTTACAAAGTTTTTTTTGTAAGCACCTAACCTAGCTTTTCTAGACCCTCGTCTATAACCAGTACTTACCTACCCTACCACAAGGCAGGCAACTTATCAATATACTTTTTGGATGGAAGGAAAGTTGACATTGTTGTAAAATTGTCATGGAAGGGTATAACCTCCCTGGGTGGAATTCAAACCTGTACCCCTTTTGGGACAATAGACTTGAAATCACAGAGTGCTACATACTGCAATACAGGCCCTAATTTTTTAAGTCTTTATGTAAAAAAATAAAACATTTATCTTACAGTAATAGACAATAACATTATTCATATTTCAAAATATAAACTTAAAACAACATAGTAAGACAGATAGTGGGCTTAGCACAAAAACAGTCTCAACTAACTCAGATTTTAACTTAAGTTACGACTGTTTTGCGCATAAGCCTGCTAGACAGATAAGTCTTCTAATTTATAGTACTACTTATATATTGTATATGATATATAACTTTATTATATGTTGATATATAGTACAAGTATATATATAATAAATCTTGTGATAACTACAGAGAGGATTGTTTGTTGACTTTGGATTGCAAGACCGGTTGTCATTTCACTTGAACTAGCTCAGAAAAAATAGTTTCGAGAATGGCTGTGACTAAAAATCTTATTTCAAAATTGACAATAGTTCTTTTTCTTTTATACCTTTCTGTGTTCTTTTAGAGATATTTTCACATAAATATAATAAACTGTCATTTTTTCCTCTGAGATGACAACATTTTGATGTAATGAAAATTTATATTATCGAATAAACACCTGTTCTCGAACCTCACCTGATCTCGAACTTTTCATAAAAAAGTTGTTTACTTTGCTACGTAATTGCGTATGACATCATCAACTCGTGTGCACAAATGTTTGGTAAACAACAGACGCAACTACAGCTGTCAAACGAGAACAATGCGCAAGAAACAGGTAATTAGAATGAATATTTTGTAATGGTGAATATTTTTAAGTAAATCCCTATTACCTTTTTCCGCCCTGTCAGTACAATCCATCAAATAGTGTTTAAAAGTATGTTATAACAAAAAAAGCACATGGCAGGTAGCCCTTGCTCATAAAGTCACGTGACAGTCATGTGGCAGCTAATTATGACCTCACAAAGAGCCAAATACGGTAGAGGTTTGAAATTAGGTCATCTATTTTTAGCCGCCATGACAGTTTTCAAAGAATGGTGGTGTTTTTTCTGGAAGGATTTGGATTTGTTTTAAAAATAAAATATCAACAAATATATGATAGAAAAGTGGAATAAAGGTTAAAAGGTGTGTTTTTAATGTGTTTTTCTAAAAATGTTGTTGTATTGATTAAAAACGGCTCATTGAGTCCTTAAAGGTTCAAGAACCGGTTTGTCCACGCTATATATTATTTTATATCTAATAAATCTAACTAATCAACAATCTGCATTTGTACCACGTGACCGTCCAATATATTCTCGTATTGGATCCAAACATATATATTATTTTTGTATTGGACAATTGGGTACATCACAGTGCACTAATCGATGCTAGTCTGGTTTATAAGAATAGCTGTGATTGCTTTGTTAGGAGGATGGTGATGATGAGTATTTCAAAGTAAACGAAAGATAATATAAAAGGTTATTTTAATACACAATACCGAATATATTTGGGCTCGTCCAATATGACTTTTCAAGCTGTGTACTGGTCCAATTCAATTATAATTCCGTATTGTACAGTAAAATGTATTACAACATATAGTTATAATTAAAATATTTTTATAAAATAATAATGTACCAAACTTTGCTGTAACGCAAGAAAGAAATAGTTTGGCTTATAGTACCTATATAATTATGACATATTTTATAGTACATGTATATACATATGGTCATATAATTATACATCATAGATTTATTTTGTAGTAAAACATTAATAGAGCTTTAACTAAAGGGTACATTAATACATTTAATAATCCAGGAGAGCCTATGTTAGGTCAGGTCACAGTAAATAACTTAAAGAAAGCTGATAAACGATGCAAAGTTCAGTTAAACAAACAAACAAACAATAGGTATTTAAATGTGGGCGTAGTGCAAATGGACGTAACTCACTTTTTTTTTTAACTTGAGTTATGACCATTTTGCGCTAAGCCCAAGTAATGACTTATAAATATATATATTTTATATCTTAGTAAGGATGTTTTTATACTTGACTGTCACTGACTACAGACCACTGACCGCTACACAAGGTCTTGACCACTGGCATGGATGATAAAAAATGTCTTGACCAGTTTGATCAATGATAACAACAAGGTAAATGACCAGTGTGTTCAAATACATGGAAGTTATAAGATATATGATGAAAACAGCCTAGAGATAGACTGTAAGTCTAACAACATATACATATCTTTTCATCTACATTTGTACATTAAACTGTGACAATACTTGGGTTTTTTTACATTTTTTTTGTAGGGTTTAACACCATAGCAACACATTGTATAGGTCAATCAACCTAATCATCATTCCTAGAAAGGCTCAATCTCTTGATTTAACTGTAAGCCAGTTACTAGCACATTCTAGTGTCAGTGAATGACAACTGCCCTACATGATTTAGAATCAGTGGTAGGAGAGAGAATGGCCATAGGGAAAATTTCAAGATCAAACTCACAGAAAGTATGCCTGCCTGGGAATCGAACCCATGACCCCTCAACAGTAGATTTGCATGCTACCAACTGAGCTAACCAGGCAGCTAAAAATATTGCCATTATAGTCTCTTTTCATACTGTAATACTGTACCAAATATTGGAAAGATAAGTAAATAGTGAAACTAACAAAAACAACATGAACGTATGGTTGATATGATATATTACAATAACATAGTATAATGACAACCAGACTGACATTTTATACAATATATACCGGTCAACATGAAATATAAATGTCACTTTTAGAGCTTATAACCAATTAAGAGAAGATTTGAGGTGACTGACCAGTTTATAGGGCACGGGTCAAGGAAACAACCTGTTCAACATGACTTAACAACAAACTCAAAACAATACAGGTCACTAAACACTAGCTACAAGCTATTTTGTTGTTTGTATCAAACACTGACTACATGTATGTAGTATAAGTTAAGATGTGACCACAATTTATATTCTCCTACAGGTTACTGACAGGTGTGGCTACAAGATTAATTATAAAGTGAAGTAAGTTCCTGTATAAGACTAATGTTTATTGCCACAAAATATATTACTTTTTAGCCACTTTTAAAGTAACAAAATAACAGGAAGAACAATTTTAACACTGAAAGTTTAACACTACATCTAACTAAATATAAAGGTGTAAGCAAACATATTAGGAACAACAACAGTAAAAGAACACTGACCTACTATACAGCCAAAATGCAAAGAGGGAAAGATGTTTTTTAGATTTTAAACCAAGTGTTATACTATACATGAGAGTCCTGGGGACCCTGGGCAAGCAGTCTGAGAACTAGATGCTTAGGGCATCTGACAAAAGATTGTTAAACAGTTTCAGCTGATGAAAACTGTGATCCCCGGGCAGGGTCAATTTTCAACTGGGTGTAGAAGACCTCAAGATAATACCACACATCAAATATGAAGTCTCTATGACTTGTAGTTTTGAGAAGAAGACTTTTTCACATTCTTTTCCCTTATATAACTCTATGTAAATCTTGTTACCCCTGGGTCAGGGCCAATTTTGACCCTAGGGCATAATTTGAACAAACTTAGTAAAGCACTTTCTAGTGATGCTACATGCCAAATTTAATAACTGTAGACTATATGGTTTTTGACAAGAAGATTTTTTAAGAAATCGTTGAAGACAGACACACGCACTAACACACATTAGTCAGACCCCCCCAGAATAGCTCACCTTATGCACTTTGTGCTCAGGTGAGCTAATAAAAGTTAAATTATCAGACAAAAGGGTTCATACATACATGATTGCTGTGAAACAGGAAGTGATGAATAAGTGAATATAATTAATTGATTTCTAATTAATCAGCTTGCTAGATGAAATACATGTACATACTTAATGTATGTTTACAAGGCTTGACATTAATTTTTCAAGTTACTGGTTGCCTCTTTGGACATATAATTATGTTACTTGCCCAAACCAAATGTTGACTAGCGTTAACAAGTTTCCCAAACCCAAATAGGTAGTGAGGGGCAATAGGACAACCTTTTTTTATTACCTAATGCTCTATATAAATGTCAATTTGCTATTTTTAACTGTCCTCGGGCAACAGTTCTTAAGTTGTCCCTGATACCTGGGGAAAATAGTTTTGACTGTTCCCCAAACACCCATGAAATAAGTGTATAATGTTGAACTGGTATATACAATTAAGTGTCAGTCCATACATCAGACTATTTGCCATGTAGTTTCTAGTTCTCTTGTATTGCCAGTGTAAGAATGATAGGTTTTATAATTTCAATGATTACTATAGCATGCGTATTGGCATGTACTGTTTGTATGGTCCTATACTTGCCAGTTGTTTGATATTTATTACACTATAGTTTAATAGTTTTGGGTTGTAACTGTTTGTTGGATGCCAAGATACATGATTACTTTGCTCTGCAACATTCCTCCATGTCTTTCAACCTTGTCTTTTATCTTTAAACTAGTATGACAGGGATATGGAATTTTGCTGTGGTTTGAAGATTTTGTACCAGAAAGCAAACTAGTAAACTGTCTGAAAAGTTTTACAATACTTTAAGTATATCATGTCATGACAGATAAACATTAATTATACTTATAATTTTATAGCTAATACCTGGTAGTTACTCTCTATCTCTCTCTTTGCCCCTCCCCCCTCCCTCCCTCCAACTCACTCTCCCGGACCCTCCATTGTTCACACTCTATCACTCTCCCTCCCTTAAATTCCTCCTTCCCTCCTCCCCTCCCTCTGTTCCTCTCTCTCTCTCTTTCTCTCTGTATTTTATAAGTCTCATTTTAGAATTAACTTATGATATAAATATGTTATAAACAATATACATGTATATACATGTGTTACATACTGTTTATAGTAAAAAATATAACATCCTGGATTGTATAACCTTGAATATATCATTACAATAAAATATATATTATTCTTTATATCATTAATTACTTATATATAAAATTATATTTATATCTGTAACAGTTATAAGTGTTTTATTCCTTACAACATATTATATCATAACATGTTTTCTTATTCATGTCTGAGAAAGGTATAACTAGAGTATGAGGTAACAAATGGAGAAAAGGCAACTAGAGTCTGCAGTGAAAACAAGAGAAAGGTAACTAGAGTCTGCAGTGACAACAAGAGAAAGGCAACTAGAGTCTGCAGTGACAACAAGAGAAAGGCAACTAGAATCTGCAGTGACAACAAGAGAAAGGCAACTAGAGTCTGCAGTGAAAACAAGAGAAAGGTAACTAGAGTCTGCAGTGACAACAAGAGAAAGGCAACTAGAGTCTGCAGTGACAACAAGAGAAAGGTAACTAGAGTCTGCAGTGACAACAAGAGAAAGGCAACTAGAATCTGCAGTGACAACAAGAGAAAGGTAACTAGAGTCTGCAGTGACAACAAGAGAAAGGCAACTAGAGTCTGCAGTGAAAACAAGAGAAAGGTAACTAGAGTCTGCAGTGACAACAAGAGAAAGGCAACTAGAGTCTGCAGTGAAAACAAAAGAAAGGCAACTAGAGTCTGCAGTGACAACAAGAGAAAGGTAACTAGAGTCTGCAGTGACAACAAGAGAAAGGCAACTAGAGTCTGCAGTGACAACAAGAGAAAGGTAACTAGAGTCTGCAATGACAACAAGAGAAAGGCAACTAGAATCTGCAGTGACAACAAGAGAAAGGTAACTAGAGTCTGCAGTGACAACAAGAGAAAGGCAACTAGAGTCTGCAGTGAAAACAAGAGAAAGGTAACTAGAGTCTGCAGTGACAACAAGAGAAAGGCAACTAGAGTCTGCAGTGAAAACAAAAGAAAGGCAACTAGAGTCTGCAGTGACAACAAGAGAAAGGTAACTAGAGTCTGCAGTGACAACAAGAGAAAGGTAACTAGAGTCTGCAGTGACAATAAGAGAAAGGCAACTAGAGTCTGCAGTGACAATAAGAGAAAGGCAACTAGAGTCTGCAGTGGCAACAAGAGAAAGGCAACTAGAATCTGCAGTGACAACAAGAGAAAGGCAACTAGAGTCTGCAGTGAAAACAAGAGAAAGGTAACTAGAGTCTGCAGTGACAACAAGAGAAAGGCAACTAGAGTCTGCAGTGACAACAATAGAAAGGCAACTAGAGTCTGCAGTAGCAACAAGAGAAAGGCAACTAGAGTCTGCAGTGACAATAAGAGAAAGGTAACTAGAGTCTGCAGTGACAACAAGAGATATGTAACTAGAGTCTGCAGTGACAACAAGAGAAAGGCAACTAGAGTCTGCAGTGGCAACAAGAGAAAGGTAACTAGAGTCTGCAGTGACAATAAGAGAAAGGTAACTAGAGTCTGCAGTGACAACAAGAGAAAGGTAACTAGAGTCTGCAGTGACAACAAGAGAAAGGTAACTAGAGTCTGCAGTGACAACTACAGAAAGGCAACTAGAGTCTGCAGTGACAACTACAGAAAGGCAACTAGAGTCTGCAGTGACAACAATATAAAGGCAACTAGAGTCTGCAGTGACAACAAGAGAAAGGCAACTAGAGTCTGTAGTGACAACAAGAGAAAGTTAACTAGAGTCTGCAGTGACAACAAAAGAAAGGTAACTAGAGTCTGCAGTGACAACAAGAGATAGGTTACTAGAGTCTGCAATGACAACAAGAGAAAGGCAACTAGAGTCTGCAGTGACAATAAGAGAAAGTTAACTAGAGTCTGCAGTGACAACAAGAGAAAGGTAACTAGAGTCTGCAGTGACAACAAGAGAAAGGCAACTAGAGTCTGCAGTGACAACAAGAGAAAGTTAACTAGAGTCTGCAGTGACAACAAGAGAAACGTAACTAGAGTCTGCAGTCAGTTAAAACTTGATATTTAGCCTCATGATATTTAAACACTATGACAGTAATGTTACATGATACAATTGTAAACAATGTTGTAACAGTCAAGTAAAATAGTTTTATTTCAATGAATGTCTTACTGATACAAATCTTTTAGACAAGATAATGTAATCTGTGAGTCTAACAATAAATATATTGTAAATTTATTACTATTATATTGTATAGGTTCCAATGATGAAATAAAGATAATATTATAACATCAGTATGGTTTGCTGTCATACAATCAGAATTAATGTATGTCTACATGTTTGTGGTTGTGGTGTTGCTTAATTACTTCTAGAGGTCATACTGGCTAGTCACATCATTACCTACATGTCACTCATGTAAATATTACATACATGTATATACACGATGTGATTAACTGTATTGTCAAAACTTTTAGTTTTAAATCCAGGAACTCAACATTCAGACCTCATCTATAAGCCACTTATGTCAACAAATATCCAATAGACTGCTGTCATATGATCTCCTGACTTACACACCGCTTCCTTTGTTTAACATGGGTTGATATATTTCAGAAATACCTTGTAAAACAAAAGATTTCACGTGAGCGAGTTGTTCTTTTTCACGTGGGCGAGTTGATATTTAGATATCAACCTGGCCACGTGAAAAAGAAATACCTGCCCTCGTGAAATTTTAATTCATGACATAAATGGAACACAGTCTGCGTGTAAATTTAGAATTTAAAATAAACACGGACGGTTTAACAAATATTGTTTATTTGTATAGCAAAACTTAGATCATTTCGAAAATATAAACGGAACTTTGGATTTCTTCAAAAGTAATGAAATATAAATATGATGTCTTTATTCACGTAATGATGTTAATAGTGATGTTAACCACCAAAAATACTTCAAATTCTTGTTCATTGACTTACGATAATACTACCAAATTAAATATGATCAAGAATAAGAACGTGAAATAAAGTAAAAATAGGCGTAAAATAGCGTGGTTTACCGAAAATGAGATAATGTCATTGAATAAGAACAACATACCAGCCTGAATAAAAATTAAACAATTAATGAATCCAGAAATTAATACATGCAATTATTGTGAATTAAGTTAATTAAGAAATACTATTTACCTTCACGGTTCTAAACCATGTATTCAAAACTACGCTCGTTATCTGTTAATTAAAAGTTACAGTACCACATAAAAGTTTGTGATAGAAAAAGATGCACCCAAGTCAAATTCGTTTGCAAAAATGTAGTCGATGCCCAGTCGATGTACATGTGAAACTAATCACTCGAATTGTTGTGTAAGTCGGATATTAACCTCGTGCTACGGATTTTCTGTGTTAAAACAACATGGACTTCTCAAAATCCTCAAACGCTTCGCGTTTTCGGATTTTCACGAGAAGTCCGCGGCCAGGTTGTTCTAACTCAGACAATCCTCGCACTCAGTTAATATCCTTTACATAGCACAAGGGGTCATATACAGATGACCTATGTGTCAACCAATCAATGAGTAGTTTTCATCCAATAGAAAACCAGTTATTAGCATCATGATTTCATAATTTCTATTTTTAGAATGACTTTTGGGAGCTAATTTTTGGGTTTGTGTTATTCACAGGCTGTAATTGGACTGATCTTTGCAAATTGTGTCACATGGTTGATGTTAACAAGTCACTGATCACAATGATTGCTTCATGAATATTATAAAAGAAAAGGTCAGCTGAGTGTGACCCATATTGTGAAGTTGCCAGATCAAAATAAGAGAGTGCGTGAGTGGGGATTTTAGATCACGTTTAAATCAGATTGATCAATATGTTTTTATCATTTTACTGTTTGATTGACAAAGATATTATTTAAGTTTATATATTTATGATGGTAAGAATCAATCAGTACTACATTAATAATAAGAAATCCCTTAAATTCTCTGATTTTGTAGTAACAAATATTCGGTTTTGTACAAGTGTTTTTGGTAGGTAACAATTAGAAAACTGAAATTGTCAAATGGTCATGAAAATTGACAAACTAAGAATAGATTACCATTAAACATGTCATTTACAAGAGCATTCGTGAGATATAGTCAAACTCAGCTCTGGAATTCAGATTATTTTTGGGCTGGCAAACCATTATGTAGAAAATGATGATCAACTCTTTGTATTAATTTTTTCACAAGTATATATTTTTACAAGTTTTCTTTTTTGTTGTGGTTATTTGGATGCTTGTCCAATAACAAATTATACTTCTGACTTAATCAGCAAGTTATGGACAATTACCAATAACTAAGAAATCAATTAGCGCACATACTATAAACATGATACAATCATATATAAGTCTAACAATACAAACTTTGAGACTTCAAAAATAACAAATACACAATAATTATCAGATAAAAAAAGGAAAAATCAAACAATCATTTCTATGTAGTATACCTATGTAATGTTTATATTATAGCAATAAACTATAATAATAATCTTCACCTATATACCTATATTCTATCATTGCTATATCTGACTCATACTAGAGCTATTTTGGGTATGTACTTGGCTAGAAATAAACTTGGCATAATTCGCAGACTATTCTTAGAACTACTGCTATCCAAGCTGCATGCTACATACATCAACACTCTCTCACACTCCACAGTGTATATGAGTGGTTAGTTAAAACAAGTGTTCAAGTTGTAACCTATCAAAGTTTATTACATTGTAAGATGACGTGTGAGTTATGTCGAGATATGTCGGACAAGTTAACATGCCAACATATTCTAGACAAACTTAACAACAAACTTGAGCCAACTACAAAACTGATATAATCACATCATATACATTGTATACCATGTATTATATATCAGTTATTGGAATATGATGGAACCTTGCTAGATAGCACACTAGGATTTCTAACCTTGTGTCCTTAAAGGGGGTTTGGGTTTGAATCTCACCTGGGGAGTTTATACCCTTTCATGGAAATTGGACAATAATGTAAATTTTCCTCCATTAATAAGGTAAATGGAGAAGTTTCTAGCTTTGTGGAAAGTTAAGTGAGTAGTGGTTATAGACAAGTGTCCAGGAAAGCTAAGTTAGGTTGTTTTGCATGATCTACCTAATTGAGGGATAATTCTTGAAAAAAAAATTTTTTTCCTACCTACCAATCCAACCGAAAAATTTAGGGTCGGTAAAGAGCAAACAAAATCTTTTTTAGTTTAGGCCTAATTTTAAAAGTTTAAATGACCAAACAAACCAGCAACAGCCTTCATTTGAAGTTACTAAAATTCAGTCCTTAAAGCTAATCTAGCACTGTATGTTTACTGGAAACAAACCATATTTAATGTTGTAGACATAAATCTGAGTAGATATATAAAATCTCTCAGGGTCTAAAATCCGATTGACACATTGAGACAATAAAATGTAACAATATAACATGTCCTCCACACATTAAACAAAGATAAAACATGGATATGCTAGAAATTTAAATGTATTCTATAAAATATAAATGAGCAAAATAACTGTTTATCTGTACATCTATTTTGCCGAAACGTCACACTAAAATGTTTTTTTGAAATTAATAATTCATGAAATCAATTATAGGAAAGTTTGAATACGACGTTTATTATATAATTGATATATAATATAGGATAAATCATATAATTACTTTATAATATTTTATATACACATGTAAAACCTAGCCTGACGATACATGGGGTATATTTGCCCATATTTCAAACACTTGGAGACATTAGACGTTATTTCTTAGTTTGGTTAATCAAATTAACCTTAGACTACCGCAGATAATAATCATACATCTTTATTATTAAAAACATAACATTGTCTATCATTGATTTTCTCATTTATATCAAATAATTTCACTCATTTAAATCATTTAAGTATCACAGTATATATAATAAACCTCTCAGCAGACACCTGGCACCATGTGGGTCAGATATTCTAGTATTCATACAATACATACTGCAGGTTTAGCACATAACGGTCGTAACTCAAGCTTTTCTTATATTGAGTTACGACCGTTTTCCTCTAAACCTGGGAAACACATCACCTAATAGTCTACATCATACTGTGAACTTATATGATTAATAACTTCTTTATTTTTACATTCATTATACTTCAGACTAGCATTGATCAAACCAACATTTATATATTTATACTCCATTTAGTATCATTAATATTACCAGAGAAGCCCATGTAGTCAAGTACTGTAACAACTGTACTAAGATCTAACCATTCTGTACCGAGAATTACTCTCATACCATGTAACTATCAAACAAACCAAGGTTTGAAAATATTGGCATCATATAGAAAACATTAACACAACAGCTTAATTAAAAATCCAACTGAAACTTTCAGTGCAGATACCTGGCATCATAAGTAACATAAAAACATTCGAATAGGATCAAATTGAACAGACAGACAAAAACAGTAAGATTATGAATGGAAAACTAAAATATCTAAACTTGGAGTCTCTATTCTACCAGCGTCATCAATAATTGAGACTATACATTTAGTACATTAACAATTTTCAAATTTTTATAAATAATGAAAATTTGACTTTGTATGATATATATTACACATGTGGAAATACCTCTTATAATATTTTTTTTTGATACATGAACACAATGTTACATTAAAACTTGGGAGATAAGTATTTAACTTAAATTTGTTACATATAATGTGATCAAGAAATTATATACAAGATATATTGATTATTATGACACAAACAATATATACGTATATAATTATTAAATAACTATGTGTTATTTGCCCTGTAAAGTGGCAAATTCACAGCACAATATTGCAAAAACCTGTTTAATAAAACTGAAAACTGTGCCAAAATCTGTTATCAGGCCAATAACACTTATTGGACCAGTCAAATAACAAATTTCTGTGCTCTGATTGGTTGAAAAAACAGGGCCAATATCAGTTACAATTAACGCAAACAAAGACCGCCATTTTGTTTTTGAAAGGGTTCAAACCCAATTTATAATTAATTCTCCCCCCAGAGACTGATAGTAGTCATATCTTTGACATAGTGAAGTCTGGTACATAACAGTACATTCCCTGCATGGCTTGTTTTTAGCCTGTCTTTCTTTGTCACAATTTGTAGAAAAACAAACAGTGCAAATGCAGATGAATGCCAGCAGGTAAACAAACAGAAGTTTTTGTGAAGAATTGGATTCAGCTCAATGTCCATAAGTCTGTAAGCAGTTATTTGATAAAATTGTCATTAAATAAGTGATTAGATATACACCCTGTTATTTTTCCTCGGAACTGCCCTTGGAAAAATAACAGGGCCTACATCAAATCACTTATTTAATACATATAATATTAAATATCTGGATGTGTAGCACAGTTGTTATAACGCTGGGATTTCAAATTTAGTTTCCAATAGGGAGTATGGGTTTGAATTCCACCTTGTGCTGTTATACCCTTCCATGGGTAAAACAATTATCCTCTATTAAAAAGGTGGAGAAGTTGTTGACCATGTGGAAGGGTAGGTGAGTACTGGTTATAAACAATGGTCCAGGAAGGTCTGCTAAATTTGGAATACTCTTTTCTGTCTGTTCGGTTTGATGACTTTCCGTTTTAGCATAAAATCTTCTAAGCATTCTGCTTGATATTTGGCAGAGTTAGGAAGACTCAAGAGACATTCGCTAAACAATCATGGCGGTCAGTGGAAATGCATAATGTATGGCAGCTTCCATCTTGGATTTCTTCTCAGCCTGTTCAATTAACGAGGCTATTCAGAAAACAGAAGAAAAACACTACCATAAGTAGAAGACGGGGAATCGAAAACCCTATATGAGAGATAAGAGAGGGTTTATAATCTACACATCTAATATCTTAATGTTTAGAGATCTTCTGACAGGTGATATGTAATTTATATCAATATCTTCTACCATATAATATAAAAGTAAATCTAAGATGCTGACAGAGTAAACAATAGGAACAAAAGATGACAATTGTCTAGTATATTGTGACATGTAAAATAGAGACCATTTCTCGGATATAATAGTAGTATTATAATCTATACAATATTCTATATATTGTGAGTTTATCTTTTAATCCATGCACTGATAACCTTCACACTATACTTAATTAAAATATAATTACCAAAGTTAATATCGTCCTGTAGAGAGTGTTTATGTTAATCCTTACTTTAACCAACAAAGTTCATGTAGTCAACATTAGAGATAAAACATTCCTTTATAAACTAAAATCTATTATAAAATATTATAATACAGGAGATTATCTCTTGTAATATCATCATGTATCCGGATCAATCTGATCAATCTTAGACATTAGATAATTTCTGACTCAACATGTTACATGTACCAGGGATCAACATAAGTTTTTTAGTAAGTTGCCCCATTGAACAACCAGCTATATATTTTTTGCCCTGAGCCAAATTTAAAATGTTTATGTAAAAAGTTCCCCGAACCCAAATACTGGTATGCGAGCAGTAGCTGTGATTTTTTTAAATATTTTAATAAAGAGAAAACATTGCCGATCAAACAAGCACTTACACCAAACCTACAAAAACACCATTCAGTAAAGTGCATTTTAAATGACGAATATATAAAGTTAGACAATTTGTGAACAAATTACTAAAATCCACGCGTTTTAGGATCAGACAAATTTCCATACAAATGATAGACAGATTTATTACTGTTTTACAGTTGTAATAAAATTTATTACTTGCACATTTTCAATAAAATGAATTATTGAAATACTCAGAAATAGCTATTTCTCAAATTGAGTGGAAAAAAGGTTTTAGCATCTCAAGCTGTCATATGTGAACATTAAACGCCCATAATTGTAAAATTTTCTACATTTTAAAAATAAGATTAATGTTATTTATGAGACTAGCAGTGTGATGAGCTGGTCATGTTACATATTACAATCACACAATATATGGTATAAGGCGCAGGCTGATGAAAGGCTGAGAGACTGATTTTAATTCTTTCTTTTTCTACTGAATGTGCTGTCAAAAGGGATTCCAGTGCGCCATTATTCCAGGCAGAGTAGATCTTACTACACTAGCAGAGGTATTCACTATAGACAGTAAGACTGCAAGTTACCAGTATATCCAACAATGAACACTAATCAGTACTCTCCAATGCCTCAGTTCGAAAGATTCACTCGTTCACTTTCTAATGTAATGTATTCACTGAGCAGCGAGGGGAGCGTAACTCATCAGTAACAATGTTTATAGGGACCAAACACTGAGTGATGTCTGGTAAATTTTTATATAAAATCTGGATGACTTTACATTGAGTGCAGAAATAATCATTAAAGTAAAACATAAATCAAAATGTTATATAGAGTGTTCTACCAGAGAGGCATGGTTAAACTATACTAGAGTATAAAGTTAGTGTTATAGAATGACCTAAGATAGTAAATCAATTCCTTATGGTCATAGAGTGTGAGTGATATCTCTAATCCTGACAAAACCAGTACACACGAGAGAAACTGCTGACGTCAGCAATTAAGATGAATTACAATTTCATTCTAAATGAACGACTGAACTTAGTAATACCTCGCGCATAATTGACATTCATAGTGATAAGAACTTGTTTATTTCAACTTTCTATGGGGGCTTAATTTGGATCAATTTTACCGTTAGTAATGTACTGGAACATTTTCTCAGGGTATCAAGGAATAAAGTTTATAAATTTATAATCAAGTTCAGAGGTTGTTTTTGTTCACTTAATACATATTAAAGTTTTTAATGAATGATACTTCATTATAAAGTAGTTTATAATAGAACCTGATGTCTGTAAACATTTAAATCACACACACTATGTCTAGTAATATACCAGCAGTGTGTTCAGTTACCTTAAACGTACCAAAACGTTCCATAACGGAAGTGTCGGAACAATTCAACCCGAGACAACTCAATCTCCTACTAATGGATTGAGTTGTCCCAACTTTGAGTTGAGTATTGCACGGGTTGAGTTGTCTTCGGGTCGAGTTCTCCCCTATCTGTAACATTAGCTAACAGTAGTTACTGAACATGGAGCAGTATATACAAATCCTTAAGATAGTTAATTCTAAACTGACTTAATAAACCCATCAACTATACTGTGTTCTCTGAGAAGTGGTTTTAATGCTACTTTATGTTTAATTGTTTTTTTGGTTTGATTTAACACCATAGCAACACATTGTTTAGAACCTATCACAGTGGTCAGTCAACCATATCATTGTTCCTGGAAAGACTAAATCTTTGGATGTAACTGTTAACCAGCTACTGGGCGCATTATATTATATAACTTTTGTTAGTGACTGAAAACTGCTCTACTTGATTTAAAATTAGTGGTAGGTCAGGGAGAATGGCATAGAAATGACTTAACTCCAGGAAAGTGTGCCCTGCCCAGGTATCCAAGCTACATCTTCTAGAACAGCACAGCAGACTTGTGTGCCACCACCAGAGCTAGCCAGGGGAGCAAAATAAAAAAAATTCAGTAACTTTTCTCTCTTGTCAATTATAAGCATATGTACAATGATTCTTCATTCTGTGTACAATAAACATATGTTTGTATGTACATAGTTCTATAAAGGTAGTTGATAAATAATTATATCAAATTTCTAAAATTTTTGTCAATCCCTAACATTGTAAATCATAAAAAACAGAGTATTGATCATAAAGATGAAACCCAGCATGGACTTAACACTACAGAAAAACTGGAAACATAAACTAGGTCAGGAAAAATAGTTAACACTAACAACAAAACCATAAATCAGTAACTCAGTAATTATTATTGAGCAATATTGTAATTATAAATCATTATGGTTTCTTCTTTCTGAAGTATTGTATACTAAATATGAGTAAACAATACTAAATAATTCTGCTGAATCTGAAAGTGGTGAGCATGTTTAAGAAATAATTACGGATATTTGTAGTAGATTATAAATTATTTCATATTTTTTAATGTCACACTATTCTAATAGGAAGGCCAACATCTCTAATTCCCTTAAATTGATATCAGCTCATCAGATCTACCTTTGTTCTAATGATGATACAGGCTATGTCATTTAACATAAAAAAACTATGTATACCATATATTGAAATTTTTATAATACAATGCATATGGTCAGTTATCTAACTCTGACTTTAAAATTATTAACAGCCTGCCCAGCTAGCTCAGTCAGTAACACATAAGCTTACTGATCAAGGGGTTGTTGTAGGTTTAATTCCCAGTTCAGGCATAATTATAAAGTTGAGTTTGATCATAAAACTCTTCCTTCAGTCATTCTCCCTCCTACCACAGACTCTAAATTATGTAAGGCAGATATCAGTCACTGACAGAAGTATGGGCCAAGTAACTTTCACAGCTAAAAAATTCAGCCTTTCCAGGAACGGTAAGTTGACTGACTGACTGCCATGATTTGAACAATACTCAACCAAAAGAAAAGTAAATAAAACTATTGGTCATCCCAATTTAATTCCTATACAATGGTCAGACATCACAGTGAACAAGGTAATGTTATTACAGAAAAGTTCTACTACATCATGAAATATTGCTAAGTCAAATTATCAGTTTTTTATTTGTACTTTTCATGTTGTATTTACTTTATGTTTACAAAAACAAGTAGCTGTAAAAATGAACTTGAAAAAGTTTGGCACAGCAACAAGTTCTCATGGCCTACTGTTTTATAAAGGAAACATCAGCGAGAATGAGTCATGGTATAACATGTGAGAATAGATAGAAGTTGAGGGTATAATAGAATATAAACATTCCCAGGTAAACAGTCTCTTATATAAGTTATACATCTTTAAATACATCATTAATATACTTAACACTATCTATCTATCTTACTAATATAAAACATTAATTACAATGGGCATGTTAATCTATAATAACAATTGATTCCATCAACATATACCAAGTCTTGAACCAGGCTTCCTCCTAGAATACTTTTATAGAAATAAAGTTTCTTATGAAGGTTTACATTTTTAAAAACAAAATCACAAAACTAAACATTTAAAAGTGACTGCTTATGTCTGGAATATAATATCACAAATTCATGAAGGATCATGCTTCTTTATTAAAGTTACACTTGATATGGTAGATAACTGTTTAATTTTGTGTGGCTATCAAATTTGAAAAAAGATGAAAATAGGTTTTTCTTATTTTTAAAGATTGTCTGGAAAAAAGAACATTTTTGCAAATTAATGTCAAAAATGTTTCAAGTTTTGAAAATGCTTCATAGTTTTGCATTATTTTTGGTTATCATTATAATTATGACTGAGGCTACAAAAATAGCATAAAAGCCATGTTATGGAAAATATGTACAAAAATATAGATTTGGAGGCATAAGGATGTCAGATGCTGAATCTTATAAATAAATTGCATTAATGAAATTTATTTTCATTTTATCACAAACCATTATTAAATATATTGAAAATAAAGTTTCAGCTAAAATAACCATCAAAATTCATTTTTTTTTTTCGTTCGTTTGTCTCCAAAGTTTTGGTGACTTTGTATCTATACATCAATGGTCAGTATAAAGTTGAGATAAAAACCTATCATAAACATATCACAACATTGTGTCTCATCCAGATGGATATAAATCTAGATGACCTTCAACATGTCATTGAACAAACATAGTACCTCGGTAAACTTAACTTTGTCTCATTTCCTGGGCTTAGCACAAAACAGTTGTAACTCAGTATACAAAAGAGTGAGTTACGACTGTTATGCGCTAAGTCTGTGATTTGACCTTTCATATAATACAGTCTAGACACAATAAGTTACATGTGGTTACTCAGGTGAATTGTATCAGCTTTTGTCAGGCTTAATTATAAGTCATAATCCTAAATATTTCAATCATATTATAGCCTGTATTTTTTTATGGTTGGGTTCAATCTCATAGCAGCATATCGTAAAGATCATATTAAAGCGGTCAGTTAACCTAAACACAATTCCTGGAAAGGTTTAATTCACTGATTTAGCTGTTAACCAGTAACTTAAGGTGCATGCTTTCATCAGTGACTGACAACTGTCCTACATGATTAAAATTCAATGGTAGGAGAGAGAATATTTTTGTAGTCTCAGTTATAAGTATAATGATAACCAAACAATAAAGCAAAACTAAAAGGTATTTCAAAATAAACAGTCATCAAACTTTAGATGAAAGCTATTTTGTTAGGCCAATAAAGTGAAAATGTCAGCAAACTTTTGGTGGGTACTGTTGCAACTCATAAGTCCTTGAATATTAAAATAAACATATAAATCAACATAGCAACATACAAAAACTCAACAAGAGATAATGCAACAGTAATAATTACATGTGCAGAACATTATATAAAAAGATGATGTAATTACTCATCTTGAACAACATGCATTTATTATAATATAACCACTGACATATAAACATAGAAATCATTTCACTAGAAAATTATGTCATTCATTATACAGCGGAAGTTAACATCAGTGCTGACAAGTGAACAATGTTTTTTCCTTCTTAAATTGTTTTTTTTCCTGAAGATGAATTAAATTATGAATGAAAACAAAAAAATATAAAGTTATGAGATATGTTAATGAAATTAAGTATACCATCAAAATATCAAACATAAATAACTCAGAATTGTCCTTATCAAGTGTTATTCTTTTTCTTTCAGTTTCAAATGATATACCAAACAAGTGCAAGACTAGCTACTCACACTGAGAATTAAGTGATCTTTTCTGTATTACTACAAGCTAAAATGGGATGTTGTTTAATATAGTACTAAAACAATTTGTCAGTATATCATCGTCATTATAACAGTCTAAAACATCACTTTAATATCAAACAGGAATATAACATTACTGTTCTCATGTGACTAAAGAACTGAAGCATAAAAACACAACAAGGATATAGGAAACACATTTACAATTATAGCATTTTTGATAATCTGATATTTTAACTTTTTATTCAGGCTGCAGTCAACAATTTGTAATGAATTATAAATGGAAGATAATATTTCAATTAATCAGATATCAGTTACCATCAACTACATGTAACAGCAAAATCCCCTGCCCAAAAGTATCTAGTCTCAGTTCACAGTTATCTATAATCTGTTCCCAGTTATCTAGTCTATGTACACAGTTATCTAGTCTATGTACACAGTTATCTAGTCTATGTACACATTTCTCTAGTCTCTGTACACAATTATCTAAGTCTCTGTTTAAAGTAATATAGTCTATGTAAACAGTTATCTAATTACTGTTCACATTTTATAGTCTCTGTTTACAGTTATCTAGTCTCTGTACACAGTTATCTAGTTTCTGTTCACAGTTATCTAGTCTCTGTACACAATTATCTAGTCTAAGTTCACAGGTATATAGTCTCTATACACAGCTAGCTAGTTTCTGTTCACAGTTTTTGTAGTCTATGTAAACAGTTATCTAGTCTATGTACACAATTATCTAGTCTATTTTTACAGTTATATAGTCTCTGTACACAGTTATCTAGTCTATGTTTACAGTTAACTAGTCTCTGTTAGGGGTGTAACGGTTAACCAATATACCGGTTAATATTGCAATACGACTTCTGGCGATTTTTAACTGATTCGTTTTTCTCTGAACCGGTTTTCTAGTAATGTTTCAAACTGATTGTTTTTATCAGAGTCTGAAAGTTAAATGTTTGAATAAATGTTAAAATGTGTTCGGAAACTTGAAATACTTTTCGTAAAGTGAGAGAATATTTATCTTTGAAAGTCTATCCAAAACCTTTTTTTTCTAACTTATTCAAACATTTGCATAGTACGTATAGATTCTTTAGAAATACAAATATCTATGTACAATCTCGATCAAATTAAGACGATGCACATGTATTAATTCATGCTATGCATGTATGCACAAAAGAACAATATGTATTGCAATATTGCAATATATTGCAAAACGGGTTTCGTGTATTGCAATATATTGCAATACGGTTTTTACCGTAATGTTACACCCCTAGTCTCTGTACACAGTTATCTAGTCTCTGTACACAGATATCTAGTCTATTTTTACAGTTATATAGTCTCTGTTTAAAGTTATCTAGTCTATGTTTACAGTTATATAGTCTCTGTCCACAGTTATCTAGTCTCTGTACACAGATATCTAGTCTATTTTTACAGTTATATAGTCTCTGTTCAAAGTTATCTAGTCTATGTACACAGATATCTAGTCTCTGTACATAGATATCTAGTCTCTGTACACAGATATCTAGTCTCTGTACACAGATATCTAGTCTCTGTACACAGATATCTAGTCTCTATACACAGTTTTCTAGTCTCTGTACACAGTTTTCTAGTCTCTGTACATAGATATCTAGTCTCTGTACACAGATATCTAGTCTCTGTTCACAGTTTTCTAGTCTCTGTACACAGATATCTAGTCTCTGTACATAGATATCTAGTCTCTGTACACAGATATCTAGTCTCTGTACACAGTTATCTAGTCTCTGTACACAGTTATCTAGTCTCTGTACACATATATCTAGTCTCTGTACACAGATATCTAGTCTATGTTCACAGTTTTATAGTGAACAGTTATTTAGTCACAGTTCAGTTGACTAAAGTTTAACCATGATTATTATTGCTTCAGATCTTATCATCAGAAAAGGATACATGAAAGTAACAACAAATATACATGTAACAAAATCCACTCATGATAAAAGTAGCAGTCAATATTTCATGTTGTATTTTATGAGTGTGAAAGCAAACAGGAGCCTATAATGTATCACCAGTGTGTTTATCATCAAACTTTCTTTGATCAAACATATTTTATTTCCCTTCAATTTGTTTACATTTTGTTCCAAAGAGTGCTAAAATATGAGTGTATAACAAGAAAGCACTTGAACACTGAGAGATTTAAATGGTCTCTTTTCAAGTGTTAACAACCAGTAACTTGTAAACTTTTAAAGAGTTTATTTAAATGAGATATGGCAATACAAAATTAACAAACATGCATAAACATATAATTATACTTTGTGAACACTAACAGTTTAATGCTTCTGTCTCAAAACTTTTAATGGAGGGGAAATTTACCTAGGTTAAACATTTCTGATACAGTCACTGTCCAGTCATAACTCTGTCATACTGCTGGACAATGGAAGAACAATAAATAAACCATTAAAGGGCTATGTATCATTGTGTAGGTATAATATAGGTCTAAAAGAATGGACTGTAAAGTTTCAATATAATTTGTTGATTTCAAATTTTAGTACCAAATACGAGAACAAGAAATGTAATGTGGAAACCAAATTAAAGCCCGATTTAAAAACTTAAACGCAAAAAATACAAAGGGATATAATCCATAATAAAGCCAGGTAGAGTTGTGGTAACTGTCTTATTCTGTTCATGGCATGGTATGCTATCATTGTATGAAGTTTCATAAAGATCTGACAATAAATGGCAGAAATATATGGTAAAGAAAAACTTAAACGCAATTGTTAATGACACCAGATGCTTGACAGCCCGCTCACCCTCCCACCTACCCGGGTTTCACCGAACTATAAGCTGATTTTTTTCCTTGAAAAATCCAGCTATAAATTGATAAATGATAACTTAAAATCAACAAGGATGTACAGTAAATGTCTCCAAAGTGGCAACATCAGATAGGGACGTAAGTATTAATATTTATAATAACACAATATAAATCATTACCGAGTGCATTTCCATTAATCGATTATATCATACTACTAGATGATTCTAGGTATTGATATTTTTCATGTGAGTCACTTTAAGTGAACAATAAATTACATATATTATTTAGTGATTGAACATTGAAAACAATGTAACAAGAAGTACAAGCATCATTTAACATTGAATACATTATTATACATTTTATATGGGAACAAGATTATAACTATCATAAAATATTCATATAAATTATATAAACATTCAATTATTTATTTCTACATTGTTATCACTATAACTAATACTTTAACATTTATGTATAGTGCGGACACATTGACCCCGACCTGACCTTTATGCAAGAATATTCATTACATTGAATACGAATGTAGTATTAATGCTGGATAACAATCAGATTTTATCGACAAGGCTCGAATGTAATTATAACACAGGGATTAATTTTAAAGTACATTTAAAGCGTAAAATGAGTGTTTATTACACATAGGCCAGACTAGAGGATTGTACGATGAGGCTAGGTACCAATTCAAAGGTTGTTGGTTTTAGCCCCACAATCACCATCCCCATCTTATTATTATTTGTTATCAAAAATGTAAGAACACGAGTTTCCCGTTTGAATGCATTTGAATCGTGAGTTGTTATACACGCGGACTGTGTATACTCTATACATGTCTAATTATATTTTAAATACATAACGAGTCGAAGTGTATAGTAGGCGTGGTATTGATTTTCACCGGGATATGTGTAGGTGATAATTAGATGCAAATGTGAAAGGTGAGGTCGGGGTCAAATTGTACGCACTATAGTATAGATGGTTCAACTTATTTTATAAACAAACAGACCCAACTTCCTAAAATCAACCTACCCAGCATGATACCTCAGAATGACAACCTATACAGCATGATATCTAATAATGACAACCTATCCAGCATGATACCTCAGAATGACAACCTACCCAGCATGATACCTCAGAATGACATCCTACCTAGCATGATACCTCAGAATGACAACCTATCCAGCATGATACCTCAGAATGACAACCTATCCAGCATGATACCTCAGAATGACAACCTATCCAGCATGATACCTCAGAATGACAACCTATCCAGCATGATACCTCATAATGACAACCTACCTAGCATGATACCTAATAATGACAACCTACCTAGCATGATACCTCATAATGACAACCTATCCAGCATGATACCTCATAATGACAACCTACCCAGCATGATATCTAATAATGACAACCTACCCAGCATGATACCTCAGAATGACAACCTATCCAGCATGATACCTCAGAATGACAACCTATCCAGCATGATACCTCAGAATGACAACCTATCCAGCATGATATCTAATAATGGCAACCTACCCAGCATGATACCTCATAATGGCAACCTATCCAGCATGATACCTCATAATGGCAACCTACCTAGCATGATACCTCAGAATGACAACCTACCCAGCATGATACCTCAGAATGACAACCTATCCAGCATGATACCTCAGAATGACAACCTATCCAGCATGATACCTCAGAATGACAACCTACCCAGCATGATACCTAATAATGACAACCTACCCAGCATGATACCTAATAATGACAACCTATCCAGCATGATACCTAATAATGACAACCTATCCAGCATGATACCTCAGAATGACAACCTATCCAGCATGATACCTCAGAATGACAACCTATCCAGCATGATACCTTAGAATGACAACCTACCCAGCATGATACCTTAGAATGACAACCTATCCAGCATGATATCTAATAATGACAACCTATCCAGCATGATACCTCAGAATGACAACCTATCCAGCATGATACCTCAGAATGACAACCTACCCAGCATGATACCTTAGAATGACAACCTATCCAGCATGATATCTAATAATGACAACCTATCCAGCATGATACCTTAGAATGACAACCTATCCAGCATGATACCTCAGAATGACAACCTATCCAGCATGATACCTCAGAATGACAACTTTGTGCTCAGGAGAGATAGCAAGTTTTGGATAGTGGAATACCTTATCAATATGTCTGAATACATAACCCCTACACAGAATTCTAGCAGCAAATAACACATTTTAAATAAGTTCAGTGTGGGGAAAATTAACATTTTAAATCAATTTGATGTTGTAGAACAGTAAAAACAAACACAATTTATAGTCAGTATAAAAAACTAGGTTTATTGTGACATTAAAGATTCATTGATCAAAGATATATAACTGACATACATTGTCATATACTAATTTTGTTTTGTCATTTATAGACATATATGAATGCCTCCTTAAAACATTTATTACTTGTCAAAAATAGACAAACAACCTCAGAGAGGTCAATACACATTTATAAATTATTATATTTTAACTAATAAACCAACATTTTTATAAATAACACACAATGAAATACACAGGACTGAGTATCTATTACTAAGAGAAATGCTAATTAAGGAATATAGGAATATCTAGAAAACCAAAGAAAGATTTGTATAATAATGACAGTCCAATCTGATTAAAACCCGATCTAAAATTTTACCGCTCGCATACTCGCTAATTTAGATCTGGCCTTTTCCAAACGAAGGTTACGTTCAGGTGACCTTTTCTCATCATAATATTCATGACGAAATTGTTATGATACGTAACTTGTTTACATCGTCTACGTCACGCAATTTGAAATGAGCCACCCAATCACAGTCTGTGAATAATACCGGTGTTAAATTTGCATGCAAACCTTGGTTTAAAATTAGAAATTACGAAATCAAAATGTGATTAATAGTGTTTTCGTCTAGATGAAAGCTACGCATTGATTGGTCGACACAAAGTTCTTCTCGACGTGACCTTGCATTGACTAAGTAGGGATCCAGTACGACAACGCGAGTAGAACAGGATCTCTGTTTACGGAGATTGGGAATATAGGAATATATAGAAAACCAAAGAAAGGTTTGTATAATAATGACAGTCTGGCAACCTAGCCATTCTTGGAAATTGAGGCTAACTCTAAGGATTTAGCTGTACACCAGTTACTAGGCACATACTTCCATCAGTGACTGATAACTGCCCTACATGATTTAGAATCAGTGTTAGAATAGAGAACTACCATAGAAACGCCAAAAATGTATGTCCTGTCCAGTAATTATAACTACCACCTCTTGATCTGTAGACTTGTGTGCTATCGAATGAGCTAGTTGGGTTTTAAGAAATTTCAACAATATGCCAGATAGCACATGAAGTAACTTATAGACAGCACTTTGTATGACTGATCTGATATTATAAAATAAACCCATATATGTATGTTACAGTGAAACAATCAAATTTCATGGTAAGAAATATACATACAAGCTACATCATCTAATCTTCTTAAATCAAACAAACTTTTAAATAGAACCTGTTTGTTTTCATGTTCATAAATGAAATCATTAATTTTGTCCTAAGATTCTGAATTATGGAGCCATACTGGCAATGAAAATTGTCCTTAAATACCCATCAAACTAAAACAGTGCAGTAATATGTCATCAAAATATGACAAGTAAAAAAACTCCAGTCTAAAATGCCATTTTTATTCCACTAAAAGAGGTATTAAAGTGATTTAAACTTGATGAATATGTTAACTAAAGTGGCTGTCTAGGAGGTCATATTAATAATAATACCAAAAAACATAATGTTTGTTAAATTATTATTTTATACCACATTTATCACACTAGATTGTACTTGATTGAAAAGCCTCAACTTTCTTCACTGTCCTTATTATTCAAATTAACCGATAATTTATTCAAATTCAACTATAAGATGATGTTCAAGTTCAATAGAAGACTATCGAAGATTTTATGAACAATATCTCATATAACTGTTGTTATAAAACCCTTACATAGAATGTTAACCTGTGAAAGTTCAATTACACCAATAATTTACAGTTTTGTACAGTGCTATCATAACTGACTTTACAAATTTGTATATTTCCTATTTGTTTTTAATTTTTCACCAATAATTGAGAATATAAAACTATTTGTTAACAATTGTACATGTGTTTTTCTTATATTTGGTATAACACCGTGTCAACACACTTAAAGTTACTTTTACTGCGTCCAGCGCACCTAACCTAGCTTTCTTGGATCCTTGTCTAGAACCAGTACTCTCTACAAGGCAGGAAACATCTCCGTATACCTTATCAGTAGATGAAATAACAGACCTAATGGGTAAATACATTTACAATGTAATTTAATTGAATTAATGAAAAACCAGCTTTTTTACAAATGTGAAGGTAATTTTAGATGACATTGTATATAATTTTGTATTATACTTATTGTTATTTCAACGTACAAAAATGTACATATATAATTAAAATCAATATATTATTGCTGAAAATAGTTTATTTTTAGAAAAAAACTGTATTATATGTTCTGGAACAGTTGAGATGTAGTGAACTATGAAAACTAATGATCTTAACTATAAAAGTTGATAAATATTATAGTTATACAACAAGGGAGGTCTGATAACAACTGCTACATGATGTAGGTGGCTGAATATAAGTATTGTAGCTATTGAGATAAAATATGATTGATAAAAGTTAGGTGTAAACAGTGAAACAAAATAAACACAATATATTAGACAATAAATTTCTTATACTTAATTCCATTAAACAAAAGAATTCAGGATGGAGAACAAAATAATAACTATATTTAAAAAATGTATATTAAGAACATCATATTGCAAAACACATATGATCTGTGTTAACAGGAATATCCTATAGACAGTGCTGTCATAATATCTCCTGACATTGCACAGGGGGTCACAATCACATGACCTTAGTGTCAACCAATCAATGCACACTTTTCATCAAGATGAAACAATATAAATAGCATGAGAATTTTGAATTTTGTATTAAAAGATCTAGTTTTGCCAGCAATTTGATGCTGCAGGCCATTAAAGGGCTTGTGATTGGACAATTATTTACAAATTTCTTCAGATTTTATAAATAGACTATGTAAATAATTCTGTGAGCAAAGAGGTCAGCTCAACATGACCTGTGCTGGGAGCTTGTCAGATGTAAAATAAGCTAGTTTGCAAGCAGAGAATTTTAGATCCTGTATTTATCAAATGGAAAATACACCCATCTTACAGGGGTGTGTTTTATTTCTAAAATCATGATTCTGATTAAGCATACAATCTTAATCATGATATTGATGATAATAAAACATCTTGAATTAGCTTATTGTTTAAATATGGCTTCTAACATTTCTGTGGCAGAAAAGAAAATACTTATTGCAAGTGCCTGGCAGTTCCTTGAGTTCTATAGCCAACCGTCAGTCCAACGAAACACCCATAAGATAAAAAAAGTGGGTTTTCTGGGGTTCTTCGAGGATTTTCGACGGACCCTAATGGTGTCAACATGCGAAGGCTCTGCTGTCAGTGCATTCGGAACATTCTTAGGGATCATCTACAAAGATATATGTTTATCTGCGTAGAAGATTGCCGAGGTAGTTTAGAATGCTGTCAGTGTCAGATTCACCATCTTTGATTGTATTTTAATCGAGCTTGGAGTTTGATTAGTATGATTAAAGAATGTGTTCATGATTCTACGACTGAATCACAATCATGATCGGTGATCCAGATTCGGAGTAAAAAAAACACACCCCATGTATAATGTCATGGTGTAAGTGAGTAGACTGGTTTGATCTGTTGTCACATAGGTTTACATTATGTAGTGAAGATGAAAGTTGTTTGACATAGAGTTGAGACAAAACTTATGTCAGCAAGTGGTGCATCATGGGTGATAATATAACACAGAAAAGTTCTGCTAAATTGATGGTCTTAATAGCGAAACGGTCTTATAACAGAGGCCCTTCTGTTCACAAATTAAGCATTTGGGTATTAATAATTGTAAAAAATCACATGATTTTGAAATAACAAAGGTGGTCTAAGTAGCGGAACTTTACTGTACAATACTGTACAATGTCTATAAGGGCTATATGTCTATATCTTTATATTTTCAACTGACTAAGTTACTATCATAGTTCATGTACATTGTGTTAAGAGTCAACCATGCAAACCTAAATTGTAAAAAATTGCAAGAAATGCTGTAATTCTAAGATTTTTAAATGAAAAATATTTCGTTTCGAAAAGAAATATTTGTAAGTAACTTAGAAAACAATACTGTACAGCAATTGCGAAGATTGACCAGATAGACTGATAATAAAACAAAACAAAATGTTTTTGTTTTTTTCATCACATTTTACACAGTTTAGTTGTGCTAAGATTATAGGATGAATGATCAGTAAATAATTATACCTTTTGACAAATATGTGACTTAATCTGTGAGTTATAGATGTATAGCCTTTATATCATAATATATTATATACCTCATTTGCGTAAGCCCTTCCATTTTTAACATGACGTCATCCAGTCCATAAATCGCATATTGACCGGCTACCCAGTCCATAATTCTTATATTGACTGTTTATGACGTTATCCAGTACATAAATAGCATACAAAACGGTTACTACGCAATTTGATTCTTTAAATATTATTTATAGAGTTTGGAAAATCCTTAAAGTCCGTTTTTTTGCCAAGAAACCTTAATATTTAACGAAAATGGAATATGAAAAGGAGACTTTTTGCTGCATTGCTAGGAAAAAAGATCAACTAGGGATTTAGAAATTTCAACAGTGAACAAATAAAATTATTATTTGAAAGCACATTATAGTAAAACTGACAGCAACAAAAGGGGTAAAGGATTTAAATTCAGTATAATATAACAAATAATACATGGTCTTGAGGGCAATATGCAAATTTACAGACTGGTTGGTCAGACCTCGGCTGCTACCAACCAGTCCTTAAACTTGCATATTGCCCTCAAGACCATGTATTATTTGTTTCATAATAAATATAAACTCTAACTTACATCTATGATATCTTTGTTAGTACGACTCTCGTGTGGCTCATTATATTCTGTATATTTTAGAAGAACTTTGTCCATATCAGTACTAGCATACTGGAACAATTTGTTGGCACTGTTGAAAATTATGAGAGCTATCTCACAATCACATAAAACACTTAATTCATAAGCTTTCTTCATCAATCCAAACTTTCTCTTAGTAAATGTCACCTGAAACAAACAAGGAATTAATATTGAAAATAAAAAAAACTTTATTATTTGTATTATATTGACTTTTCATGACATTATAGATCATATTGTGAGAAGAAGTCAAATTGTACTGTTGACATTTTTGGAAATATTTAGATGCCCACCCCAGCTAGAACAGTGGGTAGCATGCAAGAGGTCTTGGGTTTAATTCCCAGACAAGTAGGGAAGTTGTCAGTCATTGACAGAAGTATATGCCTAGTAAGAGTGACTGGTTAAAATCTCAATCCAGACACTTAGCCTTTCCAGGAAGGGTGACAAAATCAATTAACTGCTGTGATATGACCTGTTCAATGTGTTGCTACTTTATCCTACTAGCTCAGTACTTAGTGACCAGTAAGCAGACTAGAAAACAATTAAAGTTGTAAGAACTTGTTTTACAATCAAGGGGAAATAAGTAATTTTTAAAAAGATAAGTAACAAAAACACACTCCCTCCTACATCTCTCTCTCCCCCTCTCCCCCCTCCCCCTCTCCCCTCTCTCTCTCTCTCTCTCTCCCTCCCTCCCTCCCTCCCTCTCTCTCTCCCTCCCTCCCCCCTCTCTCTCTCTCCCTCCCCCTCTCTATCTCTCACTCTCCCTCTCCCCCCTCTCTCTCTTTATCTCTCTGAGTGTCAGATTTATAAAAACCATAATACTATAGTAAGATAATGTTGATGTTTTCTAAAGGAATATTTATCATCAATGGTATTGTTATCATACAGAATTGTTAAATTATTCATTATAAAATATTACGATGTATTCTAACACACTATATTCTCTATGAAATATTATATACAATGATGCAGTTATACACCCACTTGTGAATTATAAACTATTTTAAATCCTATAATAATCTTATCTATAGATAACTTTTAGAAACGTTTCCAGTTACCCAGATTTTATGTTATAATTTATTCATAAATAAAAATCTAAACATCAAATATTCATTGTTTTCTATCAGATAGTTTTTTTGCTATCAACAGAGTTGTGAATAATATTCTATAAAACAAATGGAACAAAAACATAATAGTGTCATTGTACTAACTGTGCTGTTAATATAGGTAGCAAGACCAAGAAATGTCTTATATAACAAACATCAATGTATCTTAATTCTAACATAAAGTTGATCCATATATGTTTACAGAAAGAGTAAAGCTCATTCGGAACATCCTCGGCCATTCGCTATGAATAACCTCGGACATATTTAGGCGCCATTTTGAAACTATGTAAACAACTACACGATCGTTTAGGCGATGACTTAAGTTCCGCTTTTAATCCGTAAATTTAAAATTACACAGTTCAATGATACCGATGAACAATATTTGGTTCAATTTAAAACAAATAAATATGTTTAGACAAAGATCTGTGTGTATACTACAAGAACTATTTTGCGTAACCGTTACGTGCTTCGCCTCGCGTAGGTAGTAAAATCACCAAAATCCAGTGAAGACCCCCACGAATCCTCCCGAGATTATTCATTCATGAAAGGTCGAGGGTGTTCCGAATGAGTAAAGCTAAGATAATTGTTCAATAAGATATGTATAGTTTGATAATGGTTCATAATCCAGGAGCAGGGATCCAGTGGTAGGATGGGCCCTTAGAGATCAAGAGGTCCCGGGTTCAAACCCTACTAGAGGCACTGATAATATCCTCGAGCAAGAAATTTACCTACAGTTGTTCAACTCCACCCAAGTGTAAATGGGTACTGTGAGGAATCATCTGCTTGAAGGTGATTTCAATGATATGGGGTTATTGTACAATAGTAATAGTAAAGTGGGCTAAACATGTATATGGAAGCAGACTTTAAACAGTACTTTAACTTTTTAACATTTTTACTCTTAAAAAAACAAGTAAATCTGTGAGCTAATGCTCACTAGTGATACCCCCGCAAAAATCTAAAAATATGCGACAAACAGGAAGTAGATGAGCAAGGAGCATTAAATCGCTTTACACCACATGGGACTATGGGATGAAGCAATATGCAAAGTATTAGGCTGCTGCATGTTATAGTTGCTGAGAAAACTGCGACGGAAATTTTGTAACGGACGGACGGGCAGACGGACGCACGCACGGACGGACAAGGGTAAAACAGTATACCCCCCTCTTCTTCGAAGCGGGGGTATAATAAATGAAACAATTTTAACAAATATTCGCCGGTTTAGCTCAAAATGGACATAACTCAATTTAAAAAAGAGTGAGTTATGACTATTTTGCGCTAAAGAGCGCGTATTATGTTTATCTTTTTTAACAAACTTTGCATCATTAGAAACAGGGACTATTTGTCTAGAATTCTATAAATATATGATCATGATGGTGTTTATCATCATATTCAGAGACTACATGCTTCATATAACAGAAATAGACACAAGAAGTTCTTTCATATGTTTATCATACATATCTAAATAATATAAGATAAAAATTATAAAACATTTCATTCATAAACAAAAAAATATTATCAGTTAAACATAATACAATATATGTACTAGAGTGTACACATGTTATGACTGTAATTTTAAGTATATTATATGTAACAATGAGCTATTCATCATTTTCAAGAATAAATATAATACAGATGATGGGAAAAAATCATCCATGCACCCTTTTGATAAGACACTCAGCATATCTCGAAACAACTACAGGATACCAAAGATAAACCATTTATTTTAAGGACTTACACTATATTGAGTACATGTAATACATTACCCAAATACTTGACTAGTCACATTGCAAGGTGAAGGTCATATTAGCTCTACAGACAGACATATGATGCAGGGTTATATGAGACAAATAATACTTTAGGGTAGAAACTTTTAAGGTAAAATGTACGAAAGACATTTTTTTCTGAAAATCTTGACAATTCAAAGCACATCTTACAATAAAGATTTCAACATCAATTTTTTATGTATGAGTTTTCCTTTTCTTATTCTTCTTTTTAATTATTTTTCTTAGTATTCAGTAATACAGCAGGCATTAATTTTTTGAATCAACTATCTGCGGTAATGAGCTATAATTTGATACCAGGCAGCTATACCTTAACATTAAACAGCTATAAATTGACACCAAACAGCTTTTAAACCATTCAACATAAAAACACTTGACACCACTAAGCCATAACTGGACACCACTAAGTTATAACTTGCCACCACTAAGTCATAACTTGCCACTGCTAAGTTATAACTTGCCACCACTAAGTCATAACTTGCCACTGCTAAGTTATAACTTGCCACCACTAAGTCATAACTTGCCACTGCTAAGTTATAACTTGCCACCACTAAGTCATAACTTGCCACTGCTAAGTTATAACATGCCACCACTAAGTCATAACTTGCCACTGCTAAGTTATAACTTGCCACCACTAAGTCATAACTTGCCACTGCTAAGTTATAACATGCCACCACTAAGTCATAACTTGCCACTGCTAAGTTATAACTTGACACCACTAAGTCATAACTTGCCACTGCTAAGTTATAACTTGACACCACTAAGTCATAACTTGCCACTGCTAAGTTATAACTTGACACCACTAAGTCATAACTTGCCACTGCTAAGTTATAACTTGACACCACTTAGCTTTAACTTGACATCACTAGGTTATAACTTGACACATCTAAGCTATAACTGGACACCATTAAGCTATAACTGGACACCATTAAGTTATTACTTGACATCACTAAGCTACAATGACACCACTTAGCTATAACTTGACACCACTTAGCTATAACTCAACACCACTAGGCTATACCTTGACATCATTAAGCTATAACTTGACATCACTAAGCTACAATGACACCACTTAGCTATAACTTGATACCACTAGGCTATACCTTGACATCATTAAGCTATAACTTGACATCACTAAGCTACAATGACACCACTTAGCTATAACTCAACACCACTAGGCTATACCTTGACATCATTAAGCTATAACTTGACATCACTAAGCTACAATGACACCACTTAGCTATAACTTGACACCACTTAGCTATAACTCAACACCACTAGGCTATACCTTGACATCATTAAGCTATATCTTGACATCACTAAGCTACAATGACACCACTTAGCTATAACTTGACACCACTTAGCTATAACTCAACACCACTAGGCTATACCTTGACATCATTAAGCTATAACTTGACATCACTAAGCTAAAATGACACCACTTAGCTATAACTTGATACCACTAAGCTATATATGGACATTACTAGACAAAGACAGCTTTTACTTGACATCCTCTAATATTACTGAACATTGCCTTTATTTGATAATCAACTCTTACTTGGCATCAGTAATGTTATCAGTAGTTAATGTATTATATTGTTTATACGCATGGGGTTGTAATATTGATATAGTGTCTATTGACTGATGCATACATATTTTAAACCTCTATTGATTTACACTATCTTTGTATTACAACACCCACTCATCAATATTGTAATAAAATCATTAACATTACCAGCATTTAGTCATTAAACATGCATTTACTGCATGTCATATTGGTCTGATAGTATGGGAAACATTACACTATAAAATGTAATACTATATTTGTGACATAATATACACATCGTTCCATTTCTGTATCCCTACATGTGATAATCAACAATATGAATGTATAAAAAATAAATTTAAATGATGAATTCTAAATTTCTTCAAGTAAATGCTTGTTCTCTATGAATGGCAATCATTTTAATTAATTATGTTAAGAAAACATACAAAGATATGTTTACAAGTAAAAGTTTTGATAACATACAAGTTGCAATTCAAAGTTCATATTACATATATGTTGACAAGTCTAAGTTCATATTACATATATGTTGACAAGTCTAAGTTCATATTACATATATGTTGACAATTCAAAGTTCATATTACATATATATTGACAAGTCTAAGTTCTGATTGCATATATGTTGACAAGTCTAAGTTCATATTACATATATGTTGACAAGTCTAAGTTCTGATTGCATATATGTTGACAAGTCAAAGTTCATATTACATATATGTTGACAAGTCAAAGTTCTGATTACATATATGTTGACAAGTCAAAGTTCATATTACATATATGTTGACAAGTCATAGTTCTGATTACATATATGTCGACAAGTCAAAGTCCGGATAACATATATGTCGACAAGTCAATGTTCTGATAACATATGTTGACAAGTCAATGTTCTGATAACATTTATAGATATATATATGTTGACATGTCCACAGTTGACAAACATATTTTTCATTGTTGGCAAATGATTGTAAAGGCCAAGATTTGTTCAAATATAAGTTGACCATCTCTTAAATTACCTGTACATGATAAAATCAAATAACGAACATTAAAACTGTCAATGTATCTTTCATGACATTATCACAGCATGTTATCATAATATATATGTTTATAGTACAAACATGGTATATTAACCTAATATCCAACCCCTTATAGTCATACTATAGTAAATCAACCATAACATTCTATGCAAAAATTATCATATGATTTGTAGCCAATTATATACAATGATATTACAGTTTATTTGGTAGGATACACTCAGACTATATAAATACTAACTCCACATCCTATTAATATACAAGTTATGAGTATTCATACTAAAATAACTTTTTGTTAATATACATTGTAAATTGCACTAACAATTCAAGTTAAAAAAACATCAATACAGTAAGGTTCACAATAACTTTTGAAGTAGACTTCAAACTAGAACTAACAACAATAAATTTTACTTGCCCGAAAACATTGACATATCTGATTAAATTAGTACTTTATAGATTCCCTTGCATATGTCTATGGTCAACCAGTGATTGTTATAATTTTTTTAAAACAACTCCTGACTTTCTAAGTGAATTTTTCATGCACTGTATTCCAAAATTTTGAAAAATGAGCAACAAGAATAGCAAAACAGTTTTAAAAAATTAAAACTTATTTTCTTAAATTAAAATATTTCAAACACTATACTCTTGTTTTGAAGTATAGCAGAAACACATTTATGTTTTTAACCTTGCCCCAAGCCCTGAATGAAGACATTGATTGGCTGTCATTATATTTAGACTTTTAAGCTCGCAAAAAATTGGAGATGTGAAATTTTGGTCATTTTTTGTGAATTTTTTCCATTACGGAAAGGCCAAATTTAGAGGTTAAATCAGTCACTGACAACAAACACTGAATGTGAGAAAATAGTCAAAACTTTAAAACATTTTGAACAATAATCATCATCAATATACAATGATTATTTATTATCATATTCCGTAATAGAGAATTTAGTAAAAAACATAAACAAAAGAACTTTTCCATACACTTATCTAAGGAAACCATGGAAACAAAGAAATCATAGAAAACATTAATATAGAAACCTGGTACACTAAGTACAGATGTCAGTTCCCAACAAGGTAACCTCTAAAACTTACAAGAATTCATAATTAGTGTCTAGTTGAATAAATGCAAGCCATGGCTACATTAAAATCTTGGAAATATTGATTATAACATGGCTATTTGAGGGTATCATGATAGTCTGATAGTCATTGCCAGGTAAATGTTACTAACACAAACTATTAAAACTCCATCAAAGAAAATGTAACACTACAAGATAGATGATACTTTATTCTAGATTATCACAGCAATCAATCATCTATCAAGATCATACTCTCCTGACACACCCCCACACTAGCTCACACACTAGCTCACACACTAGATCACACACAAGATCTTGACACACTAAATCACACACAAGATCACACACTAGATCACACATTATATCACACACTAGCTCACACACAAGATCACACACTAGATCACACATTATATCACACACAAGATCACACACAAGATCACACAGACCCTATCACACAGACCCTATCACACACACCCTATCACACACTAGATCACATACTAAATCACACACAAGATCACACACTAAATCACACACAAGATCACACACTATATCACACACATTATATCACACACATTATATCACACACAAGATCACACACAAGATCACACACTCAAATATAACACTAAACCTCACCTGTCTATTTCTCTCGTCAACAATACGAGATATCTGTATTTTTTTCCTCCCCATCTTTTTGGCTGGAGTGTCCGTCCCGGCGCCAATCGCCTGTTCTTGTACTTGAGCCACTATTGTAGATTTATCAGAACTAACAATCCTGAAAACACAGAGAATACAATTATGATGACAATAATATATATGATTATGATAACATTACAAGCTTAGCGCAAAACAGCTGTAACTCACTCTTATTGTAACTTGTGTTTTGCATTTAGCTGCGACATGTAGAAAGAGTTAGCCTAGAATAAATAGAAGAGATAATTTACAATGGTTGCAGTAAATGACATCTCTTCAACTGTACAATAGATTTCTAGATAACTTATAATGTTACTAGTGTCAATATACATCTTGTAGATGTAGACAATATGAGGTCTGGTACTTGTAGACAGTGTGAGATCTAGTGTGAGATCTGGTACACCTAGACAGTGTGAGATCTGGTACATATAGACAGTATAAGCTCTAGTGTGAGATCTGGTACACCTAGACAGTGTGAAATCTAGTGTGAGATCTGGTACACCTTGACAGTGTGAGATCTAGTGTGAGATCTGGTTCACCTGGACAGTGTGAGATCTAGTGTGAGATCTGGTACATATAGACAGTGTGAAATCTAGTGTGAGATCTGGTACATGTAGACAGTGTGAGATCTAGTGTGAGATCTGGTACATGTAGACAGTGTGAGATCTAGTGTGAGATCTGGTACACCTAGTCAGAGTGAGATCTAGTGTGAGATCTGGTACATATAGACAATGTGAAATCTAGTGTGAGATCTAGTACATGTAGACAGTATAAGCTCTAGTGTGAGATCTGGTACATGTAGACAGTGTGAGATCTAGTGTGAGACCTGGTACACCTAGACAGTGTGAGATCTAGTGTGAGATCTGGTACATGTAGACAGTGTGAGGTCTAGTGTAAGATCTGGTACACCTGGACAGTGTGAGATCTAGTGTGAGATCTGGTACACCTGGACAGTGTGAGATCTAGTACACCTACACAGTGTGAGATCTAGTGTGAGATCTGGTACACCTGGACAGTGTGAGATCTAGTGTGAGATCTGGTACAACTGTACAGTGTGAGATCTAGTGTGAGATCTGGTACACCTGTACAGTGTGAGATCTAGAAAATGTTAACAGTGTAAGATTTATGGCGGGACCTGGTACATTTTTGAAGTTGTTTTTTGTAGTTCCCAGGTATTATGATTACTATAATGATAAAGATAATAGATAAGTGTCATAGTGCCAGGTATTATAATATACATTAAGACCAGTAAACCTTAATGAACAATTTAATACAAACATTATAATCATGACACTATTATATACACAATGTAATATACCAGTATTACATAATATGGTAAATGTATCCATAGTGTGAAGGTAACTGTGAAATGTCAGATACCTGGAGATATTACATTAATAGTGTCTTACATTAGTATAATATGTAGTATGAAATATGTCAAAATATTCTAACATCAAGTTCATAGTCATTATCAGCATAATGTCCTGGGATTATATTAGCTAATATTCCCTATGTTGTTTTAAAGACAAGTTTAATGACCTGAGCAAATATAAAAAATCAGGTAAATCATGTAGAGCAATGGGGAGCTGAGAATCCTGGGTTGCTCACTTCAAAACTATATTCAAAGGGCACCTGAAACAAAATGTTTCAACACTATCATATATATAGCTGTATGAAAACTGTCACCCCATAAAGGGGCCAATTTTAACCACAGTGACCTAAATAAGGATCTATAGTCAGTTATTTCCCCTTGTATACTCTTTAAATAGGTACATGTAGGTCCAATAAGTTGGATTACTCGGATTTTACCAATACTTTTCAATGTCAATTTGCCAAAATTAATCTTAAATAACTTTTTTGTATATCATTTAATTTGTTTGAAATTCAAGCTACATATTTTTAGGGTAAATAACTATTTAAATTTCATCACTTTCGTTAATATCTTCATTAACAAGAAAGATATTAGATAAAATATATTGTTATCCTTACACAGTACTTCAATGATAAAATCCGAGGATTCCAACTGTAAGGACCTACTTACCAATTGGATTGCTTCAGATTTTATCAGGGAAAGATAACTGGCTAAAGTCCCTAATTGAGCAATCTTTCTAAAGGACCTTAAGGTGATGCTACACACTAAATTTTGTAACAGTAGGCTAAATTTACAAGATCTTTTTAAGAAATTGTTGATGAATGATGTAAACCCCTCTAAGATAACATCATTTATCTTCTAAAGTGAAGTCATGTTAAATTTATACTTTCACTACAGTCAAAATAAAACAAGTAAATCTGTGAGCTAATGCTCACTAGTGATACCCCCGCCAAAATCTAAAAATATGCGACAAACAGGAAGTAGATGAGCAAGGAGCATGAAATCGCTTTACACCACATTGGACTATAGGATGAAGCAATATGCAAAGTTTTAGGCTGCTGCATGTTATAGTTGCTGAGAAAACTGCGACGGAAATTTTGTAACGGACGGACGCACGCACGGACAAGGGTAAAACAGTATACCCCCTCTTCTTCGAAGCGGGGGTATAATTATTTAAATATTCATTGTATATTTTCATGAAATAACAACGCATTTCACCATAAAACATGAAATAGATAATACCTAATCTAGTTTACATAATGACAATAAACATAACAACTAGTCATAATGAAATAATTATGATACAATGCGTCTATAATAAATACAGTAATATCGTATATAATATAATTTTTCATTATTGTATTTTATTTCATTAGTTTTTAAGGTAAAACAACAACAACCTGACACACAATCATAGTTTTATCAGGTTTTTTTTTATATATAAAATAAAAACATTTTATTAAATTGCTTTAATTTGATGAGAACTATTTGTATAATTACACATTATAATTGTTTTATATTTAATAATATTATCACATAAAAGATGCAATGATTACAATGAATTATTATTCAAGCTTTATATCACTGTGACTGCTGTCATTTCCTTATGAAAGTAAAACCAGGCTTCTAAAATCATGAATCATTAAGTACCGACGTTACCAAATACAAGCAAGGAATAACGAATTTAGTTGTGTCATACAATTTGTAAATCTAATAATAATTTTCAAAACAAACATTTAAAACATAATACATTTATTAAATATCGGAAAATATTTTTTTCTATTTATTTTTTTTAATTCGACTGAAATGGAATAAAATTGTATCAGATATATATGATTTCGAAAATACAACAAATAGTAAATGTTCAAAAAGATAAATATATATATACATATATACATACATTTGGACTGGTTTAAGATATTTCCACCAAAACAAGAAAAAAGTATCTAAAACAAGACACAGCTTATTTATCCCAATATCTAAATGAAGGTACAACTATTACACTTCCTGACTAAACCACAGAACAAATCTGGTGAAAATTTGATTACACAAAGATTAGGACTAACAGTGCCAAATTTAGACAAAGTCGTTACTTTCTACTATACCATGTGACATGAAAACATGAGAAAGTAACAGACTGAGTTTTCTATCAAAACCTCTAATAAAACTTTATCAAAAGATCAGTCCATTAAAAGTTTAAGGATTGTAATGGAGACGTCCAATGGGTTGATAAGAAATTTAAGACTGTATCAATGTTTGATTGTAACCAATTTTATACAAACTATATAAATTAAAGTTCAAATTTTCTGGTTGTAATTCTTTAATTTTCAAAAACTATAGATAATTATAAAATATTATCCAAAATTTCGTGAAATTTGGTCATCAAACAACGGCGCAATACGAATTTTAACTCTTGGGCGTAACACACCTGCATCAAGTTATGCATGAGTTATCGTTCGTGACCGGAATCGGTATGACGTCATCGTAGTCCTACATCCTGAAAGCGGTTATTAGAAACACAGGTGCAAGATACTATGTTTCCCAATTATAGAATAAATAGAGAAGATATAGATCGATTTTCTTCAAATAAAAAGTATTTTATGTAGAATAATCCTTTCTAGGTCGAATAGCGAAAGAATTTTGACGATTGTGCATTATTTGTGAATGTGGTGATTATGACCGTGAAACAGGTGTTTGAGACTTTTTTGAGAGTATAAGTATATATTATAGTAAGGAAAATTTGTGTCTTGTGCTTGTAATTAGAAATAAATGCTAATTAAATAATTGCTATTTACAACTTAGTTTGTAATTCTTTCATGATATCAATTTAAGTAAATTTGAAGTATTAGTTCGGAGCCCATATTCTTATGAAGATGAGAATTTATTACTTACCGTTGATCATGGTGTTTCAGATTTCTTCAGCACCAGTTTTGAATTATTATCACAGAATGTTAAAACATTAATTCCGATGCAACTTATGTTTTAAAAAAAACTTTACACTGTAATGGTTTATAAGAATTTCATCTTTGTTCGAGGGACTGCACTCACAGTGGTTTCAAATAGATTAAGGTAACTTGTTCAAAACGACGACAACTCGGCGACGAAGTAAATAATTTCAAATCGTATCTTCATCGTGTTTCGAATAGTTCTTAATAATTCCCTTTGTTGTATTTATATGCTTTTCCGTAATTCCATATGAGAATTTAAGTTTTAATAAAATCACAAATAACTCCTTGGTAAATTCAACTGTTAATATATTTGTCTAACAAACTAGTAAAAACAAAGATTTATTAGCGCGAATTGACTTCCGTGAAAAACAATTTCAACTCCGATTCAAATGATTATTTTCTAACATCATTATTCAGACCAATATTAACTACAATTAAAAAGTATATAATTGGCGACAGCCTTTTGACAGGTCATGTGTAACAAATGCAATTTGTTGGCGATGATACCTTAATCTACATTAAGGACCCCAATATATAGAGGCTCACCGCGGGACTTTTTTGTCATCTTGTACGAATTTTATTGTTTCCCGTGGGGAACCTCACAAACTTAATTAACACATTTAAAGTTAGGGGTACATCAAAATAATTTATCAATTACTCTTTTGTGTCATCAAATTATTGATACTATTGGGTATGTTTCCATGGACACAGACTCTCAAATCCTGACACGTGTTGGCTATCACTCTGCCGTCGACATTAATATACAAAGTACGTACCGCACCCTCAATCAATTTCAACATTGTCTAACAGACGTCATGCTGTGAATTCAAAAGAAATTTTTAATCCGCTGACATATGTTACGCGACATATTGGAGATAAGGTAAATGATAGTAGATGACCGTTCAGGCGATCAAGTTCATATTACGCATTTAAATATTTTTTTGTGCAAAATAGCGAGGTTTAGAATGCCGGTCTCATCATTTAATATAATCGCACAACCAGCGATATAAAAATATATATATATATATTAATGTTTAATCAATTTTCATTCCATGATTTTTAAATGCGATTTTTAGATAAATTAATTTTTATGCTTATTTTTCAAACTAATATTTACTGCACCCAACATTACGAAACAATTTGAGTAGTATTTTCTGCACAACATTGCTGTCACCTGATTTTCCTTTTTTCATCTTTGGTTCCTTGAGAAAAAAACACGAGGTACACTATTTTCTTTTCAAAAAGGAAATTAAATAGCGTTTTCCGCACGAAGATTATATTTTTGGCAAGTATCTGTCAAAATATGACGAAATCATAACTTTACGTAGTCTAAGTTATTTCTGCCGAGTTTTTTCAATCTTTTTCCACTTTCACTTGGTCATCATATAGAAATAAAAAAACGCGCTTGCTCTTAACCAGTTTCAGACTCATTTAATGTAATGACGTATTCGATTTAATTTCTTTTTGAACCTTTTTTTCACGCAAATAAAAAGTACATCACAAAAAACTACTTAATATCATGGAATTGTCGATGAATGCAATCAAATATACAACATATAAGCCTAGTTATTAAACTGGTTTATATAAAATAAAAAAAATCATGTAGGAAATGTAATTATTAATAAAAAAATGCAAATTTAATTTCAAAATGTTTTTGCGACTGATTAATTGACAGGCGTGTATAAATTACAATCCATTGACTGTTACAACAGGTTTTAATCGATAGGACTACGATGACGTCACACACGGTAGATAAGCGATGTTGTAATATCGGCTAAATTGATACAGGTTTAAATCAGAGTTAAATATCTCGATATACACACTGTTTACATGCGTTAAGCGTGAGTGTCTGCTGAGATACAATAGAAATACGTAATATTTTGATGTTTAATCGTTTTTTGTGTCCAACGATAAATTTCACCTTTAAATAAGAACTGATTAAAGAGTTAATCTGAATATTCTCCAACATGGTTATATTACAGTAGAATATATATCAGTCATCTAACAACTTTAATACTTATAGGAACAATCTTTTAATATTTTTTTGTTGGGTTTAACACCAAAGCAATACACTGTAATTAGGCCATATCACGGCAGTCAGTCAACCTATGTTTCTGCCAAGGTTAAATCTCAAGATTTAGTTGCTAACTAGTTACCAGGTACATACTTCCTCAGTGACTGACATCTGCATCCTACATGATTAAGAATCCAAGAAAGGAGGGAGGATGACTGTAGAAATCATTTCATGACCAAACATTATAAAAGTAACCCCAGCTCAAGAATCGAACCCATGACCCCTCTATCTGTAGACTTGCCTTCTTCCAACTGAGCTAGCTGATTTATATAGGTCTTTTTGAGATAATGTAAGTTTAAGGATGTTAGATTATAGTTATGTCCCTTTATTACATGATGTGATATTTAGGGTATGTAAGGAAATCAGTTTGGGGGCTATATAAAAATTTCCTATTTAATGGTTTGCTACCATGTAGCAAATGGAGTAGCAAGCTAGCACCCTACAATGTAGCAAATGGAGTAGCCAGCTAGCATCCTACAATGCAGCAAATGGAGTAACAAGCTAGCACCCTACAATGTAGCAAATGGAGTAACAAGCTAGCATCCTACAATGCAGCAAATGGAGTAGCCAGCTAGCATCCTACAATGTAGCAAATGGAGTAGAGAGCTAGCAACCTACAATGTAGCAAATGGAGTAACAAGCTAGCACCCTACAATGCAGCAAATGGAGTAACAAGCTAGCATCCTACAATGTAGCAAATGGAGTAACAAGCTAGCACCCTACAATGTAGCAAATGGAGTAACAAGCTAGCACCCTACAATGTAGCAAATGGAGTAACAAGCTAGCATCCTACAATGCAGCAAATGGAGTAGCCAGCTAGCATCCTACAATGTAGCAAATGGAGTAGCCAGCTAGCACCCTACAATGTAGCAAATGGCCTATCTTGTATTTAACAATTTCATTAAGAAGTTCATGCTGAAAGACACTAAAAGTGTCAGGGATAGATTTTAAACTCAAGCTAGTAAATGATATATATTAGTTATCATAATTACAAACAAATTTAAAATAATATCATGTCCTATATACAAGCATTTGAAGACCACTGTGTGGTCTCTGCAATATAGAAAGAACATCATAAAACTAGTCTACATCCTTCTTTATTTACATGTACTTATACAAGTTTTAATTAATTAATCTAAGCAACCATCAGCTGGAAGTCTTTGACTTAAGCTTTCACTAAAATTGTCTTGTTTTGACAGACTTACATTATAAAGTTTTGCATCTGATCAAGTCAGTTAGCTTATTATCAACGCTGCTCAATGTAATCATGAACTGTTCTGACTTTTAAATGGATTCAATACAGGAAATAAACTACAATAATAAATACATAAATCTACCATTATAAATACATAAAAGTCTAACTACAATACTCACAGAGTGTATAGTATATGTTAACTAGGTATAAGATTTTATTATCAATATAACAAGATTGTTATAATAAAACTAACAAATATTTTATTGACTAATAAACTATAATTAAATCTGTACCTAAAACTACATGATAATAGTATAACCTTATTACAGACATCAACTTAAGTGTTTATACTGTAGTGTATTTATCAACATCATTAACTATAAAACATAGATTACATTATTTTATTTGTTAAAAGTTATAACTATATAAACATGAGTATTTAAGATAAAAGTTATATAATAAAATACATAAGTTTTACCTTTCACTTTCATGAAATTTTCATGAAAGTTTCATTTTATTTATACAGGGTTTTTAGTGTTGTATCAAGACAATTTGGTTATTTTTACACTGCCAGCACACCTAACCTAGCTTTCCTAGACCTTTGTCTATAACCAGTACTCACCTACCCTTTCCACAAGGCAGGAAATTTCTCCATATGCCTTGTTAATAGAGGAAAATTGACATTATTGTCAAATTTTCATGAAAGGGTATAACTACAAGGGGTTGGATTTGAACTTGTACCCACTATGAGAAAACTAGATTGGAAATCCCGGCATGCTACCAACTGCACAACAGACCCAGTTCAAATGTAACCTTTAACAGACCCTCAATAATTCCAACCTAACAGTTACTAGTCAAAACAGTAACAAATGGACACCCATCAAACCAAGGCTGTCAGGTAGTTTTCTCAAAGATCTAGATAATTCTAGACTTGTAACTTTCATTGAACAACAAATTTATCAGAATGTAATAAGACATCATATAATTGAAATATTAAGTTAAATGTAAGGTTTGGTTCAGATTTTGAAGTCTAAACAATAGTATGAAATGATTACTAGGATAACTATAGAGTACATAAGTTGAAAAGTTTATCAGTAGAACATCCTCTACTCAACTCTACTCTACTTGAATAAAGGGAAATCCTTGTTTATATAATGATAATAATAAAAATATTACATTTAACGATTATTATCATTTTAACCAGGATATTAACGGTATGTTATTTATTTATTATATAATATGTATACTCAGAGTTTAACACTAAAAGTGTCCAGCTATTTTGTATACATTCAGTTTGTAAATTTTTATTAGAAATTTTCTCCTGGGTCACTAGTGCAGTTTCAAATCTTGTGTCGTGAAGGGGTTACCGATTCGAATCCCAACCAGGGAGGTAATACCCTTCCATAAACATTTGACAATTATGTAAATATTCCTCAAGTAATAAGGTATATGGAGAAGTTTCTGTCCTTGAGGAAAGGTAGGTGAGTACTGGTTATAGACAAGGGTCCAGGAAAGCTAGGTTAGGTGCGCTGGACAACGTAAAATAACCTAAAGAATTGTTGACACCACATCAGACCCAGTATAAATCAATATAAATAAGATGTTTTCTGAAGTACAAGAATACTAGACAGGTTTAGGTATAGAAATATTGTTACATAAAGACTAACAACCTGTAAATCTCAGAGTTTATCATCTAGTTATCATTTATAAACACTTCAAGTATGATAACACTATGTCATATTTCAGTAATCACAAGATTCATCTCATCTTACAACTTCATTCATAGATACTCTCTCTCATATTATAATACTTTATACACTTACAGATTGTGACAAACTGTCTGACTTCAGTTTGAAGTATGTAAGTCAAATTTTGGTCATCATTTCAGCTTCCTATAAACTGATTCAACTTAAGTATTCATTGCTTTTAATTGGGTTTAACACAATAGCAACACATTGTACAGGTTATATTAGGACAGTCAGTCAACTTACTTTGAACATTCCATGAAAGGTTAGATCTCTAGATGAGGCTGTTAACCAGTTACTAGGAGCTATTACTTCTGTCAGTGACTGACAACTATCCTACATGATTTAGAATCAATGGTAGAAGGGAGAATGACCAAAGAAATTATTTCACGACCAAGCTCTATGAATTAATGCCCCCCCCCCCCAGGAATCAAACATACAAACCCTAAATGAGAAGACTTTTGAGCTAGCAACTGAACTAGCCAAGTTAAGCTCAATCTCCATAAACAGAGATCCTGTTCTACTCGCGTTGTCGTACTGGATCTCTACTTAGTCAATGCAAGGTCACGTTGAGATGAACTTTGTATCGACCAATCAATGCGTAGCTTTCATCTAGACGAAAACACTATTAATCACATTTTGATTTCGTAATTTCTATTTTTAGACCAAGGTTTGCATGCAAATTTAACAGCGGTATTATTTACAGTCTGCGATTGGGTGGCTCATTTCAAATTGCGTGACGTAGACGATGTAAACAAGTTACGTATCATAACAATTTCGTCATTAATATTATGATGAGAAAAGGTCACCTGAACGTGACCTTCGTTTGGAAAAGGCCAGATCTAAATAAGCGAGTATATGCGAGCGGTGAAATTTTAGATCGGGTTTTAATCAGATTGAGTTAAGCTCATCTAGTGTCTTAACACTTGTAGCAGTGTGTTCTAGACAAACCTTATAATGTTTAAGAGTTAATAAATCTTGTTACTTTGATTTGATTAAATGTTTAATTTACAATAACACAATTCAAATTTGTGGTTTAACACAAACTTCTCTTAAAACATAAAAAAATGTCAGTGAAGGTCATTTTGACATTGAGCATTATAATGTTATAGTGGTGTTAGATAAAATAGTTCAACAACCTCTAAACCAACAACACAGAATTGCTGGTTATTGTAGCATTGATATTTTTATATGATATTTATAACACAATCATGTACATGTAATACAGGATTAAACAATAAAATAATAAATTGTTAGCTTAAATGTTAACTTGTTTAAGACAATAACAATTATATCATAAATACAACATGGGCAGTAAATTAGTAAGTATAACATGTTAAATAATTGAAAAAATATGCAAAATTTACTGTTGAATATATAGAGTTGACATACTTGAGCATTATAATTTATGGAATCAGCCCTGAGTTCAGTTACCGCGAACGTTCTGTAACGTTCTGTAGCACTACATTCGAAGCTCCTCGGCCATTCGCTGCGAAAAACCTCGGATATATTTAGACGCTATTTGGAAACTACCGGTGTTGAAGTAAACAAACATATAATCGCTTAAGCAATGGGTGATGTTTCATTTTTAGTCCATAAATTTTGAAACATCACTCATTGCCCCAACGATCGCATATTTGATTAATAGATAAGATTATTCGCAGCGAACGGTCGAGGATTTCCGAATGTATCGTTATGTAACGTCCTGTAACGTTTTGTGTGATTGAACACGCTTCAGGTATGTATGTTGTTATATAGAGGAACAAAATGTTACAAATTGTTAAAGCCACTAAATGAAGATATATTCCCTTACAGCGAACATGAAAACAACCTTACAACTGTAAAAATGTTAAAATGTAACATTTATTAGAGACACAATAAACAAATCAAACCATTTTGTTTTCTAAATTTTACAAATTGCCCATTTCTGAAAAAGGGGGGTCTTTTTATAGGAGCTTCTGTAACAAACCCTGATCAAAACTAATATTTTAAGATTTTACAACACAATTCTACTTATGGTTTCAATCTACTTTCGCTTTGAAATACCAAAAAATAAGCATAAACAAAATTTAGTGATAAAATTTTAATTTGTAAGTATAGCTAAGGGCCAATTAATTACCTCAAAATTCATGCTAGAGTTATGCAACTTGATATGAATCTCCAATGGTTACACCACAGACGTGTGTGAAGTTTCAAATGAATCTCTTCAGTAGTTTCAAAGATAAGTAATAGCACCTAACACCTTAACCTAGAAATTCTCAGTACAAAAGGGTCATAATTCAGTCTCCAAATAGTTGAGCTAACAAAAACTTTCAAAAACAAAATTCAATTCATTTTACAATAATTTTCTTTTTACAACTTACTAAAACTCCATCAAGTAGCATATAAACAGAAAATGTGTGAAGGAACTTATGGAGGGCAGTGCATGTAAGGTTTCTTTTTGATTTGACCTTTTAAACCCAAAATGACCTATTATTGAACTAAACTAAGATTTGATATAAAGCTACATACCAAGTGTGATTAAAATTGGAGCAAGTTTGATATATGAGTGATTACAAAGTGTTGACTCAGACAACAGACACTGGACTTGAGACTGACCAAAGACATCCATTGCAATCCTTAGAGCTCAAATTGACCTCAAGCTTAAAAGGTGCATGAAACAAAATGCTGTAGTCTGAGGATACCATTTATGGGTTTTCCATCTGTGCACAGGTGATGCAAACAAAGTTTTTAACACTTTATTGCTGAAAAGCATGAAAGGCGGATCAAATCCTATTATTCTTTGTAAACATATTTTCATTGTTACAGTGAAAACAGGGAAAACCCAAATATTTCAATTCTGGTTATTATAAATCTATAATGGAATATACCAAAATGTAAACTGTTATCATGGCTTACAGCATTTTGTACTCTTATGATATTACTCTAAGCAACATACATACAGGAAATATTTACCTTTAAACACTATGTATATTATTTTCAACAAATTACAGTTTTATATCTTCCGTATTCTAATTTAGTATACATCATTAATTAACCACACAAAACTTTGTTGTTTACGATAACTACAACATGTATATACCACCACACTATCAGAATGATCCTATATACCAGTAATGTATCACAATGTTACATTTTACAGTCAGTAAAACAATATAATTGATTCAAGTTCTCAAGGATTTTTACTTCAATTGAACAACCCACGCATCTCCACAATACCAGAGATTAAGTTTAAAACACAACCATTTTTTTTAAATTGCCAGATCCTATATCCGGGAGTTTTTATAGCACAATCAATTGAGAGTATGGTTCATTTTTTTATAATTTAACCAAGCTTTGTTTTTTTTCTGTACAATAAGTAATTGTTAGAAGAGACAATACTAGAATGTTTTTAATTATACTCTTGTTTTATATTTTGTGTTCCACAAATATCGACTACAGGTCCTCCACGTAAACATTGTGTATACAAACATGTAAACATTGTGTATACAAACATTGCCGGTTTCATAACACATTGATATTTAGGGGTGATTTATTTTTAAAAAATTATAGCTTAGTTATAGTTCTTTTACATTAACCTGTCACAACTTGAATAATTACACGGTCACTGAATCTGTTATTTTTAACCCTTTCGAACTTGTTATTTCCCAGATATTCAAAATCGAAGCATGTATAGTTAGATTATCAATTATTAATATGGATTTGTGGCTCAATGTTTTAAAAAAGGTTAAATGATAACACACTCAGTGATCGTGTAATTATTCAAGTTGTGACAGGTTAATGTAATAGAACTATAGTTTACACTTATTAATAAACACACTATGGTATAAAATTTATAATGTGCATTTACAAATTTTACACTAATTAAAATAAATGTAAAATATCAAAGTGATGTGTTTATATCAGTAAAATGCTGTTCATGCATCAGCTTATTTACCTATTCAGTGGGCAAGTATATTGTTTAAAGTACAAAAACATGCATGACCTAGAATATGACCTATACATTATGGTCAAATCAACCAGTGTATACACTTAGTCATAAAACGATCTGCTGACAGGGGTCTGTAGCACAGTTGGTAGGGCACCAAGATTTCAAATGGAGGTTACCCTAAAAGGGGGTTTGGGTTTGAATCCCACCAGCGGCAGTTATACCCTTCCATGAAAATTTGACAATATTGTCAATTTTCCTCCATTAACAAAGTATATTGAAGAACTTCTTTTTCATAATCAGTTGGACAGGTGTAATTAAAGATTGGTTTTCTAAACAACTATTGAACTAAGCAGAATTTTAAGCTGTGTACATGTATTTTGATATTTCACAGTAAAACTGTAGAAATTAAGAGAGACTGATATATCTTCTTGTAAGTTCTTATCTTTATGTTAAAATATGCAGTCCATTTTAAGTGATAAACCATAATATATCCTAAAGCAGCAAATAACATTTTTACATTGAAAATGGAAAAAGCTGACAGTAAAATGTTAGTGGACCATCGGATCACTCAAGTTTCTAAAAGTAACTAAACTAAAGGCAATTTCCTTAGATTTGGTTCACGGTCCACTGTTATAGGACTGTTATTACTACTAAACATCAACTGCTATGATAATTGACCGATTAACAAACAAAGAGTTTCCTTGACCTTGACCTTTCAAGTTTTTTTCTCATCGTTAAATCTCATTATATTTATTACAGATCATCATATCTCAACATGAAGTCCTTGTTAAAATATTTTATTTCTGTAAAACTATTGTTAAAATGTATTATTTTTTTATAGTCAATATAATAGATTATGGTCTCCAACATGCTTTTTATATAAATAATGCAGATTTCAACGTGAACTCTAATCACCTGGGTACAGAAGTTTTACCAATGTATAGAAATACAATGTAATTATATTAGCAATATAAGAATGGTCTCTCCCTAATAGATTACATGTAAAAAAATTAGTTCAATATATAGTAGTCATGGTTAAATGACGTCAATATATAACTTTTATCAATATTGTGAAGTTATAGTTAAAAAAAAATGTTATGTGGAAACCACATTAAAGTCGGATTTAAAAACTTTAACGTTTACATTACAAAGGGAAATAATCTATATTCTAACATAGGCACGTGCGTTTTCACTCTTTATTTAATGTGACGTCATCTATGCTTTATTATTCAACAAAATATAGCTCGTGACGGCTGTTGAAATTTTACTCCCCACGTTAAATGCGCAAAGCCGAAAATGGCGCCCGAGTTTATAAGGGTTGACTTTTACAATTTGGTTTCTATTCTATAATTAAGATTTTAATATTTTTTGTTCGGAATAAGAAACACCTATCCGTGAGAGATTGTGTAAATAAATGCTATTTTCGGTCTTTGCACTGGGGTGGATTTCAACAGCATGACGTTTCTGACAGTTAAAAATAGTTCTATAGATATATCTTTTCTACGGATGTATTTTACGATGTTAGAATCGAAATAACTTACAGTTGTCTATATTTTGTTGTCTAATAAAATATAGGCACTCGTTTGATGCGCTTATTAAATCACTCGTGCTAAAGCACTCGTGATTTAATCATACGCGCATCACAACTCGTGCCTATATTTTATTAGACAACAAAATATAGACAACTGTAAGTTATTTCTTAAATAAAGGCAGGTAGAGTTGTGGTTACTTTCTAATTCTGTTCATCACATGGCATGTTATCATTGTATAAATTTTCATAAAGATCTGACAATAAAGGGCAGAAATATATGGAAAGGAAAAACTTTAATGCAATTGTTAACAACATCGGACGCCTGACCGCACACCCACCCGCCAAACCACCCACCCTCCCGCCTGTGTTTCGTCAAACTATTAACCGATTTTTTTCATTGAAAAATCCAGCTAAAAATAAGTTCATATAAAAGATCATGATATAAGAATTATTAATATATCAACAGAGACAGTTAGATAATACAATCTACTTGAACCCAACCCCTATCAACCTTGACTTTTGACCATGTAGCCCTTAACTTGTCGTAACCTATGTCCATGGACAATCCACAGATAAAATTCAGTGACTTTTAAGTAAATCTAAACTAAAATTATATAAATAATTGGTAGGAATCAAGTAGATTTATAATCTAAATACTCTATAGAACAAATTAATCATAACAATAATATAAGTTGTAAAGAAGTTAACATATAGAAGGTTAGGATTAACTGCTGGCTAATATCCAGTTATAAAAATAGTAATTATATATTTAACTTGTCTAATTATTACATTAATTGTTTTATAATCTATACTGTAATATCAAAATAATCACTATTATGGTACTTGATTTTATTTTAATTTTTTATACTGGATTTCAGTGCCTTGTCGACACAATTTTGGTAATAAAACGGTGATCAGGGCACCTAACCTAGCTTTCCTGGACCCTTGTTTATAACTAGTACCTAGTGGCTAGTACCCTACCAAAAGGCTGACAATTTTTCCATATATCTTAATAATGGAGGAAATTGACATTATTGTCAAAAATTAATTGAAGAGTATAACCGTTCAGGGAGGGATTCAAACCCTTACCCCCTTTGGGACACTAGATTCAAAATCCAAGCATGCTACCAACTGCCATATAGACCCATTATTCATTTTAAACAATTACTAAATACATATATTAATCAATAAGTCAAATTAGATGCAAACATTTCTGACTTTAGTCAGGTAAATTGGTTAAAATAAAACAATCAAGAGGAATTTAAGTATTTCTAAGTAAATATTTGCCAGTAACAAAAAATTAAGAAATTTTAATAAGCCAACAAATTTCCAAAATTCACAAAATTCCTCAGGTTGGAAAAATGCTTAGTTTAACAAGAAGGTTTATAATTTTCAATCATTAAAACCAGATATATTGATATTACACACAAAAAATTAGCTATTTAAACTGTCTTTTCTGTAATAATGTAACAAATTTCATACAGTATTATGTTCAGTAGTGTAAATGTATATCCATTAAAATGCAATAGAGTGTAATATTACAGTTATAAAGCTAGAATCATTTATATAGGCCTCTATTAACTTGATCATCTAACTTATCAATCTTTATCATTAGCAGATCATTCTGATCACTATCTGAATACCACACTAGCTGGAAAATAACTTTTATGAGAAAAACTAAGATGAAGCATTCTAGCATGCATTATGGTGAAGTGTGGTATTATTCAATGAAAATGTACAATGAAAATGTAAAATCTTAAATTTTCATTGTAGTGAAAATATAATCTTATAATCATACTCATTTTCAAAATGATGTCATCTTCTAAGAAAAATGACGTCATCTAGGATGTCATATTACATTTTTGTAAAATACCTCCTACAAAACATGGAACTTAAGCATGAAAGAAACAAAATATTTGTCAATTTTGAAGTAAGATCTTTTTTTTCAACTCAAGAGCTCAGAAAATGCTACTCATGAAAATACTGTTTTCTGAGCTCACTGGGTAAAACAAAACAAAAAAGATATTTCACACCAATGTTGATGAAAATCCTCTACATGTAACAGATAATCATGTGATATCTGCTAACTAGCACTTTTCCAGTACTTGTATTTAAAACAATGTCAAATAACAGTCACATGTCTGGTTGCTCAACATGACTGTCTAGGAGCTGGTTTGAAATCTGTTAAAGAGACAGTCATCTTCTACTTTACATATTTATTAGAAGTCATACAGTGGTGATGAAACTAATAACATTACCCAGACAATACTTAATCCATTCAGAAGGAATAAATATATAATAATTGTAAAAGTCAGACAATCAAACGTGTTATCCATCTAATAGAACCTGGGTTGGTAACACAGTTAGTAGCGCACCTGAATTTTGAATCTAGTGTCCCGAAAGGGGGATACGGGTTTGAAAACCACTTGGGGAGGTTATACCCTTCCATGAAAATTTGTCAATATTATGTCAGTTTTCCTCCATTAATAAGGTATATGGAGAAGTTTTTGGCCTTGTGTAAGGGTAGGTAAGTACTGGTTATTGACAAGAGTGCTTGACATCGTAAAATAACCTAAAAAATTGTATTGACAGAGTGTTAAACCTAGTATAAATATTCATCTATGAATCTGATTTCAACGAGACATAAAAGCTATATAGACCAACGGACAAGCAGACTCCAATTTATTTTGGGGGGTGGGGTATGACAAGTTGAGAAACCAGAGCACAGATTTTTTTGAAACATCAATTATGATGAACCAGTGTTCTATTGACAAGATAAAATCAAACAAAACAGTATAAACACATTATTCATGATTGTACCATTTTCTATAATGATCACCTGCCAGGAAGCTGTTTAATACATTAGAGAATCAATTTAAATCCAATTAATCAATACAATTAACTCAGTTATATCAAATAACATCATGTCCTTCAACTTTAAATACTACAGGTAAACAGTTGCATCTAAAATATATAACATTTAAATACAGATTACTTAAAATAATGATCTATTATTATTATCTATTACAAGAGTTTTTAAAGTTAAAAGAAGCGTGTGAGACATACAATCTATTAGAGAATTCTTATATGTAACATTTTAAACTAAGTGACATCACAGAAATAATCTTCTGGGTGGTAGCGCAAGCAGGATATAAAACTATGTTGAATACATGTTATTAAGTAAATTGACTTCATGCTATTAAGTAGTTTGGTTCATGACCATGTTACCCTATAACATAAAACAATATTATTAAAACAGTGGACATTGTGCTATTAAAAGTCAACACCATGCTACTAAGTAAGTTGATTTCATATTAGCAAGTAATTCAACACCATGATATCATATAACTTATATCCATGCAATTAAAAGTCGACTTCATGTTTTAAGAAAGTTGATTTAGTGTTATCAAGAAAGTTGACACCATGATATCCTGTAACTTGACATGACATTATTAAGAAAGTTGACACCTTGATATCATTTAACTTGACACAACAATATTAAGAAAGCTGACACCATGATATCTTTTAACTTGACACGACATTATTAAGAAAGTTGACACCATGATATCATTTAACTTGGCACAACATTATTAAGAAAGTTGACACCATAATATCATTTAACTTGGCACAACATTATTAAGAAAGTTGACACCATAATATCATTTAACTTGGCACAACATTATTAAGAAAGTTGAAACCATGATATCATTTAACTTGGCACAACATTATTAAGAAAGTTGACACCATAATATCATTTAACTTGGCACAACATTATTAAGAAAGTTGACACCATAATACCATTTAACTTGACACAACATTATTAAGAAAGTTGACACCATAATACCATTTAACTTGACACAATATTATTAAGAAAGTTGACACCATAATACCATTTAACTTGACACAACATTATTAAGAAAGTTGACACCATGATATCATTTAACTTGACACAACATTATTAAGAAAGTTGATAGCATATTAGTGAGAACAAGTGTAAGCAAACATTTCAGAAACATTGATAGTCAAAACACAGACCAACCACACAGCAAAAAAAGCAAAAAGATTGATTGTTTTAAATTTTTTCAATTTTGTGATAAAAAGGATGCCACAAACAGAAACCAGAAACAAGAACCTGAGAAAGGAGGAAAGTTAAAACACAGGATATGTCAACATAGACATCCATCATAACAGTATGTTTATCTTGCATTGTGTCAGACATACCATTCATTCAACAGACATAAAATTTTCAGACAATAACTAACTTTGATTTAACATCCAGAAATAATAACATTTCTAAATAGATTAATTAACTGACCGGAATTTACTGACCCGACTAACATTTAAACTGCAGGTACTTTTACAGACATCACAATGTATACCAGTGAACCAATGAAATGTCATGTTCACTCTAAACTATTTTACAATAACTTGACAGTTAGTTGCCTATTAACTACATTGATGTAGCCTTTACATTTCTTCATAATAAAAAACACCAATTTAATGAAAACATAAAAGAATGTTTAATTATCAGACAAAACAAATGTTGGTTTTATCATATAATAACTGCATCCAAATAACATCTCTATAACCTCACAGTAACCATGGTTTTATCATAGAATAGCTGCATCCAAATTACATCTCTATAACCTCACAGTAACCATGGTTTTATCATAGAATAGCTGCATCCAAATTACATCTCTATAACCTCACAGTAACCATGGTTTTATCATAGAATAGCTGCATCCAAATAACATCTCTATAACCTCACAGTAACCATGGTTTTATCATAGAATAGCTGCATCCAAATTACATCTCTATAACCTCACAGTAACCATGGTTTTATCATAGAATAGCTGCATCCAAATAACATCTCTATAACCTCACAGTAACCATGGTTTTATCATAGAATAGCTGCATCAAAATTACATCTGTATAACCTCACAGTAACCATGGTTTTATCATAGAATAGCTGCATCAAAATTACATCTCTTTAACCTCACAGTAACCATGGTTTTATCATAGAATAGCTGCATCAAAATAACATCTCTATAACCTCACAGTAACCATGGTTTTATCATAGAATAGCTGCATCAAAATTACATCTCTATAACCTCACAGTAATGGTTTTATCATAGAATAGCTGCATCCAAATTACATCTCTATAACCTCACAGTAACCATGGTTTTATCATAGAATAGCTGCATCCAAATTACATCTATTTTACCTCACAGTAATTAGTTGATCACATAAAGATTATTTCACAAATCAGTGGTAACACCAATATTTTAGTATTTAAAGGTAATTTTACCTAACATTTTTGACCTATGACCTCATAATACCCTCTATAGGTTAACAATAGTATACAATACATACTTTTAACTAAATCTAAATTTTGTGTACTACTAAAATAGTGTACTATTATGATTTATTCAGAAAAAATAAAGACAATTACGTATATATATTTCTAGTCCTATAAATATGTCGATATATATATTTATCATTCAGGCATTTCTTGTAATTTCTCATCTTTGGTCCAATAAAAAAATATCTCAAAGTTGGATTCATGTTTTGAACTAATATATTTCATGATAAAAAATGTCCCTATGTCATTAAGAAACATGATCAAATATCATTATAAATTAAAGTTACCAAAAGTCTAATCTCTTCACAATTCACTTACCTAGATTCATCATTAATACTAATCCTCATTATAATAGATCTACACCAACTCTCACATTATATAACCTAATTATATATCAATTAAAACAAGTCAATTATATTTCCAAATGCAAACAAATATCCTGGTCTATGCCACAAGACTGTATGTAAAATATAACAATGTATGTTATACACAATGGTATCAAACAGTGTTCTCCTGATTTCTAAATCCTGATTTTAAACTATAAATTAATCATATATAAAGTTCTGCAGGATACAATCCTTATATGTAATAATTTATTGATTGCAATTTATTTACCAAAATGTTGAAGACTATTATTTATATACAGGTTTAAAGCAGTGTATGGTTGTTCATCAAAATAAAACTGTCAGAAGTGAAGAAAAACAAACACTATACTATATCAGTTATATTGTAAATAACTAGTAAGGTTTATAATGTGACCGATTCACTCAGTACAATACTAGGTCACACTATACTAATAATTCTCAACAGTAAAATGCTTAGTTTACATGTTAAAATCTTCATAAACATACCTGGCAGCTGAATGAACCAACTTCATCTAAATATATCCAACAACTAGACTATCAAAAACCATTGTTTTTAAATTTAATTTTTATAGTAAAAATCATTTACACAAAAAAGCACACATGAAATATATTTGGTATAAAATTGGCTAGCATAAAAGATTGCGCATGGTTGATTTACCTATTACTGTACATACATACATTATGTCATAACTAGATCGTGTGTGTGTAAACACCTTGAAATAATGTTTTATTTTTATTTAACTTTAATTATAATGTTTGAAAATAATAAAAATATTGTTAATTAGTAACCAAGAGTTTATACATTTAATATTATAAAATATATATGTTGTTTAAATTTTAAGACTATTTTCTTATTTTGATAAATATTTTACATTAATAAATTTACCTGAACTAAACCGGCTAAACACACTTAATAAATAAACTTTAATTACCAGTAACTTGTCCTGTATAATACAGTTAAACTACGATAAATGGTGTAATTATATTAGTTTGACGATAAATGGTGTAATTATATTAGTTTGACGTTGGTCAGTTACATAGCGAGAGGGGGTAGATTATGAGGGGTTGTGTCAGTTACAGAGAAAGGGGACAGATTATGAGGGTTTGTGTCAGTTACAGAGAAAGGGGACAGATTATGAGTGTTTGTGTCAGTTACTGAGAGATTGGACAGATTATGAGGGTTTGTATCAGTTACAGAGAGAGGGGACAGATTATGAGGGTTTGTCAGTTACAGAGAAAGGGGACAGATTATGAGGGTTTGTGTCAGTTACAGAGAGATTGGACAGATTATGAGGGTTTGTGTCAGTTACAGAGAGATTGGACAGATTATGAGGGTTTGTGTCAGTTACAGGGAGATTGGACAGATTATGAGGGTTTGTGTCAGTTACAGAGAGATTGGACAGATTATGAGGAGTTGTGTCAGTTACAAACTAGAGGGGACAGATTATGAGGGTTTGTGTCAGTTACAGAGAGATTGGACAGATTATGAGGGTTTGTGTCAGTTACAGAGAGATTGGACAGATTATGAGGGTTTGTGTCAGTTACAGAGAGAGGGGACAGATTATGAGGGTTTGTGTCAGTTACAGAGAGATTGGACAGATTATGAGGGTTTGTCAGTTACAGAGAGATTGGACAGATTATGAGGGTTTGTCAGTTACAGAGAGATTGGACAGATTATGAGGGTTTGTCAGTTACAGAGAGAGGGGACAGATTATGAGGGTTTGTGTCAGTTACAGAGAGAGGGGACAGATTATGAGGGTTTGTCAGTAACAGAGAGATTGGACAGATTATGAGAGTTTGTGTCAGTTACAGAGAGATTGGACAGATTATGAGGGTTTGTGTCAGTTACAGAAAGATTGGACAGATTATGAGGGTTTGTGTCAGTTACAGAAAGATTGGACAGATTATGAGGGTTTGTGTCAGTAACAGAAAGATTGGACAGATTATGAGGGTTTGTCAGTTACAGAGAGAGGGGACAGATTATGAGGGTTTGTGTCAGTTACAGAGAGTGGGGACAGATTATGAGGAGTTGTGTCAGTTACAGAGAGATTGGACAGATTATGAGGGTTTGTGTCAGTTACAGAGAGATTGGACAGATTATGAGGAGTTGTGTCAGTTACAAAGAGATTGGACAGATTATGAGGGTTTGTCAGTTACAGAGAGATTGGACAGATTATGAGGGTTTGTGTCAGTTACAGAGAGATTGGACAGATTATGAGGGTTCGTGTCAGTTACAGAGAGATTGGACAGATTATGAGGAGTTGTGTCAGTTACAAACTAGAGGGGACAGATTATGAGGGTTTGTGTCAGTTACAGAGAGATTGGACAGATTATGAGGGTTTGTGTCAGTTACAGAGAGATTGGACAGATTATGAGGGTTTGTCAGTTACAGAGAGATTGGACAGATTATGAGGGTTTGTGTCAGTTACAGAGAGTGGGGACAGATTATGAGGGTTTGTCAGTTACAGAGAGTGGGGACAGATTATGAGGGTTTGTGTCAGTTACAGAGAGTGGGGACAGATTATGAGGAGTTGTGTCAGTTACAGAGAGATTGGACAGATTATGAGGGTTTGTGTCAGTTACAGAGAGATTGGACAGATTATGAGGAGTTGTGTCAGTTACAAAGAGATTGGACAGATTATGAGGGTTTGTCAGTTACAGAGAGATTGGACAGATTATGAGGGTTTGTGTCAGTTACAGAGAGATTGGACAGATTATGAGGAGTTGTGTCAGTTACAAACTAGAGGGGACAGATTATGAGGGTTTGTGTCAGTTACAGAGAGTGGGGACAGATTATGAGGGTTTGTCAGTTACAGAGAGATTGGACAGATTATGAGAGTTTGTGTCAGTTACAGAGAGTGGGGACAGATTATGAGGGTTTGTGTCAGTTACAGAGAGATTGGACAGATTATGAGGAGTTGTGTCAGTTACAAAGAGATTGGACAGATTATGAGGGTTTGTGTCAGTTACAGAGAGAGAGAGTGGACAGATTATGAGGGTTTGTGTCAGTTACAGAGAGATTGGACAGATTATGAGGAGTTGTGTCAGTTACAAAGAGATTGGACAGATTATGAGGGTTTGTCAGTTACAGAGAGATTGGACAGATTATGAGGGTTTGTGTCAGTTACAGAGAGAGGGGACAGATTATGAGGGTTTGTGTCAGTTACAGAGAGATTGGACAGATTATGAGGGTTTGTGTCAGTTACAGAGAGATTGGACAGATTATGAGGGTTTGTCAGTTACAGGGGGAGGGGACAGATACAGTGATATGATTATTCTCCTTTCAGGTAGTAAACCAATTCTATAATCTTAGTCTTTCATATTGGAATGCTTTTTGAGGACTGTTACAATTATTATCATTATTATATTTGTACTTGTATGTTTTGTAAAATAATGTACCTTTTTTGTAGAAATCTTAATTAAATATATGTTCTGTTCTGTTTTATTACCTTTAGTCAATAGAAAACAAATATCTATCAATATATCTTCCTACAGAGTCATATAACTTAATTATATATATTTGCTGACAAATGATGACACAAAGATTGATCACAAGAAATTTTAAATACAAGTAATGAAAGGTCAAAATCTAATACCACTTATATGAACACTGTTACCTAGTTAACACCTTTAATTAATTGACTATTTACACTTAACAACACTCAGAAATCAAAACAATTTTATTTTTTACTGGATTTAATGCCGTGTTAACACATTTTAGGTTATTTTACGACATCCAGGGCCCCTAACCTAGCTTTCCTGGACCCTTGTCTATAACCATCTATAATCACCTTCCCATCATAAGGCCGGAAACTTCTCCATATACCTTATTAATAAAGAAAAATTGACATTATTGTCAAATTTTCATGGAAGGGTAAAACCTCCCTGGTTTGGATTTGAACCTGTGCCGCCTTTGGGACACTATATTGAAAATCCAGGCACTCTACTAACTGAGCTACTGACCTGGGTTAAATCAATTCAAGAACAAATTTAAAATCAAAGTACAATTGTTCAAAAATTATTTGGTGACAGTTTCTTTATAGACAATATAAGTGGAAATGAAGACAGTTATAGTATGTTTTATGAATGAAATAATATATACCGCCTATGTATTTTACATTGATTGACTTTATATGTTTAGATTGTCATTTTATACAATAGGTAACATTTGTAATCCGATGTTACAATTATATATTATCTACATCTCATCTACATATTGCACTTAGATCTCATACATGCCTTAAAGAGGTGAAGGTCCTAATGTTGCAGCCACTTTTGTTTACATAGAATGGTGTGACGTGCATGTGCAGCTTGGTTGTTTATCAATGGAGTAATAAAGAGAAGACAACCCTAGATGGTCTGATAAAAAAAGAAACAAATATGAATAAAAATTAAGTAATATTTTCAAACAAAATGAAAACAAACAGTTTTGTACCATTAGCAAATATTTTCATACACTTTTCCTTCATAATCACAAAAAATTTGCTTCTTGTAGACTAAGTCATCTTTTATGTTTGCTTTGTTCCACATAATTGACACACTTGTATTGGCAACAGCACCATTTAGTGACTTTAGCCGGATTTCCAAAATGTCTGACAAACAAATAGGTCAAAGTTGGTGTATTTTTAGTTGCAACTAGGCTAATTTTTAATCTTTTGGAGATATCTATAGATATATGTATATGGAAGATGACTTACCAAAAGTTCTTTACAACTTCATAAATGGCTCAATATAGAAATAAAGTCTTTAAGAAGTCCTATTCTTTTACCTGCAAATAAAAAAGTGTAAGAAACATTAAAAAACTGATAAAGAATGTATAAATATCATTCACTTAGGTCTAGCAAATCTACAATAATCTATAGTAATAAGTAACTGTTCCACTCAATATGTTGACCAATTTGAAGATGGAATTATAAGACTTCATAACGCTCATGCTCCTATGAAAGTTTATAGGGTGCCAAAACCTTGGTTCAATGAAACTATCTTATCCCTAAAACATAAGCTGTGGAGAACTTAAATTGTAGAGAAGATATCACAAACTACATGACTATGAACTATATAAGACAACTTTAAATAAATACCACTATGCTTTAAAACATGAGAAACAACTTACATACGGCCAAAAAGTTCTTGAGTGTAGAAGTGATTTCAAAAAAAAAAACTTGACCAATTCATGAAAGATATAACAGGAAGTACATGTAGATCTGAAAATCCATTACCAACAGTGAATGATGGAAGTAGTATTGCTGATAAATTTGCTGATCATTTTATGGACAAGTTAGCGAGAATTCGAGACAATCTGAAGAACTTTAAAAATTACAATCCATCAGTGAAAGATGTACCAAAAGTTTGAAAAATTTAAAGAATTATCACAAGAAGAAATTGGAAAACTTATATTGACATATATGTATAACTGCTCTGTCTTGGAAATGCTCCTGTGTATCTAAAGGAACTCCTGTCCACTAAAACTTCCAAACGAACACTAAGAAACTCATTATTGTCAGTAGGTTGCTATGTGGTTCCTCATAATATTAGAAAAATATTTAACGACAGAGGTTTACAAACAGCAGGTCCACAGCTTTGGAATGATCTTCCTCTATAAGGCTAAGACAAAGCAATTCAATCAATATTTCAAAAAAATACTAAAAACTTATTTATTTCAAGGGTATTTCTATAGTTAATCATGTATAACTATGTATAATTTGAGTTGTTAATGTAAAAGCCAATGAATATTGGTTCATTAAGGTAGAAAAAGGCGTTTAAGAAAATAAACAAGTTTCAAGTTTCTCTCTACGTCTCTTTCTCTCTTTAATTATGACAAGTTAAGACTATTCTTCCATCATCACTATACGTTCATATATCTGTCATCTGTCACATATAACAGACAACAAACTAAACAATCAACTTATGATAAATGGAATGCCACTGATATAATATTTGTTTGTTAACTTTCATGATGCAAAAGATAACATGGAAACAACCATTGTCACATCATTCTATCAACAATTGTTGTAACCTTGCATATACGGTTTATCCAAACAACATTATGTTTTCATATTCAGTTTATTGACTGCAATTTCAATAAATCATGTAACTATATACAATTCTACCATAGTCACATGCGATTTCACTTTAAAAGCATAGAAGCATGTGCTAAACATTATTTCATGATAAAATATAGAGCTGTCACAATTTACCCCCATGTCTAATGAACTAAGCAACAATAGTGACACAGTCAATACCATTCTATGTAAAGTGTATAAATCAGTACAATTTTCAAACTTTTCACAAGGAGGTTTAACTTGGGCCAACAGCACAGTAGGTAGCATGCCAGGATTTGGAATCTCCTGTCCCGTAGGGGTTACAGGTTCAAATCCCACCCAGGGAGGTTATACCCTTCCATGAAAATTTGACAATGTCAATTTTCCTCCATTGATTAGATAATATGGAGAAGTTTCCGGGAAATTGAGTACCCAGGTTATAGAAAAGGGTACAGGAAAGCTAGGTTAGGTGCGCTGGACGTCGTAAAAGTGACATAAAATGTGTTTTCTAAGCACATCAAAGCTTGTGCCTGTATTTTATTAAATGATAAAACATGAACATTAGTAAGATGCTTCTTAAGTGAGTTTTTGTTCTAGAAGTCTCAAATTACATTTTACTATTTTTTTATACTGACTAAGTCCAGGTAAGTCTTACATATATCTACTACCTGACAACAAACTGGCAAGACAAGAAGCTGACAGTCAATCTAAGTCTTCTAACTGACAAAAAACTGGCAAGACAAGATGCCGACAGTCAATCTAAGCAATACAATATCAATCAGCAATGCTAGCAACTCTATGATTGGAAGATTGCCTGTTAGATACTGTACAACATCTACAATGTCGTAGTATAATCACATGTAAAATTATAATCTTAAATGACAATGACATAAAAAAAGTTGAAATGTGGTTTTAAGTCTGCTTCCATCTACATGTTCGACCAACTTCATTATAATCCAGTATGATAATCAATTCACACCAGGATGAAGTGGAACAACTGAAGGTGAGCTTAGTGCTTATGGGAATTAGCAGCATAAACATCATAAACTAGAACTCTATCTACCTACAAAGTTTCACATCAATACCTCTTGTAGTTTGAATTAGTTTGATTATGCCCCGGACAAAGTTTAAAGTATAAAAATAAAAAGAGGCAATAACTCCAAAATCAAGCAAGGCAGAGTTACAGTTCTTATGCACTGCACTTCTATTTGATGAGTTCTATCTAAATACCAAGTTTTATGTTGATACCTCCTGTAGTTTCAGAGTTATGTTCCAGACAAGAAATGGGACATCACTAGCGACACTGTAACACCTATATGTCTCCTGACTATGTTAGGCCACACAAAAACTTTTAACTTTTAAACAAAAATGGTGTTTAAAATCTCAAACAATGACCAGTAATATTAAATACTGTCTCACTATATACAGTAAACAAACATTGCAACAGCTCCTTTCTAGCATTTTGTAGGACAGGGGTGTCTGTATTCAATGTAATTTCTTTTAAGCTAATGATATTAAACCAATCATTGCATCAAAGCTAAATGTCTACTGGTTAATTCTCAGTACAGTCACATATAGTATATTTACATAAAGTTCCCCTAGGTGTAATTTAGTAGTGGACAAGAGCAAATCCTCATTAGAATCTGCCACAGAGGATTTTATGCAGCCTCGCACGTGCAATTTACTACTGCAATCAAAATAGTTCGCTTTAATATTGCCTTAACAGGTAGATGATGCAGTTAGTGCAATTGAAATATATCTGATATGATTAAGTGTTCTTATGATGAGTAAATGTAAGGAAATTTTCCTTGTATTGCTTTCATTTGGTGTATACTGCCATGTTTATATACTTCATCAAAATTCCATGTCCATCAGTGCTGTCAGCACTTTGATACAATAAAGTAAGCTTTGTAAGGAAGACCTTGAAGACTGCTCTTGATGCTCTTGACGTTACAAAGATTATAAAACTTATATTTATATATGAACTTACACAGGATATACCAATGATTAGTATAAAACATTTAAAGTCAAGTTTAATTCATTCATTCTATGCTCATTGTACAATATTACAGATGAAATTTACTACCTTGTATTCCTGACGTTAAAGTCAAATCTTACTGACTTCACAATAATAATAAAACATATTTCATTCATAAAAAGGAAGAAGCATTCATCTTTCATACTGACATTTGTGACAACTATATTATATCTGTCTACCAACATATCACCACTAATATATTACTTACTTTACATATGGCCTTCAACTAATGCTCAAAACAAGTCCTTCATTCAAATGTTTTAACATTCTGACAATACAATTAAGAAGTAAAAAAACCTAAACAACAAATTATAATGGCCAATCGAACAGGCTTAATTCAAAGCATTTAGGACTATAGTATTACACAGTCATGTATTACTTCGTAAAAAAATAAACATTGGCCATCCTCGGTGTTTATATAATCAAACAAGGGCAGTCCAAGGACAGAGGGCTTGACTCTTTGAATGTTTTGTATATGTCAAGGCTTATATTAAAACAAGAGTTCTTTCAAGCCAGGGGTTAATTTTTTCGAGGGAAATAAGTAAGATTAACAAAAATTGCATAAGTCATATTTATAAAGAATAAAAGGAGCCTAACTCATAAAAAATGCATCTAGAGTTACATCCCTTTATTGTGTCCATGTAGAATATACATATCGATTTATAAACTTTCATTCATACATCTTGACAAGTACAGTAGATATTTTATTAGGAAACATTTAACCTAATATTTTGTGGGTTTTTTTTAAAGTTAAAAGAAGCATAACTCCAAAACAAATCATCCAGAGTTATGTCCTTTCGCAGTACGGTTAATACAGGTACACCAACTTTCAATGAAATATTTTTAATAGTGTTGAAAATACCATATAACACATTTAAAAAACGTTAACTTCAACAGCAATGCCAATGCAACACTGAGGCCAACACACAAAATGATAGCATTTTCTTAGAAAATTAGTTGAGCAACAATACTTCAACATAGAAAAACTATCACAGAAGAAGTTTTAAAAATCCAGGTAATGTATATAGAACAAGAAACTTGATTACTTCAAAATACTGTATCAATTTTGTATATGATATTTTATAATTTTTAAGCAGGTCTATGTTTATCTCTCACTATTAAAACTAATGAAGAGTTTAACATGAGTTATCTCCCATATAATAATCACCATGACAACCAGGTATCACAGTTTAGTTTTATATACATAACAATGTCATCAAGTTACCATTAACATAGTTAGGCAACAAAATAATTAACAATATTGGTAGTAAAAGTCTCATATGATAAATATAGTTACACACATATATTTTTATTTATTTAATTAATTATAACATTTGACACAAATGCTTGTTACAACATAACAAGTAAATCAAAATATATCTTATTGCTAAGCAATATTACAAGTTACAACTATTTCTATCATATTATTTGTTATTATATAAGTGATTTGATATATATAGGCCTTGTTATTTTTCCATTGCAGTCGTATTGGCCTGAGGCCAAAGGCCAAGGACAAATATGACTGTCTGAAGGAAAAAATAACAGGGCCTAACTTTAATTCACTTATTTAATGACAATTTTATTAAATGACTACTTACAGATCATTTTTTTGGTATTGGCCCCGTTTTCTGTTTTATCAACCGATCAGAGTGCAAAAATTCGTTATTGTACCAGGGCCAATCAGTGTTATTGGCCCTATAACAGATTTCGGCCCTGTTTTCAGTTTTATTAAATAGGTTTACTGTGCAGTGAATTTGGCACTTTACAGGGCAAACAACACATAGTTATTTAATCAAATACAATAAACCTGTATCTGATATAACAACATATTACATCAAAACAACAAGTAAATCTGTGAGCTAATGCTCACTAGTGATACCCCCGCAAAAATCTAAAAATATGCGACAAACAGGAATAGATGAGCAAGGAGCATGAAATCGCTTTACACCACATGGGACTATGAGATGAAGCAATATGCAAAGTATTAGGCTGCTGCATGTTATAGTTGCTGAGAAAACTGCGACGGAAATTTTGTAACGGATGGACGGACGGACGGACGCACGCACGGACAAGGGTAAAACAGTATACCCCCCTCTTCTTCGAAGCGGGGGTATAATAATAGATTGGTGAAGATAATCAGTCATTTTATAGTCTCTAGAATACAATAAACATAATCAGATTGCTATACCATAAAGTCAATTATCAATCAATTGCCTAAGAAAATGGACAATGGCTTATGAAAGAATGCAATGGTTAAAAATAATAATCAATTGCTAAAACGTCAGCAATTGCTAATGAATTAGCATTAGCTAAAGAAACACAAGAGCCATGATGGCCCTTTATTGCTCTCCTGAGTACAACTGCTTTTAACAAAGTTGTTACAAACCTGGTTAATATGTGCGAGACGAGGGCCGCATACTGGTATGCGATGGATATCAAAATTGGCATCATAGGTTTAATTGATACAAAGTATCAAATGTTGTTGTAAATTTTGAAAGAAAATTCTATTCATAGTAATAGTGACCTTGACCTTGGACTAAACGTCTCAATATGGTGAACATTAATACCAAGTTATTTTAAAATCCAATGAAAAAAACATATTTACAGCCTGGACAAGAAAATTCTATTTTTAGTAACAATGACCTTACCCTAGGACAAACAGGACAGGGTACGGTACATGACACACACCCTTGTCATGGGGAACATTTGTGCAGAAATCCAATAGCAAATAACAAAATTACAGCCTGGACAAGAAATTTTATATTTTTAGTAAAAGTTACCTAGTTTTTTAATCCAAGATGACCCATATTCCAACTCTTCAGAATAATTACTGGGACATATGTCCTCACCAAGTTTCTTGGCAATTGGAAGATAGTTCAAGAATTGTACCTGAACTGTTCTTAAAATGTTCCAGAACTGTTCCAGTACAATTTAAGAAATGTAAAATTGGACAAATTTTAGGGACAAAAGTTCTTGAAGAGTTCTAAAACATTGTTCTTGAGCAGTTCATGTTCTGTTCAAGAACAAGAGTTCTAGAACAGTTCAAGAACACATTTTAAGAACTCCTCAAGAACTTTTTGTTCCTAAAATTTCGAAATTTTTAAGAGCAGTTCAGGTACAATTCTTGAACTATGTTCTTGAGCAGTTCAAGACCTTCACTTGAACTATTCTTTTCACAGGGATATCACTGACTGTAGACAAATATATTAACCATGATTTTTTTGTAAAATACTCTTAAATGGCTTATTGACAAAATGTAGGTTCTCATGACAACAAGTAATTGCTGTAACAAGAACACATTCTGAAAGATTATACTTAAAAAACAACAGGATCAAATTTCAAATTGATCCAGATAGAGTGAATGTCTATTAAAAGACTTGATCCTTCTATAGAGTGAAGACACACTAGATTACAGTATAGGAAACATTAAATTTAATATATTGATTAGAACAAATAATCATATGGAGTGAAATAGATTTTCGCATTCAAATTACTCAGAACATGCTAGATGTTTAGTACTGGCAACATGGATTTCAGTACAAAACAGTTTAAAACATTCACTTATGCTAAATGGATGTAAGAACTGGAGTAATTGACTCTTGGCATAGTAGTTCTATGCCTAAACACTGGTTTCAGAAAATTTAAGATTTAAACTTCCAAATAAACAAGTAAATCTGTGAGCTAATGCTCACTAGTGATACCCCCGCAAAAATCTAAAAATATGCGACAAACAGGAAGTAGATGAGCAAGGAGCATGAAATCGCTTTACACCACATGGGACTATGGGATGAAGCAATATGCAAAGTATTAGGCTGCTGCATGTTATAGTTGCTGAGAAAACTGCGACGGAAATTTTGTAACGGACGGACGGACGCACGGACGGACAAGGGTAAAATAGTATACCCCCCTCTTCTTCGAAGCGGGGGTATAATAAATAAAACATTTTTTACTTTTAAGATCACTTTTTACAGCATGCATTTCATATGTTCACAGTACCTAGCTTAGTTAGTATTTCCCAAAAACTAATCAATCAGAGTGATTAAAACTGAAGTTTGTACATTAAAATAACATTACTGTGACAAGTTTGTAAGTAGTGCAGCAGAATGATGTACATGTAGCTTGTTAGACCAAATTTGTTCTCTGTTCACCAGTCATATATACACATGATTAGACATAATATCAAAAATACTTCATGACCTGTCAAGCTCAGTTGGTAGAATGCATATCTACTGATCAAATGATCATATGTTTCATTCCAGAACAGAGCATACTTCCATGGTATTTGGTCATGAATAAACTATGGTCATACCACAGATTTTAAATCATGGAGGGCAATTAAATGTCAGTCACTGACAGAAGGCTGCCCCTAATTGATTCATGTTTGAATAAACAGTTTAGATTATATACTGTTTCTTGCACTGTTATTTGTTTGTTTTTTTGTTGTTGCTTTAAATATGCTCATACTGTTAGGCTGTAGGCTTCTCAAAATAATGACCCCTCATCCAAGCTTTAGCGCAGGATGAAGGGCATTATTGGAATAAGCCTAAGGCCGAGCATGTATGAGCCCTTCCCTAGCAATTGTTATTATACTTTGAATTTAATATATGATAGTTAATGTTAATCCCTCCCTGTTTTGTTACAACGAAAACAAACTTTAAATTATGATTTGCAGGTGCCCAGCGCATGCGAACGATTTAAAAATTCATTAAAAAGCATCCCTTATGACTCGCATTTCAGGGAAATGCTCATACATGCTCGGCCTCTGGCTTAATCCAATAATGCCTTACATCCTGCACTAAAGCTTGGATGAGGGGCATTTTATGGAAAACTAACATTTATTGTGTTTGGTCTAGTGCATAGTATCCCCATTTTATGGAAAACTAACATTTATTGTGTTTGGTCTAGTGCATAGTATCCCCATTTAATGGAAAACTAACATTTATTGTGTTTGGTCTAGTGCATAGTATCCCCATTTTATGGAAAACTAACATTAAATTTTATTGGTTTGGTCTAGAGCATAGTATCCCCATTTTATGGAAAACTAACATTTATTGGTTTGGTCTAGTGCATAGTATCCCCATTTTATTGAAAACTAACATTCATTGTGTTTAGGCTAGTGCATAGTATCCCCATTTTTAAAGATATCATGTCATAGTCAATATCCTGTCTAAATACCAAAGCTTCCGAAAACACTCCACTAAAAACAAGACAAATATTATCATATTTTATCATATAATGTCACAATACAGTATGATATGTACTGTTTATCATCTATTTCACACTAGTTATATCATTGATGTACCATATGATGTATAGTCACATTATCTAACACATTTTAAAAGTCTTCACATTAAACTTTTATCAGCAATGGACATTTGGTTCAGTAAAATGAAATATTTAACTGGATTCTTAGCAGTATGTGAAAATATGCAGTTTAAAATAATGTAACCTAAAATAAACTAAAAAATATAACAACATCAACATTTTTTTGTTAAATATGGAAATTGGTGACTGTAAAAAATTAGTGGACCATGGCCATCCGACCGCTCACATACTAAAAGTCACTAATCCTATGGCAATTTTTAAATTTTAAAACTCAAAGACAATTGGTATTATTCTTAATTTTTTATTGTTATTTTATAATTTTTATAAGAATGGATTAAGTGACATAAGGTTTATTGTCTTACAACAATCCACTATTTTCAAAATAATCAACAACAAAAATACCAACATTATAGTTTATTTAAACAACAATAGTCAATAAACCTGTAATTATTTTCATTGGGTTTAACACCTTGCCTGCTCCACATAACTTATTAATTGAGGAAAAGATTATGGTCAAATATTTAAGGAAATGTAGAACATGAGCCCCAGTGAGGCTCAAACTTCTGGCCCCTATATTAGAAATCTTAAACATGCCAGGCACCTGGGTATCGTGCTATAAAGACAAAACTAATCATAAAATTATTAAACTTAAATACACTAATGTTATTTTGAAGCAAAGACAAAAAATGAACATATTAACGCATAAAGCGTTAAAAAAGATCAATTTCGTAAGAAAGCAGACAACTGCTAAAGAAAGTGAGTAATTTCTTAAGAAAATTGGCAAATGCGAAAGAAAACACTCAACTACTAAAAAAAGTGGGCTGAAGTTAAAGGGGTGTAAGCTATAGTAAAACAAGAAAATTAAAACTTTAGAAATATGTTCATGTAATATGTTATATATTGAATCAAACAGAATTTATTAATTGCTGTTTTACATTATGAATCATGTATATGTTTAAATCTTTACAATTTAATCGAAACAATTTTAAATGTAGTCCAAATTACAGCAGACACATTTAAAAGTAATTAAACAAATATGATTTCTATAGACATGATTACAGTATGCAATAAGTTATACATATCATCATATAAAACATAATGTTAGTTCATTCATGAGACACTATTATATAACTGTTTACAATTCCATCATTCATTTATCTTAACCTTGCACATTTTCTGCTGGATTTAAACATTCTTGTAATGTGAGATTTTTCTCATAAAAAGATTGCGTGCAAAGATTACAAAATTTCTAGACATTTAATTCACCACACCTAAATCAAAGAAATCTGCAATTCTTTGCTCTAGTTTAATTGACTGACAAATTTAAACTTTAGAATTCAACGATCTCAGTATTAAATACTGTACAGTAAGTATGGCAGCTGAGATGATATATGATTTTACAAGGAGACATTGATATACATGTTCTGAAAATAATTTCAGAACTCTTTTCATCAATGTTAAATCTGTTTGAGGAAAACAGTATCTAATTTTTTTAATGAAATTTTTTGATATTTTTAAATGATAAACTTTAAAGAACCACAATGGAAATAAGAGATTGATCTCGTACTTTGTGTCACCCCTGATATTGATGTGCATGAATGTTTGGTGTGAAGACTGTTACTAGATGTACAAGCCATTGTTTCATAGAGCCTGACATTCATATATGTCAAGGGTTACCTGCAAGACTGTAGTAACTCGCACTTTTACTCATAGAGCCTGACATTCATATATGTCAAGGGTTACCTGCAAGACTGTAGTAACTCGCACTTTTACTCATAGAGCCTGACATTCATATATGTCAAGGGTTACCTGCAAGACTGTAGTAACTCGCACTTTTACTCATAGAGCCTGACATTCATATATGTCAAGGGTTACCTGCAAGACTGTAGTAACTCGCACTTTTACTCATAGAGCCTGACATTCATATATGTCAAGGGTTACCTGCAAGACTGTAGTAACTCGCACTTTTACTCATAGAGCCTGACATTCATATATGTCAAGGGTTACCTGCAAGACTGTAGTAACTCCCACTTTTACTCATAGAGCCTGACATTCATATATGTCAAGGGTTACCTGCAAGACTGTAGTAACTCGCACTTTTACTCATAGAGCCTGACATTCATATATGTCAAGGGTTACCTGCAAGACTGTAGTAACTCGCACTTTTACTCATAGAGCCTGACATTCATATATGTCAAGGGTTACCTGCAAGACTGTAGTAACTCGCACTTTTACTCATAGAGCCTGACATTCATATATGTCAAGGGTTACCTGCAAGACTGTAGTAACTGGCACTTTTACTCATAGAGCCTGACATTCATATATGTCAAGGGTTACCTGCAAGACTGTAGTAACTAGCACTTTTACTCATAGAGCCTGACATTCATATATGTCAAGGGTTACCTGCAAGACTTGTAGCAACTCGCACTTTTACTCATAGAGCCTGACATTCATATATGTCAAGGGTTACCTGCAAGACTGTAGTAACTCGCACTTTTACTCAATGCACTTATTACTTTATTGTGGGCAACCTTCGATATATTATACATTGTATATGTGTAGGTATATTAAAGTATAATGAATATAGAGATGTTATAAATTCTAACACTAGGTAAGTGATAAAAGCAATATTTGTTAGATGTTTCCCTATATTAGATTATAAACCTGGCTCTATACATGTTATATGACAAACTTAATATACAACTATTATCTGACATTGATTATCATTGAAATTGACAGACTGACATTACTTCAATGTATTAAGATGTCTTAAATCCTAACCAATGAACAAAACCTTATTGATTTTCACACAAGAAAAAATCTGAGGGATTTATAAGCTAAAATACAATAGGAGAAAAATGATGAGGAATTGTATGAGAATGAAATATGGTAAAACACTCAGCTCACTTACCATATCTTTAAGTTAGGTTGAAAGCCATAGCAACATTGTATAGGTGATATTATGGTGGTCAGTCAAACTAAATACCAGTCCGGGAAAGGTTAAATCTCATGATTAAGCAGTTAACCATTCAATAGGCGCATAATTCTAACAAAGACTGAAACTGCCTACATTATTAAGAATCAGTGATAGGAGGCAGACTGGCTATAGAAATTATTTCATGACCAAGCTCCATGTAAGTTTGACCTGCTAAGGAAATCGAACCAATAAACCCACGATCAGAAGAAGTATGTGCTACTGATTGAGCTAGTGGAGCAGGATTCATTACAATACAATACAAGTATAGTGCGTACATGTTGACCCCGACCTGACCTTTATGCAAGAATATTCATTACATTGAATACGAATTTAGTATTAATTCTCGATTACACAGTGACCGTGAGGATTATGAGTTTAAACACACAAACACGTTTGTATAATTTTACAATCGCTGCCGAAGTGTAGAATAGGCGTGGTACTGACTTTCGTCGGGATATGTGTAGATAATAATTAGATGTAAATGTGAAAGGGCAGGTTGGGGTCAATACGTACGCACTATATACATAGGTGGATATTATAAAGAAGATATTTTAGGGATTTTTTTTAATCATTATGCAAGAAAACATATCTCCATCAGTGGCACTTAAAACATTTCCATTCAGAAATGAATTTTTGTTCTGTCTTTTTCAGTTTTTTTTTTGTATTTTATGACAGCTATATTGTACATTAATAAAGAGGGCATCATTTTTCCTCTAAGATGACTATGGTGTTTTATTTTATTTTTTTCTTCACAATACATTTGTATATTTCCATCAAATAACAAACACCATGATAATTCTTGATAAGGCCACAACAAGTTGATGATATGTTCTACGGATTTTTCTAGAAAAAAATGGGGCGAGCGAGCGAAGAAAATTTTTAAAAAAAAATCTTAATTCAGTTGCTTTATATAGCGGTTTGACCAAATCTTATGAGCGAGCGAGGAAATAAAAAATATATTTTTTGTAAAAACCGTCAAAATTAAGGTGCGAGCGAATCCATAGAACATAAAATCAATTTGTTGTGGCCTAAAGCACGAAAAAAATATTACAGATGTTTTATAAGTGATAAAATTACAACAATAGAAATGTTTTTGAAAAAAAATCTTGTTTTATAAACCTTAACAAACATAATATGATACAACATAATGATTTTTTTAGGTTTTTTTAAATAAAAAACCCTGCTTTTCTGTATGTAATTTTTTACACTTTAAACTCCAAAATTGTGATTTTTGTTTAATTTCAGACTCTTTGCTGTTTCAGCACTGACACATTTATGTTTCTGATCCTGCCATAAACAGATGACATATATTGAATGGTTACAATTACATTTAGACTAACTTGATTCAAAATTATCTGCTATTGATTGCAAAATTTTGGTAACATTCAGTCAAATGTGGTCATTTTTTTCCATGGTGAAAAGGCTTAATTTTGTCCTCAGTTTAAGGCAATATAATTACTGAAAATATACAATTGTTTTAAAGTAGATACAAGGTATAAGAGCTACCTTAACTACTAGAAGCAACATATATATAGATATAATAACAGCTTCAATTATAAGTGCTGTCATACATAGGGTTTTGGTGGAGTATACTGCTTATATAACAAACGGAAGCGATACGAAAGACCTTTCTCTTAAATAAGCCAGATAATATAATATACAAGTTCTTCAATTGAACAAACAGCAAATCGTCAGCTTGTTAACATGTAATGACGACTGCATTGCAGTAAGTTTTCTTTTAATAGAGTGAACACAGTCGTACATAGTCATCCAGGGGAGACTATCATGATGATATGCTTAAGTCCGCTACTTAACATGGGGAAAACCCATGTAAAATCATTATTTGTTACTTTTACAGAGTTTTAATCAACACCTTAATATCTGAACTATACAATTTTACAGCATAACATGTCAAGGACAAAAAATAGAGAGATTGAACTTTCTACAAGAAATAATGAATCTGTGACAATAGAGGCATACAATAATCAACAATAAAATCAATGTATAAATCAATAGATATTTACTTGTATTTTGTATTGATAAAAACAATATGTAAGACCTTGGAACTATAATAATTACAGAGAGGTTTAAGTATCTTTTTAACATCAAAGCATATTGTGACTTAAAACTGTATATTTTATAACTAATTATATAATAAATAAATACAAGGCAAATCTTTATAAAATATCATTAAAAAGATTTATTTTGGTTTGGCTTAACACAATAGCAACAAATTTTATAAGTCATATCACAGGGATCAGTCAACTATATGACCCCTATATGAGGACCGTGGCCCCTATATAAGGACTGTGGCCCCTATATGAGGACTATGGCCCCTATATGAGGACTGTAACCCCTATATGAGGATTGTGGCCACTATATGAAGACTGTGACCCCTATAAGAGGACTGTGGCCACTATATGAGGACTGTGGCCCCTATATGAGGATTGTGGCCCCTTATGAGGATTGTGGCCCCTATATGAAGACTGTGGCCCCTATATGAAGACTGTGGCCACTATATGAGGACTGTGACCATGTATGAGGACTGTGGCCCCTATATGAGGATTGTGGCCTTTATCAGAATGATAATTGTAATGACATTTCTTAGATATCTCTCCATTCTATGTATCTTGATGGTGGACCAAACTACATTTGTATACTAAACATAGATATGCAGTTTGTATCATAAATATCTCTGATGACAGGGTGTAAACTAACTTATAAGAATTCTAGCCATGGATCACTGGATCATGAATAAGAAAGCTCATTTAAATGTAATATTGTTTTAATAACCTGTCACAACTTAAATAATTACACGGTTACTGAATGTGATTTCTTTAACTTCATTGATGAACTAACTATGGACACGTTCCGCAAGGAAATCGCTAGATAGCGCTTCATCCTCTGGTACCTTTCTTGCACCAAAAGTATTTACAATGTGACACCAAATCGAGGGTACCAGGGGAAAAAGCGCTAGCTAGCAATCCCCTTGCAAATCTTTTATATTGGGGAAAATACTCAGTTCGACAGAAGCTAAAATAAAACATTCAGTGACCCTGCAATTGTTTAAGTTTTGACAGGTTAATAAAACAAAATAATAAATATATAAGAACGAGTCCAGCCATCTACCAATAATGAAAGTACAGAGATTTATAAACTAGAGAATATAAACTAGTGTGAATATCATGCATATTTTAACTAATACTAGATGGGAGCCCGTGCAAGCACGGGCTTTAGGTAATGACAATAAAGGGAAATAACCGCTGCAGGGAGTTTGGTCTATTTTTAGTTTTATCTAGAACTATTTTTAGACACAAAAAACCCACTTTTTTTGTTGATTTTTGGCAGTTTTTGCAAATATCAAGAGGCTTTGTCAAAAAAGAATTGTCAACTTGATATGTCGGTGTATAGGTGCTCCAGGGACAAACAAAAGATTTATTCAAAGCTGCGCAGTTTCTTCCACAAAACAGGAAACTCGCAAATTTAATAGTATAGATGATGAGATGGATAAATATCAACTAAATCTACTTAAATGTACTCAGTTAAATACTGTGAGTGTTTCTAACACATGTATACTGATTGAAATATGTAATTAACATATATATTGAATATTAAGATAACATCTAAATGAAGCACACTTACAAGATTATTTATTTAATTAGTTAATTATTGTTAAGAGATTTGCTTTTATTAAGTAATTAAACAAAAGTTTAAATATTTAAAGTAAGATCTAAAATTACCCCAAGGTCAATCTTAGTGCTCTGACCTGATTGGTTCAACTTTAACACTTAATAACTTACATATAGTCAGTAACAAATACACTTTGTGAAAGTGAAAATGAAAGTTTAAAATCAACTCCTCATATTTGGATCAAAATGCACTTGTCTAGAAGTTCAATATTAAAAAGGAAATATTGAGAACTATGATGTAAATAAATACTTTAGGCCACAACAAGTTGATGATATGTTCTACGGATTTTTCTAGAAAAAAAATGGGGCGAGCGAGCGAGCAAAGAAATTTTTTTTTTAAATCTTAATTCAGTTGCTTTATATAGCGGTTTGACTAAATTTTTATGAGCAAGCGAGGAAATAAAAAATTTTTTTTTGTAAAAACCGTCAAAATTAAGGTGCGAGCGAATCCATAGAACATATGATCAATTCGTTGTGGCCTTAAGTAATAATAATTAATAGACATGAAATAGTTTACTGTTGAATATAAGGGCTTTTTTCAGTATGTGGGGAAGGGGCCTGCAGCCTTACTTTGTACAGAACAATAGGGAAAATTTTAACACTTATTCCATTGATAGGAGAATGAAAAATCAAAGGTAAACTCAAAATTGGGGGAAAACTGCATGATTTCAAAGAAATTTTAGAAGTGGAAGGTACCTGTAAATGGCGCCTGTTATATAAGGGAAAAAAGCCCTGAATATGACTGAAGCATGGAGACATCTACATTATTAAATATTGCTATGTGAATATATTTACAGCAAAAATAAATTATTTGTTCTTGGACAAGTGGGATAGAAAAAATTACTTGTTTGCAGACATGAAAATCCTAGTAGGACCAGCCAGGCATAGAAGTTCTAAATCCCTGATTGGATTTTATACAAGTTTAATATCATAGATTTCTATAATCTACCGTTACAGTACCAAATATCAGTATGAACAACAGAAAAAATTGACAATACTTGTATATTACTATTTTATCGTTAATCGTTTGATGCACTAATAAAATCACTCATGCAAGAGCATGAAGGATCAAAGCCTGTGCATATATTTTATTATATGATACAACATTGACAACTGTAAGTTATTTCTTAATTAGAACATTTAATTAATAGATACCCATATAAAGAGCATAAACATGTCATAAACAAGAGCTGTCAGAGGAGACAGCATGCTCGACTAAGTAAGCATTTGTCACATGAGACGTGGTTGATGATAAGGAAAATACATATTTTAAAATTTAAAAATATAACCTTTATTTTTAATTAAATTTGATTTTTTTACAGAAAAATTTAAGTTCATGGGAGACAATTTTGAAAAAATGTATTTGGAGTTATGAACCTTGTCAAATGAGATGTGGTTGATAATATTAGGAACATATATTTAAAGTTTGAAGTTAATACCTTAACAAATTAAAAAGTTAAAGTAAAAAAAAAAACTGCACAAAAACTTTAATCAGAAATATGGACGCAGATGCAGACGTGGACTCTAGGGCGAGTAGGAGAGCTTTCCATCTACTTTGTAAAGTCGAGCTAAAAAGATGAAACAATAATGTTCAACCAGATTATATAGTGCTCTAACCTAGTCTAAACTGATTAAAAAACAGACTCGACAAATTTTATGACAAAAAAGAACTAAAATATAAAGACTTCAAATTAATCATCACTAGAACCGGGTGACTAAAATACTCTAGACTCCGAGTCTGTCACAGAGAAATAGAAATCCTGAGCTGGAAAACTACATAAGTAATCTTAAACAAGTAAGAAATTAACAATTAAACTATGTTGATTTCTATATATAACATGCATAATACAAATGTAATTGTAACATGAGAATAATATATAAAACAATATAAATGATAAATTATGATTAGATTTAAGGCTCACAATCTGAAAAAAATTTCAAATGAAAATATTTCTTCTTTTTTTTTCTTAAACAAATCTGAAGACATTATTTAACAAATATAAACACACATGAATTCCCATTTCAATGAAGATAATAAATAGTTACCTGTTTACTAGATCAAACTTGTTGTTTCCTAATTTAATCTGTTTCTATAATAAGAGTATCATCCAAAAATAACTTATATTGATCAATTTAAACATTTCTATAAACTGCTTAGAGCCTAAAATAAACTGACAAATATATCTCTCCCTTTACTACAGTGTTGTAGTATTCCGTTTTTATACAAATGTTTCCTTATTTATTCTTACACTTGAATCAAAATAATAGAGAAGAAAAGAGAGAGAATATTTCACAGTATCATCATTATAATGATTGCAGTAAGACTGATGAAAGGAGAAGTGTTTAACAGTGTTACAATACTGTGTGTCTGTACTACACTCATGTGAACACTTAAATAATTGAATGTGGATTAAACTCCAGCAGCTACTAGAGAATGCATGGAGGAAATCTGGCAACTGTTAAAACATTGTAAATATTGGATATGTTTCTATGACAACGGGACGTCAACAATCAGAATGACAAGGTAAGAGTCTGAATTTGACACTTTTTTGTTGTCAATAATTTCTTGTACAAGTCATGACATTGGGGTTATTGTTTTCCCAAGTATTATATAATAAATACAGAGACATAATGAAAACATAGTGACAAGTACTGTTAGATTATATTGAACTGTCTGATTGCATAATTACACGGTCATCGCACACTGTAATTATGAAATTCTGCATAGAATTTTGCTATAAAAGTAAAATCTGTAGATTAATATAGTGTCGATGCACCGGGGCAATTTATAATGTTTGACGCAATCTGTCTATGATTTAAACGAGAAAAAAAGAGATATAACGGTTTCTATATGAATTCGAAACCAATGATTTAAAGGTTTGCAGACTGACCGTTTTACCACTCCGCAACATGAACTACAATACATATTTCAAAATGAATGTAATACATCAGTGTTATGTGCAAACAATAAGTTCTACGTGAACTACCGAAGTTTATCCTGTTATGTGACGTTTTAATTTATGCAAGCGGACAGTTCAATGTAATCATACAATACTATCAGACAATGTTATATACCGGGTACTTAAACAACCCCTACTATTTAAGTTCTCACTGAGTATAATGAACAGTAATCAGTACCGTAGTCAAATAACAATTAAGTCAGTTCTATTCCAATTTTACTAAATGAACAATTAAGATACTGCCACAATTAAGAGACATGTTATTTGTAAAGAAAATGCCTATATGGTGTACTAAAAACGACTAATTATGAACAAGAAGTAATAAACCTAGCATATATACGTAGTTTTAACACCTATAGTCTACAACTTACACATACAATTAGGAAGAAATTTCTCAAGTTTGATAGAGAAGTACTAGATCTCACATAGGGGATGTCAACAAAGGTCGTACTTCATTACTTACATTATTCACACATAATTATGTGTGTTATTCTACTGAGTTTAATTACCAATTAGTGCTTGTACGTGAAGAAAACAATTACATTTTGTCTACAGAATTGCAGGACTTGCAATATGCATTTTGCTCTGTCTTAATTATTGCAGATGAAAAAACACTATTGTAAAAACGGACTGGAACCATGAGGGAGCAAACTAAACAGGAAATATGTAAGATAGGGGTAGTAGGTGGGATAAACAAATTTGTAAAGGTTAACCAAGGGCAGTTCACTTAAACAGTCTCTTATTTATATATTTTCACTGATTGCCACACCTAAGTATAGATGAACGGTCAGTAAAATGTTTAATCTACATGGTAAAATAATTAATTCTAAGACAAGGTTATCAATTCATTATACCAAAATTAAAACCATGTAAGACATGCACATTAAGCCTCTGCAATTAGGTTAAAGTCTGCAATTAGGTTAAAGTCTGCTATTAGGTTTAAGTCTGCAATTAGGCATAAGTCTAAAAGTCTTCAAGTGGGTAAAAGTCTGCAAATAGGTTAAAGTCTGCAAGTAGGTTTAAATCTGCAAGAAGTTAAAAATCTGAAAGTAGGTTTAAATCTGCAAGTATGTTAAAGTTTGCAATTAGGTTAAAGTCTACAATTATGTAAAAGTCTGCAATTAGGCTAAAGTCTACAATTAGGTAAAAGTCTGCAATTATAAGTCTGCAAGTACCTTAAAGTTTGCAAGTAGACTAAAGTCTACAATTAGGTTAAAGTCAGCAATTAGGTTAAAGTGTGCAAGTTTGATCAAATAAGCACATTTAAAGTATAAAAAATATTGGACTATTTTTCAGTTATAAGTAATTAATCATACAGTTAATACAATCAAGAGTTAATATAAAGACAGCTTTAGTTCAGGAATAATTTCAGTAAAAATGAGATATCTTACATAAAAACAATTAAAACTTAAATGCTTCTATCCAGATAGATTTAAAATAGCTGGACAAATTATTGTTTAATCAGAGGAAAATTTAATCAATGACAACAAAGTTTTATGCCCAGTTTTTCCTGTACAACAATTAATTAAGTAGACTTGTAGGTTTTATCTCAGACATAATAGAAGTGAATGACATACAAACATTGTATTTCTAATTATCTTTATATTACATAATATTATAGTTCCTAAGAGACACCATGAAATATTACACTCTTCTTCAACTGTTACTAAGCGACACTTAGTAAGATTTCAAGTTATAGAATCAACAGATGCTCTTCAACACATCAATGTCTGTTGTCTAAGAATGGAAGACAATTCTAAACTTTGACACTGAGGCTTTAAGATTTTACAGAAACAAGATCAAGTTCTGACATACAGACAGTTATATTTGATTGTAACAGGTTGTCAGGCAGTTGTAGAGACAATAGACAGATGGTATATTGTCTTCAAAGAAAAATACACCAAATTTAGACTTTCTGTTATTTAATACAACTTTGGCTTCCTTTCATATCAAGATACAACAGGTACCAGTCTTTTAACAACAGATGGAAATATTGTCTGAAATTTCTATAAATGGAAATGATTTGACCATTCTACATAAAATTAGAATCTGTCTTCCATGTTCTATTGTCATTCTGCAACTCTGCAGCCCCTGATCTAAGGGGTCAGACCCTTTGATGTATTACATCACTAGTTTCCCTCCAAACATTCTGCAGGTGACTTTCTAAAGTCAAAGTGGTCAAAGACTGGACAGTGGTCAGTTATTAATTATAAATCAATATTACAAATGTAATTTTAAGATTGTTGAGATTTTAATTTTCCATCTGAGTTATTGTGTGTAACAATGTAATCATAGAATACTATTTCCTCAAATAAACATCAAAGCATTGTTGTCTAACATATCTGAGGGTACTCACCTTGGAGTAGCTTCATAAACACAAGGGATCTAAACCCTTACTGATGGTGGATACTTAAATTCGAACTGAAAATATAAAAAAAAAATTTAAATTTATTTTCAGATTTGGAAGCATAAATGATAACAATACAATTATTCATTCAATGAAAACATGGTACATAATACAGTCAATAAAATAAGGGGTATTTGGTTACCTAACAACCAATTTCTAGTTCAGGCAACCAAAACTTTCTTTAGGGCAACAAAATTTCTACAAACAAGATATAGTGCTAGCTGCTAAATTGACCTGTTCGGGCAACCACTTTCATATCCTTATTTTATAGCATGCAATACATGAAGTCTATGACATGCATCCAGCACCAAGTATTACACAAAAAGAGACAACTCTAATTTCCATGAAGAAATTATAAGTTAAATAAATGACTTTTTATAATTGTATGTAATTATAAACAGTTTGAGATAATTAATACAATGTGATAAAAAATTTGCTTAAATCAAGCTTTGAACATTTTAAAAAATATTCACTTGAGTACATATAAAAAGATAAAAATTACTTTCTCATTGAAATCTATAATTGAATAATGTGCATTTGTCTGAAATATAATACTAGACAAACTACTTGATTTAATAATTATATAACTATTCTTTAAGTACATTTTGTTTAAGTTAATAACTTTAACTACTCTAACCCTTCACATACAGATAGCAATACCAGGTACTTGGCCACAGTGCGCGTGTCTCTTTACAAAGTTTCTACAATGTGCTCTGTGAAGTGTTATAACAAATGACCATCACAAGTTGACAGCTGCATCAGACATCAAATATAAACCCTCCTAGGATAATTAGCTCTCTATAGAGGGACATCAAATTAGTTAACGGGAATCTGTACAATAGATCAACAGGTTCTCTTTATGCCGAGTGTCACATCAGTGGAGTTAGCATTATTACAGATCAAGATGAAATAGAATTATTTTAAATATTAACATCATTTCCTACTGGTTGATTACATGATTGTGATGAAAGAACAAATTAATACATGACATAAAATATATGACTAGATATAAACCTTGTAAATCATAATGTATTATTGTGCAGGGGTGTGGAATTCTTAGTTTTTTTTCAATCATCCATGGACATTTGTGAAATCTAAAAATCAACTTGATTGGGATAAAAAAACGCACTAGTGAAGAAATTTAGTTTTCAAAACGAAATATTAAAAACTTTGATGTAATGTACAGTAAAACTCGGGTATAAAATACTCGGTTATAACATACACTCGGTTACAACATACCATTTTTTCTGGCCCGTTTTTCATCCTGATATATAATATACTTAGTATGCTATATGGATATAACATACCTCGGTTATAATATACCTTTTTTCTATGGCCCAGCGAGTATGTTATATCCGAGTTTTACTGTACATATTAAAAATAATAATAAATAATATGCAATCCTTTATCTTGAAAATAATAACACTATTCTCTAGTTGAGTTTTATGTAATACTAACTTCAGACTAAATTTTTTATAAAAATTAAAAAAGTTAAAGTTCTACTAAAAGTTCGGCTGATTAACTATTTTGTACAATAACCCCTGATCATTGAAATCACCGGCAGGCAGGTGAACCCTCATTTAGCCATTCACACCTGGGTGATGTGGAACACTAGAAAACATATACACTAGAAGTGATTTTATGTCTGGACAATAGTAGACTCAAATAACAAGAATCTTATATCTTGAAAATAATAAAACACCATTTAATGAAATAATCAGAATATGATGACAAAATAACACTTGGTAGCTAAAATACATGGTTTAACATTAAATAGTAAACTAGCTAGATATATAGACTATTAAACCTACAGTCTCATAAACATAAAAATAACCGTGAGGACACCGTACGGGCGCCGTGCGATCAAGCTCCGCAAGGACCCGTACAAACTCTTGCGTACCCATACGTACTGTTACGTTTTTACCAGGGTCTGTGAGATGAGCCCAGGATACACGTATCAGTTTCAAAGTCAAATCGTGAACACAATCGTGGGCGAGTATGAATTAAACTTGCAAATCTTCCAGCTACGGCTCCATATGGGTGTGTTGTTTTGTATCATGTGCGTACCGTCACCTTAGCATGCAAGGCTTCCCACGGCCTTTGGCTGTCTGCACGTACGGGTCCGCATCAAGCCACGATTTTATGGGACTGAGGCATAACATTAGAATAGATTGGGTCCAGTGAGAATGTTGGCATTTATCAAATACCCCTATACATCTTCATTATACAAGCATGTTATATGATATTATTAAGATTTTATAGTAAAATTAAAACAGTACGAGGATGAGAATATACTGTCCAACCATGATTGATTATCATTTTATAACATGATAAAATATTATATAACCCACATTAATCTTAATTAACTAGATAATCACTAACAACCTCAAACCTCACATTATAGTGTTCTTATATGATCATATAATAAATCACTATATGTTGAAAATCAATGCTCTATAATATAATCTAATGAAAATTTCAATAAAATATGAGTATATAAGGTAAGTGTAATAATAAAGGTAATTAGCCAGTAATATAAGATAGATTATTTATCACTATTTAAGTTTATAAATACTGAAGTTTGTTATGATATAAACATCGCAGATATTCTAACAAACCAACTTTGACCATGTATAATCAATCTTAATACAATACTGATACAATACCATAATATCATAATCTAAGAATGGAACATTCAATAACTTAAAAATCTCTAACAGGATATCATTAATATTATATAGATTATTTTTGACATTAAATTAAACATACACAGGCTCTACTAAAGTAAAGTAATGGCATTTTATAGTCTAAGTTTCATGATTACGCACGTTAATCGTTCGACTTATCAGCTTTTACCCCAGGTCATTGGGCTACTGGTATCTATCTATCAATCTCCCTGGGGAGTCTTTTACTCCGCTTATTAGTGCAGCAGACAAATATGCCTACACCTGGGTGGAGTGAAGCAATCGCAGGTAAATTTCTTGCTCAAGAAAATTAGCAGTGCCCCTAGTGGGATTGGAACCCAGTATCTCTCAATCCCGAAGCAAATGTCCTACCACGGGACCACTGCTCCTACACTAAATGTCCTACTGAAGATCAATAAACCCTCTGTAATATTTGGTCAGACATAACTAAGCTTTAACACCACAACAAAATTGCCCCAAACATGGTAATTTTTTAACCAATACATATCCAATATGTATGTACTAATGTGAACCAATATATACCAACATGAATCACTGTGTACCAAATTGTACCAATAAGTACCAAGGTGTACCAATGTGAACTTAATGTACAAATGTGTACCAATGTGTATTAAAATATATAAATATGTACTAAAATGAACACAAAATTGTGCACTAAATTGTACTTATGCGAACCATAAGAACCATATGTGCACATGTGTACCAACATGAACTTTATGCACATGTGTTCCAATGTGTACCAAAATATATCAATATGTACTAATATGAAACAATGTGTACCTAATATACTAGCACAATAAACCTCTTTATCATTTCTGTAAAATTATCACTTTCCCCAATTAAACCTCAATTTAGAAGTTTTACACCAAAGGGAGATAATTACGATTGTATTCTAAATAAAATGAACAAAGAGTTTTATAACAAAAAAGTTTTCACATCAATCTTATCTTGTCATAATTCAACACAAGTTTTATATTTGCCATTCATGTATTTTAAGTGCAATATTTCATAACTACGTAACTTTACACCTTCTACATTGTGAGGAACAATATCTACTTTATAAAGGTAAAGAAATATCCTCGAGAAAGTACAGCTAAACTTTTCTAAAATCACACAATGAAAATTCAATAAATTGTTGATTCATCCACTAACTATAGGAGAGAAAATCAATAGAAAATAAAAAAAGACTCGGATCCCATATTCATGCATACAAAACAGAAGGACTGCTTGAGAAAACCGTCAGTTGAAGAGTGTGGGACAAACTAAAGTATTTACATGTGACTGAGTCTGTAAATATTGACTTGACAGTCTAAATTTGAAATATGAAATGATATACATACATAGTATAATAGGTTAGCTGTTCAAATATCAATAATACAAATCTTAGCTTGACTTTATGTACATTGAATATAAAAATAATGTCAGAATTATATTAAATGAAAACTTCCCATTCGATGATATTAATTTGAGGGTAGTAACTTGCTCTTTTATGATATGCACTTACTACAGTCTTGTGGGCAAACCTCGAATTGTATAATTCTACTACATCAGTTAAATGGTAGGTATAACTCTGAACCAACAAACGTCTCAGGGACATGGAATTCTTACACCCAACTAGTCTAACTAGTACATTTATGTCTGCGGACATGTAAATATTTCATTCCTCCTTGTCCATGGACAAGTTATATTTCTAGCAGTTAATATACTCACAGAGCAATACTTAATAACGTAGACATTCAAAAGTGAATTGTTTTATTGTCAATTATCTGTTATTACTAGTGGTATATATCATAGTTCTCAAAATTTCCTTTTAAATGTTGAACTCTTGGACAAATATGTTTAATGCCGGAGGTTGATTTTTAGATTTTTGTCGGCGGACAAGAGGAAAACCACCCCCAGAGATTCCGTTTATGCATTCTAAACATCATTTTAGTATAAAAATAACATCTCAAATCTTGGAATAGTATAATGACAAATCGTAAAAAACCATTGAAACACCTTGTCCAAATGCTTGTTCTATAACATTATACCATTTAACAGATCGTTTGTAATATACTATGATTTGTGTTCATGAAGAACTTCTTTCTGTCTCAAGATATTGATGTTCACATAATACTACAAGATCTTACCTGATATGGCAATTAAATCATGCTGAAGTTGTGTGACGCTTTGAAAGTTTGAAGGTGATATTTGTATGATATTCAAATCAGTTCTCTGTAAATGTGACGAGAGATAAGCACAGTGATCATTGCATGTTAATCAAAGTGCTTAGATAGAGTTGTCCGACATGGGGGTTTGATGAAGTATATTAAGCACGGAATAAAACAACAACCAGAAAGAATACAAGGGACATTATCCTTACATTTACCTTAGAAGACCAAACTGAATAATATATACTTCAATTGCACAGACAGCATTGTCTGCCTGTTAACATGTAAAGCAGACTATTTTGATTGCAGTAGGAGCTGTCCCTTTATTTCAAGGGTTGCCCGCAAGACTGTAATAACTCGCTCTTTTACCCAATGCACTTACTACAGTCTTGCATGCAACCCTCAATTTGTGCATACTAAGAATAATGCAATTGTCTGCAAGATCTTAAAGATTTGCTATAGTGAGCAACTAACATGAGGAAACCCCATGTAACAAAGCGCTGCACATGTGTTGCTACAGTCAGCTACTAACATGGGGAAACCCCAAGTAACAAAGCCTGCACATGTTTTGCTACAGTCAGCTACTAACATGGGGAAACCCCAAGTAACAAAGCCTGCACATGTTTTGCTACAGTCCGCTACTAACATGAGGAAACCCCATGTAACAAAGTGCTGCACATGTGTTGCTACAGTCAGCTACTAACATGGGGAAACCCCAAGTAACAAAGGCCTGCACATGTTTTGCTACAGTCAGCTACTAACATAGGGAAACCTATAAGTTTGAGGTTTCGTAGGTTCAAATTGTGGTTTAATTTAACCACAACAGTAGAGAAAATGTCACTTTTATAGGAATTATATCACTAAGTATTTATATAACTGTAGAAGAAACTGTGTGAGTTCTTTCAATAATAGTCAATAATCTAGGTACAATATAACCAATATATAACCAGATTATAACTTCTTATCTTCAATATAACATTATACTGAACATAGCAATACATGCTTTGAATTTATATTGTTGGATTAACTCACTATAACCATTATAGTTAACACTCTCTTAATTAGGGACTTAAGTCAGTTATCTTTCCCTGATAAAATCTGAAGCAATCCAATTGGTAAGTAGGTCCTTACAGTTGGAATCCTCGGATTTTATCGTTGACTTCCTATGTAAGGATACCAATATATTTCATCTAATATCTTTCTTGTTAATGAAGATATTAACAGAAGTGATAACATTTAGACAGTTCTAATTAGCTTGAATTTCAAACAAATTAAATGATTTACAAAAAAGTTATTTAAGATTAAATTTGGCAAACTAACATAGAAAAGTAAGGGTAAAATCCGAGTAATCCAACTAAATAGACCTACCTATTTTGAAGAGTATTCAAGGGGAAATAACTGACTAAAGTCCCTTATTCTCTTCATAAAACAGTTACCATTTATATCATTCTAAGAATTCAACAACAAAGTTCAGATCAATTTTCTACAATATATATCTAAGCTAAGATCAGAGTAATCATACAGAAATATATATTATCATTTAACCTTATCATACACTTATAGACAATTACACAATTAAAGACCCACCTCACTAGCTCAGTCGGTAGAGCACAAGTCTACCAATCAAAAAATCTAATGACAAAAGGGCCATAATCCTGCAAAAAATCATGCAAGAGTTATAGAACTTTGTACTTGATCTCCAATGATGAGGTTGTAAGTAAAATTTATTTAGTAATTTCAAGGATATAAAATCTTAACTAAGAGTGCTATGCCAACACACAAATGAATAGGAGAGCTCAATTCCTCTCCAGAGCTAAAAAGTTTAATATTCTAGTACGGAGTATCATATTTCACAGGTTATGATTTCTTTTATAAATACGTTTGCTTAGATTTTACCCCTATGAATTAGAACGTTTATTAATTGGGTTTAATATAGACATTATTGTCAAATTTTCATGGAAGGGTATAACCTCCCTGGGTGGGATTCAAACCCGTACCCCCTTCGAGACACGAGATTCCAAATCCCGGTGCACTACCAACTGTGCTATTGACCCCGGTTTTTTAACTATATTAATTGAACAATAAAAAATTGTTACAGATATACCCTTGATTTAAGAACTTATATAATATGCTCTTATTTATAATATTTCTAATCATTTAAATTAAAAAATAAAACACAGATCTATTAACAACTGGTAGAATTTATGTTTACATATAAAAAACAAAAATACAAACAAAAACAATGAAACAAAGTGTTATATGTTAGATGAACAAATATTTACTCATCATCTATACAACTACAAAATGATCCTTATAAATAAATAATGAAGTTCGTAACAATAAAAACATCCTATCTTCACTGCATCTCTGGAGAGATATTATCATTAGTTATTTACAATAAATTATGGCATAAAAACAACACAGCTCAGTCTGCTACCACATGATCAAAGTAAACATGCTTATAACATAACATTGATAACGATACAAGCTGAGTTAAAAGCCAACTTTCCACTTAACCTTTTGTTTCATGTATATATTCAAGTTATATGATGATTTCCCTGATGAATGTACAAGATACTACACAATAGCATGTATACAAACTATGTAATACTGGATGGTATAAGAGATGATACACACACACACTAACATCTCAACTCAACTTCAAATACTTCATGGTTCTGAAAATCTAAAATGGAAACAAGAGGTCAAAGATGGCACACAACCAGACACTACATTCTACTAATCACATTAACCCAATTTTAGTGAGCTAAAAGTTATAACAATCTGACCTATATAACTATGTGGGTGTACTAACAATGATAGCCACAAGAAGCAGAAATGGTAGCTTATATAAGAACCAAGTCGATAGTGCAGATGGTATTGTGCGAAACAGTTTTACCCCGATCTAATCTTTCACATTTGCATCTAATAATTATCTACACATATCCAGACTAAAATCAATACCATGCTTTTTCTACACTTCGGCACGTAAGCTTTAATATATTTTAAAAATTATTCCCTGTGAAATAATTACATTCGAGCTTTGACGATATACTCTGATTGGTATCGAGCATTAATTCTACAATTGTATTCAATGTAATGAATATTCTTGCATAAAGGTCAGATCGGGGTCAAACTTAACACACAATAGTACACCAATGATTTTGAATCTAGTTTCAATCACAGGCTGCCAGCATAAAATAGTTCCCCTTTAATATACTGTATACATGTGTGTGTGTATACAGTATATTAAAGGGGGACTATTTTATGCCGGCAGCCAGTGGTTTCAATAAGGAGATACAGGTTTGAAGCCAACCCCTGGCAGTTATACTTTTCCATGAAAATGTGATAATAATGTCAGATTTCCTCCATTATTAAGGTTATAATATGGAAATGTTGCCGACCTTGAGGAAGGGTAGGTGAGTACTGAGTATAGAAAACAGGAAAGCTAGGTAATGCGCTCTGATTGCCGTAAAATAACTTTAATTGTGTTGACACAGTGTTAAACCTTGTACGATAGTTCCTGGCGACAACATATGTGGTGCTTTATAATGTTGCAGAGACAAGAGCAAGATCTAATGGATTTACTTTGTTGAAGTCCCAAGACTGGAAGTAAAGGGAGACTATTCTACACCGAGTGATCAGTAATAAATATTCAGTGTGGGAATTTTCAATAAATTTAATAGAGTAACGTAACATTTTTCTTCTACTGATCATTTTAAAGCAAAAAAATCAATCCGTTAAACTAGGACTTATTTTAAAACCCATAGTTTGTATATGCAAGTTGAACTTTTTATTTACTATGAAATAGTAATATATTTATTGGTGTGAAACATATAGGTGGCCATATAAGCTAAAAATAATAGTAAGACATGAATAAACTAAATTTGATTTTCAAGCCTGAATGTATGATATATTATAACAAAGTTGAATGCATCTAGTGGGTGGGTATATGTTACAAATTAGAGAAAGTTAAAGTTTAAAGTAGAGTATATCAGAAAAGATTGCATAGTTAGGCAGAATTTCTTTTTTAGTACTTAATGGTTGAATACACTAATGAACATATGTTACATAAATTATATTAGTAAAGAACCTGGGTAGCTCAACACAGAAAACAACATTTTTTTATCTATTTGGTAGTAATAAATCTTTTTTAATATGGTTGGGTTGAACACCATAGCAGCACATTGTATAGGTCATATAATGGGGGTCAGTCAATGTACTCACCATTCATGGAAAGACTAAATCTCTGGATTTAGCTGTTAACCAGTAACTAGGCACTTACTTCCATCAGGGACTGACAACTGCCCTACATGATTAAGAATCAGTGGTAAGAGGGAGATGGGCCATAGAAATTATTTTATAACCAAACTCCACGAAAGTATGACCTACCTGGAAATCAAACCTACAACCTTTACAACATCTAAATTCAATGTAAACCTAGAAACATTTGGGATGGGGGTCAATTCTGAATCCAGGTACATAATTTTTATGAAGTTTTGGGAAGACCATTAGATAATTTCACATACCAACATGTATGTTAAGTTGTTAACACTAAACTAAATTGTTTATGTCAAGATGTTTAATAAACAAACTGTAGATGCTAATTTCATGAACAAGCAAACTCTAGACTTGTAACAATGACCTTTACTCAGACCGAGCACAAACTGTTAGAAACAAGTAAATCTGTGAGCTAATGCTCACTAGTGATACCCCCGCCAAAATCTAAAAATATGGGACAAACAGCAAGGAGCATGAAATCGCTTTACACCACATGGGACTATGGGATGAAGCAATATGCAAAGTATTAGGCTGCTGCATGTAATAGTTGCTGAGAAAACTGCGACGGAAATTTTGTAACGGAAGCACGGACGCACGGACGGACAAGGGTAAAACAGTATACCCCCCTCTTCTTCGAAGCGGGGGTATAATTATATAATGATATTATAGTATAAGTAACATTTTTAGTAACCAAACTTATTCATGTATTGTGAGTTGAAAACAATACTGCTTGATTCAGACCAATATGCACATGTTTTTTATAAAAGGTCCAAATGGAAGATTGGATTTATCTAAATGTGTAAACTTTTTAAAAAGTCTTTATCATTAATAATATTACATTAACATTATTTTTTTCAGTATTTTTACATTTACAATATTTTTATGTGTAGGTTGAACCTTACTTCAAATCAATGTCCTAATTCTGACGGCACATAATTGAATGTAATTGTCAGCCAAATCTGTGCGATACATTTTAAAAGTTGTTGCTAATAAGACCTGGATGCAATCACCCATGTCAATAACTATTACTGGTGTTTAAAAAAATACAAGAATTGATTGTCTAGTTCCCAGTCATAATTTGACAGGTAAAAGTACGTCAGGCAAAGCATGATAATGGCCACGCCCCATGTAATGAATTAGATATTGGATAATTATGTTTTGAAATGAAAATTTCTCACTACACAGACTTAAATCAAAGGATCATTGTACAAAAATTACAGTGGATACCATTTTTTTTCGGTTACATTTATGCTAAATAAAGTATCCGAAATTCTAACAAGACTAATCCTCTTCCAAATTGTGTTCAATTGAGACATGTTTTTTTAATTGTTTGCTAAATATTTGTCTAATCAGAAAAATCCAAATCAAATTACTTATATAGTACCGAATTTCTACTCAAGTAACTATCGTCAGCAAATGATCATGCAAGATTAAGAAAACGTAATACCTGAATAATAACTGAGGAGGCTGCCATAATTACGGTTTGCCTGACCCGATAATGATAGTGATAAGGGGCAGGTAATCCAGACTAAAGAATTGACTCACAGCTCTTGTCTCAGAGGTTTAGTATAATGATTTGGGTTATATGAGTTGAGACTAGTTGATGCATGGGCAGCATGGCAATATCAAAACATTGTATATCTCATCATACTGGATAATATGTCGATCCTGATATAATGAAAACTGGAAAAACGACAGAAAATATCTAACTGCAATTACCTGTTTGTGTCAGGAAAAAAGCCAAGGACAAACAAATCTTGATGAATGATAAAGGAGTAGATTGTCCAAATAGTAACATTGAATTTTTAAAATTGTTCAAAAATCTAGTTTGAGATAAGGGCTGCTGGGAGTATCCGAGTACTCGGATATTCGCGATCTCGACCAGAAAATCGAGTACGAATATTCGTCACGTCCCAAATTGTTGGATCGCGATCTATTTTTTGAAACAATGAAAGAACACAGCTTTATTACCATTAAAAACTAACCGCACTACTAATGAAAATTAATTTAATTTAATAAATTTAATTCAAAATTTTGATTGATACACATTTTAACAAAAATGATATCACTGAAAATGCACATAAACGTCTGGTAATAGGAATGTTTGGAGTACATTGTTTTCCATGCAGAAAAAGCTTAGATCTGTAATTCTTCACACTATTATATAAATTCCTGTATGTTTTTCCATTAACAAGTGATTCATGGTTCGATTCGTGAATCGCTTCACGTGACTCGTGGTTCGGATCGGATCGCCACTTGCTCAACGATCCACAGCCCTATTTGAGATTGGTTTGAGATTGGCTATATGTAACTTAGTGTCACAACAGTTGTTACTATACTTTCAAGTGATAATATAAAACATCAAGTATCATGATAGCTACTTGACTAAAGAATGTAAGAATGTTATAATCTTATAAAGTATAGGAAACATACACTTGTTGTAATAACTTTAATACATTCTTATTATATTAATATGATAACTAGATCTATGTGATATCCCCCCCCCCCTCCCCCCATGGGTCTTTGTCAAGAAACTGCTATTGATTACTGAATATAGAGATGGATAAAACTAGTCCTGTAACTTGCATTTATCATGTTTATACTTATAAAGATCTACTCTTAACTTTTGAAATTGTACCGTCATGTTGTATTCATGTATTTATGTTAAAATTGGTTCACATGTATTTACTTTGTAAACTGTGACAAAATAAAAGATATGTTATGTTCTGTTCTGTTCTGTACTAAACTTGTTGAGTAGTGTTATGTTTTTTTACCAACTGTAGGCTCATCAGAATTAAAAGCATAAGCAGACAAGAAAGCAAAACTCTAAAATCAATCCAGTAGTAGGTCATGAGAAATTGAGCAGACAAAATTTGTCATCAAAGGGCCATAACTCTGAAAAACCAATGGACCATAACCAAAATGAGATGTGAACATGTCTGATTGATACTTGGTCTATGTGTGAAGTTTGATTCAAATGAGCTGAGAAAATGAAGTGGCAAGTAAAAGCTACAGACCAACCGACCGAGTGAGAAGCTGACTCCTATTATTCCCCGACACAGAGTTCTGGGAGGTATAATTATCATAATTCTGTCAAACAAGAAATCAAAACATTAATACAAAACAACATAACCTATAGCTATAATCCTGTGCTATAAATATCTCCAAATATTCCAACAAATGCTTATCCTATAATGAATGAACAATACTTTCTTATGGTGTAAAAGTTTATTTGTCGCCTACATTTAATTACATGTATTCGGTAGTGGAGAATATAAGAGAATGAACGTCACAGACAGGATTAGGTAAATCAGATAATATACTGACTGTAAGGATAGTCTATGTTAGATATAGGAGACAAATCTCATCTTGATATTGTCATCACTATGGAGAATAATACACTGACATTTATCCAATGTATAGTCTCCATTAGGGGTGTAACAATATGGTATAAATCATGGTATTGCAATATGCAAAACCTGTATTGCAATACATGTACATGTATATTGCAATATGTATCAGTTTTTAGTAGACATGCGAAGCGTAAATTAATGTGCATTACATTTGTTACATGCATATGTATTTTTAAATGATCTTTAATCCAAATATTTCAAAGAGGCTTTCAAAGAGAATAATTCTCTCATTTAACAAAATGTTGAACATTTTAAAGTACTGTCAGATTATTTCAAGTTTTCAACACACTTTAACATTTATTCAAATATATGTATTCAAATTTCTTGAATGCGTCACATTTATAAGATTTTGCATCTGATATCCCAAAGCCTCCAAACCAAGATCAATGTAATTCTTTTCTATCACATAGTTTTTACCTACTCTGGTAGTCTAAACTACAAATTATAGTACCATACCAAAACAAATAAGCGAAACTAAAAGCATTTCAAAATAAATGGAAATCAAACTTTTGACAAAGCATATGTAGTAGTTATACAAAGTGAAAATGTCTCTAAACTTTTGGTGGGTACTGTATATTGTAAACAATATCTCAAGTTATCCTAAACAAGCTATACTCAAGATGTTCCTGAACAAGGTGCTAATTTCTGTCATCATACAATGGAACAAACAATGATCAACTTTCTAAACATAACCATATATGGTAACAACATTTGATTCATCTCAGTAGCAATACCACGTGACAATGACACCACAAATGCTATGGTTTCAAGAAAAAAAAACGGTGAAAATCGGCCTCTGTCAGAGTTTAAAGAGCTGTAAGTCTTTTAATTCTTGTCAGATTTCCATGATACCTATGCAAGGATAAGCAGAAAAGTGTAAACATTGTGCTGGCCATCACTTTACCAACACCAGTTACATACATATTGCAAAACCCCTGGAAAACCTACCATCATAATTCATAGTCAAAAAAGGAAAACAACTTTGTCACTGTAGCACACTGATAAGGAATAATGTTGATAGGTTTTGATAACTAGTCGGCCATGTTGGCTTCGTAAATAATAACAACAAGTAAATCTGTGAGCTAATGCTCACTAGTGATACCCCCGCCAAAATCTAAAAATATGCGACAAACAGGAAGTAGATGAGCAAGGAGCATGAAATCGCTTTACACCACATGGGACTATGGGATGAAGCAATATGCCAAGTATTAGGCTGCTGCATGTTATAGTTGCTGAGAAAACTGCGACGGAAATTTTGTAACGGACAGATGCACGGACAAGGGTAAAACAGTATACCCCCCTCTTCTTCGAAGCGGGAGTATAATTAAAAACTTATAATACTATTGCTAAACTTACATGAAAACAAGAAATGTAGTGTAGAAACCACATTAAAGCCTGATTAAAAATCTTTAACACAAAAATTACAATGGGAAATAATCCATAATTAAGCCAGGTAGAGTTGTGGTTACTTTCCAATTCTGTTCATCACATGGTATGTTATCACTGTATGAAGTTTCATAAAGATCTGACAAAAAAATGGCAGAAATATATGCTAAATTTAAAACTTTAACACAATTGTTTACGACACCCGAGGCCCGACAGACCGCCCGCCCAGCCGCCCTCCTGCCAACCTACCTGCCCGCGTTTCGCCAAACTATTAGATTATATGAAAAATCCAGCTAATAATCAAAATCCAACTTACTAGTTACAATGTTTACACTTGACAGTAAAATATTCAATTTATATATTAACATCATTAGTTCTATCCTTTATATTAGATTTACAATAATAATAATGATGAAGACTTTATGTAACTAGGCTACACATTTGGATAAATCCAATCTTCCATGTAGACCTCAGGTAATACATGTACAATACACTATCAAAGTACATTTCTATTGTATAACACTCTTACACTGACATATCATTGATATTGTTATAGAAAATATTAACTCATAGATCAAAGAACTTAGAATTGTTCTTATGAATGGTAAATGTGATGCCTCAGTCCCATAAAACCGTGGCTTGTTTCGGACCCATACGTGCAGACAGTCATAAGCCCTGGGAAGCCTTGTGTATTAAGGTCAGTCTCTTGATATATTCTAACAATACAATATATTATAATAAAGTACAATTTACCTCAAGATCAAATAAAATATCAATCAAAGTATTGTTGATTTAGGATTAGATGTCTATAGTCACCTTGAAGTAAAAGTTGTACTTATGGTATAAGTATGATATCAAATGTTTCATACAGTACTAAATACTGTGCTCAACAAAAGTTTCGAGACATTTTCACTTAGTAGGCCTACTAAATAGCTTTTATCAAATATTTGGTTACCATTTATGTTGCATTGCTTTTTAGCTTGGCTATATTTTTTCTTTATGGTACTACAGGTCGTCCAGGTAAACATTGCGTATATAAACACAGCCTGTTTCATTACACACCAATATTTAGGGGTGAATTATTTTTTTCAGCTTTATAGTTTAGTTATTTGACAATTATTTTATAAACATACCATTAAATAAAATTTAAAATGTGCAAATACAGTATTTAAAATAAATGTTAAATATCAAAGTTGTATGTTTTAATCCGTAAAATGTTGTTCATGGATCAGCTTATTCACCTATTCAGTGGACAAGTCCATTGTTTAAAGTACAAAAACATGCATGACCTAGAATACGACCTGTATTTATAGTTGAGACAATCTAATGAAAAAAGATTGCTCATGTTTTGGAGTCTTTTGAATGTCTATTTATTAAATTTATAAATGTGATGCTTTCATGAAATTTGTTTTCATTTTATCACCAACCATACAAAATAAATAAACCATACAAAATAAATAAAAAATAATGGTTCCACAAAAACAATCATAGAAAATTTAGGAATTGTAGAACATTTATTCCTTTTGCCTCCAAACTTTTGGCGGGCAGTGTATATATTTTATCAGTTACATGTCTGTTAGCAACATGGACACAAATCATACTAGAATCTACAAAACATGATAAAAACGTGAAATATTGCACATAATAATTATTGCATGTAAAATTATACAACAGAACCCAAAGTTAAATAACTACAGAAAAGATCAAACATTGTTAAAGATCAAACAGTTTTATCACTTCATAATTCAGTACAAATTGTCAAATTATGACATCTTGAGGCAATTGGTACAATCATTATATACTTGATTAAATAAAACACCTGTAAACGATCTCTCTACACACTAATTGAAACAAGCATTCATTTATACATTTATTTTTTAGTACAATGATGAACATGGATCATTTCAGTGCAATATTTGATATTAAAATGAAGAACACAAACTGCTCTTAAAGATAGTAACAAATCTTTAAGGTCAAAACATATAGAGGTTTTAAAGGACTATAAAATATTGTTTATCAAATCTAATCTAAGGGGAGTAACTCACCTACTTATGGTCATATATGATAATTAATTTATTTATATAGTCCATTAGTTTGAAAAATTTCACGGAGGATGATTACACACTATGTCAATATCACGAGTGTTAGACAAAGAGCATGATGTCACCGTGAAATTATTCATGTTTTGACAGTTGAGAAAAAAATAACTATACCGGGTTTAACGCTGTGTCAACACTAATCTTTTAGGTTATACCCCCTTCGGGACACTAGATACAAAATCCAGGCATGCTACCAACCGCGCTACTGATACGGGTTATATATGCTTAACTTGGTATTATTGTATTTAGATTTATAACAATTTCATTTAATTTTCTTTAAAGAAAGAGGAAGAGCAAAAGAGAAAGGACTATTCAAGATAGGGATTGAAAAGACTTTGTCCAGAATTCAAACTTACGGGTTTCCCAAGCTGTACAAACAAACACTTGCTATTACTAACCCTATTTGTGCAAAGAACAACAGAATTAAGATATTTTTGCATGATTTTCACCAATAATGTGTAAAAAGCTTTGTTTGTACCTTGTCACTGCAGGTGGAAAATCCTACTTTTTATGTTCTGAACTACATCTATTTTAGATTGTCACGAGAACAAAGAGAAACATTCAGATGAAGAATGTCATTGTTAAATAGAGATCAATATATATATTATAGAATACAGAAGTTATGTTATAAAGCAAGTGTAAATATAATATGTTTTACTGAAAATTAATTAATATACAATGATTATTCATCACCTATCTTAACATATATATAACACCATATAACCATGTAGCATATATCTTGCTGTGACATGATTGATTTTATATCTGACTGTGACATGATTGATTTTTTATCTGACTGTGACATGATTGATTTTATATCTGACTGTGACATGATTGATTTTATATCCGACTGTGACATGATTGATTTTATATCTGAATGTGACATGATTGATTTTATATCTGACTGTGACATGATTGATTTTATATCTGACTGTGACATGATTGATTTTTTATCTGACTATGACATGATTGATTTTATATCTGACTGTGACATGATTGGTTTTTTATCTGACTGTGACATGATTGATTTTATATCTGACTGTGACATGATTGATTTAATATACAATATGCATCTATATATTTATTATAATTTAAAATAAATTTACAAATCTAATACATGTACTTGTATGTATCATATTACATCAATAAATTATCAAGAATATTCATTTTAACTGTTTTTAATGAATCATTTCTTTTTTTTCTTAATTGTTTCTATGAAACAATTGATTTCTAACTCTGTAACAACAAGTGGTATCAATATTAAATAGGCTTTGTCTCATTAAAACAATACATTAAAATTACTCAGGTTTCATTACGTAGGCAGCAAAACACAGTACTCTCAACAAACGTCATAGCAAGCTCTCATTGCAGTCAATACTCACATTTTATAACATATTTTATTTCTAAAATATTATTTTCAAAATTAATTTCAGAAATTTTATAAAAAAATGCCAATAATTTTAATATTCATCATGGAATGTACAAGAAAAATATATAGAATGTTGACAATATTTGAAGGAACACAACTCTTGTATAACTGTTAATAAAACTGAAAAAGTATTCAACTTTTTTCATGGTATTTTATACTGGGCTTAACTTAAACGCCTTGTCAACACAATTTAGCTTCTTTTTTACAGCATCCAGCACATCTGACCTAGCTTCCTGGACCCTTGTCTATAACATGTACTCACCTACCCTTCTACAAGGCTGGAAACTTCTCCATATGCCATAATTTTGGAGGAAAACTGACATATTGTCAAATTTTCATGGAAGGGTATAACCTCCATGGGTGAGATTTGAACCTGTACCCCTTCGGGCTACTAGATTAAAATACCAGCGCGCTACCAACCTGTTTTAAGTATTGAAATCTCAATGAAGAATATTATATACAATGATGGTTTATTGTTTTAACAATGATAACACATATATGGTTTCTTATTTTCTAGGTACAGTCAGAATGGTTAGAAGAATTATTCACCTTTGTATGAATTATTACAGCAGTTGGAGACCATAGATGTAGACAGACAGAAGAGTGTATTTCACTGAAAATTAGGACTCATTTATAATGCAAAGAGTTAATCGCACTCATTTACTAAAGAGTTTTAAACAGAAACAGAAACCAAAACGGAACCCTTGATCACTAATAAACATAAATCAAAGTACTGATAGTACTGATGCTACTGTGCTACTGAAATTGTTAGTTACCTGATCATGATTCTTTCTCTTAAAACTTTATAAAAAAACCCATAAAAAGTGTGTGTTATTTTTACTAGAAAGTGCAGTAAATCTTGCGACCCATAATGCTAAATATCGATAATAGCATATCGAAAAATCCATATTGAGGCAACTTCCGGTCATTTTGAATCAGCAGAGAAATTTTCGTAGCTTAATTTGAAAAAACAACAAGTAAATATCTGATGTTACCATGTGATTTTTCTTCCATGGAATAAACAAAAAACAAGTGATGTAATGTCAACATGCAAAATAGAGTGTTTTGACTTGGAAAATTCTTTGTTTTGTTATAGAAGAATTATCATAAAGAGCCAACATATGCAATAAAAACGTAATTGAATTGAGCAAGTGTGCCTTAAGTACATACTGACACCTACCCCAGAATAGGTTCAAGGGCTTCAGTCCTCGGGTAAATTACTAAATACCAGTGTGCCAGTATCTTCCTTTAGGTGCACTTACCCTGTTTAATTATCTCTAATTAATGTTACAGGATACAAGGGGTTACGACCATACATCGATAAAAAATAAATACCACACTAGGATCTATAAAAACTTTATATGAACTTGTATTCAATTGATAAGTAATTTATTCTTAAACATGTATATATAGACAATCACACATTTCTGTATATTCTTGTATATATGTTTTATATACCGGGTATTGCAGGTTAAGCGCAAAACAGTCGTAACTCACTCTTTTCTTATATTGAGTTAGGACTGTTTTGGGTTAAACCTGCGATATATATATTAAAGTATATGTATGTTATATTATGGTATAACCCTAAAGAATTACCACATATATATTGTCAACTATCTGAGAGTGCTAATTACAGATACTAAACAGATCAATACATTTAGCTTAACTTTCACTGCTGAAACCTATAACTGAATATATATGAGAGAGAGAGACACACAGATAGATAAAGATAGAGACAGAGAGAGAAAGACAGAGAGTCACTATACCCACTTGAGATACCTTGTAAATATCATGGAATGTGAGTATAGTTCTGTTACATAAACCTGTCACAACTTGAATAATTACACGGTCACTGAATATGTTATTATTTAACTTCTTTTTAACCATTGAGCCACCAATCCATATTAATCATTGATAATCTAACTATACATGCGACAATTTTGAATATCGGGGAAATAACAAGTTCGAAAGGGGTTAAAAATAACAGATTCAGTGACCGTGTAATTATTTAAGTTGTGACAGGTTAATGTAATAGAACTATATTACACTTGATTACTACCTACAGTGGTTTGGATTACCTGCCCCTTAGTGCCATGGTAAATGGATCAGGCCACAGGAGCTTGACATTCTGTATCATAGAAAAATTCCCTCTTTATTATTTATTTAATTTATTGGGTTTAACGCCGTGTGAACACATTTTGGTCATTTTACGGAAACCAGCACACCTTACCTGGACACTTGTCTATAACCAGTACTCACCTCCCTTCCACAAGGCTGGAAACTTCTCCATATATCTCATTAATGGAGGAAAATTGACATCATTGTCAAATTTTCATGGAAGGGTATAAACTCCCTGTGTGGGATTCGAACCCGTACCCCCCTTGGGACACAAGATTCCAAATCCCAATGCGCTACTAACTGCGCTACCATAGTACCGACCCGGGTTCTCCTGTGATCAAGCAAAGGGCATATTGGTGGTGCCAACTAGGGAATCTTTGGGTTACAGAATTTCCTTTTATTTCACACAAATATTTTCAGAAGATGGTCAATTTGGTAGGAGTTCAAAACTATACACATGTAGGTCATTTAAAGTTGAGTTTTCTTTGTGCACTTAAATTTAGCCAACAACCAAAAACCATGCTAGCAAAGTAGACAGGATTTGGACTTTAATTGTTTTCCGTAAGAATTTCGGATACTTCATTTTGTATATTAAATGTAACCTAATGACTAAAATAAGGTATCAATTGTAATTCTTGACAAAATTCCTTTGATTTAATTAAGCCAGTATAGTGAGAAATGTTCCTTTAAATACAGAATAATCCGATATCTTGTACAATACATCGGGATCCACCATTATTCTGCTTTGCCTGACATACTTCAACCTGTCCAAGTACGACTGGGAACCAGACAAACAGTAGAGAAGATAGTTCAATACACTACCATTGACGTTACATCGAAGCAAGTATTATCTTAGCCTAACCAATAAATGTATACATCCTTACATAAATGAATAATTTATGTGCATAGTCCAGTTTCCCAAGACAAGATTTGTCACTCGGACTATTAGATTAGTACACAATTACTATTGATTCTATCATCTACATACCAATACCAATCTATACTCAAATTCTCAGCTCAATCTATCATACATGTACACTTTCTATCACTCTCTCTCTCACACTCACTCACTAGTGTAATTGCACCAATTCTGAGGAAAACTTGATTGAAAGAAATGCATGTCTAATAAACAGAGTAATTTTATTCTGGTTGGATGCTTTTAATGATGATTAGTGAAGAGGTTTTAAAATCAGTATTCCAGTCTTTGACTATTCTGTTATTCCAAGGTTTTCTCTAAGAGATTTCATGACATAGGTATAAACAATCACATCGTCAATGTGAAGGTCACCAGGTTATATTACTCAATGGTTTCAAGATTGATTTCTTAATGACATCAGACATTATCAAACAATATTTTGTCACATACAATAACATACAAAAAAGATTTTACAAAGCTTTGTGTGTTCACAACAAGAACTATTTTGCGTAACCGTTACATGCTTCGTCTGCCTCGAGTAGGAAGCAAAAACCCAATATTTTTGGAGGACCCCCCAAGAATCCTTCCGAGATTATTCTTTCAATGAATTATTAAGGTGTTTGGAATGCATCTAAGATCTAACAGGTAGTTTAATTCTAGAACCAATCATACATGTATACAAATATACATATATATCTAGGTAAGATCTTTAGAACTAAACCATCAATAAAGAACTACTTTTATTTAAATTAATATATTTTAATAACTTTCCTATGAACATGTCAATGTGATGTGTTTGACATTTAAAGTAAAACTAGATACTTATTTAACCAGATTCAGGACAGTGATTGTTACATTGTATAAATAATATTGCTAGCATCTTACTAGATTCAGGACAGTGATTAAAACATTGTATAAATGAAAATGTTAGCATCTTACTAGATTCAGGACAGTGATTGAAACATTGTATAAATGAAAATGTTAGCATCTTACTAGATTCAGGACAGTGATTGAAACATTGTATAAATGAAAATGTTAGCATCTTACTAGATTCAGGACAGTGATTGAAACATTGTATTAATGAAAATGTTAGCATCTTACTAGATTCAGGACAGTGATTGAAACATTGTATAAATGAAAATGTTAGCATCTTACTAGATTCAGGACAGTGATTGAAACATTGTATAAATGAAAATGTTAGCATCTTACTAGATTCAGGACAGTGATTGAAACATTGTATAAATGAAAATATTAGCATCTTCATATTGGAACAAATGAACTCAAATAAATGTATCATTATAAAATGTATTACATCAATATATCATTCAAGTTTTAATATACTAAACAGTTTTTTGTAATCATATATATGAATAAGACAATATTGAAGCAAAACATTCAGAATACACAATAAGGCTGCTGCGAGAATCCAAGTACTCAGATATTCGCGATCTCGACCAGAAAATCGAGTACGATTAATTGTCACGTCAGAAATTGTCTGATTGCGATCTAATTTGGAAAAATAAGGAACATTTTAGCTAAATTACCACTGAATCACAAGTGATTTGTGGTTCAATTTGTGAATCGCTACACATGAATCTTGGTTCAGATCAGATCGCAACTAACTCAACGATCCACAGCCCTAATACAGATTTTTTTGCTCCTTAAAAATTACAAACATGATTCTTAAGTAAGTACAATGTACATTCAAACTGGATTTATGAAATAAATTCTGGAACATTCAAAGATTTGAATGTAAAGATCATAATCTATAAACTTAAATATAAGATATCTATGACTAATTCATCAAATCATATAAAAAGTCTACAGTAGGTAAAATCTTTGTGAAACATGATGACAAATTCATGTCGCACATTTCCTGCATATATTTATATTTGAATGATGTCCACTTGTACTACAAGTGCATGTCAATAGTAACACTGCTCTACAACACTCTATAACACTCCCACGTCATCTCAACAGTTATATTGTAACACTAAACCCAGGGGCAGATCCAGGATTTTTTTCTAGGGGGGTGGGGGGGTGAAAACTTTTTCTAGAGGGGGTGGGTCCAACCTTTCAAACAACAATCACATTATACATTGTTTGCAGAATAATGCAACATATTAATAATAAAAACTATATAACCATTATATCTATGTTAAACACAATGGCTTACAAGAGAAAATTGCTTCTTGTTTCTTAAAAATGGCTTACAGTTAAAAAATATACTCCTGGACAGGTACATTTTGGAAATTTCAGGGGGGGGGGGTTCCAGACCCCCTGACCACCCCCTGGATCTGCTTATGACACCACAATGTATAACATACATTTATTTTTTCTGGTTGGGTTTAACGCCTATGCAACACATTCTATAGGTCATATCTTGGCAGCCAGTCAACTTATTCTCAGTTCCAGGAAAGACTAAATCTCTGAATTTAGTAGCTTAATCTCTTGATTAAGCAATTAACCAGTTACTTGGAGCATACTTCCATCAGTGACTGACAACTGACCTACATAATTTCAAAATAGTATTAGTACTACTGTAGAAATTTTTTCATAACCTAACTCCACAAAAGTATGCCTCGTCTTGGAATCGAACCCACAAACCCTATACTACTGCTTATATTGAGGATTGTCAAACATTTCTATAATCAACCAAATTAACAATCACTGTTTCATGAACAAATATTTTGTTTTCAGAACCAATAAATCAATATAAAGTGATTTTCTAACAAATTCTGATCACAAGACATGATAACTATTAGTTACATGGTCTAACATGATAATACAATATTTATACAACAATTAGCTAATACAGGGGTATTAATGTAATATTTTATAGACATCCTAAATGTTAATGGTGGTACCAACTTGTACAAAAAAAGAATAGAGAAGAGAGAGACTAGATTTAATACATCAAGTCTGTGATTCATTATTAACACTGTGTTAAGCATCTATTCAAGTTTCACAGATCAATGTTAAGTTACACAGTACATTAGGCTGTAAGAGGACATTTTACAGACATTTCTATAGCAATCAAGACCAGGATTCTTACTATAAACACTTCTATATTAGGACCAGATAACCCCATTGCAACAAATTGTATAGGTCATATCACTGCAGTCAGTCAACTTATTCATCCTTTCTGAAAAAACTAAATTTTTGGATTAAGCAGTGAACCAATTACTAGGTGCATACTTATGTCAGTGACTGACAACTATCTGTCTTACATGATTTAGAATCATCACTAGGAGGGATAATGGCCATAGAAATTAATTCATGACCAAGCTCCACAAAAGTGTGCCCCATCCATAAATCAAACCCAAAACCATATGATCCCCTGATCAGAGGACTTGCGTGCTATCAAATGAGCTAGCTATCAAACAAAGGCTTGAAAATAAAATTGTACTTAACAAGTATAGTGTGTTATCCAGTCAGGTTCTATGTTACAGTCTTGTTAACACACCTGAATCTAACACAGTTGGAGAGTATATAAGATACAATACATTGCTAAAACGACTAACAAATATCTTAACTATTGATCATTCTCCTTAGCACTATCATTAAATTCTTGACATAATGTCTTAATCAAGCACCTGCTCCTAACATATTACTATTGATATATACACTAGGCTTCCATTTTACTGGTCAATGAATCTTGTAGACTTTACAAAATATCAATTATTTCTATTGAAACATAAATCATATCACACTCACATGCAAACACAGTCATTTCCAAGAATTGACTTTAAATAACTAGAATTATACAATAAGGATTTACTTTTGACTTTAAAACTTCTATAGATAAAAATGAAAAGTTGCTAATCTGTTTTGACCTGACATTAAACTACAGGGTGAGCTAACTTTTTCATGATAAAATTATATAACATAAAGTAACCAGTCCTAACAGACTGATACTTCATGGATAGAATCTAGTTTAGCGGACCCCGCTATTGCGCATGCTCGGACGTTGCGTTGTTTACAAATTTTGGACGCCATTTTGTTTTTACCGATGCAGTTTTTTATTCATTATTTAAATGAATTATTTGTAATAACTATTTAAAAATACTTTTTTGTTATCCATTTTTAATATCGGCCGGGGTGGGGGGCGGCAGCCCCCATAATAACAGAAAATTAGCCGCATTTATCTTCGCGCGTCTGCTCATAAAAACAGAACGCTGCCCACGCATATTTATATTTACTTCCGGGATCCGCTAAACTAGATGTGTCCCATACTTCATATACAATCAGATTTGTAATATCAAAGACATAAGAAATTTCATTAACTCAATGTCAAAGAGACACCCTTGAATAGTTTTAATCTCAAGACTGCATACTAAATGTTGAAAAAATAATCTTGGCACTTCTAGACAATTTTTTTATTGATATTTATTATATTTATACTAAGTTCAATGCCGTGTCAACACAATTTTTTAGGTTATTTTACAGCATTCAGCGCACTTAACCTAGCTTTCCTGAACCCTTGTCTATAACCAGTACTCATCTACCCTTCAACAAGGCCAGAAACTTCTCTATATACCTTATTAACTGAGGAAAACTGACATGATTGTCAAATTTTCATGGAAGGGTATAACCTCCCAGGAGGGATTCAACCCCTTACTCCCATCGGAACGCTAGATCAGAAATCCAGGCATGCTACCAACTGCAATATGAACACGGGTTTTTATATCGATAAAGAATGAGAAGTTGACTACACATTATCTGACACCTGTCATCATGTTCTCATTATATCAGAACGCTCGTAGTCGTATCATCTTCAATACAGGAATTTTATAGTTCTACTAATTTTCTTTTTATTTCTTAGACAATAATGGTAGCATGTGTTCCAAAGAATATTCCTATACTTAAATGTTCCAAGAAATAAGCACATGCCATAACTGAATGACCAATTTCAAATGAAGTGTTATTAACAACATGTTGAGGTAACGGCATGAAAATCTC